>CM039141.1:4795422-5395422 GCA_022036555.1 Microstegium vimineum
AGGTTATCATTAATCTTTCCTTCTTTAAGCCTTTGTTTAAGTTGTTTTGTATGTGCTTACTATTTCATAAGCGCTCCGGTATGTGAAGATATGCACGCTTCTAGTTACTTATGATTCACAACTCTTCTCCATTCATGAAACTCAACACTTTGTGGCAATAAAGTTGAGGTATTCGTTTGTTTTGGCTAAAACTGGTACAAAACTGAGCATAGATGCAGCTTATGTTGTAGTAAGGTTATTAGTACAAATTACTTAATGAAAATGAATCCTCTGCTTCATGATTGGCTTCATTAAAAATCATAGATAAATCTTTATCTTCTAGGCAGCAGAGAGGCTCCTACTAAGCCATGGAGAGCTCAGAACGCAATATGACTGCTTCAAGAAAAATCCAAATATATCAGGCAAGATTTTTTTATGCATAAACTTTCAAACCATGTTTATTGCCTTTCATATTATTCTCTTATTGCGAATAGCCTATATACATAGTGTCAACATCAGGTAATTTTGAATGACAACATAAACCATTAAATTGGTTTCACAAAAATAAGGGGCGATAAGAAAAATCAATGCTTTCATAAGTACTAAAATTCATCTCGGAGAAAACTGCTGTATTAATATGTAGCTGGATATCAAACAAGTACAGTACTAATTAATTATCAATATTTAACATCCTGGAGTCATGGGACATATTTTACAAATGCATTCCTTTTCCTCTCATAGGGGAAGTAGCAAAGACCCAATTTATATACCATATAGTGGCTTAGTGTCTCTTTTACCTACAGATTGGCTTGAAGATGCAGCTCTTTTTGCTGCTATTGACAAAAGCATTGGTGCATTCTCTTGGTATGAGTGGCCTGAACCTCTGAAAAATCGCCATCTTGGAGCCTTGGAAGATATATATCAAAAGCAGAAGGACTTTGTAAGCATTTGAAACTATAGTACTTGCTTAGTAATGACTTCTTTAAAGTAAAAGTGTCAGTAGATTTATTAGCTTTGTGTGCTATGCAGATAGAGACATTTATGGCTCAGCAGTTCTTATTTCAAAGGCAATGGCAGCGGATTCGTAAATATGCTCAAAAGCTGGGTATCAGCATCATGGGTGATATGCCTATATATGTTGGCTACCATAGTGCAGATGTTTGGGCGAACAGGAAATCATTTTTGCTGGTATACCTCAATTATTCTCTCAAAGCAATCTTACTTTTATTGTTTGAAAACTTGTAATAATTCTGTTGTGGTTCTGTACTGTGCTCTCTGGTTGTAAAGGACAAGAATGGTTTCCCCACTTTCGTTAGTGGTGTTCCACCTGATGCATTTAGTGAAACAGGTCAACTATGGAACAGGTACCAATATTTTTGCCGACTCCATATTCTATGTATTTGTTATCCTGTACCACAGCCACAGGACATCTCTTTATCGATTACAATTCTGCAGTCCATTGTACGACTGGAAAGCTATGGAAGCAGATGGCTTTTCATGGTGGATAAAGAGGATTAAGCGTGCCCTTGATTTGTATGATGAGTTCCGTATTGACCATTTCCGGGGGCTTGCGGGGTTTTGGGCAGTCCCTTCTGGTAAGTAGAATACATGGGGGCACTGCATCCCCTCATATACTCATACTGTAAACAAATCTGTTTTATGTGAACATGGATTTCCTTTTGCTAACTTAGTATTTGTGCATAGTGTAGATGCAAAAGTAGCACTGGTTGGAAGCTGGAGGGTGAGCATTGAATTGATGAACATGGTATTACATTTTTCTTTTTCAGCAAAATCTTCCATGCTAATACGTTTTTCCTGTTTTCTTTGGCAGTAGGCTGGACCAAGGAATAGCTTTTTTGACGCGCTCTTCAAAGCTGTTGGTAGAATAGATATAATAGCAGAAGACCTGGTATGCATCCGACCATCCAAGTCCTTTTATTTAAACTACTAGAGAGTAGAGACGAGTATCAGGCACTAGGTCTTTTTGTGGGCCTTTTCTCTTGGACATGCTGGAGGACCTGTGTATCTAGAGTATATCCAAGAAATAATATGGGTTTAGAAAATAAAAGGACTTTCTTATGATTTGTAACATCCTCGGCTAAGTAAATCTGCAGAATTTTACACATTTTCCCCTGAATAATGTTACTAATACAGATACATGGAATGAGCTGTGAAATGGTGAAGTGTGATTTGAACTGGGAGTTCCTAGCAAATGTCTTGATGCTAAGTTAATTGAATTAACAGATACAACATGAAATTCCTTTTTGCTGATGTCTATATTGTTGCATGATTGCTACTTGTAGGGGGTAATTACTGAAGATGTCGTTCAGCTAAGGAAATCCATTGGGGCCCCTGGGATGGCAGTTCTCCAGTTTGGTAATATTGCTAGGGCAGCACTGAGAGTATACTTCTTTCCTTATTGCTAAAATGTTTGTTTCTCTAATTCTATTTGTATATGTGGAATAGCTTTTGGAGGTGGTTCTGACAACCCTCACTTGCCACATAACCATGAAATGGATCAAGTTGTGTACACTGGAACACATGATAACGATACAGTTAGTTCCAACTTCTTTCTTGAAATGCTTTTCTTTTAAAAAGATTTGGAGGACTACTAATTAAGCAATTAGATGTGGAACCTTTACACAGTAAATGATTTCTGTAACAGGTTCTTGGCTGGTGGCAAAATTTACCAGAGGAAGAGAAGAAAATTGTTAGTACCTCCAATTTATCTTGAATTAGAATATTGATCGGACTATTCTTCCTAATCTTATCTCACTCCTTAATTTATTTCAGGTGATCAAGTATCTACCGGAAGCCGAGAATACTGACATATCATGGACACTGATTACGGCTGCCCTATCTTCTGTTGCGAGGACTTCCATGGTAACCATTCAGGACATTCTTGGCCTCGACAGTTCTGCTCGAATGAATACTCCCGCTACCCAGGTTGTCCGCTTGACCGTTTCTGACATCACGTTTTCTTCTCAAACAAGTGTCGTGAAGACTTACTATTTTCTACTTTCCCAACAGAAAGGAAATTGGAGATGGAGGATACCGAGTTCTGTTGGCTTCGACAGCCTCAGCACTGAAGCAGCAAAGCTGAAGGAGCTGCTTGCGCTGTACAATCGGCAGTGAAGTCTGCTATTATCTTCGGAGTTCCTCTAATAAAATATGGGCAACCAAATGTGAGCGGTTTGGCTGCCAAGTTCCATGGGACTATGCTACTCGTCCCCGGACAGACGTTTTGTGTTCTGGTTGGCTGGAGACTTGCGCTTAGTTGAATATGATGGCCTTGCACTGCAGGTTGAGGCCTGAACATGAAGTACTGTACGTGTATTCCCATTTTTTATCCATTTCCTTTTTGTGCGGGTCTATACAAGGTTTTCCCCCACTTCTTCACAGCAAGCGTTACTAGTTTGGATCTGTTTCCTTCAGCTGACTTAGGCCTGGTTTGGATCCACCTAACTCACTATTACTAGCTGTGTTTAGATAAGAAAAAAGTATTACTAGCTGTGTTTAGCTATGAAAAACTAGCTAACTGGCTAATAACTATAGATGGTAGAGGGCCCCAGTTACTTTTAGCAGTTACTAATTGCTAACTGCATAGAAGCCAAACTGGTCCCTAGATTTACTATTGCAACGCAACTCAAATTATGTACACGATCCATCTTGTTGAGCGCCTCGATTGTTGCGGGTACGGCGTCGTCGTCGTCGTCCCCGCACGAACAGGGATGCTGGGATGGGCATGGTGTTGGTTTCTTTCGTACGTGGACCACAACCGCCAAGAGGCCAAGAAGCAGCCGCCATGCGCCGTTGTTTCCTGTTCTCTCCCCTCGGGCGTCCGCAATGGTGTTAACTACGTAGCTAGCTAACATGGAAGGGAGAGAGAAAATCAAATATTATTGTATATTGTTGGACACACATGTTCATCTATCAAATTATTGAATGATATGAATTAGACTAGCTATTTGTTCGTCGATAGTGACTGTTCTTTCATACTTTTTGTCTATCCATGTCATAATAGCTAGCCAAATAGTTAGCCATTGGAGACGCCTTTATATGTCTCTGGTCTTCAGATTGATTGCACACCGATTCAGTTTCGTTACATCTGTTGCCCGCCGCGCGACTTCGGCTCCGGCGACAACGAGATCCGCGCCACTGGCAGCCAATTTGGATGCTGCCTCTCAGGCAGCTTGAAGCCGGCAGTGCTCCCAAAGGTTCGATTTCGATGGCCGGGGGCTGGGATGGCTTGCCCAGGCGAGGGCGGCATCCAAACAGCCCCACAGTCGTGCTACTCCTGAATCCGTCCGCAATTGGCCCACGGCACAGCGGTAATGGCCTTATTATGATAACGTATTATACAAATTGAACCATGCTCTGTCACCATCCGGATCCGTGGCGCAATGGTAGCGCGTCTGACTCCAGATCAGAAGGTTGCGTGTTCGATTCACGTCGGGTTCAATCCCCCGATCAAACCGGATTCTTTTTTTTTCTTGTTCGCGTTTTTTTTTTCTTTTTTGGCCATTTTTAACTCCACGAAATTGATTCATTCTACGGCCCAGTCTACCGGCCCATAAGCTTGCCTACCTACCTTTTTTTTCTTGTTCGCGTTTCTTTTTTTTTTCTTCTTTTTTGGCCATTTTTTCCTCCACGAAATTGATTCATTCTACGGCCCATAAGCTTGCCTACCTACCTGTGTCGCCCCCAAACCTAAGGGAAACCCTCGCCACGCTTCTTCTCGAACTCTCCTTTCTCCACCCTCAAATCTCACTCCTCCCCTTCGCATCCGCACGAACGAAGCTGCGCGAGCGAGGAGCAGGCGCGCCTTCCCGAACCCGAAGCCTCTCCTCTCCCTCTTCAAGCGGCAGCCATGGCTACCGTTATGCAGAAGATTAAGGACATCGAGGACGAGGTAACGACTAACGACCCCAACCCCGACTGGTGCATCGCCAGTTTGCGCGATAGGTCCCATCCAGCCGTTTCGATATTTCGGTAGATTTGTGCTCCCAGAGGTTATGAGCTGTTGGGTTGTAGCTTAGTGGCAGCTTCGAATTGAAATGGTTTTTGATGCTGAGTCGCTTCGATAGTTCAAGTTGGGACGCCGGAAATACTGCAGGGTTTTAACCTCTTCGGTTCTGGTTTCGTACTGTTAGTTTCTCCGCGTGCCTGTATGTGTTTTGATGTCGTGGGAGATGTTGTGTTAATGCGGCTGTGAGATTGGGGAATTTTCTTAGCTGTTATTATTTGAGAGATGAGAGATGGGATGTTAACCCTAGGTCCTATACGTGTTGTGTTCGATTGTAAAGTGTCTAGTGAGGTTTGTGTGACTGTTCAGGGCCTGGGAACTGTGTCCGGGAACGGTTCCTAGCATGATTGCTTGTCTAGTTTATATATAACCTTTGATTAGCTGGAACAATTCCTGGCTAACTGAACAAGCCCTTAGTCTGTATGGGGTTTTCCTATACTTTCTTAAGATGTTTATAAATGTGTCCAGCCCTATTGGAAGAAACTGTACTATTTAGACCAAAGGGATTGCTTTGTCAGTTGACGAGTTTATCGCATCAATATTTCTGGGATCCTGAATTGACTGTGTATTGTGTACTTAATGGCGCTTCAGTGTAATCTACAATAATATATGCTCTGTGCCTCTGGTCACATAGTTTGGGAGTTGGGATGCCGGAAATACTACGGGGTTTTAACCTCTTCAGTTTTGGTTTCGGAACAGTTAGGATGCCGGGGTTTTAACCTCTTCAGTTTTGGTTTCGGAACAGTTAGGATGCCGGGGTTTTAACCTCTTCAGTTTTGGTTTCGGAACAGTTAGTTTCGCCACGTGCCTGTATGTGTTAGATGTTGTGTTAATGCGGCTGTGAGATTGGGATTGTCTTAGCTGTTATTATTTGAGAGTGAGGATGCTAACCCTAGGTCCTGTACTTGTTGTGTTGGATGGTAAAGTGTCTAGTGGGGTTTCTGTGACCGTTTAGTCTGTATGGGGCTTTCCTGCTTTTTTAAGAGGTTTAAATGCTTCCAACCCAGTCCAAGAAACTGTACTATTTGGATCAGAGGGATTGTTTTGTCAGTTGATAAGTTTATCACATCAATATGTCTGTGATCCTTAATTGACTGTGTAGTGTGGACTGTGTGGGGCTTCAATGCTAATCTACGATACTATATGCCAATGTTCAAGAAAACGCTAGGCGCTAGGCAGGCGCTAGCCTACTGACTAGCGCCTAGGAAGATTAAACGTAGATTAAATGTGATTAATCGTTTGTGTTTTTTTAATTTTATTTTTTTTCTAGAAACACACGTGGCTCAGATTAGATGCCCAACTTCAATCTCAGAAGAAATTATAACACATTAAGGCAATTTCAATTCCAATTCTTGCAAACTTGCAAAGAAGTGGTGAAAAGACTTGCCATTTGGATCCCCACACATCTTGTTTCCCTTTTCCCTGGCTCTTCTACATGTTTTTTTCCTGTCCTTCAGCCCACACGGCCACTCATAGTGATGACGACCCGTAGGGTTCGAAGTTCGATCTTTCGATGAGAGTTGGTGGATAACTCGATTTGTGGATGGAGATGACGTTCACGGCTCGACTACAACCGTCCAAGGACGCTGCGCCTTAGCAACCGATACACCACCTCCGATGGCTGCCGTGATCTTGCGGCGCGACAACCAGCCACTAGGGCTCCCGTCCTGCAAGCAATCGAAGAACCAGCAAGAACAAGATGAACAAGCACTCAATTGCAAGATGAATATGAAGGTTTCAATCTGAGAACACAATATGGTGAGGTTCTGATGACAATCAGACGGACGGTTGATCCAACACGCGCGCTGAAAGGCGGTAGCAATAGCTAACTCGACGAAACAAAACCTAAACTGTTTGTGGCAGCTCTAAAGACTTATAAGGAGTTGGGAGGACGACCACAAGGGTGTTGGGGTCGTTCTCCAACCCTAGGACGCGTCCCTAATGGACCCAACTTGATACATGGCCCATCAGCCCAAATTAAGGCGACGCAGCACCGGTGGACAGAAAAGGACTCGGTACAAAAACGACTACTCTGGATGTGTCCGATAAGATATAGCCTTGGTTCTGGATCCGTTGGAAAGTAGACTTGATAAGCTTTTCAAAAAGTGCGAGAATGTCCCAATCGGAGTCTGTATGAAGTCGTGGCATCCATCACAAGTTGGTGCTGTCCTGCAGTCCAAATCCAGCTAGCGCCCATCCCGTGTCCCGCTGATCCTCTCCATTGTTCCTGAGCAAAACAAGAGTGCACGTGTCTCCATTGTCTAAATATAATGGACAAGAGTTTGAGAATAAACTTACTTGATGGTTGAGTTCACGGGCACGAGCACGAGTAATAGGACCAAGTGGTGCTGGAGATGGTGTTGGTGTGGTGTTGATGTCCTCATCACATAGCCCATCAACCTAGCCAGGCTACCGCTTTTTCGAGTTTCTATGCCACTTAAGCACTACATCATGCCTATGTGCATCAAGTAGACATGTCCAGAGTTTTATTGGGCGCCTAGGCCCTAAACGAGACGCTAGGGGTCCGTTTCTGGTTTAATCGAGAGTAAACGAGGTTTAATTAGGTTTTTTCGAACCTTGCTATATGCTCTCTGCCTCTGGTCACATTGTTGGATTTGCTTGTTTTTCCTCAAAGAGGGGAATGCCCATTGTTGACAATGTGGGGTCTGGGGAAGGGAATTTTGAGACAGCCTTACCCCTGCAAAATTCTGCTTATACGCTGATTCGAACCCAGGACCTCCAGGCCACAAGTGGAATTGCCAAGCCCACTCTTCCATAGCTGTGGTCAATAGTGGTAGGTTTCAAGTCAGTGCTAACATGTAAACTGCTTTCTGGTTGTGTTCCATTGTGATGAATTGATGGTATTACAGTTTTTTAGTAATATGTAGACTGTGGAACTGGAAATTTGTTCTCATATATCTTAGCTCCTATTGCTGCAACTTAGGTACTGGAAAACTTAAGCAGTGGCTGACATGAATATTTGATCAGTTTCTTACCCATGTGTTGATGTTGGCTACTTTTCTTAACTATGCAGATGGCAAAGACACAGAAGAATAAAGCCACAGCTCACCATCTTGGTCTTCTGAAGGTAACTTAAATTATACTTTTTAACTTTATCTCAGAACACTTTCCTATGGTTGATATCTGTCACCCACTTTAATGAGTCTAAGATTCCTACCACATATGAGTCCATTGGGACATCTGCATAGCATTTCAATGCAACACTTTGACTGGATCATTTGCGTCTGTTTGCCAATGCGGTTTGTATAGTTTTTTTTTTCATTTGGTCCGGAGGCAATTGGCAATCTGTAACTTTGAAAGCTTTAGACTCCCTTACTCCCCTTAATTGAAACTCAGAGCTCCTGCCATGTTCTTTCAATAAAAATGAAAGTATGTTTCATTATGAATCTATTAACGCCATATGTTGCCAGTCTATACGATTTTTTTAGAGGCCAAAGTTAAAAGATGTTTGAAGGAAAACCTAAATGGACTTATTTGCAGTTGGAGGTTGTAACTCCTAAGGAAGTTTGGACAGTTAAGCTATTTTCTACTATTGAATTATCAAGGCTGCCATGTTTTGTTATTAAGTAGTTTCCATGTTATGATTTATGTTGATATTTGATATTTATTATTAGACTGTACTTTGTTGAGCTGATATTCTTTGTATGTCATCTGAGGTTATGTCTTCTTAATTGTTTGTTTGGCTAGGCTAAACTTGCGAAATTGCGGCGGGACTTGCTCACTCCGACATCCAAAGCTGGTGGTGGTGCAGGTGAAGGATTTGATGTGACGAAGAGTGGAGATGCACGTGTTGGTTTAGTTGGCTTTCCTTCGGTCGGGAAATCAACATTGTTGAACAAGCTGACAGGGACATTTTCAGAGGTTTGCCGCATCAATGCTCTTTGTTTACATTTAGTAATTAATAAAGGTTTGTCCAAATTTAGCCACTCATCATCTGTATTATATTAGGGAAAACCTCATGTTTGTATCTTGCACAGTGTTTTTAAGTTATATGCTGTCTAATTCTATGGGTATGCCCCGAATGACTACACATACATATTAACTTGAGTAGCAGCCTAGTTAGATTTTTGTTTCAGTGATGCATGCATGTTCTGAATTCAGTGGTTTATGTCAAGGGCGTTAGGCCCTAGGATAGCTGGCCCTCGGCTACGTAGTTCGTAGCTGCGGTCCGTCGTCTCTGGCGAGGTTTGCCCCTCCGCCGTAGGCTTGTTGGTAGAAGAGAGAGAGATAGGATTTAGGAATATCAATTCTTGCTTAATCTGATCAACATCAACATCAACAAAGCCTGTAGTCCCAAGCAAGTTGGGGTAGGCTAGAGTTGAAACCCAACAAGATACCCAAGTCATGGTTCCGACACTTCAATAGCTGCTTTCCAGGCAATCCTATCCAAACATAGATCTCTAGATATATCCCAAGCTTTTAAATCCCTATTCACCGCCTCTGCCCATGTCAACTTCGGCCTTCCTCTGCCTCTCCTTATATTATTAGCTTGGCTTGGGACTCCATAGCGCACTGGTGCATCTGGCGGTCTGCTCTGGACATGGCCAAACCATCTCAACCGATGTTGGACAAGCTTTTCTTCAATTGGTGCCACCCCTAGGCGATCACGTATATCATCATTCCGAACTCGGTCCATTCTTGTGTGACCACAAATCCAACGCAACATGCGCATTTCTGCAACACTCATTTGTTGAACATGTCGAGCCTTTGTGGGCCAACATTCGGCTCCATACAACATTGCAGGTCTAATTGCTGTCCTATAGAACTTGCCTTTTAGCTTTTGGGGTACCCTCTTGTCACATAGAATGCCAGAAGCTTGACGCCACTTGATCCACCCTGCTTTGATTCTATGGCTAACGTCTGCATCAATATCTCCATCCCTTTGTAGCATCGATCCCAGATATCGGAAGGTGTCCTTTTTAGGCACGACTTGACCTTCCAAACTCACATCTCCCTCATCCTGAGCCGTTGTGCCAAAGTCGCATTTCATATACTCGGTTTTAGTCCGACTTAGTCTAAAACCTTTAGCCTCAAGGGTCTGCCGCCATAGCTCAAGTTTCCTATTTACTCCCGCCAAGCTTTCATCAACTAACACTACATCATCGGCGAAGAGCATGCACCAAGGGATGTCCCCTTGAATGTCCCTTGTAATCTCGTCCATTACCAAGGCAAAGAGATACGGGCTCAAGGTTGACCCTTGATGAAGCCCAATTCTAATCGGGAAGTAATCAGTATTAGCATCATTGGTTCGAACGCTAGTCACAACATTGTTGTACATGTCCTTGATGAGGGTCACGTACTTTGTTGGGACTTTATGTCTATCCAAAGCCCACCACATAACATTTCTTGGTATCTTGTCATAAGCCTTCTCCAAGTCAATGAAAACCATATGTAGGTCCTTCTTCTACTCTCTAAATCGCTCCATAACTTGTCTTAACAAGAAGATTGCTTCTGTGGTTGACCTTCCAGGCATGAAACCAAATTGGTTGGTAGATACTCGTGTCCTTCTTCGCAGGCGGTGCTCGATGACTCTCTCCCATAGCTTCATAGTGTGGCTCATCAACTTAATCCCACGATAGTTATTACAACTCTGGATGTCACCCTTGTTCTTGTAGATTGGTACCAAGGTGCTTCTTCTCCACTCCTCAGGCATCTTGTTCGATCGGAAGATATTATTGAACATCTTGGTTAGCCATACTATAGCTATATCCCCAAGGCATCTCCACACCTTGATTGGGATACCATCTGGGCCCATCGCTTTGCTCCCTTTCATCCTTTTCAACGCTTCTCTGACCTCCGATTCTTGAATCCTCCGCTCAAAGCGCCTATTGTTGTCATCAAACAAGTCGTCCAACTGAACAGGGGAGTTCTCGTTCTCCCCATTGAACAATTTGTCAAAATACTCTTGCCATCTTTGTCTGATCTCATCCTCTTTCACCAAGAGTTGCTCCCTCTCATCCTTGATGCACTTGACTTGAGTAAAGTCCCTCGTCTTCCTATCACGAGTCCTAGCCATCCTATAGATGTCCTTTTCTCATTCCTTCGTATCAAGACGCTTGTACAAATCTTCATAAGCCCGTCCCTTTGCCTCCGCCACTGCCCGTTTTGCAGCCTTCTTTGCCACCTTATACTTCTCTATGTTATCTGCACTCCGGTCCTGGAACAAGCTCTTATAGCCTTCCTTCTTCTCCTTAATTGCCTTTTGAACGTATGTCGCCATCTTCTCCCACATATTGTTGGCGTCACCTTCGTCCTTCCACGGGCCCTCTTCAATAACTCTTGCCTTGAAGACCTTTGATGTCTCCCCTTCTAAATTCCACCACTTTGTCCTTGCAATCTTGGCTTGTTTAGCCCTACAAGTTTGCATCAGAAAGCGGAAGTCAGCCACCACTAGCTTGTGCTGAGACACCACACATTCCCCAGGTATCACCTTACAATCCACGCAAGCACGTTTAGCTCCCCTTCTTGCAAGGACAAAGTCAATCTGACTGCAGGACAAGCCACTACTAAAGGTCACTAAGTGGGACTCTCGCTTTTGAAAGAAAGTGTTTGCTACCATCATATCAAAAGCTGTAGCAAAGTCTAGGATATCCTCTCCCTTCTGGTTCCTTCTTCCGAAACCAAAACCTCCATGTGCTGCCTCGTAACCTGTACTAGATGCTCCTACATGGCCATTAAGGTCCCCTCCAATGAAGAGCTTCTCGCTACTTGGTACAGCCCTGACTATGCCATCCAAATCCTCCCAAAATTGCCTCTTAACACACTCATCAAGGCCTACTTGGGGAGCATACGCACTAATAACGTTTAATACTAAATCACTAATGACAAGTTTAACTAAGATAATTACAAGTATATATGGCCATCGGTCCAACTAATAAGGTAACTAGACTCCCAACAAATAAGGACTCAAACCAGAAAGCCTTGATCGGCTTGCTCCTAGCCACTGGAAGTGGACGGCCCCTGCGCGTCCTCTGCGCGTGCGCTCTGCGCGTTCTCTGGCGCGGCGCACGTCGTGGGCCCGATGTCGCCGTGTATACGTGCGCCCAACCATGACATTTATGCCTATGCTTCTTGAAATTGGAATTATTAGAAAAGAAGTCTTTTTGGATTGATTGCTCTTTGGACCTTCCTACAGCTGAATATTGTGCTATTACTATTATTTGGTTTCTGTATATTATGTCACTAATGTGCTGTTTTTGTTCCTTTTCTGAAAGGTTGCTTCCTATGAGTTTACAACTTTGACATGTATTCCTGGAGTTATCATGTATAAGGGCGCTAAAATCCAGGTAACCATTTGCATTCAGAAAGCTACAAGTTTTTTCTGAGCATGTTTGATACTTTGATCTTGATTAATATCTGGCTTTCATTTCAGCTTCTAGATCTCCCAGGGATCATTGAAGGTGCTAAAGATGGAAAGGGCAGAGGAAGACAGGTAATTTCAATCTCCAAAAGTTTTCTGACACTAATTTCTTCCTTGAAATTGACATGATTTCAACAAAAAAAATTATTTTGCATGACCGGAAAATGGCCTTGCTTATATGGGCATAACTCGGTCATTGCATAGTATGTAGGAACTGTCCTACCTTCATAGAATTCGTGTTATTCTATGAACAGTATTCATCCACATATTCTGGAACTCTTCTGAGTACTCACCTATTGTAAAATCATCTGTAACTACAATTTTTACACAAACCTGCACCAGCACTTCTTACTTCAGAATGGTGTATTTACTTTATAAGAAATATACACTTTATAGCTAAGAATGCACAGCTTTACTAAATATATAGGGGAAACTGGGCAATCGACTAGCTATGTTCTTCAAAGTACTAGAGGCTCAATGAGTTCTTACTTCTTAGCCTTGAATATTCTTTTATACAATTTAAGCAAGTTTTTTCTTGTATATCATAGATGAGTAATAAAGCTAATTTGTTGATTGTTACGGGTACAAAATCTGGTCTTATTTACCCTTTTATGCATACTACGCTAATATGCTTCACTAAGAAACAGTTCTATGATCTGTACTTGTTTTAGGCTTTTAGCTATCTTCACACTTCACACCCAGTAGTTTTTTTCTCCAAATTAAATAGCTGTTCGTAACACTTCAGTCTTGGATTTTCCTGTTCTTTGTGTTTAGGAACATTTCCTCTTGGCTTGAAAGTTCCTATTTTTGTGTCTTAACAGGTTATCAGCACAGCTAGGACATGCAATGTTATTTTGATTGTTCTTGATGCTATAAAACCAATAACTCACAAGCGTCTTATCGAGAAGGAGCTTGAAGGATTTGGCATTAGGTAAGTGTTGTTTACATCCATACTTTTGCGGGCGCTAGTGTATGAAATCTGTACACAGCTTGGCCATCAATCCTCTTGTGATCTTTTCTTTGCTCCCAATCTGGAAGAAATTATTTAGCTATTGTTAATTACCTACATGGCTTGATTTCCTGGATGTTGTACTCATTTATTTATACTGGAATCATACTGAATTATATCATCTATGTTATCATGCTCTTTTTAATACAACGTTCTATTTCCTCTTGTGGCTTGTATCTCCTTTGCTTCCATTTGTTTTGTGAGTTTTTTCCTTTGTATTTTAAAAAGTTTTTAAAATCTTTGCCCTTTTGGTTCTTGGTAGGTTGAACAAGACACCACCCAATTTGACTTTCAGAAGAAAGGACAAGGGCGGAATCAACTTCACATCAACAGTGACGAACACACATTTGGACCTTGATACAGTAAAAGCAATCTGTAGCGAGTACAGGATACATAATGCTGATGTCTCCCTGAGATTTGATGCTACAGCAGATGATCTCATAGATGTTATTGAAGGAAGCCGGATTTACACTCCTTGCATATATGTTGTCAATAAGATTGATCAGATAACACTTGAAGAGCTTGAGATCTTGGACAAACTACCCCATTACTGCCCGGTTAGGTGAGCATGTACTGTAGTGTCTTCCTTTTATTTGATTCTCTTGATTTCCCTCTAATAACTGAAGTACTTTATTTCTTTAAAAATTATTATTGCAGTGCTCATCTTGAATGGAATCTTGATGGACTTTTGGAGATGGTATGGGAATACTTGGATTTGGTTAGGATATACACAAAACCTAAAGGGCTGAACCCAGATTATGAGGATCCTGTTATTGTATCATCTAAGAAGAAATCTGTGGAAGATTTCTGCGACAGAATCCACAAGGACATGTTGAAACAATTTAAATAGTGAGTGCCAGATAATTATATTGTTATAATATCACTTCAATGGAATCTTGGATTGGCAATTTATAAGATAATTTTTTACTTGTTTTTCGTTCTTTGTTAACTGCTCCAAAAATTGCAGCGCTCTGGTATGGGGTTCCAGTGTCAAGCATAAGCCTCAGAGAGTTGGCAAGGTATGCATTAGACCAGCATGATACATACTCACATTGGGTGTTAGGTTCCTTGCACTGATTCATTGCGCATTCGTGCAGGAGCATGAGCTTGAGGATGAGGACGTTGTTCAGATCATTAAGAAAATATAGGCATGTCGCATGGTGGAAGAAAATCTGCTTTTCTGCAAAACTGGAAGGAGCAATGAGGATTTTGAGTAGTAGCCTCGTCAGAAGAGCTTGAACTCGGCTTTTGCTTGTTGGTGATGCTCATATGTAATGTTCCCTGTTCACAGAAATTTTGCTTTGATCTAAAGACAATGTTAGTTGACATTTCCTTATACAAGTCATGTAGCTGTGATAGTCTTCTCTCTAACTTGGTGCCATGTGGACTGGACTCACCAATGTACCAAGTGTCTGCCCCAACCGTTGAACACATGGAGAGATGCTTCGGTGGTTCCTGTTTGTTTGGTGTAGGTATGCTTTCTAGTGATTGGTAGTACCGTGGCTATTGTTATAGATTCCTGATCGTCTTTGGTGGTGATAAACGTGAGGACAACTTGGCCATGCTTATCCCAACGATCTTGGATTTGGTCATAATTGCAGTTTATGTCGAGCTGTTCTTTGCTTATTGGTGGTTATCGTCGCAGTGCTAATAATGCCCTGTTTGATGGAGAACTGTAGATAGAGGATGCGTTGCGGTCATGCGACAAATAGACTTTTGTACGGAGGGTTTGGCATGTGACGGTGGTTGGTTAATTTCTCGAGCTGGGTGGGCGTCGTGCAGGTTGCGAAACGAGCTGGTGGAGCATGTTCCCCATGAATGATTGGGTTCTGCGTGCCGTGCGACGCTGGGTGTAGTCGTGTATGTAGATCTCAGTTTGGTTGCCAGGGTAGCTAAGCTTCATGTGGTACTCCAGCAATCCAGCTCCTGCGGTCCTACCTGAACCAATTGGGCAAATATCACTAATCTGGTATGCAAATTGTCCTCTACCCCAACAATATACTACTGCAAAAGTTAACAGTCCTGTCCATCAGCCCTGTTTTTCTCTCACAATAAATCATCAAATTTCAACAAAATGATCAAGGTCAATATGTCTAAAGCTGAAGTACATCAGTAATTACCAAATTGGACGCTTCGTAACAAAGGATTCTGAACAAAATTCTGATGATGTTACAGCTTGGGGATGAATGCGCAAATGGCATATACTGTATATGTTTTCACGAAACGGATGAGGCAAATTGACCTCCGGCGATTGACATACTACATCTGGATCAACAGTATAATGTTGGTGGTGTATATAAGAGGGGAAAAAGGGGGTCACGTTGATCCTGTCACTATTTGACAGCTCGGGCTCTATGATCCGGGAAAAACTTAACCATTTATAATTCTCCACTGTAGTCGTTGGCAAGGTCTGTTTCATGTTTCTTACTTTGTTTATTTATTAGGGGAAAAAAATCCCTGATCAATAGACAAGCATCCACGTTTCATCAAAAAATAGACAAGCATCCACATGCAATAAATCTTCCGTTCTGGGCTTCTGGCACCTTCCCCAAATCAATAGGAGCGACGACAGCAGCGAGAAGGCGAAGCCCTTAAAGGCGCCAGCTTTTCTTCTGTTCCATTTGGTTTCCTCTGTAAACAAACGGTTTCATCTTTTGCACATCATCAGCTGATCCTTTTCCGTCGTATATTTCCGAGCAAAAGAGAAACCCTTTTTATGCGCTGTGCTGTTTCGCCATCTCTGTTCGTCCCACCGACTCGAATCCCATTCTCCCCAACCGAGTGGCCTCTGGCTTCACAATACAAGAACACTACCGGTTTCTATTCCCTAGATCTGCGTAGAGGCGGCGAGACAACCGAATCCAGCAAAAGGGCTCGCGGTTTGATTGGGAGGAGCGCAGGAGTCAAGCGTCAAAACCCAATCTTGGCTCCCGTGCTGGAGTGCCCCTATCGTCTTCTTCCTGTGGTAGTAGGAAGAGGCGAACACCAGTGGAGATGGTGCCGTGGGAAGGGTACATCAGCGACGAGACAATGGGCACCTTCGCGCCCATCGTGCTCTACTGGGTGTACGCCGGGGGCTACCAGCTGATCCTTCACCGACGGCCGCTTGAGCGGTACAGGCTCCACACGCGGGCCGAGGAGGAGGAGAAGAACCTCGTCAGCCTCCCCACCGTCGTCCGCGGCGTACTCCTGCAGCAGCTCGTGCAGGCCATCGTCGCGATGATCTTGTTCATGGTAAGGAGATAGTCAGCCCTGCTCCATTGCTATTTTAGTTCATTTCCAGAGGTTCAGTTCAATTAGTGGTACTGTCATTGAGATGAACAAAACCAAGTTAAGAATCAGTCAGTGACATTATACTCATATTATTAGGTGTTTGCTGGATTTTACTAAAACTGTTCACCGTCCTTGTTGCTATTATCAAGTACTTTTGCCATTTAAACCAATGAGCATAAATAGATATATAGTTGCCGGCATGCTACTAGTATTGTCTGAATACAAATGGTAAATGATCAGCAAGTGAAGAATGTTAGGAAACTTTCATAATGTAGTCTATTTGGCGATGATACTAAGTAGTATAGGCTTGAAAACAAAAGAATAATTGCTGCTGCTGGTTAGTTTTGATTGCTCCTCTTGCGTTAACAAATTGGATAGGAGGGGCATTCATGTGAAATGTGTTAAATATCATCAGTTTTCATGGTATCATGGTTGATCTTGAATGTATTATCTCATAATGTCAAACAAATACTCCGTATCAAGGTATATGTTTTCTCCTTGAAAGAAGTTTACTAATTGAAGACGGGATAACAAAGGGATGCAAGTCCCACATTTTTTGGGTCATTGGGTTGACCCAAAAGTTGCTAAAATGAGTTAAAATGTCTTTGCTACAATACTACCTAATTAGTTTAAGGGGATGAGCTAGGCTAGCGCACCCACAAAACACCATTGGGTATCCACTTGCATCTTTGATAAGGGCCAGCAGCTTGTAAAAAGGTAGTTAAGAAAATTAGTCACCATTTAATAGAAGTCAGTGTTACTTGCTACATAAGGGCCAGCAGCTTGTGACTTAATAGGAATCTTGTGACTTAATAGGAATCAGCAAATCACTGTATTTTCGTGCATCCTGTTCATATTCCTATCGCTGAAGTACCTCTTCAGTCCATATATTTTGAACATTGTAGTTTAGAGATCAGTAGTCTGTACATTCTAGAGGATTGCCCTGACCTGATTTTATGAACCCTGTCTTGAAAATTATGGATCTCCTTTCATTTGTGGAACTGGTACCACATTAATGTTTCTATATTTGTAGCAAATCAGCTACGTAGCCAGTGGTAGGGCAGGCCGGGCTAGCCCCCCTACCGCTGCTGCAACCATGGAACACCCCATAAAATTTCACAAGTTTTTGAACGAGAGGTGGGGCTGAGAAGCTGATCTGGAGGTTGAAGATGGCTGTAGGTCGGGCTGACATGCCAATCTATATGAATATTTGTAGTGTGTAGCTAAACTTAAACACATATTCATATATCGCTATGTTACATCAGCCCCTCCTAAGATTTTTTCTGGCTTGTCCCTGTAGCAAATGGCTCTAAGAATATTTGCTCACCCAGGTTGAGCTTGAACATTTTCACTCTGCATATTTGGGTTCCTTTTATTCTTTAAGCATGTGTACTCTTCATCGTGCCCCTATGCAAAACAACGAACTATTCCAAAAGCATAGTAGCTCAATAGAGTTTTGAGCATTGGCTGCTTTGACAGGTTCTTGGCATTGTTAGAGAGCCATTGAACTCTGTACATGCTTCTTTGTGATGTTACAGTTTTTTTTTTTCTTTTTTTTTGTTTGTGAAGAAGTTGGCTTCCTGCTCGTGTAGTCTTAGCCTACCAGTTTACTCTTATGCATCAGTTTCATAAAACTTGTGCACTTCATGCATGTGCTTGTAGCCAAGGATGGTGTAGGCGCAATTAGGTTTATTGTCATTTGTTTTTTAAACATCTTTTATGGTGACCTGACCTTTGTAACCCAATTCTACATGATAATTTGCAGGTCACTTCTGATAGCTCAATAACTGTTGTTCAGCCGCCTATCGTCGTCCAGATCTTTCAGTTTTTAATTGCAATGTTAGTGATGGACTCATGGCAATACTTTGTGCACCGCTACATGCACCAAAATAAGTTCCTTTATCGGCACATCCACTCACAACATCATCGGCTGATTGTTCCTTATATGCTTACCGGGGCCTCTTTACAACCATCCATTGGAGGGCCCTACTTTGTTGCACACCTTAGAGCGCCATCCTGCCTTCTGATCTCTGGTGACACCAATGACTGCTGTGTTCTTCTCTCTGTGTCGCTGTCTCAAACAGTCGACGATCACTATGCGGGCTTGGTTTACATATAACATCTTGCCAGCAGCAGTTCCCAAATAATTAACTGCTATCATGACACCCACAACCGCTGCAAGGACCCCAATTACAACTACTTCAGCCCTTCTTCTCAATCTGGGACAGAATAATAGAACCCACATGCCATACAGCTTTTACCAGGAAATAGGTGGATTTGAAGCAAGGCCGTTGCGAGATAGCTCAAGTCATGGATTGTTAGACTCCGGTGAACGAGTCAGAATACGGTTTAGCCTCCCTTTTACTTGATAGGAGCTCCAACAGGGGCCATCTAATTAATTCCAATATGGTGTTCCCAATTGTGTTATTAACCTCTTGGTCGCTCATCTTGTGCGTACTACTGTCGGTTATTTACAGTTTACCTTCGATGGTTTCTTTTTGAAGCTCATTCACTTTGCTGTCACAGTGGTTGATCACATTTATGTACCATATTTTAATTACCTCATGGTCTACGCTATCTCTGTTACTCGTGTTATTAATATTTGTGACGATATTTCTCACTTGAATTATGCACTGTATCATTCACTTTCACATCTTAAACACAGCTGCGTGATAATTAATTCAGATAATCTCAATGGTCTGTACAGTACTCTGTTTGTTTTAATAAATATTTGATGGACGGGAAATATTTCCTCACTTGAATAGTGCACTGGAGGGCCGTATCAATTGCCACAAAAAAGGTGTTACAGACACAACAGCAAGTCATGGCTTCCGGAATCTGAATTTTGACAGAAAGTTGCTCTGGTAATTCTCTGTTCTGATCGGAATCTGAATTCGATTGTGCACAAATAGAATAGGATATAGCATTGACAAAATCCGGTGGATATAGGTTATTCGTAAATTTTATGCGGACCACCTGATGTTTAAAATGGGATATCTGATAGTTTCTTTAAAATGGTTTGTACTTTGTCGTCCTGGCTCAAAGCCTGAAACAGTGCCGGAATGTTTAGGTTCGCCATCAGATACATCATCCTTGGTTCAGCAAGCAGTATTTTTGAAATGGCTTGTTCATGCTTGTGGTCTTTTCTTGAGCACATAGTAATACTTTATTGTTTTGTTTCACAGAAGAGAATAGCACGCGTGACCAATTGACTAGTCGTGGTGGCGAACCCGTTGGACTGGAACTCAGCCCACCCCAGCCGAGCATGGACATGGTGGTTTGGCCTCAGACCATCAGCGCGCGGCGCGAATGGGTGGAGGTGGAGCCAGTGCGGCGAGGCGCGCGGATGGTGCGCGGCGCGGCGGCGGGCGGCACACTGGTCAGTCACTGGTGCGAGACTGCGATGCGCAAGTGTGCCATGCGGCCGTGCCCCGGCCCCGATCGATCAGCTGGCTGGCCATTTCGTGGGGCTCGCTCTCACGCTCGGCCGGCCGTCATCGACTCATCGAGCTGGCCACGACCGATCCATGTGTTTGTTTGCTGCGGTGCATGCTGCCTGCCGCCATCCTACACTGCCGGCCGGCTTCCTTCCTACTGCCGAGAAGGCCCCGTGGCTCGTGCGTGAAACATACACAGGCACGCTCAGCTGTCACGGTCGGGCCTGTCAATTATGTCGCTGTCACCTCCCGGGAACAGCGCTCGGATCGACGCCGGCCCGATCCCGTGGTTGTTGCATTGCCTCGTCTGCTCTCGCGGTTACTGTCAGTTCACCGGAGAGCCGCTGTTCCCGGGAATCCATTCCAGTCCAGTCCAGTCCGTCGCGCGAACCCGATTCCCCCACGTGTGCTCTGCCTAGCTTATCCGCTTCACACCTTGCACATCACAGCACGCATCGTCCCCGTCGTCGTCGTCAGTTCAAAGCCTTGAAGCAACCGCGCTTTTAACGAGGCCGACAATGTTCGCCACTCGAATAGTAACAGTAACAGGAAAAGTCCCCAAAAATCTTGTATGCAAAAAAAAAAAATGCTGACATTTTCTTTTTGGGGGAAAACCAGAGTGTTAATCTGAGCTTAACACGAAGAGTTAATTTTTTATTGGCACATGGAAACGAAGTTACCCTCACATGCATGCTTACAAATCCAGTAAAGTTGTAGACAGCCATAGCACGTAGCTTATTCGTTCCCATTGCTGGCTACTACATTAGTGGTAATAACTTGATTATATTTTTTATATATATACTGCATGTATATATAGCATCATAGTATTATACACATGCAATTAACAAGTACAAGAGCTAAATGACGCGCGCGGATTAAGAAATAAGAACAGAGATTACTTTGAACTTAGCCAGCCACTGTGAACTTATTATTAGATTAGAAGTTTAACCCGTGGTCGCGGTCGCGGTCCTCATCGTCGTCCTCCTCGTCATCCTGCGAGTAGAAGTCGACGATGTCGGAAAGGTCGTCAGCGGCAACGGCGGAGTCATCCATGGTGGCCAGCCACAGCAGGTGCTCGAACAGCAAGGCGTCGACGTCGACGGCGACACCACCGCCGGGGGCCTGCCTCCCCGCAGCCGCCAGCAGCCGGCGCACCGGCCCGGCCTCCAGCACGGCGGGGTCGACGTGGAACACGCTCCTCCTCGCCCTCCCCTTCTTCGTCGTCGCCGTCCCGACCTCCACCCTCACCGCCGCTGCCGCCGGCGCGGAGTCGAGGCGGCGGTAGGCTCCCGCGGCGCGGTGGGAGCCGCGCGTCAGGAACGCGTAGCAGCCGGCCGATGAGGGCCGCGGGGACGGAGCCTCGTCGCCGCCGGCCGCGTCATGATGGCGGTGCGGCATGGCGCGCGGGGGCGGGGGGTGGGGCAAGACGTTTGCTCGTTTCTGTGTGCGTTTGGGTCCGGGTGCTTTTCTTGGATCGGCGCGTTTTTAAGCCAGGAGAGGAGGGTTTGGAACTAACGGTCGGACAGTGCTGCGGCCGGCGGGTTTCCTACCGTGTTGGTGTTGCTGTTGCCTTCGATCGGATCCTGGGTTCCTGGAGAAACGAACTAGTACGTGTTACCCGTCCACAGTCGTCATATTTAACTGTTTCTTTGTAACTATAACAAAAGAAAGAAACAAGAAATGTAAACGAGTTCGTAATGCCAAATCTCCATGCGTCGTTGGTTAACAGTGACGGTTAACACCGGTCGAGTCTAGCCTAATAGATCGCGCTACTGATTCATGAGTCAGTATTCTAATCCCCCGCCGGCACGGCACAAACACACACGCACCTTCTCCCCTTGTCTTTTACTAGCAAGTGTGTTGTGTAGTGTAGTGTAAACAAACCTGCCCCATTATAAATTCGGATTAGCTCAATGGTTAGCGTCGAGCTAGTAGAGCAGACAGCAGATCGAAGCCGTGGTTGGTACAGTAGCCAGGTTTGGTTCCTCGCATGTGAACTGATGGAACCAAGGCCGAAGCTTCCGTGAATGATACGCCGATTTCAGTATTATTCCCTGTCTATGATCAGGGCAGCAGCACAGCAGGAGAAATTAGTAAACACGTCTGGTGAACCAACGAATTCACCGTCGGTCTCCAGGTGTGTTCAGATCAGTGGTCGTTCAGCCAGCTTGCACTTGGACGTACGTACTTTGAAGTGTACTGAGAAGATCCATCGGTCTGGTTAGTAGAGAGAGTGGTAGGTCAGGCCTCGTCGTCCCGATGGATCGCGCGTCGCGGCCGGCGCGCAGTGGCCGCCACGAATCAGCTAGCTGCGCACTGCCGTGCCGGTACGTGGTCTCTCGACGCAGGTGTCTCGTCGGCCTCCTGCGTCGTGCACTCGACAGCCCCCCGCGACGGACGTATGGCACTCGATCGCGTGCTATCAACTCCTCCGCCTCGAGCCCTCGACGATCATGACGGGATGCATCTGCTCTGCTCGTTTTCTTTTTAACCGACCGAGCAGCATGTAGCCTAGCCGACGTGGATTGACACGTAACCGCGCTCCAGCCGCCGGGGGGGCTCCCGAGCCCAACACGTGTCGCCGGACGTGTCCGCCCGCCCGCACGAAGAAACCTCCCGGCCAATCCATTCCATCCGGCGCGACGTCTCTCTCGATCACCGTACCACCAGCTTGCAACCCGCGGCAATGAGCGGCAACAGGAACAACGGCAAGGGTGGCACCGGCGCCGCGAGACCTGTGGCGACCTGCATGGCCGCCGCCATCGTCTCCGTCGTCTTGCTGCTCGTCGCGGCGTCGGTTCTACTGTTCACGCCGCCGCCGCCGCCGGGGATGAACGGCCCGCCCCGCGAGCCGGTGGAGCTGGCGATCGGCCTCGCCGGGCACGAGCGCTGGCTGGACGCGCTCCGTGCCTGGGCCAAGCTCGCGTGCCTCAACCTGCGGCTGCCCGAGCCGCGGTAGATGATGATTATCTATTTATTTGCAGGCGCGCTGTGTCGGGAGACGTGCGTGTGTTCTGACGCCTGCTGCCGTGTGTGTGCGTGTGGCAAAGGTACCATGATCTGCCGCGGAGCCCGGCGGCGTCGGTGACGAAGGCGGCCAAGAAGACGCTGGAGATGGGAAAGGAGACGGTGGAGCACACGGCGGAGGCGGCGGGCAGGGCCACCGAGGAGGCCCTGGAGAGGACCACCGACAAGGTCAAGAGGAAGGTCTCCGGCTCGCGCTCGCCGGCGGCGCAACACCCTGATGCTGATGGAGACCTCTGAACACAGCTTTTCCGGTTTTTTTTTCTCACTCTTCTTCGATCAAAAGCTTCGGTGCTGTGTAGTACTCTGTAGCGTCTAGCTAGCCTGTAGCGTGTAAAATTGTGAACAACGTACGTGCTGTATCACTAGTCAGTCCAAAACGTTTTCGTTTTGCAAAGTTTGCGATGTAAACGTGTTCTGTACCAGGTCGATTGTGAGATCTAAAGAGACGTACTGCTATGCAGATCGATGCTTGCAAATTCAGTGAGCTAGTACTGTACCATGGCATGCAGAGATGCAGATGAAACGTCCACTGTACCATGAAATACGTGCTTATCATTCTCATTGCACAGCGCTTGGTACTTACTGCAAGCTAACAAAAAAGAATTGGTACTGCACACACTGAACTTCGATTCTCAAACAAACATGATCACAGGAGATTCATCAAGATACCATGCTACCCAAAAATAATCACAAAGGCAGGTGTAGACAATTCAGTAAACAGGGTGACAAAACTAACACTCGGACACTGACAGTATGGCATGATTCAACATTCAAAACTGAAGGATCAACATCCAGGATATGAAATGACATCACCAAGCAATCGTTTGTCTCTCAATTTAGGAAACAGAGTACAATTTTGGTAAACCAACAAAAAAAAACACTAGTCTCATGACCCAAAGCCCTGTCTAGGATGATATCAGTGGAGAACAGATTTAGCTGGCGCCAGCAGCAGCTCCTGTCTTTGAAGCTGCAGCCCTGCCCAGCAGCAGCAGCAGAAGCACCTATGTTCTTAATTACTTAAGTACTAATGAATTGATGTCTGTGATAATAGAGAGCTCCAAACATAACTTAAAGTGTCAACAACCTAGGGCAAACACTTGAAACCACTGCTGCACAAGAGTTTGTGTTGTCTGCCTGTAGAGAACTGCACAGTTTGAGCAGTAACAAAATGTTCCCCAGAAGTTGTAATTGAAGAAAACATCTGCACAAACAAGGTAGAGACTAGTTACTACTGTAAACAACATGCAGGAAAACATAATAAAGCAACGTAATCACAAGGATCAGTTATAATTACAACACAAGTGGCTGAATAAGGGATCCAGATAAGAATAATTGAGTCAAAATGGTGAGTTAGCCAACTGCATTGTGCATTCCATACGAACAATGCTGTGATGTCCTGTGCCTTATCTGCGCCTAACATAATACTCATACAATAGATAATGAAGGGGACAGGTCAAGGACCCATGGCTTTATTATAGCAAATGGGGTCCAGGATTGCAAATACTAGAGTACATCTAGATACTTGGCTCTGTTCTTGGAAAGCTAGAATGTTGTATGCATGCAGCTGCAGCACCAGAAATGCCTGTATGTTGAACAGTACTTGCCAGTAGCTTACAACAGCACTGGATGTTGGTTCATTAGAAAACTGACAAGATAATACAACCTGGATGGGGCAAGAAGCACATTTAGCTGACAAGGAACAGGTTTGTGGTTTATATGCAAGTAAGCTCACAATTAATCAGTAATAGGACTAACCAGAGGAACTGGTACCCAGCTAAATGCAGTCTCGATCATCCACAACTATATTTCCAGCTATATTATCACCCGTGCTGTCTGAAATTTAGAAAAAGATAACATAGTTAGTTTAGGTCATCATTTTTCATACAAACATAGTTAGTTTAAATGACAATTATTTTTCATACAAACATACTGTCAACTGCATTTTGGCGAATGCAATAATGAATGGAAGTCTTGGTTACAACTGTTTAAAAGGCAGGTATCCATCACTTATGTCTTGTGAATCTGATGATTCAATTTTGGCAGATACTTCGTTCACTTCATCACAGTGAGCACAGTCAAACGATATGCCAAAATGTAGAGTCCTCTTAGCTTAGCTTGTGAAATATTCCAGACAGGCTCGAGAGCTTTGGAATGCACCTACTTTGAGCCTTGAATTCACGGTGCTTTCAAATAGCTTTGAGAAGTAACAGAAACAAGACCTACTTATAATTATTTATGTGACAGATTGACAGTACAAGAAGAAAGGGAGACCAAGGCCATTAGGCCAGACAACTACACAAACCAAACTGAGACAGCCTCTGCTAACTAAAGTCCCCTCGACCTTGTTCGCCCCTTCAATGGACAGGGCAGCAACATGGAAAGCTCAGATCTACTCTGCATCCTCCACTCCTACTCCCCTCCAAGTGCCTCTCAAGGTCTGAAAAATAGAAAAGTGGGCTGGCGGCAGGGGCTGGCGGCAGCGGAGGTGCTGGTGGAGATGGTGACGGTGCCAGTGGAGAACGCTCGCCATGGGTGTTCAGCAGCAGGGACGCCACTGTTGCTGCTGCGCCCAAGCCGCGCCAGATCCGAGGAGCGGGAGCCAGGTAGAGGACGAGGACGAAGATGCAGGTGGACGTCGGTGTCTTCAAATCGATCATACCATACCAAACTTGCACCGCTTAATAAACTCACTAAAGTAGAATTGAGGGCCAAAAACGAGACAAACTCATAAGCCAAGGTTCCCCTTCAACCGACGGCAAGCAAAACGGGTCAATTGTCGGCTTACTCAAGTAGTATATCATAGCTTTCTCGCTTCAGGAAGAGATCATGAGGAGAGATTAGTTTCTGCCCTATAGAACTAGAAAATAGACGTGACCCCGAGAGTAATCAAATGCATCCATCAGCGGCTGTTAGGAATGATGAGGCTGTGACACTCGTTCATTCCGGGCAGATATCCCTGAAAATTGGGAGCCTGAGACGACGGACACTGTGACCGTAAAGAGCTTCAGTGATTTCATCATCCATGATGGCTGGTTCTAACTCTGCAGATGACTTCAGAGCTGAAGGTGTAGTTTCTGGTCCTGGCGTTGAGAGCTCTGCATTGGTCGCTACGATGTTGCACTCTGGCATTTGGAGGCCAGCGTAAAGCTTGATAGAGGTTGAGGCGTCGGGAACCATAGGCGACGGTACCTCATTTGCACCAGCAAGAGAAACAAAAGGCGCATGCAGCTGGCAAGTCAGAGGGTCTTCTAAGGCGATACTAGGAGCAGTGGCAGCCTCTCCAATCTCCGCCTCAAGATGGGGCAATAGGGACTTCATATCATCATAAAGATCAAGCTCATTGGCGGAGAGTATTCTCATCTCGCGTGCCAAATCAAGACGAAACATAACCTTCAATGCATCATCCATTTTAAGTGCAGGCGACAAGAGCTCCTCCTCATCACCATCATCATAATCATCATCATCATCATCATCATCATCATCATCATCATCATCATCATCGACAACAACAACTTCTCCAATCTCCGCCTCAAGGCGGGGCAATATGGACTTTATATGTTGGATCAGATCAAGCTCACCAGCGGAGAGTATTCTCTTCTTGCGTTGCAAATCAAGTTGAAACAAAACCTCAATTGCACATTCCATTCTAAGTGCAGGCGACAACGGCTCCTCCTCCTCCTCCTCCACCTCCTTCTTCTCCTCCTCCTCCACCTTCGCCTCCACCTCCTCCTCCTCGATCTCAACAACAACATCCACCCCATCGGCGTTATCGTCTCCAATCTCCGCCTCAAGACGGGGCAATAGGGACTTCATATCATCATAAAGAGCAAGCTCATCAGCGGAGAGTATTCTCATCTCGCGTGCCAAATCAAGACGAAACATAACCTTCAATGCATCATTCATTTTAAGTGCAGGCGACAAGAGCTCCTCCTCCTCCTCCTCCTCATCATCATCATCATCATCATCATCAACTTCTCTAATCTCCGCCTCAAGGCGGGGAAATTGGGACTTTATATGAAGGATCAAATCAAGATCATCAGTGGAGAGTATTCTCTTCTTGCGTTGCAAATCAAGACGAAACAAAACCTCGATTGCAACTTCCATTTTATCTGCAGGCGACAAGGGCTCCTCCTCGTCCACCTCCACCACCTCCTCCACCTCCACCACCTCCTCCATCTCAACAACAACATCCGCCCCATCAACATTATCCTCTCCAATCTCCGCCTCAAGACGGGGCAATAGAGACTTCATATCATCATAAAGATCAATCTCATCGGCAGAGAGTATTCTCATCTCGCGTGCCAAATCAAGACGAAACATAACCTTCAATGCAGCTTCCATTTGAAGTGCGGGAGACAAGGGCTCCTCTTCCTCCTCCTCCTCCTCAACTTCTCCAATCTCCGCCTCAAGATGGGGCAATAGGGACTTTATATGACTGATCAGATCAAGCTCATTGGCGGAGAGTATTCTCTTCTTGCGTGCCAAATTGAAGCGAAACAAAATCTCAATTGCAACTTCCTTTTGAAGTGCAGGCGACAGAGGCTCATCCTCCTCAGGCAACGAGGACTGGAGGGAAGCAGATGGGTTACCCGAAGAAGCACCGACAACTGCATCCGCCCCATCCATATCAGCCACACAAGTGTCCATCCCAGCCTGCTGGGAAGAGCCTCCAGAGGGCGAGGACATGCAAGGAGGCTGGAGAGAGCTGGTGGAGACCTCGTCCCGCGGCGAGAAGTACCCGGAACTGGAGCTGGCCGAAGAGTGGTCGACCGCGACCTTGGCGACGACGGCTGACGAGGCGTGGCCAACCGGCAATTGGGACGAGGGCTCATGGTGGGGCTTCTAGGAAGAGGGTGCTACGGCAGCGGCAGCGGCAGCGGCCTCGGCGATGGCGGCAGCCCGCGATGCCGAGCCCCCGGAACTGCATCTTGGAGACCCCCTGCGGCGGCGCCCACCCCAGGTCGGCGGTGCCCCCCGCGTCGCGACGCGCCATCCACAAGCGCAGGAGCTAAACTGAACCTGGGCGGCCGAAGTCGATGACGAGCGGCAAGACTCGCCGAAGAGGATACGGCGGTGCGGGTCGGCACACGGATGGAGGTAGGGCGATGTCGAACTTCGTGGTGGGCTGGGAGGTTAGCAGGCAAGACGGAAGGGAGGAGGAGAGGACGGGAGCGGAGGCCGGTATGGAGGCCTCCGGGCCGGGGTGGCCGCCGGCGCGGCTCACCGGTAGGGCGGCGCCGTGGAGAAGGGAATTATGAATTGGACAAAATAATGAATTTGCCTCTTTGGTTGCTTTGACTGATACGAAGATTCTGACTAGGGTATGTCCAAATGCCTCTATTTTCAGTAGAGTATTTTGTTATGGGCTTTTAAAAGTGCCGCTTCATCCTGTTTCTAAAAGTGACTCTTCTTCTCTAAAGATTTAATTTGATGAACCAAACATCTGTAAATGCATATTTATATTTTATGGTTTCACATGCTAGGCCGAAGCATTTAAATTTTTCATTATGCTAAGAGTAAAACATTCAAGGATGAAACAAATTGCTCTCACTATGGCCCTGTTCGTTTGGTTTATCAGCCACCGAAAACCACCGAAACAAACGATGATGTTTTCTGTCTGGATTCGTAGTCATCGGTAACCATGTACGCTAGGTTCTATCCTAATAAAATCGAACTGTTTTTTCTGATCATAAATTCCATGCTATATGACTATATCACCAATTTTACACTAATTATGCAATGGCAACGATAAAATTTCACACCAATTTTCTACCATTTCAAGCCACAAGTATTAAAAGGACCTCTGGCGTCTGTCTTTAGATCATTATTGTTGTCAAGTTTCATGCTACAGTTTTCAAGGCTGCCACACTATTTAAAGTGTCTGGAATTGTTGAATGAAATAGTCTCATAGTGCACAATTTCATTTCGGAGTTTTACAGGCTATTGATATCATTTAATTACAATACATAGCATCGGACCGGGTCATGTAAAATGAAAATGGAACACTCCAACCCCAGTGCCATTTTGAACATATTTCATAAATTTCATCTCCATGAAACCCATCTTTCCTCTCACTTTATAAATTTCTTTATCATGTCATCATTTTTGTCAACATGTTTCGAAAACATGCAAGCACCCAAGCAAGCAACGGGGCTTAGGTACATAGCAAATTGTAACGGCATGTTTCCAAAAAAAAGATGAATATTAATGATACATTTCCAAACCATGACATTTGGTTCCGTTTTTTTTTTAATCATGACATGGTTCAAATTAGCCCTTAGCTCTATTAGATCCACAGCGGATCTACTTCGACTATTCTGATACATCCCCTGTTTTCACCTCTTGAAACACAGTTTGCGTGTACCTTGCTCGCTGGCAGAAATGAATTGCTGGAATGTTTATTTACGCTAGTAGCTAGTACATCTGTCATCCTACTCGCATCAGCAGTCATCAAGTGGGTACGGAAACCCTACATCTCAGTTACAGAGGGCAAAAAAAACAAGGCTAAATTCACATATATATGCTAAGGTTCACCTCCAACCAACGGCAAGCAAAACGGGTCAATTGCAGGCTTACTCAAGTAATGTATAATCATAGCTTTCTCGCTTAATGAAGAGATCAATAGAGGAGAAATTGTCCTTTAGGAAACTAGAAATGACCCTCCAGAGTAATTGCTACCAAGACTATGGGTACAAGATAGATAAACAGAATATACAGCTAGAGCCGAAATGCATCCATCAGCGATGTTCAGAATGCTGAGGCTGACACTCATTCTGGACAGATCTCCCTGAAAATGGGGAGCCTGCGACGACCACTGTTACCGTAAAGAGCTTCAGTGATTTCATCGCCCTCCCAGAATGGTTCTGGATCAGCAGATGGCTTGAGAGTTGAAGGTGTAGCGTCTGGTCCTGGCTTTGGAAGCTCTGCGTTGGTTGCTTCGACGCTGACCTCTGACAACTGGAGTTCAGCAGGGCGCTTGGCGGAGGTGGAGGCACCAAGAACTGTAGTAGGAAGATTGCTACTTGTTTGTGGTGGGGAGACGAAAGAAATGTGGTTTTCTGAATCCTGAAAACCTGGTGCGCCAGTAAGCCGGCCAACCTATGCAACAAATATTGACATACACAAGTAAAAATATGTTAGTGTAAATTCCAGTCAGGGGAATTGGGCAAAAGAATTATGCTAGTGAACGATACTGTGCATTATCTATGGTTACTTTGATTGACAGTGATGCCCTGATTCTGAAAAAAACTTGCTAAACCATTGGATAAAACAGACAGGCCAGCTAAAAAGAATAAAAAAAATAGCACATCAGGGCATGTTCAAATGTTGATACTAGATCTTATAAAATGCCTAGTCCGCATACTCTTTCTCTTTGCATTGCATCTTGCATACTTAGGGCATGTACAATGCAATAATGTTTAAATAGACGTTTAAAGACAGAACAATTAAACGCCTACATACAAGTCCTAATTCTAGGATGGCAACAACTAAACTTTCACACCAATCTCCATTTTTTTCAAGCCGCAACTGTTAGTTGTTTTGCTGAAAAAGGACCTCAGGCATTGGTGCTTGAGCTAGCAGTGATGCCACTGCAAGACCTCGTTGAGGTGTCGTCCACCAGGGCACAGAAACCAGTAAGGCAGTAACTGCCTGCAAGCGTCCAAGCAAGCATCGCGTTGTACATACCCTTAAGCAGCGATGCCACAGCAAAAGCTAGTTTAGGCATTGTCCACCAGGGCAAGGAAAACCAGCAAGGCAGTAACCGCCTGCAAGCAGCGTTGTACGTGCCCTCATAGATTGTTTCCAACTAAAGCAACTAGTAACTGACCTATCTGTCCGGTAATGCACCTCAAAGGAAACCAGAACTAGTAACGGAACAAAAGCAACTAGTAACGGACCTAACATGACTGGACATATAAGGAAATAATAGAACAAATTTACACTTGAGCTTTGAAACCAGAACTGGATTAACTAACTTGCACAGTAATATTAAATGGCAAGTCAACATAAGGCATGTATGTCTGAAATATAACGGGATCTCCAGTGTTGTAAAATGGTGGATAGCAACACTACTTCAGGGACATGGCTTCCTCTACGAAACAACGGGACTACAAATAACCGAAACAGATCCTAAACTCTCTGTCCTTTTCTGAAGAGAATAATACCATGAACTTCTCTTTCGCTAGAAAAAATGACAAACAATGTACTTTCAGAAGCTCAATTAAAGCAAGTCCATAACTATTCACAATAGTATGTCACACTAAAATTAAATAATGTTCACTGTGACATATTCCCTAAAATCCTGAGTCGTTAGTAAATGATAATGAACTAATTCTCATTGTAGCTTAATAAATTGTCGATCTGTATATCTAGAACTAGAATTAAGGTAGCCATAGCAAAATCTACAGTCTGTGCAAAAGAAAATTGTCTGAGATATAGCATTAGAGCATGTCTAGTTGTCTACTCTCTCAGCAAAAATGTGGTCCACATGTACCATAAGTTGGCTTGATGAAATCCATGTCTTGTGGTAAACCAGTTTGAGCAACCCTTAACTCCAAGGACTCAGCTCAACTACATTCCACACTATAATTAACAGGAAATTCCATGAAACAAATCATAGGAATCATGCAATCATGGCATTAACCAAACTAAGCTTACCTATGGTCCAACCAAAGGGCCAATCACAAATCATTACTACCCTTCAGCTAGTGACTAGTCAGAACCCAAACTGTCAATAAAACTAGATCTGGAGAGCAGCACAAATACCTCATGTTTGGAGCCGTAGTGACCACCGCCAGGTGCCCAAACCCCATCATCCGCTACCAGGTAGGCCGCCCTCATCTGTGGCGGCGGCGGTGGCGCCGACTGCGGGGAGTAGAGGAGGACGCGGCTGTCCAGGTCCGCAGAGGCGGCGAAACAGGAGCGGCGGTAGCGGAGGAGCGAGGCGTCGAACCCGAGTTCGAGACCGCCAGAAGACGACGATGAAGAGTACCCAGACATGCCGCCGTCCCCGCCGGCCACGGCGTCAAAAGCCGGCGTGAGGTAGGTCCTCAACGACGGCGAAGAGAGTCGGCGCTGACGACGCCGCGCCGCTGACTCACCCGCCCACCTGCTGCTGCCGGGGGACGCGGGGACGTACTCGAAGTCCATCGCGGCGAGTCCGTAGCCCTCACGCGGAGCTGCGCACCAAATCACCGCAAAGGGTTAACGCCTGGAGGAGGGGCCGAGATTGGGAAAGCGAGAGATTCGCGGATGGGGGTTGAAATTTGTAAAAAAAAATTGGGCTCCTTCGAAATTTGGAACTCCGAATCGGAAAGAAAAAAAAAAACCTCCCAAAAACGCGCACGCGGCCAACGAGGGTTGCGGACGACTCACGATGAATCCGCGGTTGCGTTCGCAAGAGCAAATTCCTTCAGCGGAGCTCGAGGGTTTCGAAAAAAAAACAAAAATCATAAAAAAAATTGAAAAAAAAAAAGAGTCGATACATGGATTACGAAACCGGATCATCCAAAAACTGCATCACGAGCTAGTTCCTGAAGTCCAAACCCTTGAACAGTGCAGGCGTGCAGCGCAAACCGGCAGATCAAGATCTATAATGTAAAAGGGTTCAAACGAGTCCAGGAACAAATCAGAAACGGATCAAAAAACAGAGCAACCCGGATCTCTCATACGCAAAATTCGCCCGCAAGAAAACCTCGGTAAGAGCGCATTTATTGAACTAGCTCCGGAAGTTTTATTAATAGCATATATAAAAACAAATAAATGAAAAAGGCATTAAAAAAAAGTCCAAACTTTAGATCATGATAGGGATTAGATCGTGATCCGAGGCTGACGCTCACCTTGCATCGGCGGCAGCTTCTGGAAGGCCTCCTCAGTGCTCACTACCTTCCGCCGCTCTCGCGGTCTCGCCTCGCCCGCAAGGTCACGCAGCCATTGGTGGCGGCTGCTTGTTCGCTTCGGCCGGGCGGGAAGTGGAGACGAAGCGAGGCGGATACGAAGGAAAGGGAGGCAGGCCAGGTCAAGTACACGTGGCCCTCCTGCTCCGCCTCGGATCCCTTTTACTTCGGCTTGGCAGTTACTTGGACAGTTGGGCCTGCACTTCATTTTACATGGGCTAGAAACGTACTTTACATGGGCTAGAAACGTAACAATCCAAACCAAAAGGCGTTACTTGGGCTTGAATCGGGAAATGCTGGTCGTCGTTTGGAACCAGACAGCTAATTATTAGCTGGCGCCTGAAGGAAAGCCGGTTAATAACTTTTCATTAGTTAATAACTAGGGTGTTTTGATAATCTACAGCTAATTTTAACAGCCAACTAGTATTATGACAGTAACTCTGTCAGTATGATAGAGCCAATTTGCCAGATCGGATCACTGTGGTCATTGTTGACAAAGCACATGACAAGATGAACATAACTGGAGGTCTGGACAATACATGAGTTCATTCTGAATGGACAGCAGACTAGTATATCGGTTAACTGGAGGTCTGATCAGCTACAGCGAACAGAATTTTCTCAACCGAATTTCAAGTTTCCAACCATATAAAGCATACAGCCATACCCTGTATATCGGTTCTTCCATCTCAAAAGGTCAACAAAAGAAAGCCATTACATCACACTACACAACAATATGATAACTCGCACCCAAGAGAAGAATTACAAGAGTTAATTACACAAAGAATATTACTTATTCTATATTTTGAATACAAGCTGTAAACACTTGCACCACCACCCTTTCATTCCTGTATGCTAACACAACCACACCAATGCATCATTATATACACAACAAACAAAACAAACTATGAAACCCTTGAGGGTAGGCACACTCATGCATATAGGAATAGCCAAATTATGCTGAGGGGCATAGCAGGCTTGGTGTTGGGGAAACCCATTTCAAAGGCTATTAAGAAGAGCCCTTTTGCAAGATGGCTGCTGAGAAGTTTCAGGCCTTGACCCTGGTGAGGTCAGCTCTATCACAGAGATCAGAAAACTCCTCTCCTGAAAAGATTGAAAAATACAAATTTGAGCAGCTTTAACAACATATTTATTATTACTTCAGGTACAACAATATTTCCAAATACAAATTTCGGGCATAGGTCATGGAAAAGGAAAGCTTACACTAGCAGTGAATTTTGGGGTAGGCATGTCGTCTGCATATGGTTGGAATGTTGCAACTGTATGAGCAGGGGACGTGAATTCCAAAGATGGAGGCTTACTTTCTTTTGCAACCACAGCAAAACTTGGGGATGCAAAGTTTTCTGCACCTGCTTTATCTCGGAGAACTGTGTGAGCTGGGGAGGTGAATTCAATACACTGGAGCCTGCTATCCTCAGCAATCTCATTAAGATTTTGTGGTGCTGGTGTTTCTGCACAGTCTTGACTCTCAAAATTTGTCAGGACAGGAGATGCAAACTCCATACATTGAAGTCTGATATCTTCAGCAAGCTCACTCAATTTTTCAGATGCTGGTATTTCTGCACCTGTTTGGGCCTCAAGAATTTCAATATTTTTTCTCTGATGTGGATGAAATAGAATATACAGTACATGAGTAATCATAGATAGTGTAGATTACCTGGGCAAGGTTCCATACTTCCAGAAAGCACATTTTGGCAAATGCTATTATGTTCTTCGCAGTTATCTGCTGGACAAGTTTTCATCACTTCATTAGGGGCCATGTCTGATATCACTTCCATGATAGTTTGAGAAGAACCAAAACACTGCTCATCATGAACATCAATCTGTCCATTCTGCTCCCTGTTAATTGGAATGATGATGCATCAACATCTGAAGCAATATTATGAGTGAAAGGATGAGAAAATAACCATTATTTACCCTGACTTTTCTTCATCTTCCTCTTCACTCTCATATGGGTCTATGATTAAATCATCAATATCTGTTATAACAGGAGATGTAGATTCTACACGTTGAAGCATGCTATTTTCAGCAACCTGGTCCTCGCTCAAATTTCCAAATGCTGGTATCTTTGCACCTGTTTTATCATCAACAATTTGAGATCGCCTTTCTTTGATGTAGATAAGAATCAACCTAAGTTGCGATTGATAGAATAGGTTACCTGGGCAAGGTTCCGTACTTGCAGAAAGCACGTTTCTACAAAGACTACTATCCTCTTTGCAGTTATCTACTAGGAAATCTTCCATCATTTCCTCTGGGACCATATTTGATGTTACTTCTACGCTAGTTTGTGAAGAACCGTTACAGTGATCATTTTCCACATCAGGTTGCCCAATGTGCTCGCTTTGCATTGGAAATAATGATGGGTTAACAACTGAAGCAATAAATCTGACCCCAAAAAATCAGTGTTTATTCACAAATTACCTTAACTTCTGTTCATCTTCATCTTTACTCTCATAGGGGTCTACAATTAAATCATCAAGCTCCTCTAAGAGTGAACCTATTTCAGACCCACTATTTTCTGGCACTTCGTTGTGCTCTTTTTTCACTAAATGATCTTGCAGTTGCTGAAAATGCCAGGGATAAAACAGTTACCTATCAATAAAGCACCAAGAGTTTTAAGCAGAGAACTTTGTAACAGGCAGTTGGTGCAGCCATACATACCTGCCATGCTTCATCCATGCTTTGACTTGTATTGTCACTTTTGATTTTTGTTGCAAGGGAGCAAAGCAAGTCAGCTTGCTGCAATAAAGTAGCAACTTTTGGGTCATCCTTTTTCAGAAAATTACCCTCCCGCTTCACACCTGAAATTATCAGCACAGAAATGATTCAATCACTAACACAAGACATACAAGTAAAATAAAATGTTCAGAATCAAGGATAATGGACTCACAATTTTGGGATTTAACTGTATTCATGTTATCTTGGTTGTTCAAAGAAATGGTAGCAAGAGGTTGCCTGGCATCTTGTGTGCTCTTTTCTTGTTCAAATAATCTCATATTTGGTACAAGGTTCTCCTTTAAATCAGAACTGGAAGACCTTGTAGCAGAATCAATAAAAAAAAAAGGTCAAACAATATGTAGACATTAAGACGCTTATCAGTTAGAAAATGTAACAAGTTCAGCTTGTATTTTATATACCTCATCTGCTTAATATGTAGCAAGGAGCCAGCTCCGCCTGGTGTCAGGCATCCTGTTTCTGTGAGAACCCTCTTTGCATTTGTGTTGGAACATGGCACACCATTTTCTTGGTATAGCTCCTCATCCTTGGCCCTCCTTTTGCACAGAGTAGAAAAGCGATTCTTCACTGCATTGTCAGTTCTGTTGTAGCCAAACCCAAAAACCTTAGTTCACAAATCACATTTTTATCCTGTTTTCACCTAGCAAAAAATAGCAATCCAATAAGAAAAACACACCTTCCTGAGACAACTTTTGCAATTTCAGTCCACTTGTTTCCAAGAACTTTTTGAGCCTGCACAACAGTGACAAGCTGATAAGAATATACAGTTGGACAGTTTAGAAGCTCTACAGCAAGAACAAACAATTTTGAAGATAACAGCAAAACAAACTGTACATGAGGTTTCTAATTCCCATGTGCCCCCACAAAATTTACCAAAATACAAGTGAAGACAAACTAAAGGATTAGAACTGATACCACACAAATCATGATATAATGCACAATCTCAAGATAGACCATGATCCATTCTAGGCTCTCTAATAATCTATTAAAGAGCATATCAGTCATGTGTCCTGGTAAAGCACAAGACAAATCTATTATTAACCTGCAATCATGCAACATAGGATAGGCTCCAGCGGTCCAGCCTGTGATTTTTCTGAACTCAGTCACAATCATTTGTGTTGAACTGTCAAAAGGTCGCTAAAGAAGTAACAGCAGAGAAGACTAGAATCTAAATTCTATGGAAATTGGAAAACCATAAGCATTTGATACAACAGTGTCCAGTTTCAAGCAAATTCACTGCCCAGATCTAGAAATTAAGCTGCAGTTAGAAGACATAAAGATCTCACCTCACACAGCAGCATATCCTCTTCCCTGGACCACCCACCTTTCTTGCACTCTGAGTTCAAATAATTGTACCATCTGCAGTGACAACCAAACAGAGAAAAAAAACGGAATCAAACCAACATCCAAACAAAGTTAGGAACACGATGATCCTAACCAATGTTTACTCTAGTAGAAGAAAGTGGTGCACACCTTCTCCTGCACTGTCTGGCTGTCTTGTCCTTGAATTGTGCCGCTATAATGGTCCAGCTACCAAAAGGAAAGTAAATCTCGGTGATTAAAAGTTCAAGGCGACGAGAGGGCACGGTTTGAGTCTGCAGAGAATACTGGATGCATACTTATCAGTGCCATGAAGCGCGATTTGAGCACGAAGCACGCCATCCTCCTACAACCAGGTAGAAAGGTAGAGAATTCAATCATAGAGGAGAAACCGCAGAAACAGCCCAAGGCAGCCTCAAGACTCAAGAGAATCAGAAGAGAGGAAATGAGCAAAATTCAAAACGAGTTATCGCAAGTCGATAGAAAGTTGTTTCTTCCGTTGGCCAAATTTGAGTGCCAACAAAAGTTAAGTAGGATTAAGACTGAACATACGTACTGAGCAGATGCGCAAAATTCAAAACGAGATATCACAAGTCGATAGAAAGTTAAGTAGGATTAAGGCTGAACATACGTACTACTGGTAGTCAGGAACGGGATAATTTTTTTGAACAGTCAAAACTAGGTACGGAATCCAGAAACCAAAGAGAACCCCCCAGCAAGCGAAAAAGTCGCCTTCTCTCCTCAAGCAAAAAAAGAAGCGCAATAATTGCTAAGTACATTCCTGGGTCCAATCCTAAACCCGAGGCACCAAAAATGGAGCGGGGAGGAAAAGCACGCGGCGCAGAATTGAGCAACTTGCGAAGCACACAAACACGGCTAGACAGTAGTACTTGAAACGAACGGGGAGTCTGACGCACCTCGGCGCTCCAACTGACGATGTGACGGTCCTTCCTGGCGGCGGCGGCGGCGCCGGAGGAGGACGAGCTCAGATCGGGCCCGGTCGCCATGGCTCGGGACACCGCATGTTCCGCCTGCGGGGCCCCGCCGCGTGCGACGGCGACTGGCGAGCCCGGCCGGCCGGAGCGGGCGAGGCTAGGGTTTGGTGTTTGGGCGCCAATGGAGGAATTTTTGAACTCGGGGTCCGGAGGGGAGGAAGCAGCTAACCTGCCAACGCAGCGGACGGATGCGGGGAGAAGGCGGTGACGCACGGCACGAGACGTGTGATGGATGGTAGATTGGGTTGCTGCCGGGCCGGGACCGGGAGGGGGAGACTGATGAAGAAGTGAAGAGAGGAGTTTTTCCTTTTCGGCAGTAGTGGTGGGTTTTAAAAGGTGGGCGGTGGCGTGAATGAGAGGGAAAGTACTGTTGGGAACTCAACTGCGACTGCTGCCGCTGCCACTGCCACAAAACGGAACGGAACCGTGGGACTGCCTGGCGTTTGGACTTTGGAGTGCTGCAGAGTGCAGGCTGGAGACTGAAGAGTGTTTATTCCTCGTCAGTAGAACACGTGCCGCAAAGTACGATTAGAGAAAAACTGCTCTGGAAACCTATTGGAATTAAAATCCTAACTATAGTACTTCTATGTCCGAGAAAGAATACAGTTCTAGAATAATATCGAATCAAATTATTTTGAATTTTTATATTCTAAAACAGTATCAATATTTATGGACCTAATATTTTTTAGAAATTTTTTTTTTATTCTAGACTTTGTTGATACCAAATAAGTGTGAATAAATTCGTAAATGTTGATACCAAATAAGCGCTGAATGAAACGATTGGTCGTCGAAAAGCCTCTCTAATAATCTGCAGGATACTGAACCTCATGATCTAGACATTCACTGCCCAGCTGGATCATGAAACAATACGCTATGGTGGAGTGGTGGAAAACACTTACCTTCCACTTCCATCATGTACTACCCCCGTCCATTAAAAGGTGTAAGTGATGGAAAACACTTAGCTTCAATCATGCACTACCTCCATCCATTAAAGAGTGCAATTCTCATTTTCAAACAAGTCAAACAGTTTAAAGTTTGACCAAAGCCATATTAAAAAAATACTAACATTTATAAATAAAATAAGTATATACAAAAATTAATTATGAAATATGAAATAGACTTAGTTAGAGATATAAACATTAATACTATTCATTATAAACTACTTTGATGGACACAAATTCTGTATTTTCATTCTTTTTGTGGATGGAAGTATCCGGATGCCGGATGGACAGAAGGTGCCCTATCTTGTACTATACCATTTGTCCATTTGAGTTTCCCACTATCTCTCTTGAAGTCTCGATGAATGGGATTCATGAGTTGTATCATGGATGCTTCACGTGAGCGGTGAGTTCGTGTGACTCATATTATGGTCCACGCTCCTGCTACGTTTGAACACTAACTTCAAGGTACTGAACCCTGAAAGGCCATGCCTAGCATGGAAATCTTGTGAAAATGATTCATCGGTAAGCACAAAATCGTAAACTACTGTCCTCGCGAATTGCCTCGATTGAAATTTCGAAATTCGAGCTTGGACAGAGAGGCATTCCGATCCACCATTTTCATACATCGCGCCACCCGGCCAGTTTGCACACTCAAAACTCAAACTGTATTCTGTATTCTGGTTCTAAAAACAAAGGATCGCCTCGTCTTGTCTCACCATGTTTTTAACCAAACAAATGCTAATAAGGTTTTAGAAATCGTAATGGCGGTTGAAGCAGGCAGCTAGCCGGGCTCTTTAATTAATTTGTTTACTCGGTTGTGAAGTGCTGTCAAACTCTGATGAACACTGAACTCTGAAGACGGACGAGTATACCTTCGTTCAGGACACCGAGAGTACTAAACAACTTGCTGTACTATAGTGTGTACTAAGTGGCACGTTGACGTAAGATGCCACACAACAATCCGGCTGTCGAATTGTCAATGCACCTTTTATGCCATGGTTTGAAAAAACATGGTCCATAATTTGAGCGGGTAAAATAGGATTAGGAGTTTGAACCGAGCAGAGTAAGGTAACCTAACCAGCATAGTTTGGCAGTGGAATTCAACGTTTGTCCACTGTAAGCATGAGTGATTGCGACGTGGTAGCCATTAATTTGTTTCAGCTTCAACAAGGCTCATTTCAAAAGGTGCTGCAACGGCTAATCCAGAAACTGTGAGGTCACCATCACTGTGTAGTTGTCAGGCTTCAGTGACTTGTTACTACTAGTAGTTGCACTAAACACTAGTACTACAAGGGATCAAGAAGGGCAAACCAAGCAGCAGCATTTGTCACATCACATGATCACAAGGACCAACAAAGAAGCAGCATTTGCCATCAGTTTCCGTTCCATAACTTGAACGGAACAGAAAGTGCTGCATAAACATGGAAAAAACCTATATAACCCCTGTCGTTTATTAGGTCTGTGTCTAACCAACACCACCAACTATAAAACCGGGTATTGAACACATTAAAGTTTGCAAAACCGGTCAATTTACCCCCTATAGTGGTTTGGCGAGGTAGTTTTGCCACGCTGGCGTGCTGACAAGTAGGTCCCACTTTTTGACGGGAAAGACCGTGGGGAGGGGACTCCCCACGGTGCACAAAACTTTTAAATAAAGAACAGAGCAAAAATAGTACATTAGCAGGGAATACTTACAAGCGGGGTAGGGAGAGAACAAAACTAAGCAAAAGATACAGGGAGAGGAAAATTACAAGGCATTGAGCCACACCAACGCTGAATGTCTAATCTCATCTCTAAATCTATGGGCTTGGAGAGCTGCTTCTTCCTTGAAGTTCCGAAGCCACCTGTCAAAAGTAGCCTGAATCCCATCAAAAATTTGCCGATTTCTAATTTTCCACAGCTCCCATGCAGCTATCAAGAAGATTTCCATGAAGAGGGGTATCCCAGATCTCTGTCTTGTTCTTTCTATAACTCTATGCAGCTGGTCGTTCAATTCCCATGTTATACCAAACACGTCCCAGCAGGCTTTGGCAAATTCACACCGAAAGAAGAGGTGAGCAATGGTTTCTTCTTCCCCAAGATGGCAGAGAACACAAAAGCTGTTTGGTTGCACATTAAAATGTCTCCTGGCCAGCATGTTTCGTGTATTGGGTCTATCCAAGATGATGAGCCATGCAAAGAACTTGATTCTTGGAGTAACTTTACATTTCCAGATGAAGCCAAAGATAGACGGCACTTGTTCACTGGAGAAAGCAAGCTTGTACAGCTTAGCAGCAGCATACTTGTTATTACCCCAACAAAATGTCCTCTGATCAGAACTGTCATTCAGGTTATGATCCTGAACAAGAACTCTGAGGTCCTCAAGCTCAAGAGCAGCAGCCTGTGAAATTGGTATGATAATCAAGTCCTCAAGGTAGGTCGCTAGAGCTGCCTCTTTTACTGACATGTTAGGGTATCTTGCAAACTGTGTGAGGTTAGGGAAAATAAGCTGCAAACATTCACCTGCCCAGTGTCATGTCCTTCTCTCACCGTCACCCCTTACCTACAGCAGCAGCTCGCGCCCTCCTCGGCGACGCCGGCTCGTGCCTGCCCCTGCTTGCGCCGGCCTTGCCGCGCACGCTCGCGCTGGCTGCACCTCCGCGCCGGCTCGCGCCCGCCCTTGTTTGCGTCGGCGTTGCCGCGCCCATCCTTGCTCGCGCCCGCCCCGGCGGCGCCACCGCGGAGGCTCGCAACGGCTCGCGTTGGATGCACCGTCGCGCTGGCTCGCGTAGTGGCGGGGATGTGTGGCGCGGCAGGGTCTGGCTGCGCGTACGTCGGTGCCAGCGACGACAACCACAGAACCACTCCGTCTGAGTTCACCAGCGGCGGCAAACGACGTTCCGGGGAGCACAAAGCTTAACTAGCCTAGCCAAGTATCTTAGGAGCAGAAGGGCCTCACCAGAAACGTGTAGGATGGGCTAGTCGAGGTCGCAGGGCTCGGCGAGGTAGTTGGCCGCGTGCGCAGGGTCAAGCTGTTTCACGGTGAGCTCAGCAATAGCGTTCCCGGCGATCTGCTCCTCCGCCGGAGAAACTTCTTCATGGGCAAGGCAAGGAGGTCAGGGAGACTAAAAAACGAGGCTCGTCAAGGAGAACGGTGGTGAGAAAGACATCATGGCGCCATGGCGGAACACTCTGTTCCGGCGGCCATGACGGTTCACGGCAAGGAAAATCCATCGCATGACCTCACCATCGAACGGTGGTTCGTCGAGTTTGTTCCAATCACGAGCTAAGCTTCTAGAGAAGCCATGTATATAAGGAATTGGATGGAGACGGTATGTGGTGGGCGAATTTTGGAGACCAAGCGAGGTTGGCCGTGGAGCTCGCCAATGGCCTTTGGGAACACCGGCTTCCCGATGGCGTGGCTCCTGCACGTGAAGCTGCACACATACTGACTTGGCGCGGCCCCAACAGAGCCGCACGACGTGCAGCTTCGGGTGCGCACACTCCAGGATGCCCGCCACGAGCCCCTTCTCCACCGCGTCAAGCACCACCGTGGCGAGCTGCTAGAGTGGGCTCCACTTAGGCACGTCGCCGGCCCCCTCGTGCTGAGCTGGGACGCCTTCTTGGTCCTTGCCTGTGCCGGTGGAGCTGGAGGCACGCCCGGTCGTGACATCGCGTCCGCCGGAGCACATCTGCATGGGGAGCTCGCGCCCACCACATCTGTCGCGTCCATTCAGGAGACCTGACATGCGGGCCTAATCGCCACCCTGTCAAAACCACTCCACGCTGGATGCCACACAGGCAAAACAGCCTACCAAAACCGTGTTACCTGTTTTATGTTTTGGGATGTTTATTAGTCAACAGCCCAAACCTTAAAGGGTTATCTAGACTTTTTCCAAACATTATATACTATTCACTTACTACTCTGGCCTGTTGAAAAAATCAGGAGAAAATGGAGATGGGACCGCAACAGCAAGACTGCACTATACTATTACCAAAGTACCCCTGGTGGGCTGCTGGTTGTATAGGCCACCAGTAGCATCATCAGCTTGGCAAAAAGTTTGGCCAGATGTCCGTCAGTGCGACTGCAAAGTGGCTTTGGATAGGGCGGTAGCGGTATCCTATTCCCCGTTCCACGAATTGGGGTGCATGTGCGCCAGCTGGTCGCTGCGTGCGTCTGCCAGTGCCTGCCGCTGCCATCTCTCTTTTGGGCTGAACTGGACGCCGGAGGAGAGAGGACCGCCGACCGTGGACCGGTCTCAACTCTCGCCTCCGAACTCCGAAGTTTGGACTGTTTCCGATGTCCGTCCTCTGAGTGGGTCAGATCATGTCAGTGCCGAAAGTATCCAAACGAACCGTATCCTATGCAAATCAGCGGCCACGGCCCACCTCGGTTGTCTAGACTATGACTTGGCCACTCCACTTGGACGGTTGGACCCGTTTGGAGATTTTCGCAAGAACCAGTTTAATTTCACAACAAAAACCCCAAAATCTAGGAACAAGATTTTCTTTTCCACATTCGAAACAAGTCTTTAGGATGCTAACAGATAAAATATTTTCAGAAATGTACTTTGAAATTTTAAAACTCAACACGTTTATAGTACAAGGAAAGCGATGAAGCCATAGCTCAAAGAATGGGAATGAAACATGGATCCACAAGGCGCATCTGTCTAAAAAAAATTATATTTTCTTCTCGGCTTCAAATTTGCTAAGAGTGTGAATCAGGCTCTGTTTGGTTCCAAATAAGTCACCTACTTATAAATCCAAAAGTGAAAAAAGTAACTTATTTTGCCAAACATCTCAACTTATACCCAACTTATAAGTCTATAAGTTGCTCACTACCCCAACTTAAAACTTATAAGTCACTCTCTTTTCACATGAGACCACACTTTTTTTTGTTTGGGGACCACACTCCACTCTCATCATACATAACTTATAAGTTATTGGAAATCAAACAGACATGACTTATAAGTCACTGATTTTAAGTCATATGACTTATGAAAATCAAACAGGGCCTCAATTGAATGGAAAAACACCTTCGTCTAACATATAACACTTATGCTTTAAGCATATAGACACTGCCCAAATTAACTAAAACCTATTCATCTATGGATGCTTGTGCTTGTTCTGTTTGAACGACACCATCCCTAGTTAGTTTAGAGATATCATAGGTGAATGATCCTCACATGTCGGACCACGGGAGCTTTTGTCACGCTGGCTTTGTTGCTCGGCATCAGAATCAAGTATATCGACTAATTAATGTTAAATTTTAGCTGTGGAATCGGTATGAGGAATTGGAGTATTGGACATACGTTTTCGAAACGCATGGCACTTGTGAGCTAAGGCAGGATGGGCAACTAGCGTGGCAACAGAAGCGGTAACAATAAGGCAAACAACCAAGCTTTTACTAAAATGACCATGAGATAAGGAGCAAGTAGCAAATAATTATACATGTAGCCATGATATGTGCAGCGATTAGTTTGTGCACATCCTTTTCAAATTCACCCACGGGAAAGAGGGGCTGGACCTAGGATGGCCCCAACGTGGCTCGCCTATGGCCAATGGTACCTCCATTGTCTTGGGAGTATGACTACGAATATGCCCGAGTATCCAACTTATCACCCTATGACAACTAATCCTTAACTAATTACCGCTCGACTAAACATGTGATCAAATCAATTGCTTTGAGGTAACCGTACTAGGGAGACACAAAACAAAAACTCATCAATATAGACTTAGCTAACATATAGCAACCAAGCACCACTAGGTTTGCGATAGCATGTCTTATTTTTTTTTTTTTGCCAGAATTATGCATTGCTTTGGAATGGAGGGAAAAAAGGATTCAAATTCCTATGGTTGAATTCCTATAACACAACCTTTGGTTTGTAGAAAATTGCTCATAGGAATTTTAAAGTAAAATTTCCTTTCCCTCCAATTCCATAGGAAAAATATAGGAAAAACAATCCACCTAGATCTCGTGGAAAGAATTCTATGCACAAGGAACTAGGAAAGCAATGGATTTATGGGAGAGGTTTGTTTCTAATCAAGGGAGTAGAATACAATAATTAGGTTGATTAAGAAAGGTTCTATTTGCTCCTAAAGTTTCTTTTGCACCATGATATAGGAAATTCCTATATTTTCGATTTCACTGTTTTGCACTTGCATTGTCATGTTTCTATGTTTTTTGTTTTCTTATGTTTTATCATTTTCATATATTCCAAAGGAGGCCTTATCCAAGAAACACAACCAAACACACTCTTAGCGTGGATCACCTCTCTTTTTTTTCAAAAAATGCGGCTGCATGTGTTGGTTGAAGCTACACACCGAAAGAACAACATCCCAGTGTTGAGTCAGCTATTGGTCGTTTCTGCAAGTTCTGACAGTAACAGGTTATCGAGAGAAGGCACGCAGGAAGCATTTACAATAACGATGGCAGTCAAGAAGCACCGATTAATAACAGAAGCAATTGGGGATTTGAGATGGGATGCATGTGCAAGCTAACCGGCCAACAAGGCAATTAGTTAACCATTATTGCTTTTTTGGAATGACAGAAGATGGCAATTAATTAACCATTGCAACAAGATGGAAATTTGGAATGGTTAATAATTTGGAAATTTCCATCTTCTGTCATTCCTTGATCTGCCAGTTCGTAGGACTCTACGAGTGGCCCCCACGTGACAGAGCACACATGGCGTGGCATGACGTGCGACGCTGGCGAGATAAAGGGAATTTCATTCGACCAAGTCAAGAAGGCAGAGTCCAAACAAAACCCAAGAGCGCTTGTCCCACTCCCACTGCGCTCACGCGTCCTGCACGACCTCATCGTCCTTGGACGCAATCACGAACTCCTGACGCAACGCCGGCGACACCACCTTGATGGTCCCATCCACGGCGTTGGGCCTTCCCAGCGCCTTCGATCTGGTCCTCGGCGGTGTTCATGTCGATCGAGGGCCTTCATCCCGGGCACGGCGGTGATCATGCCGATGTCCTGGAGCCTCTGATAGATTCTAAGATCGTCTAGGAGCGGATCCAGTAGGATATTTAGTTCGGGTAGTAGTAGATGTATGCAGTTCATATGCCGTGTACAGAGAAAGAGAGAGCGAGAGAGACAGAGAGGGTACAGACCAGAGGGGTCGACGAGGGGAGGTGCAGTAGCGGCGGCGGCGTTAGGGTTGGAGCCGCCGTCGGTCATGAGCGCCGATGTCCCGTTAGCAGTCGCCTCTGTCGTCATCTGGGAGCTCGACGCGTCGATGGTACTTCCCGCCGCTTGCAGTGCCCCCTATAGATCGGTCTAGGGATTTGGGATGTCGGTGGGGAGTTGGCGGCGGCCAGGTGAACCTTGGTTAGCGTGCCTGGCGCCCCGGCCCCCACCTTTCCTTATATAGCACTGTGCGACGGGGGGCCACCGACCACATGGTTGGGCGCCCCCGATCAGGGCGTAACCTAGGGCTCGTTAGTCCGTTGGGCCTAACGGGAGGAGATCTAATTCCAACATTCTCCCCCTAGATCTCATATAATTCTTTTAATTCTTCAATTCTCATTCGAGTTCAATGTTCTAATTCTTTTCAATTCCATCACATATCAGCATATACAGCTTGCTTCATCGTCACAACAATTCTTGTCGTTAGACTCACAGCTACTACACGCCTTTCTATTTTGGAAAAAAGTTTTCATTATTCTGGGCCCTTCTTATTCTTCGGGAATCATAGGCTCTCCCTTAAACCCATGCCGGATATGTGTCCTCTGAACACACTGGGTGGAAGGCCTTTTGTGAGCGGAACCGCTAGCATCTTTTCTGTTCGTATATGCTCAAGATTTATGATATGATCCCAAAGTTTATCTTTCACAACATAATACTTTATGTCAATGTGTTTGGCAGCACCACTTGACCTATTGTTGTGAGCATATTTGTCGGGTACGAAGGTAAGGGGTACCCTAAACCCTTCGATAAATTAACGCTAAAACATAGCAACCATTTTTTAAGACAGGAACCAGCCCACTGCTCAAGTCAGTAAGGAAAGGCCCATCACGTGAAGGCCCCCTGCACCGGCTATGGCAACAAGTCTCGGGCCGGCCCACCTCGACGGAAAGAGACGGACGAAGGGCCGAACGAACGACCCCTCCGTCTCTACCTCGACGCCGAATGACGGACGAGGGGCCGGACGAACGACCCCTCGGCCTCCACCTCGACGCCGAATGACGGACGAGGGGACGGACGAACGACCCCTCGGCCTCCACCTCGACGTCGAATGACGGACGAGGGGCCGAACGAATGACCCCTCGGCCTCCACCTCGACGCCGAATGACGGACGAGGGGCCGGACGAACGACCCCTCGGCCTCCACCTCGACGCCGAATGACGGACGAGGGGCCGGACGAATGACCCCTCGGCCTCCACCTCGACGCCGAATGACGGACGAGGGGCCGAACGAATGACCCCTTGGCCTCCACCTCGACATCAAATGACGGACCGAGGGTCGAGCGAGTGACCCCTCGGCCTCCACCTCGACACCGGGTGACGGACGAGGGGTCGAACGAATGACCCCTCGCCCTCTACTTCGATCCCTCCGAATCCGCCTCTGCTCCGACCCTACCTCGACACCGAGTGACGGACCAGGGGTCGGACGAACGACCCCCGCACGGGAGGCTCGATCAGCCCAACTGCTCCCGGAATGGGTTAAAGTAAATCCGCCTAACGCCATGGGCGCCCGCGTCCGCCGTGAAATCCAACAACTCTCCGTCATGTCCCTGATTCCTGTCAACTGTGTTGCTACTGCCGCCACGACGCAAGTACAGACTCTAGCAGCACCCCTCGGAACGTGAACAGTGCAACCCTTGACGACGACTTCGGGGATACGACAGAGCCACGCAGGGCTCGCCCCCCCTCGACCGAGGGGCCCGACCCCTCCCTCCAACAACTCCGGTATGGGGCCCGTTCCATCCGCCCCGTCTCACTTCCGCTGTGGGATTCGCGCCCATCTGCGGAAGCTGTGCCGCGATGTGCCGCGACGACTTCTACTGCCACCACGACCCGGAGCGCCAGAAGGACGAGGAGGCCATGTCAGCACAGTGTACGACGTCCCTTCGCCGGCATTATGCGGAGGACACGCCGCCCATGCTACACAGTTAGGATCCTGTACCCTCGGACCTCCCCTTGTCTATAAAAGGAGACGCCGAGGTAGACGAAAGAGATCTCTCTCGATGAATTTTTTCTGACTCCACACTCAGACTTCGGCTCTGATCTCCACACCTCACACACCCCGCTGCTCGATTGACCCCTCGAGCAACCAACCCACCGCCTAGGGCAGCCCCGCTGGCCTTAGGCCGCAGCTCCTCTGAGCAATCCCGTGTAACACAGCTTGTACCCCCCCTTACGAGCACTCTGGGTGCGAGATAATACAAGTCATCCTCCCCTGCTGGACGTAGGGCCTTCTTTGCCCGAACCAGGATAAACCTTGTGTTCATCTTGCATCACATATGAGAGAGGGAGCACGCGATATACAAATTTACTAGTTGGTGGTCTTGACCCCCGGTCATAACACCGACAGTTGGCGCGTCAGGTAGGGGGAATTGCGTGTCGATCAACTCCGAACTACTCTCTCAGATGGATTCCACCATCCCACCGTTTCCATTCACCACCGTCGTCTGGTTCAGCAGTCTAGGGTTTGTATCCACGGGTCAGGGCCACTTCATAGTCTTTCCCTTCGCTCGTGGCCTGGATAGCGGCAGCACCGGTACGTCGGGGCCAGCAAGGATCAGGCGACGATCCCTCCGCTTGCGCCTCTGGCCTGCGATCAGGAGGAGGCGCGAGCAACTCCGACGCGCTCGTCCTCGTGCGGATTTTGAGACGCCGGATGCTGTTTCCCCGGCCCCGGCTGGCGACACAGCCCCTCCCCGCAAGGGCCTGTTTGACCCACGCTTGTGGGCCGAGGGCAGGCGCCCCTCTGAGCGGGACTTTGGCTCCGCCATATCGTCATCCCCAGGAGTCCCCGTGGCCTCTCCGACACACTCGACCCCGCCACCACCGTGTAACCCGTTCCCGTACGGGCTCCACGACAGCGCAAGACTCTGCTCTGCCCTCGCAGGTTCGCAGATACAGACACGTAGCGGGTCTCCAGGGACTCCGCCGCGTGCGACGGTCAACCCCGTCACCACCTCTTCACCGGGCGAGCACCCGGAGCCGAGACTGGCCCGGAAATGGGGCATGTTGCGGCAACGCCTGGCAGAGGAGCGCAGGGGATCCTTCCCCCACTTCTACCACGCCGACCCCGACTCGGACTCTCCCGATGAGGGTTACGACTCCACCTGGGAATGCTTCCACCTCGACGAGCAGGCCGACCCCTAGGATGACGTCGACGACGCCGCGGCCACAGAAGAAGGAGGAGGGGGCAACGCTACACCAGCACGAGATGCCAACCCCCCGAGTCCTGATAGAGCCGATCCACCCCCAGACGTCCAGATCACGCAAGTCCGAGAGCTTCTCAGCAAGCTCGAGGAGGAGCGCCTGCGACTTTAGCAACTCGAGCACGCCCTCGAGCGGGATCGAGGGCGCCCACAGGGTGGAGGAGCTCATGAGCGGGCCCGGGAAGTCCACCGGCAAATCGTCGAGGAGGGGGCGAACGGGCCCCGAGTCTACAACCGCGCTAGCCAGAACGTCGTAGCGGCCGCAATGCTGCTCCGCGACATGCCGACGCCATCGACCCTCCAAGCACGGCGTATCAGGGACGAAATCCAGGGGCTTCTCCAAACTGCGGTCGTGCAGCAAGCGGAGAGCTCGACCTCGAGGCGTCGAGGGGCTGCCTCCGAGCGACAGGAAGTACCCCCCCCCCCCCCCCGACAAAATCAAGAGGTATCCGTCCACCAGGACAAAGCGCCCCAGGGCCAAGTCGAGCGACGACAAGTTTGGGAACGCCTCGTCGACGATTGACCCCCTCGGGTGAACAATCGACGACGGTACGGTGACGCCGAGGCTCGAGGCTACAGCGCTCACCGAGGTGGGCGCTACGACAGCGACGAAGACCGATGCCGATCTCCGGAGCCACCGGGGCCTCGAGTCTTCGGCAGAACCATCCGGCGGACCCCCCTGCCCGTCCGTTTCCGTCCACCCACCAGCCTAGTCAAGTACAACGGCGAAACCAAGCCAGAGCTCTGGCTTGCAGACTTCCGGCTGGCGTGTCAGCTAGGAGGAGCCGACAATGATCACGTCATCATTCGGCAACTCCCACTGTTCCTCTCCGACACCGCTCGCAGATGGCTCGAGGAGCTGCCCCCGGACTTGATCCAAGACTGGCCCTACCTGGTCCGGATCTTCGAGGGCAACTTCAAAGGCACCTACGAGCGACCAAGCAACCCCTGGGACCTCCGCAGCTGCAAGCAGAAGCCAGGGGAGACCCTCCGCGCCTTCACCCGCCGATTCTCGAGGCAGCGTACCGCACTAACCCACATCTCCGACCACGAGGTCATTACGGCGTTCATCGCCGGAATGACCTGCAAGGAGTTGGTGCGGGAGCTGGGGCGAAACACCCCCAAGACCGCCAATGAGCTAATGGACATCATCGCCAACTACGCAGCTGGCGAACAGGCCGTCGGCGCGTTCTTCCAGATACCTCCAGAGAAGGGGAAGGGCAAGGCGGATGAGCCTGGGGGCTCGGACAACGAGCCCAAGAAGAACAATGAGCCCAGAAGGAACAACAACGGCAACGGCGGCAAGAAGAAGAAGAACAAGAAGAACCAACCGGGCCGACGCAACGTCGAGCCCTACGTCGAGCCCGACGATGAGCCCGACGACCTTGTCGCTTCGACAGACAAGAAGAAGCCTCGAGGGCCCCCTCCCGACGGGGGCGTCTTCGACAAGATGCTGAAGGAGCCTTGTCCCTATCATATGGGGCCGGCCAATCACCGTCTCGAGGACTGTCGCATGCTTCGAAAGCACTTCATCCCTCATGGCTTCAGGAGAGACGACGACAAAGAAGACCCGCCCTGTGACCTCCTCGTCAAAGGCGATGTCAAGAAATCCCTGAAATCCACGACTGCTACATGATCTACGGGGGCCCTCGACTCGACTCACCACGCGCCAGCGCAAGAGGGAGCGTCGAGAGGTTTTCTCCGTTCGGGCCCAGGCTCCTCGGTACCTCGACTGGTCACACACGCCGATCACCTTCGACCAGGACGACCACCCCGAGCACATCCCCAACGCAGGGGTCTACCCGCTCGTCGTCGATCCGATCATCCTCAACACCCACCTCACAAAGGTACTCATGGATGGGTGGAGCAGCCTCAACATCATCTACACTGAGACCCTCGACCTCCTGGGAATCCCGAGGACCATGCTCCTGCCGAGCGCGGGGGGGTTCCACGGGATCGTCCCGGGGAAGAAGGCACTTCCGATTGGCCGCGTCAAATTACCCGTTTGCTTCGGCGTCCCCTCAAACTTCCGAAAGGAAGAGCTGACCTTCGAGGTGGTTGCATTCCGAGGCACCTACCACGCCATCATCGGTCGACCGGGATACACCAAGTTCATGGCAGTCCCGAACTACACCTACCTCAAGCTCAAGATGCCAGGGCCCTCGGGGTCATCACCGTCGACACCTCCTACGAGCACGCATATGACTGTGACGTCGAGTGCGTGGAAAAAGTCGAGGCTGCCGAGGAGTCGGCCATCCTCGCGGCCCTCGACGACTTGTCCAGGGAGATCCCCGGCCCTAAGCGACACGCTGGCAACTTCAAGCCGGCGGAAGACACCAAGACCGTCCCGCTCGACCCCGGCCTCGCGGATGGAAAGGTGCTAACGATTAGCGCCACCCTCGAGCCCAAATAGGAAGCAGTGCTCGTCGACTTTCTCTGTGCGAATGCCAACATGTTTGCATGGAGTCCCTCGGATATGCCGAGCATTTCGAGGGAGGTCGCCGAGCACTCCTTGGACATCCGAGCCGGGTCCAAACCGGTGAAGCAACGCCTGCGCCGCTTCGACGAGGAGAAGCGCAGGATCATCGAGGAGGAGGTCGATAAGCTTTTGAAGGCCGGATTCATCAAGGAGGTACATCATCCCGAGTGGTTAGCTAACCCCGTGCTTGTTAAGAAAAAGAATGGGAAGGATAGGATGTGCGTAGACTACACCAGTTTAAATAAAGCCTGTCCCAAGGTTCCTTTCCCGCTACCACGCATCGACCAAATAGTGGATTCCACTGCGGGATGCGAAACCCTCTGCTTCCTTGATGTATACTCCGGCTACCACCAAATAAAGATGAAGGAGTCCGATCAGCTCGCGACTTCCTTCATCACTCCCTTTGGCATGTTTTGCTACCTCACCATGCCCTTCGGTCTGCGAAACGCCGGGGCCACCTACCAGCGATGCATGCTCCACGTCTTCGGGAAACACATAGGGCCGACCGTCGAGGCCTACGTCGACGACATCGTGGTCAAGTCCAAGACAGTTGGAAACCTGGTCGGAGACCTCGAGATCGCGTTTGGGTGCCTCCGGGCGAATCGCATAAAACTAAACCCTGAGAAGTGTGTCTTCGTGGTCCCTCGAGGCATGCTCTTGGGGTACATAGTTTCCCAACGCGGGATCGAGGCCAATCCCAAGAAGGTAACCGCAATCACAAGGATGGGCCCGATCAACGACCTCAAAAGCGTGCAAAGGGTCACGGGGTGCCTCGCCGCCCTCAGCCGGTTCATCTCGAGGCTCGGAGAGAGGGCCCTGCCCCTTTACCGCCTCCTGAAGAAGACGGAACACTTCGCGTGGACCGCCGAGGCCGAGGAGTCACTCTCGAAGCTCAAAGCCTTGCTCACCTCGCCTCCGGTCTTGGTACCCCCGAGTCCGGCCGAGCCCCTCTTGCTCTACGTCGTAGCAACTACCCAGGTAGTCAGCGCTGTCGTGGTAGTCGAGAGGGAGGAAGAAGGACACACCCTGCCGGTTCAGAGGCCTGTCTACTTCGTGAGCGAGGTGCTTTCCGAGACCAAGACAAGATACCCTCACATCCAGAAGCTGTTGTACTCGATCGTCCTCACTCAGCGCAAGCTGGGCCATCCGGTTACTGTGGTCTCGTCCTTCCCCCTCGGGGAGATAATCCAGAACCGGGAGGCGTCAGGAAGAATCGCCAAGTGGTCGGCCGAGCTCATGGGGGAGACTCTCTCCTACGCCCCTCGGAAGGCCATCAAGTCTCAGGTCCTGGCAGATTTCATCGCAAAATGGACCGACACCCAACTACCCCCAGCGCGGGTTCAGAACGAGCTCTAGACCATGTACTTCGATGGATCGTTGATGAAGACGGGGGCAGGCGTCGGATTGCTGTTCATATCACCCTCAGGGGTTCACATGCGCTACGTCATCGGACTCCACTTCCCCGCCTCCAACAACGTCGCCGAGTACGAGGCCCTCGTCAACGGCCTGCGCATTGCCATCGAGCTCGGGGTTCGACGCCTCGACGTGCGAGGGGACTCGCAGTTGGTGATTGACCATGTAATGAAAGATTCAAGCTGCCACGACCCCAAGATGGAAGCCTACTGCAAGGAGGTCCGAAAACTCGAGGACAAACTCTACGGCCTCGAGCTCAACCATGTCGCCCGTCGGTACAACGAAGCTGCTGACGAGCTGGCCAAAATCGCGTCTACTCGAGGTACGGTTCCTCCCGACGTCTTCTCGAGGGACCTCGACAAGCCATCCGTCGACCTAGACCCGGGGGCTCCTGCCCTCGAGCAAGAGGTCGATCGACCCTCCTCGACCGATCCCTCCTCAAGCGGGGAAGAGGTCATGGAGATCGACGAGGCTGCCGTCGCGCCAACCCCTCCAACGGATTGGCGCGCGCCCTACCTCGAGTACCTGACACGGGGCGAACTCCCAGAAGACCGCACCGAGGCCCGTCGTGTGGCCCGGCGTGCCAAAACCTACGTCTTGTACAGGGATGGCCGCGAGCTATATCGACGCAGCCCGTCCGGTGTACTTCAACGCTGCCTCACCCTCCAGGAGGGGAGGGCACTGCTGAAGGATCAACACTCGGGGGCTTGTGGCCACCACACAGCGCCAAGAACGCTGGTAGGAAGTCACCGACGCCACCAAACTCGTCTGATCTTGCAAGGGATGTCAATTCTATGCAAGGCAGACCCACCTACCCGCCCAAGCTCTTCAGATGATACCTATAACCTGGTCGTTCGCAGTATGGGGGCTTGACATGGTCGGCCCCTTGAAAAGAACCAAGGGTGGCCATACCCACCTCCTCGTGGCTATAGACAAGTTCTCGAAGTGGATCGAGGCTCGACCCATCGCCAACATCCAGTCTCGACAAGCCGTACTATTCTTCACCAACATCGTCCACTGCTTCGGGGTCCCCAATGTCATCATCACCGACAACGGCACCTAGTTCACCGGCCAAAAGTTCCTGGACTTCTGTGACCATCACCACATCAGGGTGAATTGGTCCGCAGTCGCCCACCCTCGAACTAACGGTCAGGTCGAGCGTGCCAATGGTATGGTTTTGCAGGGCCTCAAGCCGAGGATCTTCGTTCGGCTGAACAAACATGGCAGGAGATGGGTCGATGAGCTGCCCGCTGTGCTATGGAGTCTCCGAACGACACCAAGTCGAGCCACAGGGTTCTCTCCGTTCTTCTTGGTCTATGGGTCCGAGGCCGTCCTCCCCACTGACCTTGAGTACGGGTCCCCTCGACTGAAAGCCTACATCGAGCAAGCCAACACAGTAGCCCGAGAGGACTCCCTCGACCAGCGTGAGGAAGCCCGTGATGTGGCCCTCTTCAAGTCGGCAAAGTACCAGCAGACGCTGCGGCGCTACCACGACAAAAACGTACGCAAAAGGGACCTCGACGTCGGCGACCTCGTTCTGCGCCGTCGACAAAGCAACAAGGGGCGTCACAAGCTGACGCCAACTTGGGAGGGACCCTTTATCGTGGCAGAGGTGCTGAAACCCGGCACTTACAAATTGAAGAACGAGAACGGCGAGATCTTCACCAACGCGTGGAACATCGACCAGCTACGTCATTTCTATCCCTGAGGCTTCGACGCCTCGTACATTTCCGCATTATGTACCCTTATCGCGTTGCGAACGAATAAAATGTTGTCGAAACACATTTCACATTCGTTCGTAACTCAAAGGTAGCCTCGACTTTGCCCCAGCAAAGTCGAGCCTCCCTCGGGGGATAACAGGGGGGGCTCCCCCCTCCTAAGTCCCCGAAAAACTCGAACGTTTTTTCGAAACTCGGCTTTCCCTATCGATCTTTCCCTCGAGTACGCTTCGTAACTAAGTAAAGGCGCCTCGAACTCCCTAAGGGTCGCGGGTGTCGCCGAGCCAGGGACTCTCCTACACCCCAGGGCTACGGTATCCCCGCTCGCTCCCCCCCTTCCAGGGATACGAGCGTGCGTCGAACACTTAAGTCCACAAGCGTCGACTCAGGCAAAGAAAAGCAGAGAGAGCTCAAGAAACGAAAATAGCAATGTGCATCTCGAACAAAATGCATTAGATATAAGAAGCCCTCGGGGGCTCGGCATTGTATCATTACAAAATCCTAACTATTACACGGACCTTCCTGTCCAGATTTGACTCACAGGCCCGCGACTACTCAGCGAGGGGGTCACCGTCCTCAAGAAGCAATGCAGGAAGTTGGGCATAACGCGTTGGCCACATCGGAAGGTGAAGAGGCTGCAGAAGCTCATCGACAACATCCGAGGGCTACTCGGCGCCATCTCCGTCCATCGAGGGGATCACCTCGGGCTCGAAGAGCTTCGCCAGCTCACCTCCGGGCACCTCCGCAAGATCCATCAACTTCTCGCACCTCGCGTCGTTCTCTTCGTCGGTCAGCCTCAGGTCGGTGGCAAGCCCGTTGGCGACGACGTTGAGGTCATAGTTGTAGGCCGAGTTGACGACCGCGAGGGCCCGCTTCACGCCTACATGCAGGGCTGCACGGATGTGCTCCGTCACCTCCTGCGTCATGGAGTAGAAGCGGCGCAACAGGGAGTCCCGTCGAGCGTCGCCCTCGACCTCCGGCTCCGGCTTGACCATGAGGTCGTCGCAGAAGGTGTTGATGACACCCGCGAGCCTCGCGTTAAGGTTCGCCTCAGTCCCGAGGAGGCCCTGAAGACTGTTCAGGTCCTCGTGGGCTCGGGCCTTGTCTGCTACAAGCTCTGCCAAAACAAACACACAACCCGATCAAAACCAAAAAAGGGTCGAGGCCGGGCAGATTCAGCAACACTCTCAAGAAACTTACCTTGGGCATGCGCCTCCAGGGTGGCGTAGCCTCGCACGGTCTCCTAGAGTTGGCGGCGAACGTCGATAAGCTCGGTGGCTTGGCCACTGACTTTGCCGGCGTCATCGAGGGCTCTCTTCTGGTTCATCGCCACCACACCCAGGGAGGTCGCGCGGGTCCGAGCCTTCTCCTCCGCGGCGGCCAGCGTGTCGCGCTGGCAGGAGACGGCATCGAGGTCGCCCCGGAGCCCCCGGACGCCCTCCGTCGCCTAGGCCAACTCCTCCTTCAGCCGGGCGGCCTCCTCCTCGGCCTTGCGCTTGGCCTCGAGGGCAGCGTCCCGCTCATTCCCGACCTTGATGGTCGACTGAAGGGCGTCGTCAAGCCTCGACTGCGCCACCCGGGCTGCCTCCTACACGGCCGTAAAGTCGGCTCTCGCATGAGCGACCTTCGACTCAGCATCCTCCCGAGCGGCTGCCGCCTCGGCCCTCGCTCGGGCGGCCTCGGCCTCCGCCCTCTCCAGCGAGGCGCGGAGGGCCGAGAGTTGCTCCTGCGCCTAGAGGATGAACTGGGACTTCTCATAGGACCTCGCCCGCAGCGTCTGACAAGGATGAAAAGGAAGATCGTCAGCGAACAGGAATCAGGCAATCCAAGCAAAATCTAAGGGAGAGCGAAACCCACCTCGATCCCCCGACATATGTCCACGACGGCGACATTCGCGGCGAGGCACACCGAGTGCTCGAACCAGGCCCGGTACTCCTCGAGGTGCTCCCACTGCCGGAGCTCGGCCTGGTCGTCGAGCGTAAGAAAGAGCTGCTCACGGTCTTGAGGATCCGCCAGCTCAAGGACCTCTTGTCCCCAGTACGCGCTGCGGGTGGCGATCCTCTCTTGGACCTCCCGCATGATGCCCTGGCGCACTGCGGCGGCACCCCCGCGGCGCTCCACCTCCTCTTGCCAAGTGAAGAAGGGGGAAAACCCCTCCACCTGGCCTCTCCCGGCCTCGGGGCCACCCCGCGAGGACGTCGACGGTCCCGCCGAGCCTTCACCACCGGGCAGAGGAAGCCCCGGCCAGCAGAACGACCCTGCATGGGGAAAGGCACGAAGAGATCAGTACCTGACACCACAGACCCACTACGGCTCGAATAAGTCCGAGCACGACTTACCTCGAGACAACGGCCCCCCAGCCTCGAGGCAAGGCCGAGCCACCTCTGGTTCCACACGAGGGGCTGCGACGGCGGTCGTCCCCACCGAGCCCACCAGCTCGGCCACCATCTCGGCCACTTCTTCGGTGGTGGACTCCATCAGCATCCCGCCCTTCTCCGGCGCGGGTGTCGCCTCGTACCGCTCGACTCGACCCCCCTCCTCGACCTCCGGCGTCGGCGAAGGGACCTCAAACGCGGCAGCGGACGTGCCCCCGCGCTCGAGCCGCAGTCGCGCCTCTAACGAAGCGAGGCCCTCGAGGCACCGCCCCGGCGTTGGGTGAGCCGGGCCCCCCCTCGTTCGCAGCAACTTGGGGCCCGACCACCTCCATCTCGGCGGCGGCTTGAGGCTCGCTCCCCTCGGTCGTGACCGCCGTCGACGCAGGTCCCGCGCTTTCCGAGGCGTTGGGTGCGACTCCCTCCGACAGCTGCACGGGCGCGGCGACGACCGTCACTTCGGCGGCCCTCGCCGGCGGGGCGGGCAGGCCCGTCTCCTCTCCCGCCTGGGCAGATGCCGAGGCACCCTGCGCTGTCCCTCGCTCCATCGCCTCCCGGGCCTTGGCTGCCCACGCCACCTCGAGGGTGAGCGTTGAAGGGGGCGGAGCAGCGGGACCGGCCTCGACGGCCGCCTCGACTGTAGCCCCCACCCTCAGCTTCTTAACAGGGGCAAGGGACGCATCCTCCTGCGGGCGCTTCGACCTGAGAAAGAAACCAGTGCACGACGATAAGCACGGGTCGTCAGCAACAAAAAGAGAAACATAACAAGTACCATCGACCGGCCGGAAGGATAACTTACCCCTTCGGGGCCAGGCGTTTCTGGCCGACGGCCTTCGGGCCGATCGAGGGCCTGAACACAACCCGCCGGGGGGCGGGGGTCGAGGCCGCCCTCGGCACCGTCACCTGGGCAGGGGCCGACCACGCTCCCGTCGTCCCCCTGCTGACTTCCTCCTGCGCTGACGGGCCTGACGCCCGTGCGCTCGACCCGTCAACCGCCGAGTGCATGTCCGCTCGACCCCCCAACGGGGATCGCGACGACCGCCCACGCGTATGCTGCGGCACTTCATCTTGAGAGGCCACGGGGCGCTCCCCCCGAGGCTCGGCTTCGACCCCTCTCCTCCTCCGGTTCTGACGGTCACCCTTTGCTGTTCGGGCGCCGTCTGTTCCTCATCGCTCCAATCGACCTCGACGTCGCTGTCGCTGTCCTCCTCCTCCTCCTCGTCCTCCTCTTCCGAGGGCGATTCCTCCTCGGGAAGGCCCTCCCGCCTCTGTCGGGCTCGGCGCTGATCCCTCTCTTGTTTCTCCAGGGCCTTCTTGGCCCTGTCCTTGGCCTTCTTGTCCTTCTCGGCCTGGAGGCGCCTTGCCTGGGTGTCGCCCCGCTCCTCCTTCACCGGCGGTAGCGACTTCCGGAAGGGAACGTTCCCCTGGGGAGCGCGAGGCAGTTAGGTCGCAACAAGGAAGGAGAACAAGGTAAATATAAAAACTCCAACAGAGGAAGAGAACCTTACCAGCTCGATGTACCCCTTGTCCGGCCTCATGGGGATCCTGGCGACACTCTTGACATCGAACGAGCCCACGAAGAAGTGGCGGACGCAGCGGACCACCCTCTCGGAGGGCAGCTCATCTACCAGGAGGCGACACCCCGAGAGGTCGACCCCCGGACGCATCTCGTCGAGGCGGAGGGGTCGAGCCATCAGCGGCACGACCCGCCGCTGATGGAATGCCAACGCGACGATCGCCGCCGTGAGTCCCTCCTTCTTCAGACGCCCGACTGCGTCCAGCAGGTTGGTAAGGCGACGCTGCTTCTGTTGCACGACGCTGTACTTCCAGCAGTCGGGCTGCGCGTCGATCGTCCTCCCGGTGTAGGCGGGGAGCAGGTTGTCGTCGTTCCTCAAGTAAAACCACCCGGAGTGGCTCGACGAAAGCTTCGCCGGGATCCAGAAATCCGACCGCTTGAGGGCGATGCAGCAGCACCGGGCCCTGACCATCTTGCGGGTACCCTTGGCCGACGCATGGAAGATGCTCGCCTCGAACTCCCAGTGAGGCTCGATCCCGAGGTAGCCTTCGCACACGGCGGCGAAGACCGCTGCATGGCAGACGCCGTTGGGGGTGAGGTGTTGAAGCTCCACGCCATAGTGGTAGAGGATCGCACGCAGAAGATGGCTGGGTGGGGCACCTAGCCCCGCCCTGTGGAAGACCTCGAAGCTCACCACATATCCTTCCGGCGGATTGGGTTCGACATGCTCCGGCGGCGGCACCATCCACTCCGGTCGGTCGGACGAGGTGACAGGCCGGAGGAGACCGCTCTCCACCAGATTCCCCAGGCGCGAGGTGGTCATCGAAGACGCGAGCCAGTCATCGGGACCGACGAGGCTGTACTTGGCCATGGGATCAAGAAAGCTGGTGCGCTCGGGCTTGGGGACGGAAGGTACATTCCCAATCTCCCCTCTCTTTCTCTCGCGTGCGCAGAAGTCCGTCTCGCAGGGCGTCTAAGGCAATGGCGGCAAGAAGGAGACAGGGAAGGCGATGGCAAGGAGGCAGGGAAGGCAAGTGCGCGGAAAAAGCACCCGACTCCTCACCTTCGCTATTTATACGTGGGAGGCCAACGGACGGATCCGGCAAAACAGGCAAGAGAATCTCCGCATTTAATGCGCCTGTACTCCCCTCCCTCGTACTCCTCCAGGATAAGGCGTTATGTCCCATCGTCGGGCTCCGCACCGCAGTCCGCCCCGCGCCTGCAACTGTTGCGCCGAACGGACATCGCCTAAAAAGGCGCACGACCGGAAGCGTTATCTTCGGAGGTAAGGAATCTTGAGGCAGCGAGAGCTGGCCCTCGAAAGAGGGTTCGACAGCTACCCTCGAGTAACCGAGGGCAGAAATGACCTCGGGTTAGGACTTCGGTCCACCCCCAAAATCTCGAGGGGACAAAGGCCGGCCTACGAACGGGCTCAATAGGCCCCCTCGAGTACCCGAGGTCTGAGGAGACCTCGGGTCGTCGACTCCAGTCCACTCCCCAGCCTCGAAGGGATAAAGGTTGGCCCTTTCGTGGGGTTCGACAGCCTCCCTCGAGAGCTCCAGCCCAATGGGCAAAGGCACAGGTATGTCCCCGAGTTCAATACAACTACCTGCTTTCCCCCTCGGCGTTCCACAAGGCAGGACTCCTCCTTCTGAGGATAGCGTCGGATGACGAACCATCCGTCAAATCTTGAGGGAGCGAAGGCTGGCCCTTACATAGGGTTCGACAGCCGCCCTCGAGTACCTGAGGTCAGGAAGGACCCATGGTTAACGGACTCAGGTCCACCCCTAAATCTTGAGGGAGCGAAGGCTGGCTCCACAAATGGAGTTCGACAGCCGCCCTCGAGTACGCGAGTCAGGGATGTTCCGAGGGGGCCAGGCGCATGCCCCTAGCTCGAGAACGAACTCTCGAGGTCCCCTGGGACATATCCGAGGCATAACCGAGGAATACCTAAGGATCCCTACGCTGGGAGGCATCGAGCCACCAACTCCTATCGAACGGGGTTGGCACCTTGGTAATCCATATGGTCGTGCTTAGTAAGCCATACGGTCTTACTTAAATGAGAACGCCTCCGGGCCTCTAGTCGACCCCTATCGAATGGGGCACGAGTTCTCACTCGGATTTTTACCCGTACTGGGCACCATTTTTAATGGAATCATGCCCGACAACAACTCACCGAGGACTTCGGGCTCGTCCTAACGAGGATAGCACGATGCTCTTCACCCCACAATCCGAAAGCAAGGATCCATGGGAAGGACGCTATGAGGTAGTGAAGGCCTAGCCATTCGAGGGCTCGTGGGCCCGACTACGCACGACACCCCTCGACGAAAGAGGGTCGAAAACACTCGTGACCTGGCAGATAGAGTTGACCTCTCGGGTGGGGCGCTCTGACTCCAGTTATGCTCGAGGGAGCGAAGGCTGACCCTCGGTAGGGTTCGACAGCCGCCCTCGAACACTCCTCTTTTCAGGGAAAGGGACGCTCGCAGCCTGGGAAACGAGATCGACCCCTCGATAGGGCACCATGTCTCCAGGTACCCTTGGCGTGCACCCCACGGAGAATCGAACCTCTCACTAACCCTGTAGGTCGAAGGCAAAACCTTCGGGTAACCCTTACTCCCTCCGAAAAATCATAGCCCCCAGAGGAGTTCTCAATCACTCCTCTGGGGCCTCGGGGCTACTATCGGGTATGAAGGTAAGGGGTACCCTAAACCCGTTGATAAATTAACGCTAAAACATAGCAACCATTTTTAAGACAGGAACCAGCCCACTGCTCAAGTCAGTAAGGAAAGGCCCATCACGTGAAGGCCCCTTGCACCGGCTATGGCAACAAGTCTCGGGCCGGCCCACCTCGACGGAAAGAGACAGACGAAGGGCCGAACGAACGACCCCTCGGTCTCCACCTCAATGCCGAATGATGGACGAGGGGCCAGACGAACGACCCCTCGGCCTCCACCTCGACGCCGAATGACGGACGAGGGGCAGCCGAATGATGGACGAGGGGCCGAACGAAGGACCCCTCGGCCTCCACCTCGACGCCGAATGACGGACGAGGGGCCGAACGAATGACCCCTCGGCCTCCACCTCGACATCAAATGACGGACCGAGGGTCGAGCGAGCGACCCCTCGGCCTCCACCTCAACACCGGGTGACGGACGAGGGGTCGAACGAACGACCCCTCGCCCTCTACTTCGATCCCTCCGAATCCGCCTCTGCTCCGACCCTACCTCGACGCCGAGTGACAGACCAGGGGTCGGACGAACGACCCCCGCACGGGAGGCTCGATCAGCCCAACTGCTCCTGACATGGGTTAAAGTAAATCCGCCTAACGCCATGGGCGCCCGCGTCCGCAGTCAAATCCAACAACTCTCCGTCATGTCCCTGATTCCTGTCAACTGTGTTGCTACTGCCGCCACGACGCGAGTACGGACTCCATCAGCACCCCTCGGAACGTGAACAGTGCAGCCCTCGACAACGACTTCGGGGATACGACAGAGCCACGCAGGGCTTGCCCCCCCTCGACCGAGGGGCCTGACCCCTCCCTCCAACAACTCCGGCATGGGGCCCGTTCCATCCGCCCCGTCTCACTTCCGCTGTGGGATTCGCGCCCATCTGCGGAATAGCTGACCTTCTAGTTCTTTGAGACCTTCTAGGGGCCTCTGGCACTTGGTCCACTATGGGCTGTTGTTGTTCTTCCTCATTAGCAGCATCTGATTCTATAGGCTCCTGATGGACAGGTTCCTCTTGTTCATTCGTTTTTGCTATGGGAGAATTCACAACAGGCGTTGTCACCGCAGTGTCCTATACTGCTGGTGCAACATTGGTAGCAGGTAACATAAAGTATGGTTCTTCAACCATCGGAGTGGGTACATGTACCTGCTTCTCCTCAAATCTAATTTCACGTGTTACCTTGCTCCCCCTGATCATGTCATTCTCCAAGAACACAACGTGTCTTGTTTCAACAAATTTCGTGTATCTATCAGAACAATAGAATCGATATCCTTTCGATCTTTCTAGATAGCCAATGAAATGGCAGCTGATGGTCTTGGAGTCTAATTTTTCCAATATTTGGGTTAAAAACCTTTGCCTCAGCTGGATAGCCCCACACACGTAAGTGCTTAAGTGAGGGTTCTCTTCCTGTCCATAATTCATACGGTGTTTTCTGCACCGACTTGCTTGGTACTCGATTAAGTATATGAATAGCGGTTTTCAGTGCCTCCATCCATAAACCAACCGACAGTGTAGAGTAGCTCATCATGCTTCTCACCATATCCATTAGGGTACGGTTTCTTCTTTCAGCCACTCCATTCTGCTGAGGCTCCCCCGGTGTGGAGTATTGAGCGACTATGTCATTTTCCTGTAGGAACCTTGCAAAGGGACCTGGAATTTGGCCATACGGGGTATGTCGCCCATAATACTCTCCACCACGGTCTGATCAAACTATCTTTATTTTCAAGTTGTGTTGATTTTCAATTTCGGCTTTAAATATCTTAAATTTATCCAATGCTTCTGTTCTTTCTTTAATTGGAGAAATATAACCATAACGAGAGTAATCATCTGTGAATGTTATGAACGAATCATAACCATCCACGCTTTTCATTGGGAATGGACCGCAAATGTCCGTGTGGATTATTTCTAATACTCTCGTGCTTCGTTTAGCATCTTTCTTTATTTTCTTAACATATTTTCCTTTGATGCAATCAACACATTGTTCTAAATCGGAGAATTCTAAATGCGGAAGAATCGATTGTTTCACTAAGCGTTCTATTCTCCCCCTCGAAATATGGCCCAAACGACAATGCCATAGCTTCGAAGAGACGCTTTCATTTCTCTTCCGCTTCTTATTCTCATTTGTAGATTGGGAGATATTCACATCATTCACAACATGATTCATATTTTCAGCAAGAGATAATAAATAAAGCTTGTCTTGTCGGAAGGCAAGACCAACACACTTATCATTATTATCAAATAGTTCACATCTGCCATTACCAAAATGACAGCCAAATCCATCATCATCGAGTTTCGATACACTTATTAAATTCCTACGTAAAGAGGGAACATAGAGTACATTCATAAGCTTAAGTACAAAGCCATCTTTTAATTCTAAATCTAGATCGCCAATGGCTTCAACTCCAGCTTGTGAGCTCTTTGCAGGGTTCTCCTCCCACTTAACCCCTGTAAAGAGTTCGAAACGTGAATTGTTGCACCTGAATCAATCCACCAAGAGTTGTTCGAATAACATAAAAACAGGGATTCATCTACAAATATGATAGTATCATCACCTTTCTTTAGTAGCTTTTTTAGGTAGACAGGGCAATCTCTCTTGTAATGCCCTCTCTTGAAGCATTCCTTGCACTGGTCTTTCTCAGCATTGCCATATTTTCTATAGTCCTCATCCTGAGAGTCCTTTTCTTTTCCCTTTGCAAGTGTGTTTTCTTGTGGCTTGGAGGGAGAGCCTTTATTCCACTGGGGTTTCCCCTGTGGTTTCTTGTAAAAGTTCTTTCTTTTATTATCCTTCACAAGATGAGCTGATTCACCTTGTGCGGACTTGATTCTCTCTTCCTCTTGGACACACATTGCAATGAGCTTTTCAATGTCCCAGTTTTCAGGCATCATATTGTAATTCACAGCAAAAGTTTCGAATTCTTTTGGCAGTGAAAAAAAGACCAAGTGGATGAGGAACTTGTCATTGATCCCCAAATCCATAGTCTTTAATTTCGCTGCTATGGTGTTCATTTTCAATATGTGCTGACGCACACCACCACCATTGTACTTCTCAGATACAAGTTTATGTATCATTGTGCTTGCTGTGGCCTTAGAAGACCCAGTAAACTGGCTCTTTACCCTTCAAGGTAATCAATGGCGGTGATGCATTCTGGGATTGACCCTCGGATTTGGTCTTCAATGGTGGCTTTCGCCACCAACATGCATTTTCTGTTGGATTGAATCCAACGCCTGTGTTCGATGTCATATTTCATCCTGACTTCTGCAAAATCACGCTTTCGGGCGTGAAAAGCTTCGTCAGTTTCATCGGTTCTCTTCTCCGGTTCCTTTGGAATAGTAGGACACGGGGAAGTGATGGCAAGATCAATCTCTGCCAGTGCAAGTTCCAACTTGTATTTCTCCCGTCACACACGGTAGTTGGTACCGTTGAGCGGAGGAATGTTGTTTATGTTTACCATTCCTATAACTCCTGAAATTTATCCAAAGAAAAGTGAGAAACATTCATCATGAAATTGCATGTCTTAACTTAACGTTGGTCAAAATTAAACATACAATTCCTCTATGCAAAAATTTATACATCACCGTTGGGCAGAAGTAAAATAAATGCATAGCTATTCATTATAATAATGTTATTAACAACGTTGGTCAGAAAATAACAGTATTATAATCTCAACAAAATTATCGAAAATCATAATTCACTCAAAATTAAATTATCCCGTTGGTTCAAATTTCATTAAGAGGCAATTCAATATTTTATTCGCAGCGGAAACAATTAAAATTGTTCATACTCTTATTTTCCAGAAAATTCAATTTGTATTATTCTCTAAACAAAATATCGTTGGATAAAATTTGTATAGAGAATAATCCATCAAATTTCAATTCAAATACAAAGGGAATTCATAACTATTTCTGGAAAATAGAATAAATGAAATTGTTCGAAATATTATTTTCTAGAATGTTCTTCAAGTGATTATTCTTTGAATTAAAATTATCGTTGGATAAATTTGTTCAGAGAAACAGTTCACCAAAATTTCATTTCAAATTTATTTAAATGTCAATTCTATTTAATTTCTGGAAAATAAAAATTGAAAAAGGGTTCACTGTTCATTGGCGGCTGGGGCAGACCAGAGGCCATTTGGGCCCAGTTGGCCGCACGCGCGCGGTCTTCTCCCTCCCCCAGGCCGCAACGTGGGCCTGGGCCGGGAAAGCCGCGTCCCGCCTGGGCTCAAAGTCGGCCCAGCAGCCTCGGATCACCCGCGGCCGTCGGATCTAGGGCGTCGGGGATCGGACGGCTGCGTGTCCTTTTCGCGGGATCAAAACCGGACTCAGCCGCTCCCCCCCCCCCCGCCCCCCGAAACCCTAATCATTTCATTCCATCCCCTCCCCTTTCTCCTCAGAGCCGCGGCGGCCCGAGGCACGGCAGCGGCGGCCTGCGGCGATTCTAGCCGGGAGAGCTCTCCCCCTTCCCCGCGCCGCTCCGTTCTCCCTCAGCGCGCGAGCAGCAGAGAGGACGCGGCGGGCAGCACCGGAGGAAGAAGTGAGGCGCTGTCGCGGGGCCCCCCGCCGGCGTGCGAGCTCGCCTACGGCTGAGCTCGCCGCCGTCGGGCGGCTCTGCGGCTGTGCCGTTTCGTCGGCAAGGCAGAGGTAAGGGTGGGGTTGTTCATGCGGTTGGGTTTCGTTTTCTTGTGCTTTCTGTGGATCGGGATCCTTTACGGTTTCATTGGATTGAGTTTCGTTATCCCGATCTAGAGTTCGTTCTTGGTTCTTGTCCCTAACCCATACTGTTCTTCGATTAGGGTTAGGGTTTTGGTTTGGTTTAGCCGATTAGGCTTTGATCCGAGTGGATCCCCTCCGTAGGAGGCCACTGATATCATTGATAGATTCTAAGATCGTCTAGGAGCGGATCCAGTAGATATTTAGTTCGGGTAGTAGTAGATGTATGCAGTTCATATGCCGTGTACAGAGAAAGAGAGAGAGAGAGAGAGAGAGAGAGGGTACAGACCAGAGGGGTCGACGGGGGGAGGTGCAGTAGCGGCGGCGGCGGCGTTAGGGTTGGAGCCGCCGTCGGTCATGGGCGTCGATGTCCCGTTAGCAGTCGCCTCTGTCGTCATCTGGGTGCTCGACGCGTCGGTGGTACTTCCCGCCGCTTGCAGTGCCCCCTATAGATCGGTCTAGGGATTTGGGATGTCGGTGGGGAGTTGGCGGCGTCAGGTGAACCTTGGTTAGCGTGCCTGGCGCCCCGGCCCCCACCTTTCCTTATATAATACTGTGCGACGGGGGCCCACCAACCACATGGTTGGGCGCCCCCGATCAAGGCGTAACCTAGGACCCGTTAGTCCGTTGGACCTAACAGGAGGAGATCTAATTCCAACAGCCTCTTAACGCCGGTCCGGTGGCCCCTAACGGCCCGTCGTGGCCGCAGGAGCTGATCGACCACACCACCTTTTGGCCTCCATCACGTTGGGGTCCATGCACGACTGCGTGTGGTGGTTCATGGACACGAGCGCCCAGTTGGTGACGACGCCGCCAACGCGGCCTCGCCTGACGATCAGAGCGTTGAACAGTTTCACGTTGGGCCGCGCCAGGAGAGGAGGCGGCTCATGACGGTGGACGTGAAGAGCGCGGCGTGCCTGACCACCACTTAGTCATTGGCGCCGGCCTCCTCGTCGTCGTATGCGACGCCCAGCTCATCCAGGAACAGGTGCGCCGGTTTCCGCACCACCATCGCCGAGAACAGCTGCATATATATGCCCGCCCAGCCACGCGCCGCTGCCCGGGGACACCGACTGCTCACTGCTCCACGATGGCGCAGGACGACGCGCGGATGGGCCCAGCGGCGGCGGCGGCCACGACGGACGACGGCGGGGTGCGCGTGGACGCCGGGAGACGGGCGCCCGCGAAGGAGGACTTGAGGAGAGACGTGGTGGCCATGGCTGAAAGTTTCTTACGACTCAGAGGCCGGCGTGAGAAATAAATTTGTGACAATTTGTAAAGACAGTTTGACTTTTGACACTTTGTTGGCTCCATCTTTATTCAGAACAGCACATATTTGTGACCGGAGAGACGGGCTAACGGCAGCTTCCATCGTACGTACCGAACATGTGCGCCGCTTTTTTTTCTAATAATAATGCAACGTTGGTATGCTCTGGGCATTGTAGAAGACATTGGCAGGATCTATACGTGTCTTGACCCGGACGAGCCGATCGAAGTTCTCCGCGGTGAAGTAGGCCGCGCCCCAGGTCGCCCGCGCATGGCTAACCGACGCCGCCAATCTCACCGGGCCGAGGCTCTCGGCCCAGCCCATGAGGTCGATGTCGATGTAGTTGACGTACGCGCGGCGAGGGTTGGAGGACACGTGCGGCGTCATGACCGAGAAGTACAGAGATCGGAGTCATTCGATGTGTGCAGTTCCGCCGTCGTCGCCGGAGTCCCCGTCCCAGGTGACGCAGTACTGAAGGGCGTAGAGGTTGCCGGCGCGGATGGCCAGCGACGCGGTACGCGCGCAGAGAACTGCGCGCTGGAGGCCGCGCCGGGAGGTGGGCAGCACCACTGCCTCCGGCTTGCGAAGTTCCCGGGATGTGAAGCCGAGGTTCTGGATGGAGAAGTTGAAGATGGTGGCGTAGCTCGGTGACTCGGCCATGGAGAAGTTACGGACGCCGGAGGCCCGGAGGCAGGACGACATGGACCTGGCGCGCACGCCGCCATTGTTGTCGCGTGGAGACGACAGCGATGATGCGATGGCATGGCGATGCGCTGACAAGAGTATGCTGAGGAGGAGTAGGCCTAGAAACAGTGATGAAGTTGGTGAGGTATTGGTGGAGTACATGGTGATAGTGCTCTCACACTCTAGTGCTTGTCCAAACAGTAGCGTTCTTGAGTTCGGCTAGTTTCCTTCTAAACATGGGTATGGCTACTGTATCTGTATGATCACTCATCACTGGTCTTGGATGATATATATACTATTCAACTCAACACGGGGCAACTTGGCTGCTTAAGTACAGCTGTCCTTCGTTTCCAAGAACTAAACTTAATGATCGTTGACTAATGATTAATCTAACATTTGTAGGTACAGAATTCACAGTGGATTTATATTTAAATGTGCTGTTTTTTTATTATGTTTCCAAGAACAATGGAATATAAGAGACCCGGCGCACGGAGTAATATTTGGGAATGTTCTCTGTCTATATTACTCTCTCCATTTTAAAGCATAAGATGTCTTAATTTTTTCACTAGGTACATAGTTTTTGTTACGCAATTAATAAATATGCATTACGTCGAGACTAGATGTATAGAGAGCAATGTTTTTAGAAAAACTAAAACATCAGGTAATTTAAAATGGATAAAGTATGTTTTTCTTATTATAAGAATGATAAAAGGGACCACCGACGTGTTCATCCAATGGGCATATATATTTCGATATTAATTGAAGAAAGCGTAATACATATCGTTGGATTTTATGATGATGTAACTCCTTAAATAAAAATTCACACCTAATACAAATAATAAATAGTGAAATTAGAATAATATTAATGCATGAAGGGATTTAAAATTCAACTATATAAATATGCATGTAGGGATTTAAAATACAACTATATAAATCTATTGATAAAGACAACTCTAAAAACAAAATATATATTAGCAAAATATTTTGAATAGTCAAACCTAAAATTGTTTGACTTGGACCATATTTAGAATTTGATTTTTTTTAATTTGGAGGTAGTTTTTGCTCTTATTCTAGCATTGCCAAAGACATGGTCTCTAGTATAATAATATATACTAGATAAATATCTAGCGGGGACATTTGCATGGATCACAACTATACAATATATGACACTATATAACAATTAATAAGATGAAATGCAATTTTAAGAAATATCTAATGATACTTTAATATGTATCATGGAGGGTGCCAACGTTTAGTTTCTTCGTTAATTCCATGGGAAGAATGATACTTTAATAAGTATTGTTTTCCTTCGTTTAAAGAACCAAACTTAGGACCTGTTTGAAAAAAGAAAAGAAAAGTATGTCATTTAAAAATGTTAAATTAAAGGAAGCCAAGGAGCCAAACGAGAACCGAAGTAATGGTGGGGGTTTGAGGCATGTTTGCCCCTTTGGTAGACCGGCCTCTGACCGGTACAGTAGCTGAGGCGGCACTTGAACAACTGGTATGGATGTATATATGGTTGTATGCATTATTTGTGCCCGGCCCTTTCTCATGTCGGGCGATGTAGACGTCATCAATCCACAGATGACCATCTGCACCCAGTGTTGGCCCATAAATCTGTGAGTTCCTGGATGGCACAAACCGAGTGGTGCCCGACCCATCGCCTAGCCCTGTTCGCTTGGCTTATCAGCCACCAAAACGTCAGTAAAACAATGTTTTTGTCTCACAGAAAAACAGCCAAAAACACATCACCCGGCTTATCAACCACAAAAACAGCGATAGGAACAGGCGTTGACTGTCTGTTAGCTTTCATCCTTGTTGCCTCCGTAGTTGGCTCTGTGCTACCTTCACCTTCTGTAGATAGTGGCACCGAATCTTCCGTGGTAGTCGACACAATTTGTGGGTACAAATTAACCTATAATAATAATTGATTAATCCGCGCAATGCATGGTTAAAACAAATCAAGTTTGACGGTTTATTTTTCTAAAGCTAAATACGTCTTAAGTTAATGAATATGGATAGAGGAGTACATGTTTGATATTTGGTTTAAAAGAATGGAATTTTAGCTCTATATTTTCTCAACAATAATATCTACATTTAAGTTTCAAATTATAAGTTATACTATAATGTGCATTTAGGTTCTTAGCAGAAGCTATGTGAATAGAAAAATAAAAACTGATTTATAATTTAGAACAGGGGAGTATTTGATATCAAAGTATTGGTTTCTTTTTCAGAGTACACACACATTTTGAGAGGGGCAAGCAAATTAATACAGCACGTACGTACCTAGATACTGCTAGGATGGATGAAACTTGTGGGGAGAGCTAGGTCGGGAGGCGGAACGGCGCTAATGCGCTATACACCCCGTGTGATGCCTGCTCCTGCTTCCAGAAAGCGATCGGTACGCTCGCTTCGTCCCTGAAGAGACGATCAGGGCTATGCCCAGGTGTCGGCACAAGGCGATCGCCTCAATGGCGCTGAACTGCACCAGATCGGCGCGCAGGTCGTCGTCCTTGTCGGGGCAGAACAAGTCGAGACGCTGGGCCAGGATGCAGCGGCTGTGGAAACCGGCTGGAACTCTCTTTCTTACACGCGCCATAGGCATAGGCGTATACAACACGATACAACTTGTATATGCGGAAGGCATAGGCGTCGGACACAGAGACAAAAACCTCACGACTCACAGTCCACGCCTTCGTTTATAAGCATGATATATACAGTCATAAACAGTGAAACAGCCTGTTTACCCGTCATCAAAATGATCAATCGATTTTCAAGTAGAAATGGATTGAGAATTTGCATGTAATCGAATCCGATTAGCACTATTTATCATGCTTTAATTCAAAACCGAAACGGATATTATCTAATACGAATAAAAAAACATACCTCGAATTTGGGTTCGTATATATCTACTTGATTTCGAAGATCACATATATAGTTTCTTATCGATAGTTTTATAGTAGAAATAAAATCAATATGCATGTAACAAGCATATAAGATTTAAAATGCAATTATATAAAATCTATTGATAAAGACAACTAAAAAATAACATTACAATAATAAATATTCCAATAATAAAACATTTAAAACATCAATGACAGTGTGGTTAAGTATTTCCACACATACAAATATTTAAATCAATTAAGAAATTTAAATATGAAAAATATAATAATTATGTCAATAACCGTGCGAGCGTCGTGTCCGGTGTGTAGCATCCGATCGTTCACAATAAAGTTTCAGATAGGTCCTAGAGTGATCAGACGCGTCTTGAAAAACATGACCGCACTGAAACAACACTCTCAACTTAGAGTTAGCCATCAGACATCTATGAATCCAAACACACTCTAACAAGCCACCTAACTGTTGTAAAACAGCAACGACGTAACGGTTGTAAAACAACAGCGACGTAGAAGGTAAACTAAAATCTAAATGGACGCGAAGAGAAGTCATAATTTCCCACAACATATGTAAGGGCAACCACAATGTTGCAGAAAAGTTGTCCATAAGCATTAAAATATTATGTACCGGCTAGCTGAAACATTGTAGAAGTGATCCATATAGCAGTCCATAGCAAAGGATATCCATAGTGCTATGGACTACCCATAAGGATTAAATAAATATTGTCTTTTGTTCTTTCTCCCTCTCTCTCACTTCTGATTCCATCATGAAAGGTCCATATACATTGTGGCAACAACCATAGCTATAGTCTACTTACACAAAAACTGTCCATATAGACTACTTGGTCCATATACATTGTGGTTGCTCTAAGACCGCGAAGGAGCCTATCGGCACGCTAACCGGCCCCAAAGGCCCCCTTCCCCTACATGCGCAGGTTCAGCCAGAGGCCATCAGCGACTAAGCACGGGTTCGGAAGCCCTCCGGGAGCAGGGCGAAGGCCGGAGGTAGCCGGAGGCCATCAGCAACTCGGCGCGGGTTCGAAAGCCTTCGAGAGCAAGGTGAAGGCCAAAGGTAGCCGCAGGCCATCAGCGACTTGGCGAAGGCTTTGAAGCCTCCGGAAGCAGCGCGAAGGTCCGAAGACGACGTGCCTTCAGGGAAGCCGCGGAGGCTGGGAGTGCAGTGGGCCGCGGATGGGCCTCTGAAAGATCCTAGATGGCTAGAGGGAGGGGGTGAATAGCTTAATAAAAATTCTACAAACCACTAGAGCAAAGGTTAGATAAACAATTAAGCGAAGTTTTTTGCTATAGCTCTACTAGGGTGCAAAGCCACCTATCCAAGCAATTCTAGTTAGGTGAGTGTCTAACAATCAATAGCAAAACCTAGACACTCAACTCAAGTTAGGAAGAACAACTAACAAGCTAAACTAAGCAACCTAGCAAGAGAGCTAACTAAACAAGATATGAAAGAAGTAAATACAAGAAAGGAGGTGATTGTTATACCGATGTCTTGTGAAGAGAATATATCAATGTGAAGAACCAATCACAATATGAACACCAAGAGTAGCTGTGAGACAAAGTTGACACATGATTTTTCTCCCGAAGTTCACTTGGTTGCCACCAAGCTAGTCCCCGTTGTGTCGACAACTCAAATGGTGATTCGGTGGCTAATAGGCGTTCACAAGCCTAGGCCACTACCCGGGCTCCACAAGAATCCACCAAAATGAGAGTAACTCAATGACACGAGCAATCCACTAGAGTTACCCTTTGGCGCTCCGCCGAGGTGGGTACAAGCCCTCTCACAATCGTCGAAGCCGGCCACGAACAATCACCAATCGCGCTGAAGCTTCCTCAATCGCCCAAGCCATCTAGGTGTTGGCAAACACCAAGAATAACAAGAAATCCCGCGACGATAACGATGACCAAGTGCCACTAAGATGAAATGCAATGATCAAGCACTTGGATCACTCAAACTCTCACAAGAATGCAATTGAAGCAAAGAGAGATGAGTTGGAGGTTATCTCAAGCTAGCACAAGTATGTCAAATGAATGACAGGTGCAAGAGAGAGCCCTAGGAGTCGGCCAAAACATATTTATAGCCACCGCCAAGCAACTAGCCGTTTTTCCCCTTCAACCCGATTTACCGCGTGACTGCGGACGCTACTCCATGGAGGGTCTGGACCATCGCGTGCGCGTCCGAACGCTCTGTCGTTTGAATCTGCCCATTGGCGCCTTCACCAGCGTCTGCCACGTCGCATCCGGACGCTGCGCACAGTGTAGGTCCGGACCAATGCCGTCTGCGTCCGAACCCTACACAGAATAAGTCCAGAGAGCTCCCAGACGTCGGACGGTTGTCCGGAGTTCACCGTCCGGACGACACATAGCGTCCGGACGCTACGCAGAGAGCATCCAGTAAGCTCCATCACTTCATACGGTTGTCCGGAGTCGGCGTCGGACTGTGATCAGCGTCCGGACCCTCTGTCCATTTACAACCGAGGCTAGGGTATGCCTCCGGACGCATCGTCATTGCTCCGGACGTCATCTTGCTAGCGTCCGGACGTGCGTCCGAAGCTCTTCTGAGTGCCATTCCGAGCTGCCTCTTCTTCTCCAAGCTTTCATATGCTAACACACTAATTTTCATCCTTTGTGCTCAAGTGTTAGCCTTTACAATATATATTTTTTGGATTTTATTTCAATTCTTGTGTCACTTGGGTTCATTTTAGGTATGCAATGCAAATGACCTAGTCGCACATGATAACCGTAATCGACACAAGTTTTCTCTTCTTGATAGTACGTCTATCTATTCTAAAGGTGATCACACTCTCTAAAGTGTCTTGATCACTAAACTGAAAATGACCCTATTAATATACCTTTTCTTGAGTCATTTCCAATCCATCTTTTCCTTGTCCATGGAGTACTTGATCCATCATGATCATCCTTTAGGCTCCATGTGTCAAGGTGGATTACCCTATCTTGATCATGCATTTAGCAATAGGGTTAGTCTATAGGTTTTATCAATTAACCAAAACTAAACATGGGCTTTCAGCCTCCAACAGCGGCGGATTGGGCCCATCCTCACCATCCAGAGGCACACCAAATTTTGCACGGAATATCCTAGACATGTTCGCTGGGGACACCGTTCTAAAAACACTCAACACTTATACAATGTCTAATAAAAAGGGGTGACACTCCCTTATAATAAAGAGAGCGACCTACTTTAAATGAAGACTGACGAGAGATTTCCCGGGGTAACCTTCGGTATACGCGAAGGTCTCCCACCTCCTTCGCTCAGTCGGGACTCCGGGCCAACAATAGTTATAGATCCCAATGTCATATAAAAGATTGTCATAGATGTGTTATATCCTATAGTATATAACGAATTTTCTCTATAGTCTAGCAAATGCATAGAAGGAAAACTACAAATATCTTGTTGTCACGGACATAAAACGAGTATATATACAGTACACCAGTTTATCATACATGTAACAGTCAATCAACTACACTACATACACATACAAGTAAAAGATGTGAACTCGCACTGCTAATCTTCTAGGCAAACTCACACAGTCCAAAGACTCCATCTCTGATTGTGCTTCTCCCAAATCCGATCTGAACATATCTCAGGTGAAATGGCCGGTCCTCGTCACCAAGAATGTACTGCGGTGGTACAAGTGACCGGAACACTGTGGTCGTGCATTTACTCGTGTGTCAGTCTCCAATGATGTCCAACATGTATGCGCGTGAGACCTGACATCCAACATGTATGCGCGTGAGACCTCCGGGCCACGCCAAGTAGCCTATCAGACAATAATATTTCAGTCACTTTTGAAATTGATTTTTTTCAGTTTTGGAATGAACTAAGCATTGACACTACTGAATTGAAGTTGGGACTTACTCGAGTGCATGTGGCATAAGAGGCTTTTGGGCGGTGTCTCAATCTCAACTGCGGTAAAAGCATCAAAGAACACAAGAAAACCAATTCGGAAAGCAGTCTGGTTATCCCGTACCAGAACGGTTGTCTGCACACCACTGAGTATGCCATGAATTAGATCGCAAGGATTGATAGTGACGGGACCACCGTTAACAAGCAAGCATCTGTCAAGTAGGTGTGGAACATTCAGTACCTGGGGCGCCACAGTATGCAGAAGTGAAATAAGACCCCTCGTTCAGTTGAAAGGCTACCCTTACTCCTACAATTCAATCTAAGCAATGGTAAGCAAATAAACACGAGAGTAAAACAGAATCAGCAATTCATCGCAAATTCTTTCTCCACGAAAAGAGGAAAAAGTCTACTTACCCCTGAACTATTGGGTGTCTAACCTAGTCCACCAACTACAAAACCGAGTAACGAACACCCTAAACTTTCGCAAACCAGACAACTAACCTCCTGTAACGGTTTGGGAGAGCGGTTTCGCTGACGTGGCGTCCAGCGTGTGAGCGGTATTGGCGAAGGAGATAGTGTCCATGACCACTAATGGGTGGGCCCCACCTGACAGGACGCCCTCCATCGCTCCCCTGTTCCTGGCCGCACCTCCGCGAGTTGCTGGCCACGTGCGGATCCCCGGCCCCGGCCATGCTCCTCGGCGGCGGCAGCGGCGCACCACGCCCGTGCGGGGCGGCACGCCTGTGCAGTTGCTGCGGCGGCGGCGGCGTGCCGCGAGGCGGCAGTATCAGCGCAGCAGACACGTGCGGGGCGGGGCGGCACGCCGGCGCGCACGCGAGGCGGCGGCGACGGCGCGGCACGCCTGTGCGGCTGCGGTGGCGACGCCAGCGCTGCACACCTGCTTGCTCGCGAGGCGAAGGCGGCGCGACACGCCAGCGCGCACGCTAGGCGGCGGCAGCGGTGCAACACGCCCATGCGGCTGCGGCGGCGGCGCACGGCTCGCCCGTGCGACGGCAGATGCGGCTGCGGCTACGTCGGCGAAGCACGCCTGCCAGCCCGGCTGCACGGCAGCAAGCCGGCAACATGCCCGCTTGGCTGCGACGACGGGGCTCTAGGCCCGCGCGGCTGCCGGCGTCGTGGCACGCCTTTGTGCCCCTGTGACTGCGCCCACGCGCCGGCTCGCGGATCCACACCCGCCGCCGCCGCCGCCGCCGTAGCGGCATTGGCCTGCGATGAGGCAGCGTCCCCGGCGCACTGGCGCTGCATCTGCGTCTACATGAAGCTCGCGACGGCCTCGATGGCGGCACGCTGGACATCGGGCAGGCTCCCGTCAGGGTGGGCGCGCGGGAAGCACCCACCTAGAGACGGTCTTGACAGGTGGGGCCCATCGATCAGCGATCCAACCTTTCGCTCGCTTGTAATACCGCTCACACGTTGGACGCCACGTCAGCGAAATCGCTCTCCCAAACCACCTTAGGGCTTAGTTGACTGATTTGCTAAAGTTTAGAGTGTTACCTATCCGGTTTTGTAGTTGAGGGCATAGGTCACAACCTAATAGTTCAGGGGGTAAGTAGAATTTTTTGACGAAAAGAGGCCGACCCGCAAGCCACCAGCGACTCGCGAGGCAAGAACACGCCGGCCAAAATACTTATTCACCTCCTCACGAAGCATGTGGGACGCCAACAGCAATTGGGGGTCAACACATTACGGCCGAAACAAAAGCGGGCAGCCAGGCCCAGTTTGGTTTCTCGTTTCTGCGCTGATGCGATGTCATTTTTTGTTTTTGTTTTTTTAGATGATTTTATATATATGCAATTCCGGTTCCAACATACGCCTGGTTGTTTCTCGGTTTTGACGGCTTGAACCTTACAGACACGAAACAGGTGAGTTGTATTCGTCAGGCATAGCATAGCAGGCAGGATTTGTTGCACTGGTAGTCTGGTTCTCCACAGATCGTCGTCGTGCTCTGCTCCCCAAGGGGCATCCATCCTCGGAGAAGGCTGCCCTGGTGGATGACGATGGCCAGGCAACTGATACAGTCCACTGAGTCCAGCAATGCAGTTTTGGCAGTAGCACTCGACTCGACGGCAGGCGGCGCGGTGGCGACTGGCAGTTGAGTGGAGCACGGGTGCAGCCGTCGCCACTTGCCGACCAGCACGGCCACGACGAGTGTGAGACACCAATCTCGCGAGGCGCCGGCGCAGTGCTGACCTGAGGTGCTGATCCTAGTTGACCGCAGACAGACAGCCGTGCCGCCGCCGCGCGTGGAGGGAGCAGAGCAGGCTCGTCGGAGGGGAGGACAGCGCGGAGGTCGCAGAGCAAGCTGAGATATTCCATTCAATTCAACCTCTGCCGAGGCGCGGCGGCGCCTGCATCGCAGTCGAGCGTTGAGGACGGAGAAGAGATTTGGGACGGGTTTGCCAGTTTACTTTAATAGTTACTCCAGTTCCAAACCGTTTTGAGGCCAACCCGTTTTATAGACCTGGGCGGACCGATTGGTTGACCGGGTCTGGTTGCAACCCAACCCGCGAACAGGCCTACAGCATGATCTGAGGAGCACTACACTGTACACGGAGAAAGTTTTCTGATGCTCAACATGGCCATCCACTCAGCATATAGTCGTCTAACGAAAACGTAAACTGATGTTCTAACAAAAACGTAAACTGATGTTTGAGATGTTAGAGCAACTCCAACAGCTCCCCATCTATCTTCCCCATCTTTTGCTTTTTGATAAATTGATGAAATTTCCTCAAAAAACGACTCCTCATCTTTTCTTCCTATTTTTTGGAAGGGCACAAAAACATCCTGCTCGCGCGGATATATGCGCGCACTGCGTCGCGGCGCATCGCGGGCAGCATCTTCTTCCCGCGTCCATTTCTGTTTCCCGGCGCCATTGCTTCTCGTTCCCGCGCGATATTTCTTGGCGAGGCGATCGTGTGCCGCGATCCTTTCCCGCGCGTGGAGTCGGAAATCGACGACGACCCGTTCCCGGAGCTGGCCTCACTGCCGTCGTTCGACCCAGCACTAGCGGCCCCCGCAGGCGCCATCCTGCCCAAGGAGGAGATGGAGGATTTCGGCAACCTTGGCGGCGAGTCGGCGACGACTGGCTCGCCGGTATCAACCTCGACGACCTGCAGATGCTCGGGGACGCTTTGGCAACATGCTCGTTTCGCCGATGGCTGCCAAGATGGAGCAAGACGGTGGCTTCCCGTTCTTTTGAGATCTTCTGCTTCTGCGTCTCCGTTGGTGCAGCGCAAAGGGAACTATGTATAGTTCAGATTTCTTCAGGTTTCAAAGAAACCAAGAACAAAATAGTGGTGTAGTGCAGAAGTAGCAGTATGCCGGTCAGTTAAGATTAAAGTTCACTGTAGTACTCTACTTATGTTCATCACTTAAGCTGTGATTAGCAGAGGAGGCGTGCGGCCAGGGCCTGGGATTAGTACACGCCAACACCTAGGACGGAGGCCACGGCCGACTCCGCGTGCTGACTGCGCGTCTCAGGCGGCCACGGCCGACTGCGCGTCTCAGGTGGCGACGAAGCCATGCGCGACGGCGCAGACCAGCCCGCGACTCGACGAGGAAATAGAATACGGAAAAAAGATGAGCCCACAAATTCCTTTTGTTTGGCAAATAAATTATGGGAAACTATTGAAGATAAGTTTTTTTAACCTTTCCCATAACCATTTGAGAGTTGCCTAAATCAAAACAAAATATCTCAAACTGTTGGAGTTGCTCGTACAAACTCAGAGCAATCTGATCTGATCTGTCTGTTATAAATTTGTTTGGTTCACTTGGACAGTTGCGTAATCAGCTCTGAGGCTATGCATATCCAGAGCTAATAACCATTACCATAGCTCGGCGGAACATGTATACCTAGTACGATCCTGTGTGGAACCAAACAAAACGCAAACTGATTATCTACGATCTTGCTACAAACGAACAAAATGCAAACTGATTATCCTGAAATCACTGCACCATGAATCGCGAACCATATTACGTTTTAAGTGTCATTTATGAACCAAACAGCACCTAAGAACGCAAAGTTGGAATACCAATTTGATTCAGTCATAAGCATAGTAAGCCAAACGAGCAAATAGCCACCCAAACCAGAATACACAATTCAGGGTGTCCACAAACGATGGCAATGCTAAAAATTAAACAAGAGCGAGTACTGTGCTTCAAAATTGTCTACCATCGTAGGATCTCTGAATTCAAGACCACAAATACTCAGGCACAACACCTAAAGTGTCCATCTCACAATTCAACCAATTGCTGTCACAGAATCCTATGTGGCACTACTCATCGTCCTCCTCACCATCACCGCCGCCGCCGCCTGAGCCCTTATTCAGGTTCTTCCGCTTCACCCTTCCAGCAGGGCCGCCACCCAGAGGGCTGGTGAGGGAGAAGTCAATGTGCTTCTCTGATTCGACCCTGACCATGAAAGAGGCAATGTTGACGAGCTGCTTTCCCACCCTGTGAGAATACAATGTTAGATCATGGACACAGGGCTTATATATCCAAATTGATAAACTGAAGTCAATCTACAATGATAACAGTTCTACCACAGCTCGGTTTCTACTAAAACATATGCATGTCAGACAAGACAACAGTAACGATTTGAAGGTTTGACAAATGACAAGCACAAGGCATCAATATTAATAACTAAAGAATCTGGTGCGAATCTGACAACATAATCACACATTGGAAGACAGAAAAAAGAATACAAAAACATGTTTTTTGAACATCCAATAGGGCACTCAGAATGAAAAGGACATAAGAATCATTGACCTTCTGGCCTCGAAGATACATTAGCAAAATAAAATCCTCATTGTGCCCAACGAAACATAGAAATATATGCAGACATTACAAACAAAATGGCAGCATGCACAGGTATAAAGCAATTTGCAACAAAAAAAAACAAATTTGAAAAAGTACAGGGAGCAAATGGACTTGTGTTCCAGATGGTCGAACCAAATTTTTGAACATATAAAATTTGTTGCCCTTAACAACAGAACTATATTAACAAATAAATAATGAATGAGGGACAAAATGCAGTTAAACCAATATACTGAATCAAATGTTCATTCCAAACGTTCATTGTCTTGTCAACAAGATCACTCATTTTTACACTGGAGAAGACAGAGCAAGGACCTCACTACAGTAAGCAAGGATCTTAATACCTTAGAGAGAAGGCAAGGGTCACACAAAACAATTCATTATGGTAACAGGTATATTATGAATCAAATGTAACCAAGGGCATCAGAGAAACAGGACTGCAACATTACACACAAAGTGTCTCAGACGACCGTCGTGAGAATTGCACATGGTTTTTCATCATATGGCCATCCAAGGATCAAATGTGTCATTATACACAAGATACAATCACCAGCAGCAAAACATAATGAAAAAAGGGCACAAACTGGGACAGTATATTGCAAATTCATAACTAACATAGGAAATGTTCAAGCAACACAAGACTCTCAGGAACAGAACACGTCTATATGCAAAGAAAAGATAGGAGCTGCTCAGACCAACAATTACCAACTTTCATTCTTGTGAGCATTTTACAGTACAACTGAAATTGATGCACAGTTGAGGATCAGAAGCATATAAACAAACCTGATGTGACGCTGCCTGATCAGGACACGAGCATGGTGGATGGACTTGGCCAGGCCATTCTTGAAGACAATGGTCTGGAGGCGGCGCTGGAGGAAGTTCTCAACAGTGAGGGCAAGCACGTAATCAAGCTTGTTCTGACCCTCACCAAGGAGACCATATCGGTTCATCCGGCGGAGGAGCGCCTCGCCCTCAAAGATACGGCGTGGGTTCTTCTCATCCAGGGTCAGCAGCTCTCTAGCTGCATTCCTGATACGGCTCAGGGCATACTGGACGCGCCACAGCTCACGTTTGCAGCGCAGGCCATACTCACCAACCAGCTTCAGCTCAGCATCAAGCCGCTCCTTCTCATATGGACGCCTTGGCTTCTTGAAAGTCTTACCATCTGCAACATACAACAAAACCATAAGCTACTGATAGCACTACAAAAATTAGCTTCGGAAAATAACTGAGAGAGGTATCTGTAGCAACTAAACAGTCACTATCAGTGAATAAAATATCTCTGTTCTACTTTCTAGTATTGAAAACACAGCTAGAGCCTATACTAAATGGTTGTAATAATCAGTGTCAGGTTGACTGGTTGAGCAATAACAAATAGGTTAAAATGGCGACAACTGTATAAGGACATCGTCTGATACTATTTTCTTTTAATAAAGAGTACAAAGCTTGGTATTTCGAATTCTGATTCAGCACCATTTCACCCCTATATACAGATTTCAACCCACATGCATGCCCGCGTAATCAGTTCACCTAAGCGCAATCCACCATATTTTGGGCTTGACAGATCAAAGCAAAGCGGAAAGGTATTGTTCGACCATCCGAATTGCTACTGCGTGGAAGAATCGAGAGAACCTCAAGGAAATAACAGCAGGAGCTGGATACATGTACTGTACGTCTATGGATGTCACAAGGCAACACGCATACAATGCAGTGGAAGAAGGGATCTTACAGTTGCGGTAGAAGTTAACATGCACCATGGCTGCAGCCGCAGCTGGGTGGCGCGCTTGGTCGCCTAGGTGCCGCCGCCAGAGGAAGTGCGAGCGATGGAGTCGGGGTGGAAGACGAATTTTATAAGTGATGTAAACCCTAGCTTGATTCGATGGGCCGGGTTTCAAAAAATTCTGTCTGTTCACTTATGTAAGTGTCATCGGCCCGGTCTGTGTTGCTATGGGCTTTTCTCGCTAGATGGGGCACCCCGGACGCGGCGCAAAGCCCACACTCTTTTTTGCTTTGGCGACACGCGCACGCGCGCCTGCCGAACAGTCGAATGAATGACGCCGAGGCAGCTTCGATCGGCAAACAGGTGCACGCGCTCGTGCTGCAATACGGGTTACTGGACATTTTGAGCCTGCGGAATGTGGTGTGCGGTGTGCCACTTCTACTGGAGCAGCGGGAGCATGGAACACGGTGAGATGTGGCCACAGCGGTGCAGATGTTCACCTCGATTGGGTGTGGCTGGCAAGGGGAGTCAGTGCATAGCTGTTTCGTTAAGGCAGGGCTTTGCGACGATGTGAAGGTTTTGGGTGGGGATGTATGTGAGAGAGGGCAGCATTGAGTGTGCTAAGCAAGGTGTTTCATGAGATGGCTATGTTAAAACCTAGGAATCCTATGTCTAGCATCCATTGGGGATGACTTTGCATATTGGATCAACAAGAGAGAGATCTGAGACGTAGAGAAGTGGTATAGGCCATAGCTGGTTCATGGATGAAGCTCTGCGCACGGGCACCGAACACACCGACGTTCGGTGTAGATGGCGATGTAGAGGCCCTCCAGCCTTTAGATAGGTTGGGCACCCCCGATCAGGGCGTGGAGCAAAGCTCAATAAGTCGTTAGGCCCACCTCTATTTATTGCGCAGCAGAGGTCCTCCGGCCTTTAGATAAGTTGGGCGTCCCCGATCAGGGCGTGGAGCAAAACTCAATGCCCTCCGGCCTTTAGATAGGTTGGGCGTCCCTGATTAGGGCGTGGAGCAAAGCTCAATAAGTCATTGGGCTTATTGGTTGAGAGATCAATAAGTAGTTGGGCTTATTGGTTGGTGTGTGGTGTGTAATTGTATCGTGGAGGGAGCAGAGCAGGCTCATCGGAGGGGAAGGGGGAAGACTGCGCGGAGCTGCGACGGGAGCACGGAGAGCCACGCGGCCTCTCACAGAATTACGTTTAAAATTAAACTAAATTCTATTTCAATCCAATCTAACTCATGTGATTTGAAATCCAATCTAACCCATATGATTTGAGATATAGGCATGTTTGGACCCAACCTGTGAACATGCCTAATTGGACAACATGATCTGAGGAGCAGTAAAGAAAAATCCGTGAACGGCTAGTCGGACAACATGATGGTGAGGAGCAGTACAACATGATCTGAAGAGCAAAAATCCAGAGCTCATTACAGTGGGCCTGATACGATCTACTTAGGTAGCGTTGAACGGAACGATTTGCAAACTGATTATCTACGATCTTGGGTTAAACCAAACAAAATGCAAACCGACTATCCTGTAATCATTGCCCCATGGATCTAACACCATTTACGATTGTAGTATCATTTATTATGCCCAACCAGCTCCTGAGGAATACCAAACTAGCAAATAGCCACGCAATCCAGAATACAAAATTCATATCTGATACGATGCCGATGCTTGAAATTAAACAAGAGTGTCAATACTGTGCAACAAAATTGTCTACGATCGGAGGATTTCTGAATTCAAGAACACAAAAACTCAGGCACAACACCTAAAGTGTCACTCTCACATTTCAACCGATTGCTGTAACAGAATCCTACATAGCACTACTCTTCGTCCTCCTCGCCATCACCACCACCACCACCGCCTGAGCCCTTATTCAGGTTCTTCCGCTTCACCCTTCCAGCAGGACCGCCACCCAGAGGGCTGGTGAGGGAGAAGTCTACGTGCTTCTCTGATTCTACCCTGACCATGAACGAGGCAATGTTGACGAGCTGCCTTCCCACCCTGTGAGAATACAATATTAGATCATGGAGACAGGGTTCGTAAATTGAATGTGTCCGTCAATCTAGGTCTCTTTCTTATGCGCCACAGGTCAACCATCTATGGAAAACAGGACTAATTCAGTGATAGATGTTACAAAACATCACATTCTGCAAAAACATACATATGCAATGCAAGGCACTTCAATTTAGCACACAAGCAAAGAATGAATTGCCTACACTAACCACATGACAAAGAGTAACGATTTGTCTGACAGGTTTGAGAATGACCACAACAAGGCATCCATATTAAATAGGAAGTAAAGAATTTGGTGCAAATCTGACAACATGATCACACATTGAAAGAAAGAAAAAGAAAACAAAAATATGTTTTTTCGACATCCAATAGGGCACTCAGAATGAAAAGGACATATGAATCATTGACCTTCCGGCCTCGGAGATACATTAGCAAAATTAACTCCTCATTGTGCCCAACAAAACATAGAAATATATGCAGACATTAGAAGCAACATGGCAGCATGCATAGGTATAAAGCAATTTGCAACAAAAACAAATTTGCAAAAGTACAGGGAGCAAATGGACTTGTGTTTCAGATAGTAGAACCAAAACTAGCAAATATTAAATTTGTTACACTTAACAAGAAAACTTCAATAAAAAATAAATAATGAATGAAGGACAAAAGGATGTTAAAACAATATATTGAATAGCACATTCTGACATTGCAAACATTCATTGTCTTGTCACCAGGATTACTCCTTTCTACACTGGAGACAACAGAGCAAGGACCTCTCTACAGTAAAAACGAACCTTAATACCTTAGAAAGAAGGCAAGTGCCACACAAAACAATTCATTAGGGTAACATGTATATTATGAATCATTAACGAAGGGCATCAGAGAAACATGACTGCAACATTACACACAAAGTGTCTCAGACGACCGTCGTGAGAATTGCACATGGTTTTTCATCATATGGCCCATCCAAGATCAAATGTGTCATCATAAATAAGATACAACCAGCAGAGCAAAACATAAAGATAATTGGGCAAAAACTGGAATAGTAATTGTTCAAGGAATAGCAGGACTCTAAGGAACAAACCACGTCTATGTAAAGAAAACATAGAAGCTGCTCAGAACAACAATTTTCAATTTTCACTCTTGTGTGCATTTTACAGTACAACTGAAATTGATGCACAGTTGACTCAGAAGCATATAAACAAACCTTATGTGACGCTGCCTGATCAAGACACGAGCATGGTGGATGGACTTAGCCATGCCACTCTTGAAGACGATGGTCTGGAGGCGGCGCTGGAGGAAGTTCTCAACAGTGAGGGCAAGCACGTAATCAAGCTTGTTCTGACCCTCACCAAGGAGACCATATCGGTTCATCCGGCGGAGGAGCGCCTCACCCTCAAAGATGCGGCGTGGGTTCTTCTCATCCAGGGTGAGCAGCTCCCTGGCTGCATTCCTGATACGGCTCAGGGCATACTGCACGCGCCACAGCTCACGCTTGCAGCGCAGGCCATACTCACCAACCAGCTTCAGCTCAGCATCTAGCCGCTCCTTCTCATACGGACGCCTTGGCTTCTTGAAAGTCTTACCATCTGCAACATGCAACAGCACCATGAGCTACTGAGTGTGGTATCTGTAGCAACTAAAATGTCACTATCAGTGAATAAAAGATTTATGATCTAGTTTCTAGTATTGAAAACACAGCTAAAGCCTACACTAAATAGTTGTAATAATCAGTGTCAGAATGACTAGTTGAGCAATAGCAAAAATTGCAACAACTGTATAACGACAATGTCTTCTGATATATGCTTTTAAAGAGTACTAAACTAGTACAAAGCTTGGTATTTTGAATTCTAATTCAGCATCATTTCACCCCCGATATATAGATTCCAAACCACAGCATGCCTGCGCAATCAGTTCACCTAAGAGAAATACACAATACTTTGGGCTTGACAGATCAAAGCAAAGACAAAAGGTATTGTTCGACCATCCGAATTGCTAATATTAAGCCTGTATCCCAAAGGAATATTCATCACTATATATACTACGCATAGTAAGCATTTCCCCAAAATTACTGGTGCGAGAGTCTAGAGAACCGCAGCGAAACAACAGCAGGAGCTGGATCGATCTAGATATGTACCGTACGTCTATTCTATGGAAGTCACAAGGCAACACCGATACAATGCAGTGGAAGAGAGGATCTTACAGTTGCGGTAGAAGTTAACATGCACCATGGCTGCCGCGGCTGGGTGGCGCGGTTGGTCGCCGAGAAGCCGCCGCCGGAGGAAGTGCGAGAGGTGGAGGCGGGGGTGGAAGACGATATATTTATAAGGAATGTAAACCCTAGCTTTGATTAGATGGGCTGGGCTTCAATGAATTCTATCAGTTCACTTTGATTAGCCGCCGGTCGTCGCTGCTATGGTCTTTTTTCGCTAGATGGGCCCCCGAACGCGGCTCACAGCCCACGTTCTCTTTTGCTCTAACGACACGCGCACGCGCGGCGCGCCTGCTCTGTCTCCTCGACGAACTGATGCGACCGAGCGGCCGAGCCGGCGAACCCGAGCTCGTGCCCTCCCGCCCGCCCAACGCAACCGAGAGCGATGCCGCCGAGGAAGCCGCTGACGGCGCTTCTCAAGTCGGCGACACGGCCGGGACACCTACTCCAGCTCCACGCCCTGATGCTGAAATGCTCCCACTTCCCACACCACGCGTTCCCCACTGCCAGGCTCCTCGCCTCCCCGCTCGCGCCGCTCCCCTACGCGCTCTCCCTCTTCGCCGCCGTCCCGCGGCCGACGCTCTTTCACCACACCGCCGTCCTCCGCGCGCTCTCCTCGTGCCCCTCCGCGGCCTCCCTCGCCGCGTCCCTCTCGGTCCTCGCCTCCGCGAGGGCGCGCCTCCCCGAGCTCGACGAGTTCGCGTTCCAGCCGCTTCTCGCGCTCTGCGCGAAAATCCCCAATGACGCCGAGGCAGCTTCAATTGGCAAGCAGGTGCACGCGCTCGTGCTGCGGTACGGGTTCCTGGACATTTTGAGCCTGCGGAATGTGCTGTGCCACTTTTACTGCAGCAGCGGGAACATGGCGGACGCGCGGAGGGTGTTCGAGGAAATGCCTGAGAAGGACTCTGTGTCGTGGAACACGGTGATCGGGGGCTATGTCAGGGTGGGGGATGTGGGAACGGCGATGCAGATATTCACCTCGATGAGGTGGTCTGAAATGGATGTCAATGTGACGGCGGTGATCACCTTGATTGGGTGTGGCTGGCAAGGGGTGTCAGTGCATGGCTTCTGTATTAAGGCAGGGCTTTGCGACGATGTGAAGGTTGCGGCAGCAATGGTGGGGATGTATGTGAGGGAGGGCAGCATTGAGTGTGCAAGCAAGGTGTTTCATGAGATAGCTAGGCGAGACTTGGTGCTGTGTAATTGTATGGTGGATGGCTATGCAAAGGCAGGGCAGTTTCAGGAGGCAATGGACTTGATTGATGGAATGAGACAGCTCGGGATGAGGCCTAGTTCAGGGACGTTTGTCGGTGTTCTCTCTGCGTGTGGAGCGTCCGGAGCATTGGCAGCCGGTCGCTCTGTCCATGAGCTTGCTGAAGAGGCACGGCTCGAGATTGACAGCACGCTCGGGACGGCGCTCATGGACATGTACTTCAAGTGCGGGTGCCCCAGCGAGGCAGCTGCTGTCTTCGATGCAATACGAGATAGGGACGTGAAGGCATGGACAACGATGATCATGGGATTCGGAGTTAATGGGCAGCCAGGCTCCTCCATCTCCTTGTTTTACAGGATGGAGGAAGACGGTGTGGCTCCTAACGATGTCACCTTCCTAGCGCTGCTAACTACTTGTTGCCATGGCGGGTTGGTGCAGGAAGGGAAGGAATTCCTCGAGACAATGGTGCAGAGATACAGCTTATCTCCCAGCCCTGAGCACTACAGCTGCGTCATTGATCTCCTGGGAAGAGCAGGGCGTCTACATGAAGCCTATGAGCTCATACAAAGCGTGTCATCCCATGGTGATGGTACGGCGTGGAGAGCGTTGCTTGCCGCTTGCAGAGTGTATGGCAATGCGAAGCTGGGGAGGATGGTGCAGGCACAGTTGGACGCCATTGGCCACTACCATCCCTCAGATGCCATTCTGCTGTCGAACACATACGCATCGGAAGGCCGGTGGGATGAGATAGCTCAGGTGAGGGATTCAGAAGCGCAGAAAATCTCTCTTAAGAAGGAAGCAGGCTGCAGCTCCATTATTGCGTGTGTCTGATGTATCCAGACTTGCTGAATTTAAGCAACTATACTAACTGAACAAAACGTGGGATTCCCAGTGAGAAAATTGTAATTGCACAGTGGTACATCAGGTAGACTAGCTTTTGATCGGGGTTGTCCAAACTTGTACAGAACTGCAGATACATAGAAGAGTGATTAGCATTTTTTTTTAGAATCTGGTACTCTTTGAACTTCTGCTTGGTATATAAGTACTACAGATAAACTACAAAGTGAACGAGCTAACAAAGATAGATTGCTCCCATCGAAGTAACTAGTTGAAGATTAAGTTCAGGTAATACAGAGTGGAATGATATTTACACATGCAGGCTGTGCACACGGCCGCATAGGTTTTAAGGTTTCTTTAGCACATCAGCTATGACAGAAACATTAAACTTGAAACTATGAAAACTTTTCAAACTGTGAGACTGATCTCCCGTTTTGTACTTCAGCTGTTAACGGTTGCCTACCCCGCCTTCCTCTCTGCTACCGGTAGCGCCACTGCTGCATTGCTCATCTTCCCTTCTTGCAAGGACTGGATATACATGTACAGGCAAAGTGGTCATTACTGGTGGGTACCTTGCCTGTGGCCGCATCACATGATTAGAGATCCCCTGGTTTTGTGGTGCCTCAGTATCTTCAGTGGGTGCAGCTTCGGGGAATAGCTGTAGCTCCCGCCGTGGAGCAGCATAAGATTGCTCAACGACTGCTGGCTGTTGCAGAGGAAGTGCCATCGCTGCGATGACTTGTGGATGTGGTGAATGTTGCAATGTAAATACTGTGGCCGCGGGATGGGGTGCTGTAAGATTTGATCTAGAAGTGTCATGACTCCAGATATGGTTGCCTTCTAGTCGCATCCTCAGCTCATTTTCAAGTTCAGAGATTTCACCACGGATCACATTGGTTTCATCCAGTAGTTCATTTCTCTCCAAGGCAACCTGTTTTGTACAACGAAGGAAGCACATATTGAATTAGTGGCTAGGATATAGAAAATCTTTTAAGTGGTGCTGTAAGATTTATTTGCTAGTCTTTTTAAAATGATGTTACACATAATGGATAATTCGATTTTACATTAGTAAAATTTTGCCCCTAGGCAAGTAAATTCACCTACAGATTTTTTTCATTCATAAATTAATCAAAAGCCAAGGACAACTTAATTAAGATTCCCTAAGTTGTGATACGGTCGGGTTTCAGAGATGAGAGGAACCCACTTACATAATGAGATTCATTTTTCAGTGTGTTGTTCTCCTTTCGAAGAGTATCTACTTGTGAAAGTAGATCTTTAAGTATCCGTGTAGTGTCACTTAATATGCATGCCTTCCCATTGTTCTGCCTATCAGGTTCTGAAAAGAGATGGCATTGCTTAGGAAAAATATAAATGTAACTTTGAGCAAAGTAGAGTAGTAGTAGAGTTGAGGCAAATAATCAATAACCATATATGCATGGAGCACTTGTTGCAAGTTGTCTGTACAACAATATCAAGTGTTGGTTGAATATTATTCCATATAACCACGTAAACATGCTGAACTATGAAATCCAAAACTAAAGAGAATCAACAAACAGGAGGCGAGTTGGAAGCAACACTGGCCTCGACAAAATGATATGGAATAAACAGGATGGCGGCACTCCATAAAACAAAACACCATGGATTCTTCGAGTTAAGAAAGAAACACTCCTAATGCTGTCCAGCCATAGATCATGTTGTTGTAGGTTAAATTTGTAAGAGACCACATACCTAGCATGGTTCCCAGCTCGCCAAAGAGATCATTCTGCTTGCCCCGCTTACGTTTCTCCCTCTCAGATTTATGCACTTTCTTTGGAGCCTTCTTTTCGCACTTGTTGTTCTGAATAGGCCTGTCAGATGTTCGGCATCAGCAATAAGTTGTGCCATGCACTTGTAGCAGAAAAGCTTGCAAATTCACTAGTCATGCTCAAAGAATGTAAACAAGCCTTATCCCACTCTCTGGTTCTACTTTATCTACTGCCTCGACACACTAGAGAAAGCCTAATTTTCCTTTGATGGGGTTATCGATTATTTAGTGACAATCATCCACGTTTGCTTCCACTAGTTTTGCAGGTACAGGATACAAAGCATACGGAGCTAAGTGTTACAAATAAAATAAAAAACTCACGAAACCTTTTTTTTTTTACGAACAGCAGCACAAAGAGAGGTTTAAACCAATGTTAGACATGATTTCTAAATTACAGAAAACACTACTGATCATCAAAGAGTAGGACTGTAGGAGTAGGAATTGCTGTGTAGCTAGTGCTCTCCCCCACAAAGCCCAAAGACCTACTGTGCGATCAAACGCGTAAGAAAAACTACAGAATGTAACTGCTGTTTTTCCCCCCACTGATTAGTCACGAGTCACGACTCAAGGCTCACCCTTGAACGAGCGTCTCCGTCGGGGCCGCGGTGGCAGCGGCGGCGCTATGCGCCCTGTCCCTGGGCACCATGGGTGATCAAGGGACCTGATCCAATACCTTTCCTGCAACAACAAACCAAGAGCTCCGCATCAGTCCCCCACTCCCTAGCCATAGAGCAACCGCGCGTTCGTCAATCGACGCCAGACTAGGGGGAAACGACACTCACCTCCCCGAAACTACCTCGGATCGAGGTCAGGATGAGAGACGGCGACGCGACGCGGCTAGATAGATTGGAAAGGCTCGGTTCAGCTCTGCCCTTTCTTCGATTGCCCGCCGGGGTGGACCGAGGAGGATGGATGGATGGATAGGCAGCGAGGAGGAGAGGGAGAAGAAAGGGGACGAGGGCGGGTCCCACGGCGGGGCAGGGAGATGGACCGGAGCGGAGGGCAGAACTGTGATCTGTGTCTCGCTGATCCGTGGAGCAGGGCGTGGCGTGGCCCGCGTGACGGGGGAAAGGGTAGGTGCCGGGCCCCGTGAGATAGACGGCGACACGCGCGGGGCGTGTGGGAGGCACCCACCGCTGCTCCGCCCCCGGGCGCGTGCTCCTGCTTGGGATGACCATGACATCTCCGCATCGCCACCACGTACCAGTGCCACCACGTACCAGTGCCGCACGCCACGCCACGCCGCACCGCACCGCCCTTCTTTCCAGGCCCAAAAGAGAAGAAACGAAATGGTTAGGCTATTGTTACGCAAGTGTTTTCGGCTACAAATTAATGCGTATACTCATCATCAATCATCAATAATATAATTCACGAAAATACGCGCTCTCCGTGCAAGTAACGGCGCCTGAGTGGCTTGTTAGTCATGTCATCCTCCGGATAAAATCGCAGCCAAGCTCACATTTCAGAAGAATTCGAGCACTCGACAATCCAAACAAACTACCCCAGCCTTCTCGGCCTCAGGTCACGCACCGCTTTGGCGTTTTCCGCGGGGTAGGTGAACTGAAGTACTCCAGCGAAAAGAGCTGAAGGGATCGCGTCGGGCGGGGGAGGTGGGTAGTGCGTGGCGCGTGGTAGGCACACGCGCCCAGGCGGCGCCGCTGGCCCCGGACGTAGTTTGCCCGGCACCCACAGAATCGCACGTGCTCTGCGGCCCTCTGCCGCGTGCACGGCCTCTCTCGGGTCTGAGCTCCCGGACAAACGACGGCCACACGACACGACCACGCGTCGTCCACGTCCGACCCCAAGAGCCATGTTTTTCCAAGCCCAGCGCATCACGAACTCGCGATTACAAAATACTCCTACTAAAAATTACCGCAACTTTGGACTAAAGGACAAATCCTGCATTAGGTTAAGCGCAACGAACGTCAAAAGCTCTTTTACTTCAATCCGTCTGACTCTTCCACTATTTGATCACTTGAAGAGATATTTTAATATTGTCTCATACTCCCTCCATTTCAAATTATAAATTATTTTAAAAATCCTAAAGAGTCAAAGAAATTTTGAGTTTAATTAAAATTATGGAGAAAACTATAAAGATTTACAATACAAGTAGTTATACGGTGAAAAAAAATTTAATGAATAATCTTATAATACTTATATTATTGTATAGTTTTAGTCAAACTTTATAATTTGACTTTAACTTTAACTTTATAAATACAAGTAGTTATAGATTTACAATACAAGTAGTTATACTTTAACTTTATAATTTTTTTTAAAATAATTTATAATTTGAGATAGAGGGGTTTTTTATAACTATGAACACTACCTAACGCCAAGGCATCGACATGTAGGTGGCGCCAATCGGACTGACCACACTAATGTGAGGATTTAATAAAAAAAAACTTCCTTTATAAAAAAATATCAGACTTGCGAGTCATTCAAAATTCAAGACATTTCTCAAAGCAGCTCTACCAGTTCTCTACTTAATGCTTTCCCAGTGCAAGGCACATGACATAGTGCTCCAGATTCCACGTTGACAACAAGCATCCACATCAAACATATTGGTAGCCTCGCGGCGTGTAGAATGGCTTGCAGAAGCAGCAATGGTCTCGTCAGTCCAAAAGGTAAAACTATTACCGGAGATGTGTTGGATTAGGTTTTGTGTTGTTTTAGGGACCACGTCCGATCAAGACATGCAAAAGGAAAGAAGTATGCGACCATTCTTCTCAAGCAGCTTGAGCTGTGAAAAGTATTTGCCTCAAATACTACATTGTGAATGTGGCATATTTTTCAAGTGAAACTATTATAGAGTGTTAGGCTCTATTTGGTCTAGCCCTTAAGTCCTCACCCTAATTGTGAGGGGGGGGGACTAAAAGAACCTAACTCTAGTAGAGCGTCTGCTCCGGACATCAAATTTGAGAGATCCTCATATCCCCCTCCGATCCTTATTCTATTCAGAGTTCTCAAGGAAGCCCTACTCGGCCATTTCTAAAGGTTCCTCTTGCGTGTCACTTCAAATTCACTCACGCCACTAGCTGACGCCATCCTTTGCCCGATGGTTCCTTCCAGCGGCACCTAACACGGCCTCCTCCATGTCTCGCCCTCTCCTCCACTCCTGGCGTCTTATCCCAACACCCCCACACGCCCACACTAGTTTACTTCTTTGCCTCTGCGTCGTCGGCTCTTCCTTTGCACGACAGAGCAACGAGATGCAACGCGCCACACGTCCTCTTCTTCCACACCCCGCACGTGGTAATGCTACGACACCCCCCACAGTGCCTCCAACTCCCTCCCCGATGTGCGACATCTCCCTCTCCCTCTCCCTCTCCCTCTCCCTCTCCCTTTTGGGGTCTCTTCCTCGCACCAGACGTATGAGGAGGCACGACTCATCCTAGTCTCCTTCCTTGATGTAAGATTCATCTCCAACGGTGTACTAGATGTCAATGAGACTATGGAAAGAATAGAGAACAAAAGGCAATCTTTGTGCCAGTGTCCATCAAATAGATTGGAAGGCTCCTGCTAAAAGCATATGTAAAAAAGTCAAACCCTAAAAAATGAGGGGTGGCTCTCAAATAAAAAAATAGTGGCCCCTAATCTAAGGGGCAATGCTAGAGTTGCTCTCCCGTGATGGCGTGATCTATATTATTTTTATATCTTTTATAATTGTAACCCCCTCTAGTTATGTATCTCAACATGCAAGTTGTCCACCCCGCCGAGCACTATTTTTTTTAGAGAACGTGCTAATCGCACGTGTTTCATTAAGAAGAAGAGAGTGTTCACAACGCTTGACAGGTAATCCAGGGATTACCAACCCTAATCGCGATCAAACAAGCACGAGGTTGTGTATTACAAGAGATACCGTGAAGAACTCCAGAGCGCACTAACAACACTTAAGCCGTAGGCACCCGTCTAGCCTCAATCACCGCCAGGTGCCTAACCCCCGCCGCACCCCAGAGTGAGGCCTCATCCAAGATCACACCAGCGAGCTGCTCCGCCGTCTTGAGCACCCCCTAGAAGATTCGAGAGTTCCTTTCTTTACAGATTGTCCAGCCGATTAGGAAGAAGAGTGAGTCGAAGGCGCGGCGGAAGTGCTTATGCAGGGTCTTCCTGGACCGAAGCCACCACGGCATGAAGCGAACTTCTGTCACGGGGATGGCAGTCCCCAGCCGGTAAGCCCGAAGACATCGCGCCGACACCTCCCTGGCGAACACGCAGCCTAGGAGGATGTGGTCAATGGTCTCGTCGTGTTGGTTGTAGAAGATGCAAAGCGCGTCCTCCTGCAAACGTGCCTCCAGCGCCGATGACCGGTCCTGCAAGCGACGCCAGGCCAAGGACGCGTAACTTGAAAGCTTTGTGATGCCCAACCTCTCTCGGGGTGAGCGTTCTTTTCTTGTTCTTCGTATAAGCGTAGGACAACCTCCCACGCGATGGCAAGTTGAAGCCTAACACTGCCCACCTGCCCTGCACTCCAGCTCCGCAACGCCCTGGCCACATTTCTGATCTTGAAATCGATCGCCCGGAAGGGATCAACGTCCGCCGACGGAGCATGTTCCCAGGCCGAGCACTATCAAATGCAGCTAAAATTCACTAGCACATGTAATTATATTGACTATGTTAATAAGACGCACAAGTATTTTGTTGTCCACGTCAATATGCCACACAACCCACAAGCAACGCACATGGTGCTTCCAAAAAAAGTAATAGAATATGGACATGTCATTTACAGCAGGATGTTCCATAAGAGCATTTTTCATGAATAAGTTATGTCACAAAGATTAAAAACAACAAGGAGCAAAGGTGTCCGATTTTTTCCCTTTGCTTTCAGAAGCAACATCGATGAGGAAAGAGCATAGACCACTTTCAGTCTCGGCAATTCCATTTGTTGCGAAGAGGGTTCAGGTTTATCTAGTTGGCTGCAGAAGGTACTTCTGCCGGCTTCTTGAAGTTAAGTTGAGCTTGCCTCCTAGGCTTGCCAGGGTCTGGAAACGGAAGGAAACTAATCTCGTCAGACATGAGGTTGCATTGAGAAAAATAATAAATAGTCGGAAACGCAGAACAGGGCAAAGTACAAAACCTGGCTTTGTTTTCTTGTTCGAGGAAAGAACAGACGACTTCCAATCATTGTATGCTTCTTTCTCCATCTTCTTGCGCCTCTTGTGAGTTGGTAACTGACATTGGAACAAGCAGACAGTGGTCAGGCGGGCACCTAAAAGAATACACGTCAAAAGCTAACTAAAATGCCTGGGACCAAAATCATCCTTATAGACATTGCAGAAGTAACCTCAACAGGAAAAACTGTGTTGAAGCAACACATCAAGGCATAGAAGAAATGATTAGATGCAGTTTACAGTTGCACACTATTAGATAGTAAGAGCAATCAAAATTCCACTGCTGCAGAAGGAAATACATCTTTCAGTACTTTTTTTATGTGTCTTTAGTTCATTCGGACTTCAGCCATCTAGCAACATAAACCTTATTTGATTATATTTGATTCAACCAGAGTGGATACTGATTACTCAAACAACTTAGTTACATAATCCTGGTAATAAAGGATGTGGACAGGGCTTCATGCAAGTGAAAGCCATATGCAAGGAAATGCAGTAGAACAGACTTCTCTGATGCTGGAAATTTCAAACATGAAGACCACTACAAATTAAATAACTCATTTTTCATCAAGTAAAGCATATCAGTGTAGTTGTGTTCCATAACATGAAAATCAAAATGCATATTAACTCCAGTACTTTCAAGATTTTGTAGATGCAGTTCAAAAAAAATAAGTAGTGTAATAAATACTCCATAAGCAATGAGAAGTAATCAGGTAAATACATCTAGTTCATCTTGATCGCTGTCTGAGGATTCATCAGATGCAGACGAATCACTGTCATCTTCATGTTTCCTTTTGCTTGGCAAAACATCCAGCAGTTCTGAAGCAAGGACAAAACATAGGAGTTTAGTGAAAACTTAGCAACGCAATGCTTCATTTGTAGCACTTATTTTCACATATGTAAGTGAATGAGTAACTCAATGATGTAAGGAATGAATCAACAATGACTATGTATGTACCTCTGTTTCCTTTGATGGACTTTGGATCCTTCTTCTCCTTGGCTATCCCGAAAACATCAAAGCAGAGGTCTGTCATTGATGTTGAAACCTGCAGTCAGAATGGCTGAAAGTAAGAAAAGAGCATTTGTACAGTACAGAACTCAAGGAGCACACTGCACAAGTGCACAGTGTAGCTATGGTTAGAATACAAAAGGATATGAATAAACTGTACCGTTGTAAACTCAGTGCTGGACGTGCCACATAGATCTATCAGCTTTAGTTTGTCCACTTTGAGCTACAAGAAAAATAAGGAAAGCTTCAGCACTAAAGGTAAATCGCCTATGCATTGCAGAACAACAAAGTACACTGATACTAAAACAGGCAAGTACCTTGTGCCTCTTGGCACATAAGTAGAATGCTGCTGCAGTAAACACTGGGCGACCAAAGTCAGTGCTTGCCCGGCGAGAAGGTGGCAATGCAGCAAGGAAGCGCTCCTTATAGCTGAAATGTATGAATTCTACCCTCAATATAACATTGAAGCATCAGGTTGCAACTTGCAAACTTGAGGATAGTTTCAATGAAGCTTATAGTGACATTGTCTACAGTTTAATGGTCTCAAATTCACAATCAATATGCCCTCAAATATTGATGCAAGTGCAATCGAACTGGCATGAGAGAAGACTCACAGAGACAATCCCTTCTGAACGAAAGGTATCAGCCTGACACAACCAAACTGGATGCCCAATTCACGCACATCCAAAGTCGTCCTACAAGAGCAAAATTCACTTTAATAATCGCAGGGCAGGAATTTGACGCTCTGAACGGCGAAACAGAAGTGAAGTGAAGCATACTTGACACCAAGACCATTTTGGAACGCGTTGAATGATCTGATGTACGCCTTCTCAGACATCCCGCTCATACGCACAGCCTCCGCCCGGTCAAATATCACCTGGAACCTGAGCAATCAACAGACGAAATGACACGGGTCACGACAGAGCCTAGAAGGTTCTCTACACGGGCAATTCCTCGAACAGTTGACCGGCAAACCCAGACTCACTTGGAGGCAGCGATCTCCAGGCAGATGATGGCCTTGCAGACCTCGCCCTGCAAAACCGCACAGGTCAGAGACACGTCCGCGCGGCGGAAGAAGAAGAAGAACGGGAAATCGGGGAAGAGGGTGGGAAGTAAAGTCCGGGCCGCTTACGATGCCGAGGACAGAGGAGTCAAAGTTGACGTCGCAGAGGCGGCGGAGCTCGCCGGCCTTGCGGATGACGGGGCGGGACCCCGAGAGGCCGAGGCGCGCGGCGATCGCCGACATGTCCATGGCCGCCGGCACGTCAGAGACGCGTGGATCGGTGCTGGGAGTGGGGACGGGGAGCGGGAGGCGGATTTGGGCATTTTGGCGCGGAGAAGTAGTGGCGATCTGGGCGGTTTCGGGATCGTTTTGGCGGGCGAGGGAAATGGCGGAGGGTGGAATTGTGGCCTTTCGCGCCTAGCATGTCTTTTTTTTTTTGCGACGAAATTCGCGCCTAGCATGTCTGGAGCGGTATTTGTCCTCTTTCGGGGTGGGTGCGCCTGGCTGAACCATTGGGCTGAACCATTCGGCCATCTGCACTCGTAATAACGATCACTCCCAAGGGAGGGATCAGCTAACACGAGCCAAAATCAAACTACTCAGGGGTTTATGGCGCAATGGTAAAGACTATTTAGTTGGAGTTTCCACCCAGAGTTTAAATGCTAAGTACGACACTTTATTCTGGATTTATTTTAGGATTTTCTGACGCTTTTTTCGACGCTACGCATTAAGTGGTAGCGAGACGTCTGTGGTGACTTCGTAAACTTCGAAGGTGCTCATAGGAGTAGGGTTTGCGTGCGTGTGTTCGTAGGGGCGAGTGTGCGTGCGTGTTGAGTGTCTGCATGAGATGTCTCATCCGGTTGAGCTGTCGCAATCAGTCTTTCTCTTCCTTTCTTAGTAGCAGATCCAACATGACATGACTGTATTAAACCTTAAGCAATCAGGGTTAAGCTAGCTCATTGCTGTGGAGCTCGTATTATACACCTTGACCCCCACCTTTTTTGAATCCTTCCTCTATATATATATATATATATATATATATATATATATATATATATATATATATATATTATGTTAGATAAGACAAGTCCCATAACTGCCTCATTCAGATCGATTCCAGTCGCCGCTACGGTCACATCAATCCGTTATGGCTCGGACCCTCTTAGCTGCTGGATCCTTCGGGAAGCCATAGTAGGGATTACGTCAGTACATTCTTAGGCGAGCAGTGGATTATATCATCCCTATTTTTTACCTTCTTTCTTTTTTAGGCATGGGATCAAGGTTGATCAAAGTTGAACATTCCTATGGAACTCCCCTTCAGACGACTTCTCTGCGCTTGCCCAGCACCTTTGGTTCTATGGACCAGGACCAATTTCACCTCAGACCATGGTGGCTGGATAACGTTCTCTCAAGGACCTGCAAAACTCTCTAATGCTGATGATCAAACGTTCCTTCAGATGTGTATGAGAAGGAAAGCGTCTCACATGACTCTTAGATAGAAACCAGCATAGTCTATGAATTAGCATTCACAGTTTATTGAACTTGGTTGCACTCGTAAAGCGAGCGTGAAGAGAGCCGCGAAAGAAGCCCACGGAATGATGCGGTTATTTTTCCTGACTAGCAAGTGGACAGGCTCTGATGGCGTAACCGATGTGTCCTGCTAGGTCTCTTTTTTTCCTTTTTTGATTTCTCTCAAGGGATTGAAGACTTTCCTCTATACTCAAAGAAGCAGAGAGACTGGTAAAAAAGAAGGAAGCAGGCTGGGTACACATGGTAATAGAACCCACTGGAGATCATTCAATCGGACGTCTTCCACAAAGTAAAGCTAGAGTAAGTGGCGTAAGATAAGATAGATGTTCACTTTCATCGACCAATGTACCTTAAATCCCTATACGTAAAGTCGAGAGCTAGAGAGAGTAAATGAGACGTTCAAAGGGTGAAGCTAACGCTTCCCTGGCCACTAGGGAGTCATCAAAGTCTGAGTCCATACACTTACTAGCTAATACTGGATCGTCAAAGATCTGATTCTATTTAATAATACCTTCTGTCTCTCTCCTAAGGGATCCAATCAGAAGGAATTCCCTCACTTCGCTCATGATAGTCGGTCGAGTTCCCTTTTCCATTTTAGTTGAGTTTCGCCTCTCCTCCTTTCCTTGTCTCCATTCTGATTGATTCGCTTCTTCGCGCAAGCACTTGGTTCGCCCCTTACTATAACCATCCCACTCAATCTTTTACACCGATGTTTCGTACTCTCTCGACCAGGTCATCATAAGAAAATACTGCCAAATCTTTCTGAAATGAGAGAAGGAGGGAAGGCGCGCTACAACTAACTGCTGAAAACGCAAGATTAGCGCTAAGAAGCAACCCTAGTTTAAGTACTAGCGTCCCACCCCAACGTTCTTGTACTTAAAAAGACTCTCCCCCGCTTGCTGCTCGCCTCAGCCAGACGTGGCTTATGTAGTGGTCGGCATTCCTACGTGCTCCGACTGATCCCCACTGTCGTGACGCTTTGGTGACGAAGGTCACCGGGGTGACTATGGAAGGATTTTGTGGTAGTCTCCCTCCAACTCAATCAATATCAAGAACATGTCGTTAGCATGGGGTTTGGTTAGGCTTGGTTGAGTTTGTAAGAAAAGATAGTAGGTTTAGGGGCTTCATTGATTAGTAAACCTACGGTGCTGGTAAGGTCGGGACCGTGGTCGTCCGTCTCCGCTTTGCCGGCCGATAAGATCACTGAGATTGACCAGCCAGCTGGGTAGGTTTGGCTGTCTGCGCGAGTCACCTTCCTTAGGCTCCGAGTCACCTTCTTCTAAGCTCCGCTGGACGACACGACATTCTCGTTCTATAGGCCGGCCGTACTTGTGATGGTTCCCCAGGATCCAATAAATCCACTTAGGTCTACGTTGCCGCGATATTGTTCTATGGAAGCGGGTGGGCTGCTTTTTATAAGTTCGGCCCGGTTTTTCATTAAAAAAAAGAAAGGGGGGAGGGATTGACCTTTCTAACGCATATTCCGTCGTACCGGCATGGCCCCACTGATTTGTTTTCGATCGGAGCATCAAGCAGCGCAACCCGGTTCTACTTGACTAAGCCCAGTGCTCGTCCAAGGAGGGAGTTTGCTTTACCCAACTCCCCAAAAAGGAAAAAACCTCTTCATGAGTTTTGAATGAAGAATGAAGAGTGCCCTACCCCTCTTTTTTTCCCTAAATCTTGGATTTGGAAGTTGGTAAAGACCCACCCCTTGTTTAAGTCAGAATGAGTCCCGAGACATTGGCTTCCGCCAACAGTGAACTATTAAGGATCGCATCCCGCGCATATTCTACATTATAGCCTGCAACTGATTCAGCTTCCGCTTCTGGGAGATCAGACGGAGCTCGATTAGTTTCTGCTAGACGAGGAATAAGGAACATAACCAATACGGGGAACAAGGGAATACCAGACCATATCTGCTTTTGCGCCATGACAATCTCGCTCGAATTACAGGGACCTACACATATTAGTACAGTATACCGGGGTCCCCGGCCAGAACCACACGTGCAAGTTTCCCTACATGTGGCTCGTCCGTGCTTTTATCCGAGGCGCTGCCTGCGACTCTACATGGGAGAAGAGGACTGAACTGCAAACTTTCGTGTTCAGAGAATTGCATTGTCTAAGGGAGTAGGGTGAGTAAGCAGCGCCTACCAAGCTAAGCTTTCGTCGAAAAGGCGTCACTGCTTCCTTTTCGGTGCCCGCCCTTTATTTAGATGTTGGGGCAAGGCAAGCCCAAGGAAAGTTTAGGTTGGTGCTCCATCTCGGGCGGCATCCTGCTCTCGAGAGGGTGTGGTCCTTGAGCGAACTAGTCATGTGCTGTGTTGCCCCAACGCAGGGGCATTTGGTGAGGAGCTACGGTCCGGTGGTTGACAAGCCACTGATCGGAGGCGACTGGACTGGGGTGCTTTCATCAAATGATGCATGTGGGCTGAGCCATTCCCATCCCAAGTGGTGGCCCGATTCGGCCTGGCCTGGTCGGAAAGAAATTCTAAATCTCGAATATGCGCACCGAGAATAGATATCTATGTTAGCTAGCGGGGCGGGCTTTCCCCTGGTAGTCCCGCTGCGTCCTCTGACATCCCGTCTCGTCTCATATTTCTTTGGCTATACTTGTAGCCAGCCATATTAGCTCCACACTCCACCCTTTTTTATTTTGACGAAAAAGGCAGTGTCGCCCCCTTTCCTATTTAGCTTTGCTTGCTGCCTATTATGAGAATAGGTCTCGGTTCAAGCGGCCCGCCTTTCATCATCATCTATACCAGCTGCCACGCACGATCCCATAGGAACGATTTCATCGCCCTAAGAAGCAGAACGCACCATCACCTACAACCCTTTCCTCTGCCGGGGACTTTCACGAAATGAAAACGGGTGGCATCATCGTATGCTCGACATTAGTTGCCCTGGTGTATATCCTGGAGTACTCCTATGGCCGATCTGTCACCCATACATGAAGGCCTTGGCCCCGTCCCGTGTGGAGCCCCCCTTACGGCACGGCTTAGTCAGTTATTTTCTTTTGTCAGAGTGGATTCGGACCGCCACTTCTCTGAAAGCATGGTTCTTGCCTCCCTCCTTGGAGCTCGTCTATTCGTTGGGTGATCCCTTGCTCTCACGTTCGAGTGGTTGCTCGTCGTTTAGGCCGGTGAGTGACATTTTTTCTCATTGTAGTCACCTCCGGGGTTCTTCGCACCTGGGTAGTACCAGGACCCTTGTGCCCCGGACTGCACTGCCCGCCCTATGACCCAAAACTCAAAACGAGCCTTGCGACGAGACGCGGACATTCCTCATGCTGCGGTTCCCTCCGGTCCGTTCCCGGGTTGGGTTAGGGGAAGATCCGAGCGATTGCCTTCGCGGATCCAAACGTGCTCACAAGGCGCACAATAAGAATAAGACCAATAGAGACTTCATAAGAGACCATTTGAGCTGCAGATCGTAATGCTCCTAGAAAGGCATATTTCGAATATAGAGGACGTTCCCAACAATCCACGAGAATATCATACCCAACTATGAACCGTACGAGCACATCCTCTGTCACCCCCACCGCGCTTACGGCTCTATACCCCAACCCAACTTGCTCTGGCCCTGGGTCCTCCTGCATCTCTTCCTCGGTAAGCGGACCGTGGAAGCTGGGGGGTATCCGCTTGGGACTGATAGGAAACAACATATCTTTTTTTCCCTCCTGACCCCTAAAAAAATATATAGTTGCAGTCCTCAGAGACATCCTTATCAGATTTGGAGGCTTCGTCGTCTGGCTCCTCCAAAATTATGTTAGGATCGGCTGGCTCATCCTTATCATCCGAAAATAAAACAAAGACAAAACAGATTTGTTTCAATGACATATCTAATCAGACTGAAATTGATGTCGAAGACACGATCATTCACATCAATTTCTGCAGGCAGGAAGGGCGCGGAAGCTACCATTTAACGAATGCAAGCAAGGTAGCTTGCTTACTCTCCATCTAGCGTGCGTTGGCGGCAAGGAAAGAGGCATTGGAAAGACTAGACCATACACATTAATTAGTACAAGAAAGAGGCATTCGGGAAGCGACTAGTCGCTTCTGGCGAAGCTTAACAAAGGCCGACTACTACATAGAGACAACTACCAGTCATGAGCGATAGTGAAGCTGTCGCTTGACGGACGAAGCCGAACCGATACGATAGGCGGGCGAAGTGAGCGAGACCAAGACGGGCCAGACGTGGAGTGGCGAAGGGGGCCTACTATACGTATATGTGATTAGTAAGCGGTTCAAGACATCGAACGAAAAAGAAAAAAAGAACTATTGAACAGTGTGATTGATCAGACAGGTACCAAGGAGCAAGAAAACGTATGCGCAGGCGCAAGGGATGAGCGCTCAATCCGTTGCTTGTTCTTTCGGTAGCCTTCTTTCATTTCCGAATTTGCTTGCGAGCAGTCCTTGCATTAGTATGAGTTCGTTGACCGCGTAATGGCGATCCATCTTGATGACGAATTCCACGATAGCGAGAAATAGAAATTAATCGTTCGATGTCTGCTCGTTCTCCCCTCTTCAATTCCCAATGAACAACATGATCTTGAGCTATCATTTGTTCAATTTGGTTGATCTGATACTTAGTTAACTCATGAATCTTGATGTTCCCACTTATACCTAATCGATAACGAAGCTGAATGGCTTTTTTCGGTCCAATTCCATCCATTTTTGTTGAGGCAATTCTTACTTGTTCATCGGGAAGTGATCTAGCTCCTGAGATATATGACATTCTTTATCCTTCTCTTTTCCTGGTCTTCTCGGCTGGAATCTACAATGGTTGTCTCCCAAACAAAAGAACCATCTCTATCTCTTCTGATATCAAGTATTTTGATTTCATGCATTTAGATAATGAAACCTGGCACATACATCAAAGATGTGATTATTAAGTGGTGCATTAATATGGATAGGATCTCAATGAACATTTCTCGAAGAGACAGTCTGGGTGAGTAATTCCTCGTATAGGAAAACCTACCTAAGTATAGGAGACTCTTTTTCGAGCAAGTAGTTAAGGACTAGAATGAGTGAAGAGGAATGGTACATACAATAGCTTGTGCTTCTCACTCTGGAGATATGCATCTCCTTTCCTCTAAAAAAAAACATCCAAAGAAACCACCAAGCGAAAGGCATTAATTAATTACACTTTCAAGTACAAGCCAACTAGGCAACTAGCCTAGGGCCCAAACAGCGTGCAGGCTGTAGAGAAATTAAACTGCAGAAAAGTGACTATCCCATATATGGAATGATCTGGCGTTCATCCTGCTTGTCAAGCTCCATATACGCACTCCTTGTCTTGATTTGGAATGCCACTTAATTGTAGGATGTGATTCTTTGTGCTAAACCTAAAATTTAAATTGAACTACATGGTTTTGATATATAGGAGAACTCATGTATAGACATAAAAAAAAATGGATATTGGTTAGTATTCCTTCCGGTCCGGTTATATGACGCACTCATTTCTATTTGGAGTTAAGCTTATTTATTATAATCTCGGACCACTAATCTGGGCAATAGTTTTCAACTATATATTACTTGGTATTGTTAGATTGGTATCAAATTTAGTATCCAAATATCCAATAATCACAAGTTTATAATCATAAATAAATAATATAATTTGAAATGAATGAACGGTCAATGTGTAATTTTGAAAATTATGTCATGTCTTCTTTAAATTAGCCATAAGGAAGTAGTTAGTAACGAGCGGCGAGCAGCGGCTACTACATAATATAGACACAACTCACAAGGGCGGACGTAGCAGTGCGACGAGTACGGTTTAAGACCTCTTACCACCTCTGTGATAAGATTACCGACAATGTCGGTAAAATCCAATGCTAAAACTTTCTTGACCAAGTCATGCCACTGTGGAAGACCATGCCTAGAGTTTTTTTTTAAAAAAAAACATCAAGTCATATACATGCATCGATGCTCCACTGTGGATATTTTCTTTTGCATCTGCCTTTGTAGTATGATTGTATGAAGTCTTACCATTTAACCTCGATCGAGCAACACCGTGGGCAGTGTAATGAAGCCTCTCGTATTTTTTTTAAATTATCGATAGAAGAGGCTCTAGAAATTAAAGATGATTTAAAGCTTTTCTTCAACAAAATTTTTATGTTCGCTTTTGGATTTCAATGATGGTGTGGATGCAACCTTTCAAACATGAAAATTGAGGAAGTGGAAATATAGCGGAAACGAGGGGCACATAGCTAAGGAGACTTTTGGCTACGTGTGTAAGAGAAGAGAGTATACGAAAATAACTACTCCCTTCGTACTGAAAATTCAAGCCGTTTTGTACATAACTTTGATATCATATTTTTTAATATAAAATATATATTAGAAAATGATATATGTATGTTCTCATGAAAATACTTTTCAAGGTAAATCTATTCATATATTGTTTTCACATTTTTAAACTTAATAACATAAAAATTATTATTAATTTATAATCTCAACATTTTACTCAAGTTTTATCCGAAACGACTTAATTATCAGTATGAAAGGAGTACATGGCTACGTGCGAGGTCAGAGGTCACGTTGCCTTCCCAGAAATAAGTGCACATATACTACAGACTAGGAAAAACGCACCGTATTTCCAATCGGTAGCTAGAGAGACGTTGAGATCGACACAAGAAAATTCGTCGATCCCGCTCACCTCGCATTGCATGCCTACTGGTGCTGGTAACCATCTGAGAGAGTACTGAGCTCACCGTAGTAACTAGAGCCAACGTACGGCTGAAGAGCTGAACTGCGTGCACCGGTTGACGGGGACTTCCCGAGCACCGTCCGGCCACGCAAAGAGATCACGGTCCCGTCTGAGGATTTGACAGGAAATATGCGCCGTGCCGAACCGAAGGATGACTACTCGTGGCGTCGGGCCGGCGTGCGTGTTGCCCTGGCACGCACGCACGGAGACGAGCTGCGGCATTTACCGACTCCTGCGACACGCATCGATGGCAGCGGCCGGCCGGGCCAGCCTACTAACCAGTGATAGCATAGCAGCCAGGTCCCAGGCCCCTCCCTTGTACGGCGCACCGTCGTTGCATTGCTGCTGCTGCGCGGACGCACGACAAGGAAGGCCGCACGGGCAGCACGGCACCGGAGGAGGGGAGCCCGCCGCCAGATGCAGCATACCCACGCACGCGTGCCTTCGCCGATCGGAACGCGTGCCGACATAACCGAGAAGGAGGGGCCAGTTGGGTTCGTGGCGTCCGTTTCGGTGTGGCGCCAGGGCCGAGCGTCGATCGACCCCGAGGAAACGCCTTGTCGACCTCCATTTGCCTCTTGGGCAGGGAACGGCCGGACCGCGCCCCACCGCTAGCTCCTCCTGCTGGTCCCTGGCAGTGGCAGGCTGGCTCGACGGCCGTCGCGTCACGTCGCGCGCGTGCCGGGTCGCCATCGCCCCGGACTAATTCCATTTGGCTTGGCGCGTATATCTACGTACGTACGTATCAGACTAGGACACGTACGTACTGCCGCCGTCGGCCTCATTGATCGACGCCGACGCTTGGCATTACGCGGGCGGGCGAGTGCATGATTGCTCCGTGATGGATGGAGGAGCTAGCGACGCGGCAGAACACGCAATGGAGGAATAGGATGGACGTCGACTCTCTCCGTCCATCGCTAGCTGCTCTGCTTTCCTGACCGATGATGACAGACCTAATCCCCGGGCGGGCACTGTCGCCGCCGTGCCGTGTTGCACGGCAGATCGAGCTGGACGGCAAGTCGGTCGGTCGGTCTGCGATGTACCGCCGCCAGCCGGTACTCGCAAGACATTACGCAGTGCGCAGTGCGTGATGCGGTCCGGTTGCAGCAATTGCATGCATCCGGACTCGCGCGCGCTGGGGTCTCGACACGGCGAGAGCAGTTATTGTAGAAACATGCCGTGTCGGCCAGCCTGGGCAAGCGAAGCAAAGCTCGCCGAACTGGCATGGCCCGCGGCCCGCCGCCGATCAGCATACACACGGACACCGTTGGCTTTGGCTAGCTGCTCGATTTTCTTTTTACTGTTTCTTTTTTCCTTTTTTCCCTTTCTCCTTTATTTCTTTTCTCCGATCCACGGGTGTTGTGACGCTAGCGGTTTCGTTCGCTGCCTCACCGGCAATTTGTTTTGTGCCATGCATCGATCACGGGTTAACCCCGTGTGATCACAGGCGCAAAATGCAGTTGGACTTGTTGTCAGTATATATAGCAACGTAACGTAACCTGTGACACGGTAACATGTGCATGCATGCTCTCTGTCGATCGTCTCCAGCCGCCTCTATGTGCTGTCCTCCTGTCTGTAAAGCGTGTAGTACTCCTACCACCACAAGTCCAGAGTCGACGACCAAGGTACGTGTTAGTAAAGCCACTGTTTAGGTCAGCTAAAGCATTGATGATCTGCACTCGATCACAAATGCAGCGCTGGGACAAGATGGGAAGCTAAACCCACAGCATAGCATTCACTGTTACGTAAACTGGCATGAGCTGTAACACGCGACGCAATTTTCCTTCTCCGTTATCCCTGGTACAATGACATGCACGTCTTGTCCTTCGTGTTTTGAGGGGGGGAAAAACAGCACCCTAAAAGACAGGATTGATCGGATCCAGCGAATATGACTATATCACCACGGAACAAAGGATCGTGTTCATTACACGGATCCAGTAATTAGCATCTCAGGTGCCGTATTAGCTAGGTGGGTTTCAATTTGTCTATGCCCGTTGGTATGGTTATTTATGAACTTATGATCAGTTGCACTACTTGACGAGCTAGCCAGTGTGAAAGCAGGAACAAACAGCATGGGGCCTCTAGTGAAATTGCAGCGTCCCCCTCCACTAGATGGATTGGCTAGAAACTGAATATAAATGTGTTAGTAGTAGTTGTCATGAACGCACGGCATGCGTCATTATATTTGCGGCATGTGTCACTTTCGAGAGACGAAAAACATTGCTATTACTTGTCTAATGTGTAATGTAGGAGTAATAGCGTACACATCTCCAGGCGCTGAAACCACTCTCATTTTTTGTTTTATTTTGCCGGTGGTACGAGAGGGGGAAAAGAAATCTCACGTCGAAAGTGTCCTTGTGTAGTCTGAATTCAAAGGCCGGCATTGCATTGTGGCCATCTGACTTGAATATGTGCTCCATCTTCTCACAAATCCTCATCACAGCATTCAATTCAAGGCCTCCGATGCTGCAAAAGCCTCTTTCTTGCCTGGGCGACTGGGTCACGGGGCTCAGTGTGACCCTCCAGGGCTCCAGACTCCTGCAGGTTTCAGCAAGAAACGAGAGAACCTGCGAATGCATGCATGGCTATGGCATGCATTGCAACATGGCCATTTGGCAATTTGGGTGTGCATGCAGTGCAGGGTACGTACCTACCCACGGATGATGCCACTTTAGTCCCTATCGCCATTTTTACAGCTCCGCAATATAATGAAAAAAAAATTATGCATGAGTGGTCGTTGGGTGCATCGTGCATGGGCTGGCGACGAGGCTGCTGCGTGCCGGTGTCGTCGTCGCTGGGACACGGAGTCAAGCCCATCACACATGTCGTGTATTTAAGGACTGCTGCCAAAGTTTCTGAATTTTTTTAAAGAACAAATATAAAATTTAAAGATGTTATAACGGACATTTATGGCATTGACTTAGAGTAGCACTTGTACAGCTCAGTTTTAGAGCGAGATTCAGAAATCGTGTGTACTGTACCGGCTAGCTAGTACTGCTTCTGGTAGTTAGTATGATTGGGTCGTGCAATGACAATAACAGTTAACATGTACGGTAATCCAAAGTGTTTTAAAGATGCATCCCTGTGGTCTTTGTAGTACTAGTATCTTCGAAATGACGACATATATATTAGTGTTCATTTTTATCAATATATATTAGTGTTTTTGAGCCAACATAGGATGTGCTCAATGTGCTCTACGGCGCAAATAACACGAGAAATTGGTTCTAGCTGCTTCTGTTATTCCCACGACAAACCTGACTTTGAAAAAAGAATTGAGTTTCGGTTGTAGCAATCCATATAGTTCTCACACAGGCCGAGAAAACTATATGGATTACAGGGGCTGTCTGTCGTAGGCCGAGTTTTTTTTCCAGTAATCCATATAGTTAAGTTTAAAGAATTGCGTACGCCACTGCTCAGGGCCTTGCTGCCTTCCTGTTGATGGCTTCTCGCCATCACTTGTGTTCCAGCTGTGTAATGTTGAAACTTTGTTCTTCCTCTTAATGAAAAACGGGCTAATTGTCCGATCGAAAAAAAAAAATACCAATGCGTCCAGTATTCATGGTACTAAGCCGCATAAGTGCTAGAACCTGTGTGACAGTAATTTTTTTCTTTGTACAGATTAATGACAAAGAATGAGTACAATAAGTCATGCTAGAAAAAGGAAATTGCAGATGCAAAATAGGAATGGTTCTATTTTGGCATTTTTTGGCCATTCAATTTGCATGTTTTACTTTGAATGAAAAGGGGACTTATAGCTAGGAATATTCCAAACCGTACGCATTGAATCATATCACTATACTATTACAATGATATTACTGTGCTTCTTGATATATCTGGCGATCCAAACGGCAATTCCATACGAACGTATTAAATATATTGTAGCCTCTAAAGGACATCACATGTTTTTTACATGCTCATTCTTCACTATACATAGTAGGCTCTTAGCTACAAGTCTACTAAGAGCAAGTACAATAATTGAATTATAGTCAAGCAAATGTAACGTAGAGAAAAGAGAAGAGGTGAGAGAAGAGTTTGACGCTCATGCAAACACCAAGCAAAGCCTAGATAATAGTGGGTCTAAGTAGTAAATATTGTGAGAAGGAATAAGATAAAGAAACTCTTTAAAGCTAAATAAAGGATAACTTATTGTATAACTTAGCTCTAATATGTTTACTTATAACCAAAACATTTAATTTTATTATTGAACTTGCTCTAAGGATACAGTACGTGCCTACCAGGCTACCATGTACCATGCATACCCAAACTGACCTCGAAAGCTATACTTTGTCCGTTAGATGTAATTATGGAATTCATCAAACTAGTTCAAGTTTAACCGCGCTTTTATAGTAAACGTAGTATTAGCATTAATGTCTTAAAAAAACATTATAAAAGTATAATTTAGCGCTGCTTATTTTTGTGTCATAAATATTATTAGTACTTTCATAATTCTAAATTATAAATCGTTTTGATTTTTTTATTCATTTATTTTTTAAGGTGTTTAGCTAAAGTTTAAAATGTTTGACTTATTGAAAAGGAACAGTTACAATTGTATCGTGTCCGGAGGGAGTACATTTGATTTTAGTAGTAGTACAATGTATCTTTCTCCAGTATTGCTTCATAATAAAACTACGAAGGAGCGACGGTTCATCAAAGTAACGTATCGCTACATGTCTACAACTACGATAAACTAAATATGCAGGACTGACTAGTGATTAACATTTTGATTCGAACGTTATTACATACAGGACCGTCCTGTTTGTTTGACTTATCAGCTACCGAAACAATGTTTTTTTTCCCACAACAAAACAGCCAGAAATAGCATTAGTCAGCTTATCAGCCACCAAAACGATCACCTTAATAGGGCGATATATAACCATCTTTTTAGGAGTATAGATAAAAAAAAATGAACTGGACATATGCAAAACTCAGGAGACATGAATGAAAACTAACAATATCTGCTATGTTAGTGATAGCGATACACTTTATGACAAGCATGTGACATAAGATTACTGGCGTTAATTATTTTCCCACACAACATGCAACTTGCACAAGGGGATCTACGTACTCAAGTTTCACTTAGAGATGATGAAAACTAAAAAGGCCCAAGACCATTCTCCGTCGTAGCTAGTAAGGGTAGCAGTAAAGCTAGCAGCATAGGAGCTGTGGTTCTGTATTTGCTGTTTGCAATCTAAATGAAAACTACGGAGATCCAACGTAAACAAGTGAGCAATTTGATTGGTCACTGACGTACAGCAGGATCTATGTAGTTTTCTTTAGAGACAGCGCGGGATCGATGTAACTAATCACACTCCTTGCTTGACGGGATTAGTAGCTTGAGCTACATCACTTGCAGGACACACTAGCTAGAAGCCTAGAACGGGTAATCCATGGGGGCGGCGGCATCAAGCAAGCTTGCGCTCTGGACATGGTGGTGGAAGTGGCTGTCGTCGTCGAACAGCCACGACTCTATCGCCGACAGCGGCATCTGCTGCTGCTGCTGGGACGGCGGCGGCGCCACGGCGGGCTTCGTCTCGTACTCGAACACGACTGGTCCACCACCACCAGCGGCCGCCGCCGCGGGCGCTGCCGATGCTGCGGCGGGGGCGGCACCGTACGACACCTCCGACGCGTCCGAGGACCCGGTGGACGCGCTCTCGGCGCCGCCAGGCGTGCCCGGACTCCCGCCGCGGCGGCCTTTCCGGCCGCCGGCCCAGCCGTCCAGCATCCGCGAGATGTTCTCCGTGGTGAGGACGTAGGGCCCCGCCACGGCGGCGGCAGGCGCCGACGGCGGCGGGGAGCACTGCGATGCGCCCGACGAGCTCGACGCCGGGCTTTCGCTGCCACCACCGCCGGCGGCCACGCCAGCGCGCGGCGCGTCGACGGCGGCGTCGCGCTGCAGCTGCGGCTGCGGCTTGAGGTCGTCGAGCGGGGTGAGGGCCTCGCGAAGCGCGCGGCGCGCCAGGTTGATGTCCGTCTGCAGCCTCCTCTCCCACTGCCCCTTGGACGACGACGGTGGCCTCGGCGTCGGTGGCTTGGCCGCCCCGTCGCCGTTGCCGCTGGTCTGCAGCTTGCGCTTGAGGTGCGTGTTCCAGTAGTTCTTGATGTCGTTGTCCGTCCGCTCCGGCAGGTACGACGCGATGGCCGCCCACCTACACCACGCGTTTGCCGTAAGTTATAACACCATCATCCATGTCCATGTGCCGCACTCCTCGTCAGCTAGCTAGCTGTAACAGCATGTGCGTGCGATGCGGATGATGAGTAAATTAAATCTGGGTCGATCGATCCGTACCTGTTGCCGAGGAGGGCCTGGAGGTGGATGATGAGCTTCTCCTCCTGCTCGGTGAAGTTGCCGCGCTTGATGCCTGGCCGGAGGTAGTTGGTCCACCGCAGCCGGCAGCTCTTGCTGCACCGCATCAGCCCTGCATCATATCAGCCGCCACCGATGGATCAGCTCTCTATCTGTAGCTAGCTAGCTAGCTAGCTCTAATAAACTACGCTAGTACTAATAATGGAATGGAATGGAATGATCCAAGTGTGTGATCTAGCTAGCAAGACATACCAGTTCTATCAGGGACGGCGCGCCAGTTGCCGGGGCCGTGCTCCTGGATGTAGGAGACGAGGACGAGGTCCTCCTCCGGCGTCCACGGGCCCTTCTTGACGCCCTCCTTGTCGCAGCACGGTGGCCTCACCATGGCGTTGGTCAAGGACCCCTTCCGATCGATCTCCGGCCGTGCGTGAGGAAACACAACCGGCCTTCAATTTATCGCCTTGGCTCCGGCCTCAGCTTGCGGGTGATTGCTTGCTCGTGTGTGAGTGAACTGCGGGTGGTGATTGGGTAACTAACGACGCACAAAAAAAGGCTACAGCTGCTAGCCACCGGCGCCGTACAAGAACAAGAGAGGGAGCGTCAGATCACCAGAGCTCTCTCTTTCTTTCTCACTCTGATGATCCGTATCTTGTTGCGAGCAACCGAGCTAGAAGAAGAGAAGCCAGCGCGCGTGTGTAGGTGTGGTGGCGGCTTGAGTTGAGGAGGACAAGGGTCCAAGGGGGTGAGGCGTAGGCGTGTATATATAACGGTGGCCGCCACGGCCAGCCGGCCAAAGCCCAAAGCACAGCGCTGACCTTTTGTACTCTCTCTCTCTCTCTCCTCTGTGTGGGCTATGGCTAACCAACCGGCCGCTACAGCTTCGCCGGCCAGGATGCCGAGAGACAGCAGCTAGGGTACTAGCCGCAGCAAGCAAGCAAAGGTTATAGCCTGCAGCCTAGGTCGCGCGCTCACTGAAGAGTCAAATGTTGAGAGAGAAAAACGAAGAGAGGGAGAGAGAAAGAAAAACGATCGAGATGATGAGTACTCCAGTGTGCATTTACTCCGAGCTCGTGGCAAAGTCAGCCTGGTGGTGGGGCGGTACAGCCACAGTGCACGCAGTGAGTGAGCAGTGGCCGGCCGGGCCTTGCCTTGCCTGGCTGGGCTGCCGATGGATCATGGATCGATGCCGTGCCGCTGGCTATTTGCCTCGCCTCGCCTTTGCCCTCGGGTCGCCATAGCTCAGCCGCGTTGCATTAAACGCGACGGGTGCGTGGCCGCATATGGCATGTTGCGACGCACTTGTGGTGGTTTCCATCCCGTTGGCCGTATGCGATCCCCCATCCATCGGGGCCGCGGCTGCTGCTGGCTCTCTCACCGGGCGGGTCCCGTGGATTCAATGCGAACTCCACCGGCAGCAGCAATCTCATGTGCGTGCCCCTTCAATTTTCCACACCCATGGTGCTGGCCACTGCCTGTGCCTGCCTCTCTGCGCTGCGTGGGTAGGGTATCCAGACGAGAGAGACGACCCAGTCAAGAAAGTGCCATTACTACTCTAGTTGATGCAGTGACGTTTTGGTCATACCACGACGACGACTCAGGTGCAGATAATGCACGTGGCTGGGCAACCGTAGTTTTTTTCTCTCGCTTCCGCGAATAAAAGCCTCTCGATCTGCTCGTATCATCGTATGTACTTCGTCCAGTTTTTGGCTTGCTGTGCGTGGCCGTTCCGACTCGATCTGGAGCAAGCAGTGCTACGTGTCACGGCTAAGTGCGTGCTTACATGCATGGGACAATATATGGAGTCATGGAGACTGTAATCCAGCCACTTTGATGAAGTGCTGTTGAGGGACGATCGAATGGCGAAGCCACCGGATCGGAGGAGCCTTTGGGGATGTCGAACTCTCCTTCGTTCAACCTCTTGCTCCTCCCCTCCCCCACACCCCTCTCTCTCTCTTCTCGAATACACAAAAGATTTGTGCTAATTAAAATAAAAAAGGTTTATTAGCCTGATTTTTCAGTTACAGTGTCGTGTTTTTCTACTACAAGAAGATAATATTAGCTGCTTCATTAGTCACAAAAATCATAAATCAAACAGGGTCAGAACTCCTCTTTGTATCTTAGGACATTATTAGTTGACATTCATGAATTGATACATCCTTTAGCATCCTCTAGATCCGGCCGTGGACAGGGAGTTGCCTCACAACCATTATTGAGCCAATGGCCCTCTAGGTAAGGAGAAGGAAGAGAAATGTAGTAGCAGAGATAGACATAAGAGGACCAGCGACGAAGCCAGCAGGGGGGCAACAACCCGTGTTCCAGCCCCCTAAGCCCCCCTACGTCATGGAAGAGGAAAAAGAAAGGAAGAAGGAGCTGGAGGAAGAAGAAGAGGAATTGACCCCCCTTAGAATTGTCCTGGTTTCGTTGTTAGAGAGGACATCACTCCTAAGTGCTCCCTTTGTGTTTTTGATTTTATGATTGATCATCCATCCATCCGTGACATTTTAGCTAGCCATCGACATTGAATAGTCTAGGTGCATGTATGAGCTGCCATATTTGTCGCACACTCGCAAAAGACCCGTAACTACGTACATACAGAACGTCACTCGTCTTTACTTGGACTCTTTGTTTCTGGCTTGGTACACTTATTAGTCATTCTCGGTAAAGGTTGATCATGTCCCAGTTTTTGAATACACACCCATATTTTAGAAATAGTGGTGAAAATTTGTTTTCTCTCATAAATTTTTTAAAGCAAGTATTATAAGTTTGCTAAATGATGATGTTGAGGAGAGCAGAGAGCAGAGAGGGAAAAAATAGGTTATAAGCTTACCGTCAGCTTGACCACAAAAACAAAAAGAAACTGTAAAAAAGACATGTGGGGTATGTATTAGCTGTGAAGAAATAACCAATATATAAGTGAGCTATAAAAAAGGCTGTAAGAATCTTTACAGCCAGTAGTGGATTGTATCTATTAAACTTGCTCTTTTTTCATCAATGCAGTCTATATGAGCATATCTAATGCTTACGGAGTATAAGACTATGAAATCCTATTTAGAGCAAGTTTAGTAATACAACCAGCAACTGGTTGTATGAATTCTTACAACCCACCTCTTAGGGTGTCCGCAATGGTGTTAACTACGTAGCTAGCTGATGTGGAGGTGAGAGACAAAAACAAATATTATTGTATACTATTGAACCCACACGTTCATCTCATAGATTTTTGAACTACGTAAAATAGACTAGCTATTTGCTCGTCACTAGTGACTGTTAGCTCTTTTACTTTTTACCACGTCATAATAGATGGCTAAATAACTAGCCATTGGGGACGCCCTTAGCCCACTCATACAATGGGTTCATCTTCCCAATCAATACATGACTCATTTGTCTATCTCACAATATTTCTTGGTTATTCTGCCCAAGCTAGTTGTAAGCTTAGAGCAAGTTTAGTAATATAGCGAGCAGCTGGTTGTATGAATTCTTACAGTCCACCTCTTAGCCACTCATACAATGATTTTATCTTTCCAATGAATACATGACTCACTTGTCTATCTCTCACAACATTTCTTGGTTATTGTGCCTAAGCTGGCTGTAAGCTTACACCCCATCTTTCATCTCTCTCCTTTCCTCTCTCCTTCACCTCACCATTTATTCTTTTGCAGCTCACTATAATATTTGCTCTTACAACCCACTCGTCCTCTGTCTCCTTCTCTCTCCTCCACTTTAGTATTTAGCTTTTTGTAGCCCACTATAATACTTGTTCTTACAACCTACCTGTCCTCTCTCTCCTTGTCTCTCCTTCACTTTAGTATTTAGTTTTTTTTTAGCCTACTATAATACTTGCTCTTAGATAGGTCTTATTCCGTGTCTTGGTATAAGTTCCTTATTTGAATTGGTATGCTACTTGTGCTCTCCTACCATGGTTCACGATAAATTCTATTTTCTGAATTCAAAACACCATTTTCTGGCTGGGCCTTTCTATAGATCCACTAGCTAAAAAACTTGTGTTAGCTGAGTTATTTATATGGTAGTACTAGCTAGACTACTAGTTTGGCTACTTCCTCTGCCTAAAAATGCAAACAGCATTTTAACCAAGAGAAAAATCATACAAAGTAGATTTTAATGTTTTCACTCTGTCCTAACAAAGATGTAATTCTACTAAGCCAAATAATTAATATGAAGTTTGACCAAAATTTAGAGATTAAGGTTTGGCAAAATTTTATATATGGTGCTCAAATCCAGAGTAAACCTGAGTGCAAAATTTTATGACCAGTGTCTGCATATTTCGAGCACCATACTCCCTCTATCTCATTAAAAATGTCACTTTAGAATATGTGTCATCTTTTTTAAATGTTTGTATTATTTAATAAAATTTATAAATATTATTTATTTTTTTATGACTTGTTTTATCATCAGAGATACTTCAATAATAATTTATTTATTTTATATTTTGTAAAAATATTTTGAATAAAATGAATAGTCAAATAAGATTTAAAAAAAATAAAAAAAACGTCACTTTCTATGGTATCGAGGGAGTATATAGGATCAGTATATGCTCCATGTTGGCCCGTTCTCATCTCAAATCAAATGTGAGAGATACTAGACGGCTTTACTCCTACCAGCTTCAGAGCCAAAACCTGGTCGCCGGTTTTTGACCAGCATCTCTGGCACACTGACATTCGGGTAAGTTTTGACGGGTGTTGCGTGCTTTGCGTCACGTTTCGTTCCCCTCACCGCAGCGCACCGCAATAAAAGTGGGCTTTCCGGTGCAGCCTACCGACGATCCCTGTGAGTAGCATGCAGCTAGTACCACACAGCCTAGCACTGTGGAGGGCACATGAATAAAGCGGCAGTAGTAGGGCAATGAATGCCTCGTGTTACCTTGGTACTTTAAGCGCCATAGATAGACCAATACTACTTGTGCTAATATATACTCATAAATACTCCTATAAATAAAGTATGCACGCAGTTGTTAATGTGGTGCACCAAACCGCAGGCCATCGCCAGTGCGGTGCGGAGGAGGAGCCAGACGGACCGACCGACCGACCGATGGATCCACGAAACAGCAGAACTTTTGTACTGTGTGCTGTGTGCATAGCAGCGGCACATGCGCGAGCCGGCTGCGGTGCTCTAGAAGGCGAAGAGGTCAATGCGCAGGAGTAAAGGCCATGCGACGCCAAGTCAACATAGAGTCCACGGTACAGCAGGAGTACAAGGCTCACTTGGATAGTAGCTATAGACTAGGAGTAGCTTGCTTCTTGGATTGTGTCTCGGATTTTTTTTTTTTGTTTATTGTGCCTACAAGTATGTCTCGGATTAAATACCGATCGGATCGGATCGGATCACAAAAGCAGACAAGGATAGGACGATCGCAAATAAGGATCCTTATATACTAGTGTAGAACGGACGGTATGGTACATGAATTTGTAAGGTTATACGGAATCCTATGTTTTTCCTTTTATTTTTATATACTAAAATAAAATCCCATAAACGAGTTCATGTGATTCAATGGAGAAATCCTTGTTGTTATTTTTCTACAATGTATAAAGATACTCAAAGCGATAGTAGTAGTACTAGCTATGACTAGTTCCGCTCGTGCTGGTTATTTGGTGAAGCCCCTGGATGGAGAGACATGGTCATTGTCACATTGATATGATGTTTGGGAACGATCGAACACTGAACAGTGAACATCACCAGAGGTGGAATGGAAAAGAAGCGAACACCTCCACAAATTTTGCTCAGCTTCCAAACCCATACGCTCGACACGACACCACATCATGATGACCTTGATGAGTAACTGACGATGGTACGCTGCACCAGATCGTCTGATCAATGCGCAGTTTATTTAAGCTAGCAAATCCGATCGGGATTAGGATAAGCACACACACCACGATCTTGTGACCTGTTCGTTTGACAGGATTATGCACTGCTAGTTGATTTTTTGTGAGAGAAAATACTGTTCTGAATGTTGCTTGGAGCGGTCTAGCAAGCAGGTACGGCTGCCTAGCCTGCTACAGTAAAAAAAAAAAAGACCTGGTCAGCTAGCCGGCCAGAGAATTAATGCGGTGTGGTGTACCGGTACGACCACGCGGCGATTCATCAGCTCAGCTCTGCGCTCAGCTGCCATGGATGCTACCGGCAGAACACGAGGTCCCTATCCAAGTACGTACGCCCGGCCAGCACATTCCGCGAAACTACCATAAAATTAAATGACATAGTACTGGAGTACTACTAAGAGCGTCCACAATGGTTAGCTATTTGACTAGCTAGATGTGACATGACAAGTAAAAAGTAGAAAAAAAAATAGTCACTAGCTACAAACAAATAGTCTATCTATTTCACGTAGCCCAAGACCATATGAGAGGAGCATGTGGATCCAGTGATATAAAATAGTCTTTGTTCTGGTCTCTCACCTCCATATCAGCTCACTCTATATCAGCTCACCAAATAGCTGGTACTAGCTATTACTATTACGGATACCCTAAACACAACGATTTTTTCTGTACGAATTAGGCAGCTTCTTTCAGGAACGGTCTTTTGATGTTTTTCTAGTAGGGCAGGGCGGTGACATGATATGTTTTGGCAAGGGGGTGTTTAGTTCCACCCCAAAATTCAAAATATTTTAAGATTTCTCATCACATCAAATCTTTGGATACATATATGGATAATTAAATGTAGATTAAATTAATAATTAATTACACAGTTCATCTGAAATTGGAGAGATGAATCTTTTGAGCCTAGTTACTTTATGATTGGACAATAATTACCAAATACAAACGAAAATGCTACAGTAAAAAGTATATCTGAAGACCACGCTTGAAATGAAAAGGATATGAAAATAAATTATGTAGGTTTCCTCGCTCTGTACTTATATTGATGTTTGTAATGGTTAACTATTTGGCTAGCTAGATGTGATGTGACATGAAAAAAAGTAGAAGAGTAAGTTGTCACTAGCTATGAGCAAATAACGTATCTATTTCACGTAATCCAAGACTATGTAAGAGAAATATGTAGTTAGTATTATCTATTACCACTGCAGATGCAATTACATGGAGATGGACATCCAAATCAGAGCGTCAATGTGAGTAATGCAGTTTGTAACGCTCGAAGACGACGTCAAGCCAGCGAGAAATAATAAGTTTAAATTAGTCTTGCTTATTTTTCGATGGTAGAAAAAACAAAATTCTCAACTCGTTCGTTGGATATCTTCTTTTAAGTCTTTTTACTGAGTGTTTGCTTATGCGGCCGTATCTTTTTTTTGGCTTTTTTGTCGAGTGTTTATATATGCGATTGTCTATAGGATGAGTCATACAAGTTTAATTTTGAGATTTAGTCAGAGCTATCCACATAGAGATGAAAGTTAGTTTAATTGTAGTTATATATAGTGTATTTCAGATCTATAGCATGATGATGTACCCATCTATCTAATATAATTCTCCTTTTGGCTAAAAAATGCACTCAAGCCTCCATTATATCATTCATGCCAGTGTTTGCCGCGGTACGGTCGCATGGTCCATGTCCTATCTATCTATTTAAGCTACATGGTACTGGAGTCGCGGTACCATACCAGCTTATTTGGGGTCTCCGGACACCAAATTGAAAGTGGTTTTTGTCTGATCTTCAATGTTCGATGGCTGCCTGCGCCTGCCTCTCCGAGAGAACAGGACACTATAGGAAAACGTTTTCTTCTGTGTAGCGCCAGCGATTGATCGAGCCTGACCGGCCTGCCTGTACTGGGCGCGCGCGCGTACTGTAGGAGGTGAGGTGACACCCCAAATCATGCATGACTGCTTATTATTATTACCTCCTAGCATCATCGCCATAATAATGCATATTAAGTCGATCGGTTAGGGCAACCACTAACGTTGCCGTCAAGCTCCCTTTCCAGCTTCAGCGCATGTTTGCGCGGCCTTCTCGTATATGAGGCTATTTTTAGGTGTGAAACCGTTTTTTGAGGAGTCATAATCTAAAAAAAAAAGATTCGACTCCTCTAGTTTTAATTGAAAAAACATCTTCTTTAGAAAAAAGGTTTAGAAAGGCTTATTCGAAGGAGTTAGAGCCGAAGTCATAAAAAAAACATGTCAAACAGATACTCAATTTTTGTGTGTGTGCCTCTGATGCTCATCGATCATCGACGGATCGATGCAGCATGAGCATGACGGTAAGACAAAGAGCCAGAGAAACTCAAGTTCGGCTGAGCTGCTGATATGGTGACTCATTGAGTAGTGTTTTATATATAAGAGATACTGTATAAACGATTCGGAAATAGAAACCGAAACTCAGTCTCTGTCCCGGTCAATTTGTTTGCAGAAGAGCTACTCGCACTAGCTTCTGTACGGATGGATGGACGACAGGTGAGCAAGCATGAAGTTAGTTGGAGTACGGGTTGGTTGATGGGTCGAAATGACCGGCCGATTAATTAATACAGTACTAATTGATTCGTGCACGGACACGTTGGAGTAATTACCGGTAGTAATTTACACCAAACAAACATACAGTAACTGCGACGGACATACTCAAAGCTAGCCGAAAACATGGAAACGGCGAGCTAGGGTTGAGACGAGCAGCAGTGGAGAGGAATGACGACCACGCATGCAATACGCAAGCAGGTACAGACTACACTACAGAGAGAGTCCGTGGCTTTTGCGCCGAAGGACGGACCGGGACACGACACGACGACTCGAGTCAATCCGAAATCAACCGCCCTGGCTAGCTACTTCTTGGTACTGCAGCTAGCTAGGGACAGCAGGCAGGCCAGTTGCGTGCGTCAAGTGACCGCGAGAGCCGGCGCGCAGCAGTTCGTCGATCTGTTACACGTGTGTAATGCATGTGACGTGCGTGTCTTCGTCGATCTGTACGCATCAGCAGCTAGCATAGCAAAGGAGGTTAGTTGCTCATGGGTTCGATCGGCTAGCTAATAATAAATCCTGGAATTGATCGATCGAGCTCTCGCCGCCGGCCGCCTGGACTGATGAGGGTCGATGCATGGATGGAGATCGCAGACAGGTCGTCGTCGACGCACGCCGTCCATGCCGCACCGGCAACGTACGTACATACATTGGCGTGCGTGCACTGGTTCAGATATGGAACTCGGCTTGCTTGCGCATACTATGCTCCTAGCTGCTGGTGCAGTGTACCTGTAGTACTACGGGTGATCGGTCCAGGGTGTACATACTTACTACTACTACTACTACTACTACTGTACATACTAGCGAGCTGCAGGGTCACTCTCATAGGATCAGCATGAAGAGGGATCGGAGTGGGGAAGCCGATGGGCGGCCGGCTAGCTCATGGCTGGAAACCATGCATGCACGAGCTAGCAGGCCCATGCGTGACGCACGCGGTGATGCTGCTGCTGGTAGCTAGCTGGTGCATGCATGTGTACGAATTGAAATACGAATACGATACGATGACCACCAGCAGCTCGGACCTCTGACACGTACGGCCAGCGCGCATGCAGCAGACACAGCTCCGCGCCTGCGCTGATGATGCAGGCATAGCATGTCCTTGGCACTCGCAGCGTCGTCGTCGTCAGTCGTGACCAGATAGATGCATGCGTCTCGTCTCGTCTCGATCGTCCCGTGCCATGCCGACCTGGCTCCTGACTCACACGTCCACAAGGTCCACGCCCCGGAGCCAGAACCTGCAGCAGGATCTCGGCGGCCCCCACTGCACTCCCCCCAGCGAGACGCCTGGCAGTGGCAGGCTCGGCAGGCATCTCGAGCGCGTACGTACGTACGTGGCCGCCCGCGACGGACGTGTCGTCGTGCACATGGCGCCGCGAACAGGCACGGGCACGCACGCCCCCTGCCTGCTCCGAACCGAACCCATGCATACGAGACTTTCTGGGCTCCCGGCGTTACGACCCGGCGGGACGATGAGGTCGGTCGGCCGGGCCGTCGGCGAGACAGACGATCCAGCCCACGGCCGCGCCCGCGCGTATGTATGGGCGGCGCATCCCCGTACCCTGCTACCGTCCGAGGAGGACGGACGCGGAGCCACGTCGCGGTCGGCTCGTACGTCACGTCCCGTCGCGCTCCATGGCGCTGCCGCCACCTCGCTCGCCCCCGCGTGGGGCCGTCCGTCCGTGGCCATGCCCGGGCTGGGCCGCCGGCCGTGTTGGTCCACCACCGCCACCAGGCAGCAAACAGCGGCGATCCATCCCCACTGGGGTGACTGACAGTGGGGCCAGGTGGATGGATATCGTTTGAATGTTCTAGCGAACGGGCCGAGGCCCATTCCAGAGGAGCATGGGCCACCATCAATTCGAAGCCGAAGCTGAGCATCGGAGCATGAGCAACGCTAGGACAAAGAAAAAGTGAACCGCTTCTTATAAATGAATGAATGAATGAATTTGCCTGGACGTTTCCTTTCTTTGCACAAAGGTCTCCAGGCCCGCATTTGGCGCGCCGCGCCGTGCGTGTACAAGACCCAAGATACTACGTCTGCTAGCTGCTGTGATTGTCGTCCTTTTGTTTGTCCTTTCTCTATCGCCATCCGAATTTCGGTCCAATCGGTCGTGTTTGCAATAAATGCATATGATCCATAAGTCAAGCAACGCTCTTATCTCTCTCCATTTCCTTTCCATCAATGAAAGGAAACAAATAAAAGAAAACAAAAATAGTTGCTTCACTCGTACGTTATGATATTCAGATGATTATTCGACAATGCGTGAACGAACACTGGAGCCCGAGTTCTGTAGAGAACATACTGTAAGCCAGCCAGAACATATGCCTGCTCAGCTCAACAACAACAAGAGCAACACAGCTTGGTTGGTTGAGCCCACATGAAGCGCCCGCCCAAACGTCAACTCTTGGCTGGCAATAAGAAGCTCAAATGATTTCGTGAAGAAGATGTCAAGGTGATGAAATGTAAGGACGTGTGGAGTGCCCCGACAAGTCCATCGATAAGGCGAGCCCTAGGAGGGCCCATCATAAATCTGGCCTAACTCATCGGACGGACTCAACTAGCGTCTGTACCACGTGACAGAGATGTTATTCATACACTTGTTTCAAGATTGCTAACTAACTAAACTCTATGGCAATGCAAATGATATGTTCATCACCGTTTTGATACTACATACAGAAGAGCTGATGGTACATCCTGTTGCCACGGGCCTCCTTGCTGTTGCTGATGCTTTGTGCATGGAGTGACGGACCATGGAATCACTCAGTTCAGTCGATAGATAGCGTGCAGTTTCTGATAACTCTTCAGTCTTCAGGTGTCAAACTTCATCTATGAATTGATGATACTAGCTAATTGACGAGCGTCAACCCAATTCTAAAATTTCTGTGGCTAATTTGTTTAGAAGAAGCCAAGTCAAGCACTACAATCGTCAATCTGGAAAAAAAACGATTTTAAGTTCACAAAGCCAGCAGGAGATCTGAAACTAGTTTCAGGGTTTCAGACGGCACAGATATTTAATTGGGCTTGCAATTTGATTTGGCTCCAGGAAGGAATTGACTAGCTAACGAACTGATTTATCAGTACAAGTGTTTTGGTACTATAACTGTCAAGGTGTGCAATTCGTCAGCGTTTTTCCTTTATTTGCCGCCACAAGACCATAGCAAGACAGTAACAGCTAACGAGGTCAACACAAATAGTGTGCTGAATGAATGACTTAATCATCAATGCTTCATCAAGAGAAGTTGTCCAAAACCGTACAGTGTAGTTTGACAGGTTTAGAATGGATTTTCAAGAAGAGAAGCCTTTTCGATCTATTTCTTTCTCTTTTTTTTTTTTGGCGAACGCAAAGCTTTTTGTATTTCGAGACTGAACTTTTGTAAGGAAACGAACAAAGTATGCAATAATAATTTTTGGAGACAATAACAACAAAACATAGTATGAAAGGATACTGCTGACATGGCCCAACTAGTTGGACAGCTTCTGAATCAGGTTAAGCACAGCTGAAGAACTTGTGGCAGTGGCCACAACTAGCAAGTATGAGTGCAGTTGCTTCGCATTGAGGAGAACAGAGCGATGAGTACTATGGTCTTCGTGGACCTCTGTCCTTTGCCGGCTCGCCATCATTCTTTCTTCCGGAGAAGATACTGACAGCATGGATATTGCCGCGTAAGTAAACAGATCATACATGGCGCTCACCCCACCTAGTCATCAAACTTGCCTGTACCTTTTCTTGTCGAAGGAAGATACATATGGAGCAAATGGAGCAGTCTGGAAATTTTGAGCAGAGGCTAGGGATGTTACAGTTTTTTTCTCCCGAGTAATTGGGTCGATCTAAATGAACAAATTTGGATTTCAAAGATAGAAAAGTGGCTAAGACAGGCCCAAAACATCCATTGTGTACCCACTTCGCCACTTCTATCCTCAGCACAGGTTGCTGATCAGACAGGCATTAAAGTCCTGATTAAAACCCCTCTTTCTTTCTTTTTTTTTTGAAATCCTGATAAGTGATAAGATCTCTCGGACCCGGAAATGAAAGGAGGCAAGGAGCTGATGAATCTTTGGTTAGATTATGCAACTGAGATTAGAATTAGCATGAGCGTCTGGTCTGAACCAACATTTGACTCCCTTATCCAGTTGGGTAACTTGGGTTCATACACAAAGATCTTTAAGAAGGCGAAACAGTACATACAATAGATGTTTCTTTTCTTTATGTGAAGATTTTTTTTAAAAAAAAGGTGGTTTCTCCTTGTACTGTTTACTGTTTTTTAAAAAGGTAACCAAGGTCTTGTTTAGATGCCTTCAAAATTCTAAAACTTTATAGGATTTCCCCTCACATTGAATCTTCAAATGCATGTATGGAGTATTAAATATATCGTGATGAATATTTTAAGCCTAGTTAGTTCATGGTTGGACAATAATTATCAAATACAAACGAAAATGCTACAAAGTTTTTTCATCTAAACAAGGGTCAATTCATTATGTACTATTTAGTTTGAGTTTGTGCTATTCGATAACGGCTTTAGAACTACTTATACATACTATACACATCTCCTTAAAAACAACGGATTGCAGTACCGATTGATGAGTATCGATCAACCAATTCTATTCTATTATAGTACAAGTTCCGTGGGCCAGAAGAAGTGAAAGTTGAGAAGTGCTGCAATCACTGTCAGTACAAATTCTATTACTAGTTGTATCTACTAGACAGGTCTGCAACTAGTAAGTTGACAGGGATTTTTAATTAGTTATTAGGATAGCAGCACGCGGTGGCTCCACAAACTGTCAAACAAATTTTGTGATTGGTGAAACTACTCTTGTACTAGAATAGCATTAGTAGCGAGAAAACGTGGCTGCTGCCAACTGCCATGATGAGCTCGACAATCAGGAAGACAATGCACGGAATGAAAGCCCTGCTAGCTGTTGCTTCATCATACAGAACGGACCTAATTACTCTTTTGAGAGGGATGATTGTATGGTACTATTAAGAGGTGGACATCTCTCTCGGCGTTGCCTTCTCTCATAAACTTCTAACATCAATGCCAAGCCACGCCAATGGACAGCTTAGCGTACCCCCCTAGTACCATACAAAGGTAATGGGCTAACATTGCCCATTCTCTCATAATCTTTGATGAAGCCTTCAGAGTCAAGCCTAGTCACGTAATTGGGCCAGATGGTTTTCGTTGCGGCTCATGTAATGGGCTTCTCTGCTTATGCACAAAGGCAATGGGCTAACATTGCAACTGCCAACTGGTGAATGCCTACATCTTGACAAACCTGTAAAAGAAATTTATGGGTGACCACATCTCTTCCGTTTCGATTTCACCCTATCACAAAACAAAAGGAGTACAAAGTTGCATACTTTCTCGGTGAGCATCAAAACAATTATTCTCAAGGCACCTTCAATGTCATTCTAGTTTACACGCTCGGTGTAAGTACTATGGAGTGGAGCAGTGTTTTGGCTGACTGAAGATGCTGGAGCTCGCTTGAAGCATGTTCTAGTGCAGCTACTGGAGTGCTACTCGGCCACATTTGAAGAGAAACAAGTTCGAAGCAGTATGGGTATTTCATTTTTGGAGCAGAGGTTTGCCAATCAGGAAAGTCGTCTATTTTGTCGGAAAAAGTAAGGAAGTGGTTAAAACCTTAACTTCGGTCTTTTTTGAATGTGCATGTATCTCTCTCAAACCACATGATATTGGAGTGTATTTAAACTAATTTACACTTCAATCCATGTGATTTGAGATAGATACATGCACATCAAACAAGATCTTCTATGGAACATTTGTTTTTCTTGAAATTTCTATGCACCGATGTTGGGTGAACTAAAAAGAGAAAAATAGAGAGGAAGAAAAAAAATTGACTTGTGCTGAAAAAGGAAACAGTTACACCCTCAACTTTTGTGGGTTTCTGAACTGGGAAAACTTGCATGAACTAAATGGAAAATATAGAGAAATAAAAAGAGTTACAACCACAACTTCTATGGTTTCTGACTGGAAAAGGAAAAAAAATATAGAGGACTAAAATAATTAAAATAGAGAGAAATAAAAAGAGTTTTACAACCTCAACTTATATGGTTTCTGCACTGGAGAAGGAAAAATAGAGAAAATTGGGGGGGGGGGGGGGGGACAAGGTTTCTGATCTGGTAAAAAAAAGAGAGAAATGAAAAAAAGCAAAAACAATTTATCAAGAATGGGATTCGAACCCGGAAACTGGCGCCTTAGACCAACTCGGCCATCTTGACTTGTTTTGTTCAGTATGTAATATATAATTTTATTATTTATAGTATACACTTATTCAAAACATTCCAGCCGCTTGTTCTGGTGTAGTAACATCTCCAGGTAAAAGAAGTACAAGGATCGAACACGCACCGTTTACTTCGTGGAGATTTCTCAACATCCACAGTAATAAAAGTATGTTCAATCATGGACTAACTCGTCTACATACTCTACTCCTGCGTCAAATAATATGACGTACAACCAACCAACCAACCAACGTATATGAAGGCAAGTAGCTACCCGGCGGCATTGAGTCATTGACGTACCCGGTACCCATGTTGTCATTGTTTGAAGCTTAAACCTGACATATTCCTGGCAAGTACAGAAGTATACTCTATTTAACTGGCACTTGTTTAGTTAGATCGACCTATATATAATCTTCTCGAATCAAAACAGAGTACGTACCAGTCCCCTTGCAGCAGTTTCGTCCTTTCCGATCCACGTCGTTCTTTTAATTTTGCCCGGTAATCTAGTGTAGCAGTTTCACATTTTACTGCAAGTTGCCAAAACTATACTCATTTTTGCAGTACATTACCTGTTCAGATCCATTGTTCCTTCAACCACCTGGCGTGGCCAAGGAAGAAACATGCCCAAGCTAGGAATAGTCCATTGTACGTACTGTACTACCATGAGCACACACGTTCAACATGGCCTAAAATTTCCTAATTCCGATAAAAACAATGCAACCGAACTTCGTAACTGATTGGGCTAGCTTCTGCCCGTTTTCTACAAGTAGAACTCACGCTGTTTCTGCGAAGCCTGATCTAGAGCTATAGCATATTCGCCCTGGACCGGATCCAACTCATTATATATCCTATAATTACTTAGGATACTAATTAATTGACACATAGTTATTATAATGTTATATAGGAGTAGATAGATTGGTGTATAGATTATAGACACGTCATGTTCTTGCAATGTGCTGTACGTTATATACGTACGGGACTAGTATATAAGCATTAGTTGGTCGATCGATCGCTGCAGAGTAAAGTCGCAGGAACTCGCCAATTGGCAAGGATGAAGCTTGTGATCGCCTTCTTGGTGTTGTTCTCTCTCCTCGCCGTCTCGTCCACAGCGGAGGAGTTCGATTTCTTCTACCTTGTTCAACAGGTGATGCATGTCGTGACTCGTGACCGGAGATCGATCGATCGATGAATTTAATCCAGCGATCGACGACGAATCTAATCTGATGAATCTAACGTGAGTTTATTTTCTTGTCGATGCATGCTGCATATGCCGCATACAGTGGCCGGGGTCGTTCTGCGACACGCGGCAGGGCTGCTGCTTCCCACCGGACACGGGCAAGCCAGCGGCGGCGTTCGGCATCCACGGGCTATGGCCCAATTACGCCAAGTGCCGTGGCCGCCACCGCGAGGGCAGCCTCGCCCGCGCGATGCTCGGCGACGCGGCCTTCCTCTCCATGCAGATGCAGGTGGGGCGGCGGGGCAAGTGCTGGCCGGAGTACTGCGGCGGCGGCGGCGACGGCAACCAGCTGAGCCCATGGGAGATCCGTGACCTGGTGGCGTCGCTGGACCGGAGCTGGCCGACGCTGTCGTGCAAGAACCGGCGCAGCTTCGAGTTCTGGAGCTACGAGTGGAAGAAGCACGGCACCTGCTCCAACCTGGAGGCCCACGAGTACTTCGCGCGCGCGCTGGCGCTCAAGGCCAAGCACGACCTGGCGGGGATCCTCGCGGACGCCGGGGTCGTGCCGTCCGACACGCAGACGTACCCGGTCAGCAGCGTCAGGGACGCCGTCGCGCGCGGCACCGGGTTCGTGGCCAACCTCGAGTGCAACCGCGACGCTGACGGCGAGGCGCAGCTGTTCCAGGTGTACCAGTGCGTCGACCGCGACGCTAAGGAGCTCATCGACTGCCCGCTCTCCATGCCCACCAAGTGCACCGACCGGATCAAGATGCCCGTCTTCTGATTCTGAGATATGAGTTTCTGACTGTCGTGTCGTTTGTGTAATTGTAAAACGTACGGATGCAGATCGATCGATACATGCATGTGTACGTTTCCCTTCGTGATCGGGGATGTTTATTGTGTGCACAATAATCTAGTGGCAGTATTCAAGGATTTGACACTGTCACTTTTAAGTCAGACACTCTCTGGAATCTGCATAGGCAAACCACACATCTTAGTGTGTTGGAGTCATCATAAGGAATATACTCTGCTCAACAGCATTCTAGGTCGTTGGTTAATTCCGTAGACCAAAGTTTCAGTTGATAACGCCAAAATAAATAAGGGCACTACTCTCTTCTTCTTCTTTTTTCGTTCCACGTCCGCTGAGACTGAGATCCATCGTCTCTTCACCTGCTTGGCGTGGACACTCAAGCAAGCAAGCGGATCAAGTAACGTGAACACAACGTCCATACACATACATGACCTAGGATTCTACGAATAGCTAGGATTCTCGATTCTGAGAAAACAATGGAAACGAACTCGTATCTGATTGGATCAGAGTATCAGACCTGCCCGTTCGTTTGACCGTTCATTTCTTTCCCGGCCCATACATGATGAAGATGAACTAATATAGTGCTGTAATTCATATATAAAAACACGTTGGCTCCACGAAGCCTGATGCATCACATACTCGATCGCCATGGAAACCAGATCATCTTCATCATCAACAACATTGTTGCCATCTTGACTCTTGACCAGCCCCTGGGAGATGAGGAAATTGTTTCACGTCAGTTTCATCATCAACATCGGCCCATGGGCCTTTTCAGGGGTGTCCTCGGGTCAGCCGTTATATGGCGGAAAAAGTCCATTTTTATTCTCCCTTAAAAGTATTATTAGGAACGTCTGTTTTTTCTTCCTAAATTTTAAAATCGTGAAAAACATCTTCCCCAACTTTTGAAATGGTATGATTTACCGTTATAAACGGTTTTGAAGGCGGTTTTATTTTTTATTTTTTATTTATTTCGACCGAATCTTTAAAAAAACACATTAATTCAGTAATTCACAGAAAAATCATAACATGAAAAATGTATTTTTTTGGACTCCTCGTGAGTAGATCTACATGGTGAATATATAATATGGTATTCTTTAGTACAAAGTTTTTATATATTTTATATTACTAGTGGAGATGCACGTGCAGTGCATATAAAATCTTCCATAGTAGAAGAATAACAATCAATTTTCTAAACCCTCATTTTTGTAATGCATAGAAGCAAACTCAAACTCATATCACCATTGGGCTAGTCACAAACCCATGAAGATTTACACCATTACATGTAATATCAAACGGAAAGAATATTATTTCGAATGCATAGAAGAATAACGTCAAAATATTAAGCCATCACAAACTCAAATCAAGATTATTCTAGACCCAAAGTAATAAACAATTACAACCACCTCTATCCTAACAGACGGAGGTAAAATCCATCCAATATACATAGAGATGAGACATAGCATCCGACACTTTTGGTAAATAACTCAATGAATAGATTTGCGCAAGTTCGCTAGGTCTGGGTACGTCTCTAGTGCTTTTTTCACAAACCCCTTCTCATTCAGGATGCAGATTTTATTGGGTCAACCCAATGACCCACTACCTAATATATAAATTATGGTGTAAATACCCATTTGGTTGACCCACTAAAATTTAGTTTCGATTGGTGTTGAAAGCTCTGGGTCATTGGGTAACCCAATCTCAAGTTCTCAAGGCAAGCGCTTGTGCAGTTGTGCTGATATGCTCGCCAATGATGCGTGGAACCGGAGCATGAGGCCGAGTAGAATTAATTTGTGGACGTGCAGCTGCCCGGCGTGGCCCCGACTGACGAGGAGCACCTGGACCAAGGCGTTGTACCCATCTGCGGTGCGGGGTAGGCATCGTCCGGCCAGCAGCGGCGCCATGGTGCCCGGCGTCGAGGAGGTCATGGCCGCCGGTGAGCAGGTTGTGCACGTGCAGGTGCATCAGGACGCCGCCGCCGCCGCTGTCGTTCTTGTCCGTGGAGCGAGGTCGCCATATACGCGCGCACGACGAGGCCGCCGCGCGCCGCCAGCGGGGTTGCGTCGTCGAGGATGCCGTCGCTGCCGTCATGGCCGCGGATGAAGAACGTGAGGAACCTGGTGGCCCGAGGATCGATCTTGGCGCAGCCGCGCAGGGACGAACCCGAACGCCTTCGCGCGTCTGCTGTGAGCGGACGGCGGCGGAGGGTAGGCAACTCGTTGTCTGGTGTTTTTCTGGGTACCCATAGAATCTCGTGGGCCAAGTACTGGGTTAACCCAAAACTAAAATTTGCTTCATCGGGTCGCATGGGTCAGGCACTGGTTGACCCAAAGCCGACCCATTTGCATCGTGACTTCTCATCCTTCTTGTCAAACTCCACTTGCACAACGCTCTTGTCAACAAGTTTCAGATTCGGCAGCTGCATGAATCGTATGCCCTTGCCCCTGATGTTAAGCTATGCCTCTAGAGTTTATAGAACGAACACATCGATGGTCCTCACCGGTTTGTACATGAAAACGTACTCCGTCTCCTGCACAAGCGGGACCACCGTGAGCCACACGGAAATTCAATTAAACACAGAGCACACAACTTATTAGAGTCAAGGAGCATTTAATTGGTTTGTACATATGTTATACTTTTGTTCGAGTTCAATACATGTTGGTACATGTCGTATATGTTGGATTTATCTGTCAAATCGATATCTATCGTTAGATTGATAATCAAAACACAACTAAGGGTGAAGATATTTTGGTGGATACTTTTTTTTAGATAACAACTATTTTACCATTACTTCGTTCTTTTATAGTACAAATATACCCTATCTGTCTTTAAATGTACGCCATTTTTGTTTCTAAAAAAATAACTTTAACTAAATATATATTAAAAATATTCATATTTTGGGTACATAATTAGTATCATTGTATAGATATTTAAATCGGATTTTGAATAAATTTGTATAGAGACATAAATATTCTATAAATCGAGTAAAATTTGATAGATAGATGCCCGCAGCTGTTTCACGTGCCTGCGTGTATGGCTGGCTGCCTGGCTACAATACTGCGGTTGTCTACCAGCGCGTGTTTCACGTGTACTGACACCCCAGGGTCAGTAGGCCCTAAAACGCTCGATTGAAAAGGCTACACTTGATTGTTATGAGGACCATTGTATTCAAATCAAATGAACTAAAAATACACCCAAATAATAAAAATACTAAATGAAAAATAAAAATGAATTAGTCAGATTATGTTTATAGAAGGCAACTTAGAAAATTTCAAAAACAAACTGAATAAAACATACATAAACTTAAAAAAACTAAAAAATAGATAAATGTTCGATTAGTCATGATCATTCTTACTTACTAATAGTTAATGTACACTAATTAAACACAAAATTTACAACAAACTAGAAATAGTAAAATATGAACCAATAAGATGTAAAAAATCGGCATACATGTGTGGGTTCTCAGGTAACACGATGTGACCGAACCGCAGCAGCCAGCAGGCCATACTGGCAGCGTCCCCACCGAGAAACGTGCACATGCGCACCTGGCCGCATCGCATCCACCTGTGCATGGGCCCGTGCATTGGTCTCACGGGAAAAAAAAACGGCCCGCTGGGCTCGAAATATGCTGACGAACGGGCCCACGTAGGTCAAGGCGTCAAACCAAAACCCCCACGCGGCCCGCGTCAAGAACGAAAAGTTTACAGAAAAATATCTACTGAAAATAATCGTGTTGTTTTGTACTTCCTCTTTCTGTAAATATCTGTCTTTTTCAGTTTTCAATAAATGACTTTAATTATTTTTTATTAATAATTAATATTTATGATGCATAATGGATATAATTAGATATTATAATTAACATTTTATTTAGAGATACAAATGTTACATGTATTTTCTGTAAATATACTTAAAGTTGTGACATGAAAACCCAAAATAAAAATTAATTAATAATAAGTAACGGAGTGAGTATTCCATATGCTATAACTACTCCAACACTAGATCTCTTAGGGCCTCCCCTCTCTCAAAAGCGCCGCTCATGGACCATGAGGTCCCACGACGTGAGAGTATTGTTGTGGGCTCAATGGATATCCAACCTGGTACTGTACTAGGCCCAAATCTCGGTATGATCTAATCACCATTGATGACAATAATAATTATTGGATCTATTATATTTTCTAAATAACTACCTATTTATGTTGTCGTGTAAAACAATGTAAACTAACTCATGACCATAATTTATATTATCCACATATGTTATTTAAAAACATGATCTAATGTAGACATAAATTTGCATTGAAGTATTGACGTCCTCATATTATGATCGTTAATATACATAAATCAAAATTTATTTTAATATTAGAAAAAAATAAATACCCCTAAAAATCATCTAAATTATGAACATCTCATTTTACAAAAAGAAAATAAAACAAATATAATATGTCTGTGTTTCTATCTTCTCCTCTATCAATATTAATATAGTAAGATTTCGTGAAGTACATGCATGAGCAATAAAATACATATGTCATATTTCTTCACATAGTTTTTTTTTCTAGATAACTCATATACTAATGATACTAGCAAATTATTTAAAACCATATTAGTAAGCATAACATATAATTTATAAATCTTCTTAATTTAGATATATTTATGTATTTAAACTAAAATATTTGATATGTCAACATTATAGTACAATCATAACTGTAAATATAATTCTTTGATAGTAAAATTCAATCATCGTGAGAAGTGTGAGAGACCACTAGTTTCTATATTTTTATAGCTTTTATTAAGAGTACGTTGGAGTTAAAAGTCAATCATTATTATAAGGTTTAAGTATTAAAAATTTAAAATTCCATTGAGATTAGGACTACTACTCGTCTAAGATCTTACTTCATGCTCCGTGACTTATAATTATAAGGTATCGTGTATGTTTCAAATAATAGCTGATGCTATTGTAGTACTCAAGAACATACTCCATAACCTAAATCCTTATTTTCAAAAAGTGCAAGAAGAGAGTTAATGATATATACAATAACCATAATAGTTTCAATTTAACTTGAGAAGAGAAAAATATTCATGGCAGTCAATAAGGATAAATTTGAAAAAAATAAAATTTAGATTTATGATTTCATAAGATACATGACGCAATAAGAGCCAACATTTATATTTAAAGTATACAGAGGTGACACACAAAAAGAATAAAAAATATATTGATTCGTTCATTGAAAAAAATATAATTAATAGGTTCAAGATAATTAAATATAGTCTACATAGTATCTGTTATATCTATAATGTTAAAAAACAAACGAAGAAAAAGTATACAATTTAATATAAGTAATTATTTGTTAGTCAGATATACCCCTCTCTCTATTCCAAATCATATGACGTTTTGAGCTTTTTAGATATACATATTTTGCTATATACGTAGATGCTTTGTACATCTAGATACATATTAAAAATGATATATCTATAAAAGTCAAATTATTTTATAATATAGCATAAAATAATTATTATACACTACATAATATATTTGTTTAGAATAAAAACCCCACCGGATGTCGTCTCAACTGTAAGGTGAAAAAAAGCGCTCAGGCATGGTGATCTCGTATCGAAGTTTCAGCCAAAGTATTGCTCCAACTATTAAAAACACTGTTTATACTAGAAAAACTGCCAACAACCGTGTGTGCTAATGGAAAAATAGAAACCACAATGCGTTGTCCGCACACCCATATCTCTAGGCGTCCATTTTATTTCAAGATTCGTGCGTTAGTATTTTTTTGATAAAAAAGTTTTGTATCCTAGTACAATTTTTAGAATGAATATGATAGTTTGTTCATATGCACGAATCTTGAAGCAAAAGGAGCCGTAGGATACGGGGTGGACTCCCCATGTGAAAATTACAAGTTGCTGTGCTAATATCACGCGCATGCCAAGCCTATATATCCATATCGAGTACCAACTGCCAAGCAACCAGCCGAGCAGCAGTCCAACACCACTGAACCACACAGAGCCACGTCAAAACATAAGCAGAGCAAGAGCATGGCCCTCCACTGCCCTCTCGCCGTCGCCGTCCTCCTGCTTCCTCTCGTTGTCGCCTCCGCGGCAACCGATTTCGATTTCTTCTACCACGTTCAACAGGTAGCTACAATATTCTCCGGTCGTTTGCCATTGCCACCTCGCTCAGCAGATCGATTGTCCTGGATATCCAATATATGCATGCACAGTGTTTTGACTGCTGTTCCTTGCTTGTACGTACGTACAGTGGCCCGGCTCTTTCTGCATCACACAGACAAATGCCACCTGCTGCTTCCCGGGCGGCGAGAAGCCGGCGGCGGACTTCGGCATCCACGGTCTCTGGCCCGAGTACGCCGCGTGCCGCCCCGACGCTGTGAACCCCAAAAAGACCAGTTGCTGGCCGGACTCCTGCAACGCCACCGCTCCTCTCGACCTGTCACAGGTGAGTACGTATATCCTTGCATTGCGCACTCATATCATGGTCATGCTAGCTCTGACGGACTGCCAATGGGATGCTCGCACTCGCACAGATCAGGAACCTGGACAGCGACCTGCGCCGGCACTGGGGGACGCTGTCGTGCAAGAACACGGACAACACGCAGTTCTGGAGCCACGAGTGGAGCCGGCACGGCACCTGCTCCAACATGGACCAGCACTCCTACTTCCTGGCCGCCCTGGAGCTGAAGGCCCGGTTCAACCTCACCCGGATCCTGCTGGACGCCGGCGTCGTGCCGTCCGGCGTCAAGGAGTACCGCCTCCGCAGCATCCGGGACGCCGTGGCCGCGGCCACCGGGTCCGCACCCATGCTGGAGTGCAACCGCAACGAGCGCAACGAGACGCAGCTGTACCAGGTGTTCCAGTGCGTCGGCCTCGACGGACGGACCCTCGTCCGCTGCCCACCGCCGGACCAGCGCGGGTGCACCGACTTGGTCAAGTTCCCCCCGTTCTAGGCATTTGGTTCTGTTGTTGATCTGCTTGGACGAAGCCGAGCTGAATTTTTCGTTTCAGGGTACCGTTGCGTTTTCGGCATTTGCTTATCACTAAAATTCAGATTCAGTGCCATTTTGACTGTACTTTACCATTCATATTCAACGTCCACTAAAAAAGAAAAAAAAAAGAATAAAGGGCGTGCCCTGTGCAACGTACAAAACTGGCGCTCCTGAGCTCCTCCTGTTTCCTCAAAAAGAAAAAAAAACGTACAAAACTGGCACAGCCAAGCACCCAAGGCATAGACGAGACAGCGGCCAATTCCAACCCCAGCAGGCAGAGCTCAGTTCAAGGCTGCCTCGTGGTGCTGCTGCACGTACGCGATGCCCTTGTCGATGCTGGCCTTGAGCTTGGGCTTGAGGTCCTCCAGCGCGCGGGTCTCGTAGTCGGAGAGCCCCCTGAGCTCGGAGCCGAGCACCTCCTCCACGCCGTCCCTCCCGAGCTTGACCCTACACGCGAAGAACGGGAGCTCCGGCACAACCTGCGACTGCACGTAGGCGCACTCGTACACGTCGGCGTGACCGTCGAGGCCACGCAGGGACGCCTCGAGGAACCTTGCGGCGGCGTACGCCATAGACAGCGTGGCGGACCCGTCGCCAGCCTTGGCCTCCACCACGTCGGTGCCGGCGTCGCGGATCCTGGACGTGAGCTCCTCCACCTCCTCGTCCGTGAACACCGCCTTGGGCCGCGCCTTGGACAGCAGCGGCAGGATGGTGGCGGCCGCGTGTCCACCCACCACCGGCACGTCCACGTCCGCCACGTGGAGGCCCTTCCGCGCCGCCACGAACGCGTTGGCGCGGACCACGTCCAGCGTCGTGACGCCCAACAGCCTCCGCGGGTCGTACGCGCCCTTGTGCTTCAGCACCTCGGCCGCGACCGGCACCGTCGAGTTCACCGGGTTGGTGACCACGTGCACCAGCGCGCGCGGCGGCGCGTGGTCCGCCACCGCCCCGGCGAGGTCGCGCACGATGCCAGCGTTCACGCTGAACAGGTCGTCCCGCGTCATGCCGGGCTTCCGGGGCACGCCGGCGAGGATCACCACCACGTCCACGCCGGAGAGGCACGCCGACAGCTCGTCTTTGCCCGTGAACCCGGCGACCTGCGCCGTGGTGTTGACGTGGCTCAGGTCGGCCGTCACGCCCTCCACGTTGGCGATGTCGTACAGGTGCAGCGCCGAGACGAGCGGGGACATCAGTGCCAGCAGGGAGAGCGGCTGCCCGACCCCTCCCGCCGCGCCAAGGATGGCCACCTTGTAGCTGCCGGCCTGCGCGACGACGACCCGGCTCGCGGCGGCTCGGGGTCTGGGCAGTCTCGGTCTCAGAGTGAGAGAGTGGCAGTAGGAGCTGGAGCTGGAGTTACTGAACTGCTGTGTGTTGAAGGTACTGGCACCGTGCCGAGGCCGCTTCTTGCAAGGAACTGAACTGAGGGATAGGGTCGCGATTGCAGCCGCCGCCATCTCTTACGAAGTTTGTCTCTCTTTACGAAGAAAGATCTTCCAGGATCTGTGCAACAAAATGTAGACATTTCGTAAAAAAAAAGAAAAAAAGAGAGTAGACAATGCAGAGGTATCCGCTGTTAGTAGTTCAGTGCTCGAATTGAGAAATCAGTATTTTTTTTTGTTTTTGTTTTTTGAGGAAAGTTGATAAATCAGTAGATCGAGCGCATATTATTCAGCCATCGTATGTTTTGTTGATCGAGGCCCAATGGTAAACCGATTACTTTACTATTGTCGTGAACAGAACAGCTTTCGGCCCACCAAAATTGGACCGTGATACTCGTTTCGGATTCGGTCCGCATACCACCAGCTGCAGGCCTGCTCTACGTGCACCCAATGCCAACGAGGCATCGAGCAGGAGCGGCCACGACTGGGCAGGCGCAATGCTAGTTGTCGGCAGGCGGCAATCCATCGTTTCCGCGGGAACTCACCGTCGGAAACCGCTTCATCATTTCTCACCCACCACAGGCGACGATCGATCGAGCCCTCGACGGCTGCTGCGCCCTCCCTACCTACCCGCGCTCCCAAGCAACGCGCGCGGGAAAGAAAATATATATATACTGCCAGCACAGAAGGAAACTGGAGATGGAGATGAAGTGGGGCGAGCACCTGACGGGGCGGGAGCGGGAGACCACGAGCGTCGAGCGATGGAGGATGGAGCCAGTGGTGGCCGTGGCGCGCGGGAGCCGGGAGGGAGAAGGCCACCAACGCCACACAGCTAAACACACAGCCGACTAGCGGAGTGGTGAAGTCAGAAAGGCTGCTACCTCACCAGCCAGAACCGATAGCTGGAGAGGACGCTGCATGTGGCTGTGGATTTTTCGTTTCCTATTTCCTTCCTCCCAGGCAAAAAAATCCAGATAATTACTAAAAACGCGTGGGGAGCTCACTTTCTCCTGATAATCTCCCCACAAAAAAGAGAGTACACTTTGAAAAACAACACTAGTACTCTGAACCGCACATGACATGCATCCTGAAATATTCTCAGTGCAATAATTAAGCCATTCCGGATCAGAACCATCCCACGGTTCTTTGAAAGTGCCGTGCATTCATGGTTTGAAAGAAAGACCGAGGACCATTTCCGTATTGCTAGATCGGAGGGGAGTCGTAGCATCCAGAGACGCGATTTCACAAAGCCAAAGCCATTCCTTTTCTCCCTCCGTCATACTCTCACTAGTCATGAAAACACAATACCTCCATAACGTACTACCGTGAGGCCGGGTGTACCGCAAACAAGCCAAGCCAAAAAAGGAAAAACCGTTCCAATACCACGTGCCACACGCTCACATAAAGCCATGAAATCAAGTTCCTTTGAAGTATGATCTCTCGAGAGTACTGTACGTACTTACTTCTACTTGCCACTTCTGTCTTCAGCATTGACACGGCAGGGCAGGCAGGTAACAGCATCCTGCTCAGCAGTTGAGACCCAGGGCCCAGAGTACAGACAAAAGTAGGCAAAATACAGGTGTCCAATTGTGAAATCAAACAAACCACAGAGCTGGCTCCATACATACTATTACTGTAGTTATCTAAAGCCAGCCAAGCAGGCCAGCTAACACTTCTCGAAGAGATCGATGCACCAGAAACTCCATGGCGTCTGCGTCTACCGTATTAAAAAAAAATGGCAGATCTTTACCAGATGGATCATCATGCCACTCCAATCATTGACGTGATTATTCGAGGTTATGAGTAATCCATGAACAAAAAGGGTGAGAAAAAATGTACCCTTTTTCCTTCATATCATCATGAATCACTGGACTGCAGGGCCCACCCGGCCTGCTTGACCACATTTGATTTCCGATCTGAATTACGGGCATGGCCCATGTGTTTTTTATCGTCGTCCTCTGTGACGAAACAGGGAGGGACCACTGACCGAGTTTTTACTGGCCGGATGCGGTGACGAAGAATATGCTGTCCTCGTCGGTGTTTGCACGTTGGATCTGCCCACACGGCACCATGTGACATGCGAGGTAGTACTCCAGCTAGGCGTAACGAGGGTAGTAGAAATGCTAGGTACACATGGGGACGTGAACCTAAAAAATAACCTCGCCTTGTTGAACAACTGCGGGACTGTTTGTAGGGTGTTCTTTGTCCAAATAGGAATATCTATGCTACATACTACAATTTTAAAAGATTATATAAGGTGACATTTATCTTCTTTTACGAGAATTCCACAAGCTATTGCAAACTCGAGGTTGGCGTATATCATTCGAATTCTAGACAAATATGACATTTTCGTAGAATAGAATGTGACCAATTCAAGAGCAACTAATCTTTTTTTTACTAATTAATAAGAAAATATACCTTTTAATTCGAGCTGTAGAGAACTCCAACATGAACAAATGACTGCAGGACTGATGACTCCCCAAGGCCCCAACCTTGTGTTCTCACATAAAGTATGTCGTTATGGAGTACGTTTCATGTGAGATTCTACTATGCTTCACATGAGATTCTTGATAACAGTTCAGCCTATTACATCGACTCTCACTCTTTTTTAATCCTAAATTTCCAACGTTGCTTATGCTAAAGTACAATGATGCCACCAAGAAAGTTACTATTGCAATACAGAACAACAATTAAATCCTAATATCAACGCACATACACGCCATCACTCAATGATCTACGATCTATATGCAATAAGCCAATAAACCAAAAAAACAACTTGTATATATTAAAATTAATTAAAATAAACAAAGAAGATGAGCGCAAGAGTTGTGTGGACTTAAGAAAAGCCCCAGCGGCATGGAGCGCATCGCGCAGTCGTCCTCGGCTCCCCCCGCGGCTCCGTCCCACCGCCCCTTCCGTCAGCGGCCTCAACCACCACACCACCCAATGGAGGCTGGGGAAATCGGCGGGGCCCTCCTCTTCGTCCTCGCCGCCGCCGCCGCCGTCGCGGTCGCCGTGTCCGTCGGCGCGGTCGACTTCTCCCGCCCGCTCACCGGTACACACATTCGCTGCTCCTTCCCACCCATTCTATTTCTCTCCCCCCTCACCCCTCTCGCTCGGAGGGACGACAGCGCGCTACAGCTCACGTGATTTGACATGGCCTGCGCCCGCCGCCCGTTGGTTTTGTCCTGCTTTGTTCCGCAGCGGGCGACTTCCAGGGGGCGGTGTCCTGGCTCATCGGCATCCTCGACGGCACGTCCTCCGCGGCGGCGGACGTGTACGGGGCGTGGGTGGCGGTGCGGGCCGGCGTGATCGCGCCGGTGCTGCAGGTGGGGGTGTGGGCGTGCATGGTGATGTCGGTGATGCTGGTGGTGGAGGCCGTGTACAACAGCGTCGTCAGCCTCGGCGTCAAGGCCATTGGGTGGCGGCCTGAGTGGAGGTTCAAGTGGAAGCCTCTCGACGGCGCCGACGAGGAGAAGGGAAGCGCCCACTTCCCTATGGTCCTGGTCCAGATACCCATGTACAATGAGCTGGAGGTGAGAACTGACCCAAAAAAAAAGTTTCGTTTCGGAATTTTTTAACTATTCATCCATTGATTATTTGATTGATGAGTTGTTCTTCCGCTTGTTGCTTTGTGAGATTAAATATTATCTTGATGTGGTGCGTTTTCCCGTGTGTGGTATGGGCTCTTAGGTGTACAAGCTGTCGATAGGGGCAGCATGTGAGCTGCAGTGGCCAAAGGACAGGATAACAGTTCAAGTGCTGGACGATTCTACTGATCCCTTTATCAAGGTAACCTGTCTCTCCTAGTTAGTTCCTTGTTTCATGGTTGGGGATTATTCCTACAGAACCTTTTGTTTGGTGGACAAACTATTAATTTTCATACTGTTAGATCCTATCAGAACAAGTGAAACATCAAACTGGTTTGTTATAGCAGACAAATGCTCAAACTCGATCTGTTGCGGAATCACTACCAGAAGGATGATAACGTTTTGACATGAGACTAACTGCAATAGCCTCATAGGAGCATGCTAATCATTTGGGCTGGTGAGTGGGTGCAGAGGGAACATCATCCTTTATGAAGTGAGTAGCTCGCATAGCAGATGCTCGTCCTGCTTATATGAGATTAGTTGCATGAAAGTTACTTCAGCATTTGGCATAAAGGGAACTTGAAATGGTTGCCTCATTTGGATAAAACCTTTCGCAAACACAAGTCATCATCCAAGTAGGGATAAATTATTTTTTAAGAGTAATAGGGTCGAGCCCTCGTCTTTCAAGATTGGCAAAGACAAAATGTCAGTTTACAGCATATCAGATGGGTACGCCATCTAGAGTGTTTAAGCATCAGGTCCATTTCTCAAAGAGAAACCCTCCAAAATAACGATCTAGCTGAAGAGCTAAAGAACTAAAACAGCCTACTAGGGATACTGAACGAAGAACATCAGCCACCTAGTGGATCCATCAGACGCCATGCAGTGGGATGTTGAACCCGACTGCATCTTCTCAGCTGTTCCACATAAAACCGAAGATGGCTTCTAGGCCTGAAGCCACATCACTTGCGCAGCCCTCCTTGAGCCTTGCAACCTTCATGTGCAGTATCTCCCTCTTCTCCTCCTGGCACAAGATTCCCCACCTCTGTACCATCATAGCCAATTAGCCACCCTGTAGAGAAGTATACTCATACTACTACACGACAATCTCTGAAAACAAATGTCATTTCTTAGCTTCCAAACAGCAGCTGAAGCGATCATTAAGAGTACCATTTCTTTTATTAAAAAAAAGGGCGTACCCAGTGCCGTAGGCTCCCGCACTGCGGGGTCCGTAGGCTCCCGCACTGCGGGGTCTGGGGAAGGGAAATAGCCCGCAGCCTTTCCCGCACAAATGTGCAGAGGCTGGGGCTCGAACCCTGGACCTCTTGGTCATAGGCGGTAAAGCTTTACCGCTTGCACCAGGGCCGCCCTTCACCATTTCTTTTATTACTTAACCAAAATTTCCCTGTAGAATCTAATGAAGCATCTAACTGTAGTGATAAACGATCAGATATTTTGATGAGGTAAATGCAGAATGTGTAGAAGAAAACAACTCGAAAGCAGAGATGAGGCTGAGAATGAGAACAAATGTGAATAGTCATCTGAAGTTCTGGACCATACACTCACATGGCCAACTGCAGGTTGGACCCAGCTGTCTGGGTTTTGTTGTTGTTGTCTGTTAGGTGTGAGCAATGTAGAGATAATAGTCCAGTGAAAATAGAGTGACTAGAACTGTAACCATATTGAAACTAACAATAACAACCACTTTAGGGTAATGGTCAAACAGTATCATTAAAGTCTCAGCAGCACCATGGGGATGAGAATAACTACTGCCTCCTGACATTTCACAGCATCATGAGCCCACTCTCTGGCTTTCTGTCCACTTGTCTTTGTTTATTCAGAACCTAAGATCGGAGGGAACAGTTCAATAATTGGTGGATATATTCTTCTTTGGAATGGATCTTCCTCACCTCTCAAAAAAATCCACTCAATCATAATATGGAGTGCTTGCTAGCTTGATGCATATGAAGGACTGCTCCTATAAATTCCCATCTGTTTGCACGGCTAGAAATCAAAGTTTATGATCTGTATCCATCCAAAAGGTTTGCAATTTTTCATGAAGCACCATTTTCAGAAAATATTTTTTTAAAACAAAAATGTTAGCCAATTAAATATACAATGAAAAAGGCAAAAGATTTCCATGACAAATATTGACTGATCTATCTGGTTTGATTGAATTGTGTCAGCGAATGGGTTGGTTTAGTGTGATGGAGCAGTAGTAATTGGCAAACACAGCTGCATAATGATCCTTTGTTGAAGCATGGATAGCCTCCCAACCAAATAGCAGACAGTCCTCTTGGCCATCAGATTTATCCATTTGTGTTGACATAGCAGCTACTTGCCAACCTATCTTCAGATAGAGAACAACTAAATCGTGCTTAGCGTTTCAGTATCTGAACTGCCAGGAGTTCAACCATCTTATTTTCTAAGTGGTTAGATAATTTAAAACATTATTGGGTCTAACAAAAAGAATATGTGATGACTGAGATTACTTCTTGCTGCAGAATTTGGTGGAGCTTGAATGTGAGCACTGGGCGAACAAAGGTGTCAATATTAAGTATGCTACAAGAACCAGCCGCAAGGGGTTCAAGGCAGGAGCTCTGAAGAAAGGAATGGAATGTGACTATGCAATGCAAAGTGAATACGTTGCCATATTTGATGCTGATTTCCAGCCTGAACCAGATTTTCTGCTCCGAACTGTCCCGTTCCTTCTGCACAATCCGGAAGTTGCACTTGTTCAAGCTCGGTGGTCCTTCGGTAAGTACTCCATGTCCTGTTAGTTCTTGAGCACACTTTTCCAGCTACCTGTCAATCACAAATGCACAGGATTTGGTTATGGAACAGAATACCATGGGACATATTTCTTAAACCTCATGTCAAACTTGTCAGATATGCTCCCACATTTCAGTGTATCACCACAATGGAATACTTTCTCTATTTTCAGATGTTTTTCTTGTGAGAAATGCACAAATAGTTCTTACAACTAGCACAAGGAACTTGGAACATACAACCTAACTATTCTGGCCTCGGAAAATAAACATCTCCTTGCATAATGATGATATTAAAATATATTTCCATATTCTCCAATGATTCATGATTATGCCAGAAAGATGGCATAGAAACTGTTCAAAGATAATATAACATAAAAAAATTTGCAAGTGCATAAGCTTCTCAATCAATATAATATTTTATTCACTCTGATCGGTCCAATTCTTAATTGACAGAATTTTGCAGTGAATGACACGACAAGCCTGTTGACAAGGGTACAGAAGATGTTTTACGACTACCACTTCAAAGTTGAACAAGAAGCGGGATCAGCGACCTTTGCCTTCTTCAGTTTTAACGGTACACATCTTTTTGAACCTCTATAGGGTACAAATTCCCCAAAAGAGGCAGAAGCAACCCCAAAATTTCGGTCAAATATTACAATCTTCCTAATGGCATGTCTATTCTAGGAACTGCTGGAGTGTGGCGTACAGTAGCCATAAGAGACGCAGGAGGTTGGAAGGACCGAACTACAGTTGAAGATATGGACTTGGCGGTTCGAGCAACTCTAAAGGGCTGGAAATTTGTATATGTTGGGGATGTTAGAGTGAGTAAATCCTAACATATGACAGTGTTGGCAAAAGTAAATATATTTGATGCGATCATTTGACTATGCAATTCACAGGTCAAGAGTGAATTGCCGACCACTTACAAGGCCTACTGTCGGCAGCAATTCCGGTGGTCTAGTGGTGGTGCAAACTTATTCCGTAAGATGGCAAAGGATGTTTTGGTTGCCAAGGTGAGCATATCTCGCCAGGTTCCATTCTGGCAAATCATGTCTTTGGGGGGAAAAACTAAAAATTAGCCCCACTTGTTGTTCCACTAGGATATATCATTCGTCAAGAAGTTCTATATGCTCTATAGCTTCTTCTTTGTGAGGAGAGTTGTAGCGCCAACGGCCGCCTGTATTTTCTACAATATCATAATCCCCATCTCAGTCACAGTCCCGGAGCTCTACTTACCAATCTGGGGTGTTGCCTATATTCCCATGGTGCTTACCATAGTCACAGCCATAAGGCATCCAAAGTAAGTTTCTTTGTCATTGTGCCTTGAGTTCTAGATCAACATTGCTTATCTGTCCTTTCACCAACTAAAGCTAATGAACTTCAACTTGTCTTTGCAGAAATCTACACATATTGCCACTATGGATTTTGTTTGAGAGTGTGATGACATTGCATCGCATGAGAGCTGCACTTACTGGACTGCTGGAATTAGAAGGGTTCAACCAGTGGATTGTGACCAAGAAGGTGGGGAATGATCTCGAGGACACTGAAGTTCCTTTGATTCAAAAAACACGGAAAAGGCTAAGGGACAGGTGAAAACTCGCAACTCAGGCTTTCTGGATTAGTATAAAATTATATTATCAAGGGTACCAGGCAGGGCAACACTACACGTCATACATTACTGATATACTGTACTTTCTTGCAGAGTCAATTTCCGTGAGATTGGATTTTCGGTGTTTCTCTTCCTCTGTGCATCATACAACCTGGTGTTCCATGGGAAAACAAGCTACTACTTATATATGTACCTTCAGGGATTAACATTTCTGTTACTAGGGTTTAACTTCACTGGCACTTGTTCCTGCTGCCAATGACAGCATGGCAAAGCTGTATGAATTGCTGCTTTATAATCATTTTCTGGGTTCATAACGTTTCAAATGGTTTAGATCTTAGATGCATAGAAAGATGGCATTATTCTGCATGCTGGCAGTGATTTAGATCTTGTAATACAATACTGCCATCACAAAGTTAAAACGAAAACGATGGCAACGTGGTGATGGCAATTTTCAGAAAGTGCTTTGTTTTATCGGATATTGAATGGAAGGATGTGCTGTCAAGCAAACACAACGACCTGCGCCCTCCAATGCTAATGCAGCAACAACCGACACTAAAAATCATTTTTAAAAATGCATTAAATGGTAATAGACGTGAATTGCATATACTCCGTTGATGGTTACAGATCATCATTATTCAGACACAAACAGATGTATGACCTCAAAAAATGACTAAATACACACATATAGGATGACTTTGACGCTAGTGGGAATCTAGGAATGTATAGTTTCTGGGCTGCCACAAAATGACTAACCTATCCATTCCTGGTTACATCAAAAGGGGCATTTCATCGAAATACAACCCTCAAACCCTTTCGACAGGGCATCCTCAACATTACAAGGGGAGTTCTGAAGACAACCTCTTGAGTTGTGTAAATGCATATCCTCGTGGTAATCTGAGGAACTATTGGAGAAATGGGTAGTTTTGTGGGATTCCCCCACTCCATATCTAGCGTCATGACTTTCCTTGAGTCGCTTTATTGGTGTAAGGTGAACAGAGCGTGTAAAACTATCCGAAAGTTCTACATCCTCTTCATTGGACTTGAAGTGAGGACATTTCCTCTTTGATCCAGGTAGAGGATCCAGCCCTGTAACACCAGATTCAGAACAGTGTGTAATGTGAAGATGGATTAAAAAAAAGTAAAAAAAAAAACACTGGTCCAAATAATAATAATACCTTTAAATGTACTGGAAATGCTACACTGTGATTCCATCGCACCGCTACAGTCAGTGGAGTGATAAATCCTACATTTTACAAGTAGAGACACATAAGTCAGCAAACAGCTAGGAAGAAACATTACTATCTAGAGACAACAAGAAGATTAACTTAGCTTATTATGACGAATAAATTCACAAAAACTGTATAGCTAATTAGCTATTGCATAAAACAAACATTCAATCGTTCTCTCTGGGAAAGTCATGGTTCCCACACGAGAAGCTTCCATTACACATTCAAAAGAACTGACAGGCAACAGCTATGGATGAATCAGCACTGATCAGCAACTTTTGTGAGCCCCATCCTATTGTAATTTCTACAAAGCCAATCTGATTTCTCCAATGTTTTCCTTTTTAAATTGCTACCGGTATAGATTGTCACTATGGTTTTGAATAGACAGTAATATGCACCAATAACACAAGGATTTGCAAAATAAACAATTGTACAAAAAGCTAGTAGTAATTTATCAAAGCAAGCGGCATCTAGGACTATACTCCAATAGAAGGTTACGTGAGTAAAACAGATCTTGAGATCTTCCCAAAATCTTTCATGAGTAAAATAGCTTAGTCTTGACAACATTCGGACCTTTCCGCACTCCCTAATTTAAATTTAATTATTCATTTATACTAGGAAATCCAAGGGGTGTTGTAGTGAAAGAAAACAGATCTCATTTGTGTTTCATGACTAATTTAAGAAAGGATTTACTGACTATGAATTTGACAGCAGAAAGTCATTCGGTGGAAAGAAAATGAAAACTAATGAGAACCATTATATGTTTGCATTATCCATTTATACTTTGTTTGGATGCACTCGTATCCACCTCAATCCATGTGTGTTGGAGTGGATTGGGGTGGAAAATAGTTTAAGTTCCACCCCAATCCATTCCAACACATGTGGATTGAGGTGGATACGAGTACATCCAAACAAGCCCTTAATGATTATGCTTTATGTTTGACAACAGGAAGAACATATATAAACTGAACTGCAAGAGAATATAATCATGTTGTGGCAGCAAACCTGTGCATTTGCTCCACAAAATCATCAATCAGAACAGGCCAAGCACCTGAAAGAAGACAGGAATAGGAACTAAGAAAAATTCTTAATTATCATGGAGCTACGCTATAAAGGCAGCTGCAGCCTGCAGACAAAGAATTGAAAATCGAAGTGTCATGTAGAAAGAATTTGTACCTCGTGGGTCATAACCTTCCAGATCTTCATTTACACACCTGCTGAAAGCTAGCAGCTGCTGCCAAGTATCCTCAGATATGTTGTGGCGTTGATACTTCTGAGAAAAAGTATTATAGTTTTAGGTTTTTTTAAACAAAGAAAAAAAATAGTGAAGTCTATTTATGACTGTGCATCATAAGAGAAGGGGGTGCAAGTGATGAAGTTAATTTCCCTTTCTGAAGAGGAAAAAAAAAAGAAATATTCAAGAAATAATATTAATTAATGGTTTATTGAGGACTAAAGATTTGAACTGTAGTAAAGCAGTATTATAGTACTTCAACTCTTAGGTTTTCAACATTTCTTCCCAACAGAAGATGCCAAATGATAACTAAAGCAACTATGCATTCTGCAATATGCTAACTAAACTATGCATCTTAAAACAAAAATTTAGGTTTGACAAGAACATAAGCATTAGTCAGAATGGCACAACGGCATAACTGGAAACCAAACATCTAATAATTACCACGTGCATCACTATTCTAACATTTCTGTTTAGTCAATAGTCACCATGTATCAAACCATACAATTACAGCATAAGCCAGCCATTCAACTAGAGTGAAGTGCTTATCTTCATACATATATGATGTCTTAGTAAATGTCGGTAGAATGGCAACTATAGAATATCCAAGTCAAAGGTTTGACAAGAACATAAGTATTAGCCAGAATTGCACAACTGGAAACCAAACATCTAATAATTACCACGTGCATGAATATTCTAATATTTCTGTTTAGTCAATAGTCATCGTGTATCAAACCATATAATTTACAGCATAAACCAGCCATTCAACTAGAGTGAAGTGCTTTTCTTCATACATATATGATATGTCTTAGTAAATGTCAGAAGAATGACAACTATAGAAGATCCATGTCAACCTTTTTTATTATTCTCAAGGGTAACTGGACAAAAATGGAGCACTACTAATACTTTAATAAACAATCACAAAAAAAAAAAAAAAGAACAACACGCATTTGAGTTGAACTATGGAGATGTCATATCATGTCCAAGCAAAGCAATTTCTATACCTCAACGAAGTTACACCATCGATCAAGCAAACGGAACCTTCCATTCAGAACAATCTTCCATGCTGCTACAGCTCTTTGAATAGCTATACAAATGAAAAGGGAAATTCCTAGTTAGTTTTCTATGGGTATAAGAAGTATAGTAGGTTACCAGTAGCATCCAGACATCATTGAGAATACAGGATCTTACTGATACTCTTTTGCCCCTTTTCACGACAGATGAAGAAGACAAAATCGTAGAAGCAATTGAATAGGCCTGTATCCTCCTAAAAAAGAAGGATCTCAATTAACATAAGGTAGTGAAGAAGGCTCTTAGTTAACGTAAGATAGTAAAGATCAGTAAAAAAAATGTCAATCAGATTGGAAAGACACACTCACCAAATCAATAAATGGAATGAGCTTTGGGACATCAGCAAAAATCACGTCCCTGCATCAATATTAGGATGTTTAATCATGTGAAAGGCTAACATAGGATGAGAAAAATAAAACAGAACCAAACATGATTGAAAAAGAGAATACATTCACATGAATGGAGGTTATGAAGTTTATGTGATCAGGGTTGATTAAGGATTTGCACTTGTGTATTGGCCAGGATGTACGAGCGACAAACAATGAAAAACGCCATGATGTTTGCAACATTGAATAACCACCATGATATTTATTTTTTTTACTTCCAAGTAAAAAACAGTTCAATTTCAATGTGCTGGTAACACTAACAGAGGAAAATCAGCTCCAAAAGATTTATATATTTACAGCAACAGAGAGACAAGTACAACTATTTATATTCACATATTGTTCAATTCGCGTTTAAATCTTATTCAAATTACACCTCGGCCAAATTCTAAACAGAAAGTAGTAAGGGCCAATAGATTTCTCTAATTCTTAGACAAGGTTTCATATTACATATGCAAGCAAGAAATAGAAAAGTATGCATCTTGTCATAAAGTTTCACCATGGTGCAGGATATATCTTAATGAAAAGAACTAAAAAAGATGCAAACCTCATTCCATCAATTCCATCAATAGCTAGTGAAAGCTCAATCATTCCTTGTCTTGTCTCCACACTTGGACCTCCTGATACGATACCTAGCAAAACAAAGGCCAAAAGAACCAATAGGTCGATACAGTGCCCCAATAAACACAATCTGAACTAAAAATGTGAACACAAGAACCGTTTAGTTCACATTAAACTTTTTTACTATGCACGAGGTTTGGTTTAGTTCCTGAGAATTTTGTCTACTCTAGGTGCCAAAGAAGGATGGTACTATGATCGAATTGCACAAGAATTATCAACTGTACAGCCTCGAAGTATGAATTTTGGTGAAGAACAGCATATCAGTTTGCACGAGTTGTTTCTCTAGCATCTGCCTTGCTATAACTAACACTTCTTGGAATTTTTTATCACCCAAGAAAGCAAGAACCGATAAGAGAAGGCAAGGCAGTGACCCATTTTTCGTCAAGAAGTCAGACAATTGACCACCGATTAACGTTCAGGACCACTTCTTCGGTAGTCGAACCCACCCATTTAGCAGAATTCTCAATTTGGAAACCACAAGGTTCATCATGTTTCGCAAAAAGAAAGAAAGACCAAAATCCAAAAAAGTTACTCCCAAAAGTTACCCACTAAACCCACCGAAAAACCGCAAAGCATCCGCTCCAAACCCGCAAGCGAATTCGACGGCAGGGAGCTCACCGTAGTACTTGAGGAAGGCCTCGGCGGCGGAGGGGCACGCGGCCGCCGCGGCCGCGAAGCCTTCGGATCCCATGGGCCAGGGCTCGGATCCGAATCAGGAGACCCTAGGCCCCCGCGGCTCGTCGCCGACGCCGCAACAACCCCGAGTCCACCACCGCCTCCTCGATCTCACGTGAGAGCGAGCCGACACGACACGGAGGCGAGCGCGAGAAGGCAAGAGGTGAGAAAGGGAGAGAGGCGTCGAGTTCGGTGGTGGGCCAGGGTGTCAGGCATCTGCTAGTGCCGAAGTGGTCTAGTGTGGGTCCACCCGTCAGTATCTCTGTCAGCCCGTTGTCACTGGCCTCTGACAGAGACGACGGGTTGCGACTTGCGAGCGGATAAACAGGGGCTTAATTCTGTTTTGCTCGTTTATAATGGGCCTGTAAGAAACAGCCTTTCTTCGGTCGGTCCATTTATCAATGGCCGGATATGTTCCGTTTCCATCATTACTTCGCCTAATGGGCCTACATTTCTGTGCGAATAAAGCGGCCCATCAGATAACCGACACTCCATGGTCCATGCTATGGACCCCGCATGTCGGCTACCCTATCCGTCTCTCGCGTTCTCCACTTCCGTCGCAGCGGGCGTGGACCCCACATGTCAGGGACCCAGCGGCCGACGCAAAATATCTGGGCTCTGGAACCTTCGGGAACCGAAACGCAACGGAAACAGGTCAGCGACCTTGACAGCGCTCCGAAAACTTCCCCAACTCGGATGCACAGCCGTGTCCAACTGCCCAACGGACCCCGCCTGGTTTGGAGCCCACAGATCAGAGAAACGAGGAGCCAGCTCTCGGGAACGTTCCAGAACCTCCCCTAATAATCATATATAGCCGTCAATTCAAGCCACCGAAAATCACACCAGAAAACACAACCTCTGGTTGCTTTCGATTCTTTCACGGTTCCACACCTGTCTCTCTCTCGTGCTCGATCGATCGCCTCCTCCTCCTCCACCCATGGCCTCGGCGACCGACGAAGACCGCGCGGCGGCGGCGGGCATCCTGCGGCTGATGACGATGAGGCTAGCGGCGGTGGCACCCGCCTCGGCATTGCCGCGGGGCGGCGGGGGCCCCGGCCTGATGGTGGTGCAGCACGTCATCCTCGACGGCGATGGGGATCTGTTCTCTGGCGGGGTCGGCGGCGGCGTGCCGCCGGCGTCGAAGGCCGCAATCGCCGCGCTGAAGGAGGTGAAGGCCGGGGAGGTCGAGCTGGGCGAGTGCGCCATCTGCCTGGACGGGGTGGAGGACGCCTGCAAGGAGATGCCGTGCGGGCACCGCTTCCACGGGGGCTGCCTGGAGAAGTGGCTCGGAGTGCACGGCAACTGCCCCGTGTGCCGTCGCGAGCTGCCGCCGCCGCCGGCCAAGGAGAAGGACAATGCGGCGGCGGCGGGGACGAGAGGCGGAGGCCCAGGGCCGCGGTCGTTGTCAGCTACCTCGTGCTCGGAGAAGAGCGGGGGGAGGCTCAGGCGCAGCCGGAGAGAGAGGAGCCGTGGAACATTAGGATAGAGGACGTGGATTAAGAATAGGATTAGGAGATACTACTATGGTTCGCTTTCCAATTGGTTTACTGATTGGTTTGATGGCGGAGGTGGTTTTGTACATATTATTATTCTAATATAAGTAGTAGTGTGTGTTGGCCATGCATTTCAAGGGGAATTGTAAATACTTCGAGATGTCGAAAACGTTTTACAACGCAAGTTCAATTTGTTGATCAATGCTAACTACTAGGCGTTTTCGAAAAAATGTTCTTCTGTTGTTTTGATGTGCAATTCTCGCAAATTACTCCGTGTATTCTGCTGCTCTATGGCTTCCAGAGTTGCTTTCCAAACAGAAGAAATAGAGCGTGTGACCTCGATTCAATTTGCGCCTTGTATTCTGCTGCTCTGTCCTCTGTGGCTTTCCAGTTCCAGAGTTGCTTTCCAAACGTGTGACCTCGATCTACAGGTTTGGGCCAGGATATATGAACGTCAGCCTATCCTGTGGCCCAAACCGAAGCAGCACCCAAACGTCACCGCAGCGCGGAGAAGTGCCGTCGAATACCGGAGTTGATCCATAGTACTATCATGGGGCTGCTGAAGTTGAATCAATACATGCAGCGGCAGCGGCAGCGGAAACGGCGTCGTCGCCAAATCAAAGGCCGCAGTAAGTCGCCTTCGCATCTCACCTTTCCTACTCTTCAATCGCATGAAAAACACACCACGACTCGACTTATTATTAGTTCCGGGCTCGCCGGCGCCGGAGGGTGAGGTCCGCCGCCGTTTTTATGGTTCGGGTAAGAGTTTTTATGGTTTGTGCTGTACGGATGCCCAATTCGGCACTTCAGCGTGACGGTAGGGGAAGCTGTCAGCCGCTGGTTGCGGATGACGGACAGTCCGCCCAGGCAGCACGGTGGATGCTGTGGATCTTGGTTGTCGCTGGACAGTGATGCCGATTCAAATGTAATTTCATTTGCTTTAAATCAGACTGCCAATTATATTCTGTTTTGGTTATCAAGGTTGTTCTGTTTTCTGGTCAGCTTGTTATGTCTCCAACCGCCGCATGCGAATTTTTCACTACCAAATGCGAATTTTTCACTAAACCACAAAATCAGGGGCCAGTCAAAACCTCTTTCTTTTCAATTAAATTAAAACATGCTAGTGTTTGTCTCAATGTCTATGGGCAATCCTTTGCACAAGTTTGATTAGAGAAGCATTTTTTTTTTCTCGAATACGCAAGAGCGTTGCGTATCATTTGTATTAAGAGGGGAAAACAGAGTTTATGTTACAAGTGGTCTTCGCCGCCCCGACAGGAGCTACTAAGGATTACATTGAGTTAAAAACGATCTCGACACTCACAACACTCGAAAAGCTGTTTAGCCGCTATCCAACACTCAGACTCTCAGATTCAGTTTTTATGCATACTCTTGTGTTTGACAGTTTATTTTTTTTATTTATTCTCTTTATTATGCCTTTATTATTCATAGCTAGCTATGCATGGTTTATTGCAGATGAATCGATTGCTTCACGGACTAAAACAAAAAGGCTGCCCTATAAACAAGATGAAAATCCTTTGGCATGTCAAATGGAGGGATATTACGGGCCAGACCTTCCAGAGGTACGACATAAGATACTGGCAAGTAGAATATCACTGAGGTCATACTAGTGGATAAGTAGTTTTGCACTATCCATACAGAAACTACTTATCCGGGTGAGTAGTTTTGCATAAAGACTTTGTGCTCCATACACCTGCAATCAAGGTTCTAATCCAACAGCAACACTTTGTGCAATCATACACACATTACCTCGGGTAGAACTTCTCCAAGCAGCATTTGTTGCCTTCACAGTTTACAGTTTTGATGATGGTTTCTTTTTTACCATATGTGCATGCAGGACATCTGGCGTCATATACATTCCCTAATGCCAATGCGTGATGCTGCCCGGACTGCATGTGCGTCTCAGGCCTTTGTAGGTTCCTGGAGATGTCGTCCCGATCTCATCTTCAGTGAGGAAACATTGGGCTTAAACAAAAATGCATACAGAAAGGATGAAAAAAATCAGATACTTTACCAACATAGTTGACCACATTATGAAAAAACGCAAAGCAATTGGCGTGAAGACATTTAAGGTTGATGCTGGGTTAATTTACAATCGAAAGGACTGTTCTCATATTGATCGTCTTGACAGCTGGCTTCAGATTGCTTTTAAACAAGGGATTGCGGAACTTAGCCTAAAACTGGGTGCAGTTACTACAAAGTACAGAGTTCCATGCTCACTTTTGTCAGGCACAACTGTTGAATCACTCCGATGTCTTCTCCTTACCAACTGCAACTTTTGTTCCACAGTAGAATTTGGTTGCTTCAAAAGCTTGACAACACTACAACTGTATTCGGTGCATATTATGGAGCACAATCTAAGGTGTCTTCTTCTCAATACTTCTGATTTGGAGCGGTTGGAACTCAGTTGCTGCCATTCCATAGAAAGCCTCGACATTCCTTGCCTGCAGCGACTCTCCTTCCTCTCCGTGTTCACTTGTCGAAATCTTAAAGTTGTCACGAACAAAGCTCCGAATCTCTCCGGTTTTCACCTTTTTGGTGATCTCAATGTACAACTCTCACTTGGAAATACACTGCAAATTAAGGACTTATACAGATACTTTGATAATGCTGTTTATTATGCTCGTACTGAGCTTCCACACAGCATGCCAATTCTTGAAACTCTTACCATATATTCTGACAGTGAGGTATGTGTGTTCTTAAAACTTTTAGGTGCCTATAGACTAGCACATATAAGGGAATTGCAACAGTTAAAATCTGACATCTTTTATTTGCAGATGGTCAATACACCAATTGTACCTAGCAGATTCTTCCACCTCAAATTCTTGAGTATTTCTGTTGGAGGACTGAACTATGATATTTTTTCTCTGGTTTCCTTTATTGATTCTTCTCCAAACTTGGAGACGTTCATCTTGGATGTGAGTCACTGTTCTTCCTGCCAATGTACTACTTATATAATAATTATGGTGGAGTTGTCCTCTCAAGTTTGACTTTTTATCTCTAGGTGTTTCCTGAATATGTGATGCCTACCTCGATCTTCGAAGACCCTTCAAGTCTGAGGAGTATGCCCAAGCTCCGCCACGACAAACTGAAGCGAATGGAGATCATCCATTTTACTTCTGCAAAGACCTTGGTTGAGTTAACATGTCAGATTCTTGAATCTGCAAGATCTCTTGAGAGCCTTACATTGGACACCACTCAGGGTGCGCTTAGATGCTCTGTTAGCAAATCTGGCAAATGCATCTTGATGCGCAGAGATGCTCTGGCATGGCTCCAAATCTGGCTGTTGAAAGCTATGTCAAGCCCAAGGTTTGGCCCACTCTTGATTTCAATGTTTTGGAGCCATGCCGCCAGTGCCATGCTGAAATATAAAAGTTTTTTTTTTGTTGCGAATGTTGAAAATTAAATGTTAGGTTATCATAATGATAATTCTTCTTGGCGAATAATTTCGATTGTATATTTGCCTAGCCGTCCGTTGAGTTACTGTACTCCGTCTTGCAAATTCTTGGAGGTATCACCCTCCCCATCCTCCAGAGGGATCTAACGTGCACAGCATAAGCGCACATAAAAAAAACAAAAAAATTTGCAGGTTTGTGGATATTATCATCTCGGCCTCTCTCTACTACGGTGACACAACTCTTAACTGAAGAACTTTTGTTCATACAAATCTTACTCTAGAGCGCGCTATACAACTTGTCACAAACAGAAAGAGTAAGAATTCAGGCTGCACATGTACACTACGACATGCATATTTACACTTGCAGGTCCTACTACAGTTACTTGAATTTGTTCCAGACCAAGAGACCCCAGATTAGCTTGAAATCACCGTACACAATCCTCACAGTTATCTCTGTCTTTGTCGTCATGGGCCCGGTGCTTTAGGAGTGTGACGATCGTTCGCACCTGAGCCTGGGTAGTCAGTTATCTGCAGAGCCATCCTTCCAAACATCTCTTCAACCACCGCGTTGCTTCTCCAGTTATCCTGCACGGCCGATAGGATTAATTAAGGCTCGTTTGGACTGCATTGTACTGTACAAATTGTCATAGGAACCCTATACAATTTTTACAAGAAACACAGAGAAACAAGATCTAAGAAATGGCTCACACAAGCACACACAACGGCAATATTTGGAGTAGGAGTGTAAGACGAATAGGCAAGGCTCAAACCGGGCTTTGTTTTAATTACTGTGCACACTGGTGAATGTCCTTAAACTTAACTTCACCGACTTGTCTATTACTTTGCTAGTGTCTATTTTGTAGAATGGCATCATTATTTGACCTAAATGTTTTTTTAAGTAACCTGTAGTTTTGACTGGAAGATCAATGCACAAATGAACGCCTCAAATGAAATCATAAATCACACACTTTCAGGTAGCTCAACAACTATACACTCATGTAAACGTAACAGCTTCAGACATCTAACCCTGAATCATTTATCGTTAATTTCTGCTCTTAGCTACAGCACTATACAAAGGCACAAAAAATTCTCTAGGCCATATTTAGTGAAAAAACAAGAAGAAAAATCCGACTTTGAACACAAAACTATGCAGCTAATTAGCTCTCAAGGTTGTTTATTTGTACTATACGTACGTACTAGCTACTGCATCCAGTCAAGTACCTCTGCTGAAACTTGCGCACCCTCTAACGCGGGCGGAGCCTCACCGATCCTCGCTCTGAAGCCCCCTGCGTCCACACAACAAAATCATCACAGCTCCGGCCAGTTCAGATCTCCAGAACATCTACTAGTACGTAGCGAAATTAACACGCTTGAAAAGGAAGGGACCAAAGATAATTCAGGCAAGGTCAAATGGTTACTTGTGAAACGAGCTGCTTGAGCGGGCACGACGACGACGAGAAAGAGAGCGAGCAGCAGGATCACCAGCAGCCGGCCGGCCCCCTGCAGCCTCGCCATCGCCATGCCTTCTTCTTCTTCTTCTTCTTCTTCTTCTTCTTCTTCTTCGACACCGCCGCAGGAGCTAGCCTAGGAGCGTACGTATATGACCCTTGGCTGGACGAGGCGGCGCGCGAGGTTAAATAGCTGCGACGACACGACCGGCGAGACCACGGCGTGCGTGCGTGTCCGGCTGTCCGCCCCGCCCTCTTGCGTCTTCGGAGAATTCACAGCTAATCATGGATAGAGCACTGGAAAGAAAGAACACGCGGAGAGAAAAAAACAAGTCTTTTTTCTGACGCCCACCACCAACGCAATTGGCCGCTTACCTAACACACGGCTTTGTTGTGTCCACTGATGACCAGTGAAGTGATCGCTGCGCCTGCTGCTGCTGGTGCTGCAAAAGATAAGAGAGCCCCAGCCCTAGCTATCAGGGCTAGCAGTAGTAGATGGCCTTGCCGCACGGGGCACGGCTCCAAGGTCCAAGCAAGTAGCAAGGGCAGCGTCCCAAGATCTCTCCATCTACTGACGTGCTGATGGGCGGACCCTACTTTCTGCTTTGCATTGGGTCAGAGAGTATAGATGGCCGTCGTGTCGTGCCGTGCTAGCCCGTGCCATGCCTAGTCGTGCTTCGTGTCTAACTGTCGGCCGCCGTGCCGTGCCGTCTGTCGTGCCGTGCCGGCCCATGGCCCGTCTGTTGACACAAAAAACGTCAGGATCTGCGAACACCTCGGGCTTATACCCGAAATTCGATATCCGGAGGCGTGCCAGTCGATTTGACCAGTTAATCGACAAGGACGATAACTAGAACAAGATTCAATCAAGACAACGGCGATGCGCCCGGATGCCGAGATTGATACTTGATCAGGATAACTAGAGCAGAGTTGAACGAGACAACGGCGATGCGCCCGGATGTCAAAGCTCAGAGGTACTCCCACACGGAACTTACAAGGATTTGACGGAGATCAAGATGATGCAGCCCGTCGAAGCTTGAAGAACTTATAAATAAGCTAAAACTAATGCAATAAAGGGTAAATTGCGATAAAAGTAGAATAAGAATAAATTGGTTTGTTTTTGATATTGGATTGATCTTTTACACGCAGCCCTTGGGCACATATTTATACTCCCGCATGGAGAGTTGTACATAGACACGACTCGTATCTTTCCTAAAATAAACTCCTAACTTTAAGGAAACTTGACCCGCGTAGGAGTCGGATCTAAAATAACAATATTATTTTCCTAAACAAACACGCCTATTTCAAAGGAAAACAAACGACTCATACAAGAGTCAGACTCAAACTACTATAATAATACTGGTATGAAGTCACCAGTTTCCTTATGTCTTTGCTTCGATGAAAACTTTTCATCGGCAGACTCCTTCAATCCACAATTTTCTTCTTTTAGCATCATCTATCCCTTGCTGACATCAACCGCTAAGTCACCCTATGCCCATCGGCACTCCCTGCCCATCGACATCGGCAATACTTTCCGATCGGCAACCTTGTACTGGCAACCTTCCATCGGCATCGGCAACATCTCCTCATCGGCAATCGGCATCAGCAGCTTTACAGCTTAGGCGACTTGACTTCACCAATTAACTCTTGTCGGCAAGAATCATCCAGCCTCCATCGACAATAATTATCCAACTTTCATCGGCAACAAACTTATCTTTCCTGCAGCATTCTCCCTTGTCGGCAAATTCAACTGATAACTTTCCGATGCCGATAGAAAACAACCACAAGTCTTAATTCATTTGACACGTGCCGAAAAACGGTGTCAACACATGCCTCCCAGTTTCGGAGTGTATAATACTTTACGTGCCAAAATTCCCTCTACTGTAGCCGTTACCTTCGAGATAACTGCGCAACTTCCTCGATCTCCGCGCGCAGAACCGCAATTTATTAATAAAATCCCTCGATTATAGCACAAACAGTTGCAAATATGACAATATCTTCTTGATTATCGCGCACATCCACCGCAGGCCTCTCCACATTCCTGCACAGTATGAACTGAAATCTCAAAATACCCCTGAGTAAGCTTATAAAAGTTACCAGGATCCAATCTGCCTTTTTACCCTAAGCCTTCTTTCACTTTCTCGTCTGCCTTCGTCTTCAACCTCCGGCGGCGTCTCCGAAGAACACCTTCTCGAGCTCGAGCAACAGTGCTTTCTCCAAGCCCAATACGAACCGCAAGAACCCTCTCAGCTCCAATGACGATTCAAGTCGACATTCCTAAGGTAAATCCACTTTTCTCCTCATCCAATCCTCTGCTAATTCCTTTCCCGTATGAATCCATAATCTTTCCCTTTTCTTCTTTGATTCCTTCCTCTCTTTCCTTTTCAAAACCTAGGAACTGTACAACAAAGTAGTGATCCCTCTCGAACAGTCCAGCTTTACCTGTTTAGGCCCAATGGGGAATCCTGATCCTAACTACATGATCAATGCGGAAGCCAACCGTATTCCATTCAGATCTGAAAGCTTCAGTTTAGGATTATGAAAGGACGCTTTCCGGTCATGGCCCAAGCCCACCAAAGGGTGGAAGAACTGGTACCTTAGGGTCGTTAGGACGCAGCAAGTCTATTGGTCAGAGCGCAATTTGGATCAGTGCATCAGGCTCTCCATTGCCGATATGGGAGAAAAATGAGAACATGCTGATAGCTGCCTCCTACTTCTGATCCGACACTATGAACGCCTTCCTATTCAGGCATGGACCAGCCACTCACACACTTGCCGATGTGCACATGTTGACTGGTCTCGATGTCTCCTCTGCCGATACCTTCACTTTGTTTAATAGGAAGGCCGAGTATAAAGTGAACACTCGGAATATCGGCGGTTGGACTGGCTATATCCAAGAATATCAGAAGACTGGATCGGTAAGCCAGAGGGAACATGCCATATTTCTGAATATGTGGCTGGAAAAATTCATCTTCTGTGACAGGGCAGTCGGACCTACCACCATGCATCTTCCGGCAGCTGAACTCATTGCCGATGGAACAAAACTTCCTCTAGGCAGATATCTTCTTGGATCAGTATACCGCCTTCTACATCAAGTATCCAGGAAGTTACTGCTAGGCGAGCCCATCGGCAACCTCGGGGGTCCCTGGTGATTCATCAACATGTGGCTGAACACACAGATGTACAAAGCCCTTCAGTTTGACTTGTTCTCTCAACAATTCCCAAGGGACATATCGGAGGATTACAAATATAGGGATGAATCGGCAACTCGCCCTCCACTCAACTTTGGAGAGGCCATCATAGTACTGCCAGGGACCGATGCCGATGCAGAGCAGTTTGGTCTATTCTTCCAGAAATTCTACAATGGAATCCCTGCTTCAGAGCGGCTCTGGTGGCCATACATTGATAAGAACAATCAATTTCCGCTGCTGTTCAATCTCACCGATGGGAATGTGCCTCAGAATCAAATAATCATGAAGGCCAGTATTGTTCCCCGAGCCATCCCAGTCAATATTTTTGGAACCGGGAAAAATGCCCCTCCATCCTTCGAGTTCTACTACCCATCGGCTGCGGCAAGACAACTGGCATTTGACCAACTGTCGATCAAGCTCTGCTACTCCAAGGTGGTAAAACCAAGGCAGACCATCTCCAGTGCCATAGACTGGAACAAAATCGTCAATCTTCCACCCAATGCCAATACGTCAGATATTGACTTATCCTCCTGGTCACCAACATCCTTCATCATGAATGAATATAAATTCTGGTGGCAAGAATGGAGATATCAATTATTTGCCAAGTCATCACACTACTATCGGCATATGATTGACGCCAACCACATCACCCCCGACGACGCAGTAAGTTTTTAATCCCGATGTATTCTTCTACTTTATTCTTATCATCGGCAGCTGACCTCTTTATGCTTGACAGGTTGATGACCCAATCCCCAAGATGAGCAGGAGTGGCAAGTCATTCAACCTCCGAATGATGAGTCCTATATCACTCATCGGCAACAATGCCCTCACACTGGCTGCCTTCACCCCCAGAAGGTACCCAAATCGACGCTTGTAAAAACCAAGGCTACATCGGCTGCTGCTACTGCCTTAACACTGGTTTTTATAGTAAATCTCATCTTCACTCATATCGATCACATACTGTTTCATCGGCAACATTTTATTTGACGTAACTTGCACTAAATATTTTCAGGCAATGAGGTCATCGGCAGTTGCTCCAAGCACGCAAGCATCTCCAAGTCCTGCTGCCGATGCCCCCCAGGCTTCATCGAAACGGGCTGGATCTTCCGCTGCTACACCAAGGAAGAAAAGGCGCTTGAGATTGGCTACCCCATCTTCGCCATCAACTCCAGTTGCATCACCAACTGTCGACGCGCCAACGGCAGAGCCATCATCGGCCCCTATCCCTGATCACCCACTGGACGATATCCCCGATCAGGAGATAACACCACCCACTGCAGCAGCGGAGGCGACATCGGCATCGGCACCTTCACCAACCGAAATCCCCAATGAGAGAACGGTGTCGCCACCACGGGAGCAAGCTACTACATCGGAAGCAACGCCAGCAACAATGCCACCAGCACCAACGGCGTCAGCTGCTTCCCCAACAGAAGCCCACTCATCGGCAACTGCTGCCGATCTCCAGAATGAGGCTGGACCATCCAACATGCCAAGTCCTAGGCAAAAAATTCGCTTTAAAATAGTAAGTCAATCACCTAAAATCTGTAACATAACCTTATAATCGGCATATCATAACTTCTTCTTTTTTTAGGCCCAAGACACCCTAGACAGCCTGTTTTCCTTCGGCCTTAACCCCCAGGACGAGGATGAACACCAAGAAGGCCCCGCTCGAGCAGACAGCCTGTTCTCCTTCACTATCAACATTCCCGATGAGGATGAGGACGAGGAAAGTTCTGCCCTAGCTCTATCGACAGAGATCAAATCCAAACTCGAAGCACTGCTTTCCTTGCTGCAACAAGATACATCCCAGCTCGTTCAGGATTCAACTGCAGCAAGGGCAGCTTTCAAAGATATCCAAGGCCAACTTCCTGCCGATGCAGAAGAGATCCTCCTTCAAGCAGCCTTCCTCGAGAGCCGCCGACTCCAATACCAACGGGTCTCAGGCCGCATTGCTAACAGGAATGCTCAATCCAAACTTACGGAAGAAATGCTTAAGTTTAAGCAAATTGCCGATGAGAAGCACAAGAACATCGGCCAAGCGGAAGCTTCCGGCATTGGTCTTGAACAGGAATTCATCCAATTATCGGCAAGAAAGGAAGAGCTGCAGGCCGAGCTGAGAAAAGTTGACGAAGCCTTGAACGCAGTTAGCCAGAAGAGAGTCCAACTTCCCGATACCATCGTAATTCTGCGGCAAGAGAGGGACAACAATGCCCGACAAGCCATCGCTCTGAAGAAAAAGATCAAGTCGGTTGAAGGATCTGCCGATGAGGATGCTAGGGACATAGAAGAGATAGAACAAATTCGCCTGCGTGCGATATCAGTTATCCAATCCCTATTGTAACTTGTTAAATTCCATCACATCGGCAAATGTAATCAGTAATACTTGATTTTGGCTTTGTAATATAACGTCATGCTTTTACCGATGTATTATAACTTTCTCTTTTATCGGCATTCAAACGAGCACGCTATGCGTCTACCCAAATACTAGGGTAATATTTCTTCAAGTATTTACCGTTGATTGCCCTAGAAAATGCAACTCCTTCGAGAGTCTCCAAAATATAAGCATTGCCAGGAGCAGACTGTTTTATCCGATAATGACCTTCCCAATTAGGAGACCATTTTCCAAACTTAAAACTCTTAGTCCCAATCGGTAAAATCAACTTTCATACCAGATTGTCATCGGCAAACTCCTTTACCTTTACTTTCTTGTCATACCATCTAGCAACCCTCTTCTTATTCTCCTCAACGCTAATCAATGCCCTCAACCGATGACCTGCTAAGTCCTCTAACTCGTCTTTCATCAAAGTAGCATAATCATCGGTTGTCAATTGATCTTGAAAAGATAATCGCCTAGAGCCAGTTTTAATTTCCCAAGGCAGGACAGCATCGTGTCCATAGACCAACTGATACGGCGAGACTTTGGTTGCACCATGACAAGCCATCCGATACGACCATAAGGCTTCGTTTAACACCACATGCCACCTTTTAGGGTTCTCTTCAATTTTGTGTTTGATAAGTTTAATAACCCCCTTATTAGTCGCTTCAGCCTGACCGTTGGCTTGAGCATAATAAGGAGAAGAATTCAATACCTTGAACCCCATACTAGCAGCAAATTCATCAAACTCTCCCGATGTGAACATGGTTCCTTGATCGGTAGTAATAGTTTGAGGAATACCGAATCGGTAAACAATGTGTTCTTTAACAAAATCCACCATGTTTGCCGATGTTACCTTATTCAAAGGAATCGCCTCCACCCATTTCGTGAAGTAATCGGTAACGACCAGTATAAACTTATGCCCCTTACTTGATGGTGGATAAATCTGGCTGATGAGATCAATAGCCCACCCTCTGAACGACCAAGGCTTGATTATAGGATTCATTGCCGATGCAGGTGCCCTCTGTACGTTACTAAACTTCTGACAATCTTGGCACCCTTTGAAATAGTTGAAGCAATCTTCAAGGATTGTCGACCAATAATATTCATTCCGCCTGATCATCCACTTCATCTTGAACGCCGATTGATGTGCTCCACACACACCTTCATGGATTTCACCCATCAACTCCTTCGATTCTTCTTTATTAAGGCATCTGAGCAAAACTCCATCAATCGTCCGATAATACAATTCATCATCAAGGAGCACATACTTAGTGGCTTGGAACCTTAGGCGCCTTTCAACTTTCTTAGACGGATCCCTTAAGTAATCGGCAATCTCTTTTTCCCAGTCATCGGCAACTGCTACCGATGTTACGGCTTCTTGAATCGGCTGATACCCTGAAGCATTCTGTGCTAACCGATTGGCCTCTTCATTATGCAATCTAGGAATATGCTCAAGGTGGTACTCTTTGAACTCTTTTAATAATTGCAAACACCTCTCATGGGTTGCAATTAAAGCTTCACTTCGACATTCATACGTCTCAATCAACTGGTTGATCACCAACATAGAATCACCGAAGATTTCAACAGCATCGGCACGTACTTCCTTGAGTAATTCCAACCCCTTAAGTAAAGCTTGATACTCAGCCTGATTGTTTGTTGAAGTAGCAACAATTGGCAACGAAATTTCATACTTCCGTCCTCGGGGTGAAATTAAGAGAATATCGATACCTGCTCCGTCCTTGCATGTAGACCCATCAAAGAACAAAGTCCAAGGAGCAATCTCCGCAGAGCTTACAACATTGCGATGCTGAGTAACAAAATCGGCCATCACTTGACCTTTAACTGCCTTAGCCGATTCATACCTTAAATCAAACTCTGAAAGTGCCAGAATCCATTTGCCGATTCTTCCACTTAATATCGACATCGACAGCATATACTTAACCACATTATCTTTGCAGATAACAGTGCATTCAGCCGTCAACAAATAATGCCTCAATTTCGTACAAGAGAAATACAAACATAAGCATAATCTCTCTATGGCCGAATATCTGGCTTCAGCATCCACCAACCTTCTGCTCAGATAATATATCACACGTTCCTTTCCTTCAAATTCTTGAATTAAAGCCGATCCAATAACATCGTCATCGGCAGACAAATACAATCTAAAAGGCTTCCCGTGCTAAGGTGGAACCAAGACTGGAGGGTTTTTCAGATATTTTTTGATCTCCTCCAAGGCTAACCGTTGTTCTTCTTTCCATGCAAACTCTTGATCGGCTTTCAGCTTTAATAATGGACTAAAAGACTTAATCTTACCAGACAAGTTAGATATAAATCTTCTAATGAAATTAATCTTGCCAATCAAGGACTGCAACTCAGTCTTGTTTGTAGGAGCAACCACTTTGTTAATTGTGTCAATGGATTTTCTGTTGATCTCGATGCCTCTTTGATGCACCATGAAACCCAGAAATTGACCTGCCGATACACCAAACGCACACTTGTTAGGATTCATCTTCAGTCCGTGCTCTCTTGTGCATTCCAATATTTTATGCAAATCGGCAAGATGCTTCTCAAAATTTCCAGACTTAACCACCACGTCATCAATATAGATTTCGACTATCGTGCCGATATATTTATGAAAGATGAAATTCATTGCTCTCTGATAAGTAGCACCGGCATTCTTCAAGCCAAAAGTCATGACCACCCATTCAAATAAACCGGCAGTCTTGGGGATGTCTTCCTCAGCCATGAATATTTGATTATATCCAGCATTACCATCCATGAAGCTAATGATTTGATGTCCAGCAGCAGCATTAATCAGCAGATCGGCAACGGGCATCGGATAGCCATCCATCGGCGTGGCCTTGTTGAGATTCCTGAAATCAATACAAACACGAAGTTTTCTATTCTTTTTATACACAGGAACCACATTAGAAATCCATTCGGCATATCGACATTGCCGAATGAATCCAGCTTTGATTAACTTTGTAATCTCAGCCTTGATGTCGGGTAGAATAGTAGGATTGCATCGGCGCGCAGGTTGCCGATGTGGTTGGAAACCAGACTTGATGGGGAACCGATGTTCGACTATCGATCGGTCTAAACCAGGCATCTCTGTATAATCCCAAGCAAAACAATCTTTATATTCCTTTAATAAAATGGTTAACTGTTGTTTACATTAGGAATCTAACTTAGCACTAATAAAAGTAGGCCTAGGTTTACTACCATCGCCGATGTCGATCTCAAATAAATCATCGGCGGATGTGAAGCCCTGTCCCAGTTTTCCATCATCAGCGAACCGATCCATTAAAACTCTTCTTCAGGACCAACTGCTTGGATCGGTTTAATACGGTAATTGACAACTTTGAGGAACTCCTTGTCCCAAGCTTCACCGGATATGCACCTGGTCTGCTCATAAGTTTCCGATTCTGCCGATGCAACAGTAGATGGGGCTTCACTTCGGACGACTTCAATTCTGTCCCCGATCCACTGTACAAGACTCCGATGCATAGTAGAAGGGACACAACAATTGGCATGGATCCAATCCCTTCCGAGGAGCAAGTTGTAAGTGCCTTTGCCACTGATCACGAAAAATGTCGTCGGCAAAGTTTTACTGCCGATGGTTAATTCAACACATACGACTCCCATGGCTGTCGACACGTTGCCTTCAAAGTCCTTGAGCTTCATGTCCGTCTTGATTAAGTCTTGGTCGCCCTTCCCAAGTTTTTTGAACACGGTATACGGCATTATGTTTATTGATGCCCCACCATCCACCAGCATCTTTGTCATAGGATGTCCATCCACTTTACCCTTAACGAACAGAGCCCTTAGGTGCTGCCTTTCATCATCGGCAAGCTTCTCAAAGACAGCCGCCATCGGATCCAGGACCAATTGCGTCATCTCTGCAGTTTCTTCATCATCGCTGACGGGCGCCATGAACTCCATCGGCAATATGACGACCATATTGATTTCTGCCGATGGATCCCTGTCCTTGCGCTTCGGCCTCCACTGCTTTTCCCTTGAAGGAGTTTCACTGTCATATAGGTCGCCTTGGCGTTCGCGCTGGATTCTCCTCTTCTGAGTCTTTGTTAGACCCTTAGGGCACCATTGGGGAATTTTAATTTTCCAGACAGGCTGGTGCGGCCTTCCATTGCTGGTATTGACACCACTCCTGATGTTTGGGTCTCTGGAGAGTATTTCTTCATCAGGCACCCTTGCGTTGGCCATTTCCTCAAGCTCCTCTTGATCAACACGTCTGTCAAGCCTGTTATGGGCACTAAGCTTGCCCCCCAGTCGGTCATGCGCCGACCTCTTCTCTCTGAGCGGCTTGGCATACCTGGATGTCCGATCATCAAAACAAGGTTTCTTACCTGACCGATCGGCGGTGTAGTACCCACTGCATTCGGGACAATTATCGACAGTAGGAAGCTTGATGCCTTCTTCCCAACAGTGAACGAAGAAGGGACACTTCCAGTGGTCCTTATGCCGAAGTCATTCCTGGTGCTCTTCTTCTTCTTGCCGATATCGCTCTTCACGTGATTGTCGATAGTCTCTCCTTGGCTGCTTATGTGTGATTATAACACCAGGAGCCCTATTGGCACTGCTACCTTCATCGGCAACTCTCTTGCCTTTTCTGTCATCGGCAAACCTCCTTTCGTCGTGCTCAGTTACTTGATGGTTGGGGTCTACCGATGCACTCTTCCTGGCAGCTTCCGATGTCAGCACTTTGGTTTTTCCACTGGTTTCCACCATATTATTTGGAAACGGGTGCTGATCAATCTTCATCGGTTTCTGGACTTTAGAATTTTCAAATTTGATGCGTCCAGATTCAATCTCTGACTGCAATTGCTGCCTGAATACCTTGCAGTCATTGGTACTGTGAGAAGTCACATTATGCCATTTACAGTACCTGATTCTCTTGAGCTCTTCGGCCGATGGAATTACTTGGTTGGGCGCCAACTTGATTCGCCCTTCTTGAAGTAATAAGTCAAACATCCTATCGGCCTTGGTGATGTCAAAGGTGAACCTTTCGGTTTCTTTCTGGCCGAACGGACAAGACACAGATTTCTTATCCTTCACCCATTCAGTCGCACCGATGCTTAGCTCTTCATCTGACCCAGAATCTTCTTCTTGCCCAATGAAGGTCACCTTCTTGTTCCAAGTCTTCCTGGGTTCAAAGGTTTTGATATCTTGATCGGCAATCCTTTGCACCAGATGACTTAGGCTTTCCAATTCTTGAGACACGTACTTGTCCTTGATGTGCGGCAGTAATCCTTGGAAGGCCAAATCTGCCAGTTACCGATCATCAAGTACCAGGTTGTAGCACTTGTTCTTCACGTCCCGCAGCCTCTGAACAAAGTTCTCTACCGATTCGTCATTGCGTTGCCTCAATTTGACCAAATCGGTAAGCTTCTTTTCATGTATGCCAGCGAAGAAGTATTTGTGAAACTGCCTCTCTAGATTGGCCCATGTGATTACAAAGTTTGGGGCAATGATATAAATCATGTGAACGCTGATCCAGACAATGATGATGAAAACAATCTCACCCTGAGTTCTTCTCTGCTGGCAGCTTCTCCACACTGGATAATGAAGCGGTTGATGTGCTCCATTGTTGATGTGTCGTCTTGGCCGGATAACTTGGTAAAACCAGGCACTTTGTACCGATTTGGGAGAGGAATCAAGTCATATGCTGGAGGATACGGAGTTCGATAAGAATATGTATTGACTTTGGGTTTAATGTCGAATTGTTCTTTCATAACTTCGGCGATCTTATCGGTCCAATATGCATCCTGCTCTTGCCGACTCATTGGCTGGTTGTTGACTGATGGAGCCGGCTGATGCGCCTCTTGAAGATGATGCGGAGTAGTCACGGACGCAGCACCAGTCATCTGAACATTATGCATCGGTTGATTTACCGATGGATAGTTTTGCACACTTAGCAGATTAGGTTGAGTCATCGTATTCATCGGTTGCTGTACCGATGGTCCGCTCTGAGTGTTTGTTGGGCTTCCATAATGATACATTAACACACCAGACTATTGAGCTGGCGGCTGGTTAGCCCATCCAGGATTATAAATCATCGGCATATGACTTACCGATGGCTGATAGCTAACTGGAGCGTGTTGCTCTTATATCCTGGAGCAATCAATCATCAGATTACCTTGGGGAACTAGCACTCTGACTTGAGGATTCGCAACCATAGGTTGGCTTCCAGCTGTTGTAGCGTGTTGCATCGGTATAGGGCTTGCCGATGGTGGCATCAGAGGTATTTTAGGGATCACTTAAAAATCTTCTGATGGCACTTGCACAGTTGGAGAGGACGCAGAGTAATGCATCATAGGGGCCACCGGCTGTGATTGCGTTGCCGATGCCATAGAGCCCTTCCAAGCTGAGCTATCTTCCCGCAACAGATTGGAACCAGCAGATAGATTTGGAAGCATACCGTATCCCCACCAGTTAGTGAGAGCTGATTGACTCTGGATAACAGGTCCTAAAATTGCCAACGCCACTGGATCTGTATGGAGCTTGGTGACGCTGTCAGGGCTCGTCTTGGCGGTGTAGCCACATCGGCAGACGGTTCCACAGGAGTAGAAGACGTCATTGGGGCTGCCGATGGGCTTATAGATGCCGATCCAGGTTGATGATACGCTGGACCAACATATTGAGGTGCATGTCCTTCTTTGAATGATTGCATCACAGCATTGTACACAGTATTGGACAGCACGCTGGAGTGGCTAATTAACGCTTGATTTAGAGCAGAATTAACCATCTCTTGTAACTTACCAGGATTGGCGTCATACGTGACCTGCCGTGGCAACGACGGATCTTGCTTCTGGATTGCTTCGCCGCTCCTGCTTAGGCTGAAGGATTTCAGATATAATTGCTTGTATTCCTCCATAGCCCGCTCCGTGGCCAGCTTCTGATCGTCTTTTAGATCGGCCTCGAAGACTTCAATGACGTTCCTCTAGTTAACGTCGGCGTTATCACCCATGATAGATGTGTAATTTATATAATCGAGTCCCACCGAGCGTGTCAAAAGAGGTGTTGACACAAAAAACGTCAGGATCTGCGAACACCTCGGGCTTATACCCAAAATTCGATATCCGGAGGCGTGCCAGTCGATTTGACCAGTTGATCGACAAGGACGATAACTAGAACAAGATTCAATCAAGACAACGGCGATGCGTTCGGATGCCGAGATTGATACTTGATCAGGATAACTAGAGCAGAGCTGAACGAGACAACGGCGATGCGCCCGGATGTCAAAGCTCAGAGGTACTCCCACGCGGAACTTACAAGGATTTGACGGAGATCAAGGTGATGCAGCCCGTCGAAGCTTGAAGAACTCGTAAATAAGATAAAACTAATGCAATAAAGGGTAAATTGCGATAAAAGTAGAATAAGAATAAATTGGTTTGTTTTTTATATTGGATTGATCTTTTACACGCAGCCTTTGGGTACATATTTATACTCCCGTATGAAGAGTTGTACAAAGACACGACTCGTATCTTTTCTAAAACAAACTCCTAACTTTAAGGAAACTTGACCCGCGTAGGAGTCGGATCTAAAATAACAATATTATTTTCCTAAACAAACACGTCTATTCCAAAGGAAAACAAACGACTCATGCAAGAGTCAGACTCAAACTACTATAATAATACTGGTATGAAGTCACCAGTTTCCTTATGTCTTTGCTTCGATGAAAACTTTCCATCGGCAGACTCCTTCAATCCACAACTTCCTTCTTTTAGCATCATCTATCCCTTGCTGACATCAACCGCTAAGTCACCCTATGCCCATCGGCACTCCCTGCCCATCGGCATCGGCAATACTTTTCGATCGGCAACCTTGTACTGGCAACCTTCTATCGGCATCGGCAACATCTCCTCATCGGCAATCGGCATCAGCAGCTTTACAGCTTAGGCGACTTAACTTCACTAACTCTTGTCGGCAAGAATCATCCAGCTTCCATCGGCAACAATTATGCAACTTTCATCGGCAACAAACTTATCTTTCCTGCAGCATTCTCCCTTTTCGGCAAATTCAACTGATAACTTTCCGATGGCAAATTCAACTGATAACTTTCCGATGCCGATAAAAAACAGCCACAAGTCTTAATTCATTTGACACGTGCCGAAAAACGGTGTCAACACCGTCAGACGAGAAACACTTCAAAATTTTCGTAAGTGTTCATATTTTCAGTTTTTGACAATTGTTCATCATTTTTAACTTGTCATAATTCAATTATTAGTTATCATAAATCATTTTAACAGCTTATTTTAACTGAATAAGTCGTTGGAATCACAATATTCGCGCCGCTCCCGTGCCGTCTCTTAGATCGGGTCGTGTCCGTGCCATGCCACGTGCCTAAGTGACGGCCCAGGCACGGCCGATTCACCGTGCCGTACCGTGCTCCGGCCAGGCCAAAACACCGTGTCATGGATCGTACCGCCATGGACAAGTATAGGTCAGAGTCAGGACTCACATCACCTCACACACATTCTTCTTTATTTTCTGGTGTTTTTGTTACAGATAACAGCTTTGGATATGTGTCATCGTCTTTTGGAGTGACTGGCACGATTTGCTTACTACTACTAGCACCACTACATGCATACCGTCGTCCCTGCAGGTCAGTTAAGTCAAAGCGTCAGGCTTTCAGTACTCTGTAGACGAATGAAACATAACGAATGTGATCGACTTGGAGAGAAAGAGCTAGTAATTAATATGTGGTCAGAACTCAGAAGCGTCATGCTGATTGCTGGTATTAGCGTCTTTCCTTTTCAGCTGTCGCCACTGTCGATCTTATTCTCTTCTTTTATGCGTGACACGTACGAGTGCATGGGCGTGAATGAGATAGCTGAAAACGGCCGGTGGCCACTAGGATGAAGGCAGATGTGTAGTGCCCGATAATTAAGGTCAACTGTGTTCATCATGCGGTTTTGGTTTCTAAAAAAGGAATCAAGTTGATGTAAGCTACTAGAGGCCGGGTCTTCATCATTCATTCTGACCCTTGGGGTACCTGAACGAGTGGTTCGAAATTAAACAAGCACTGTGCTAATGAAGTGCTGAATCATGCATGCAGCATGTGTGGATTCTGCACATTATCAATAATCACCCTTTTTTTCTGAGGGGAGATCGAGGGAATCTTCAACTTTCAGGTTCAGGATCAGTGAGTGTTTGCACTGATGGGTTACGTTTCTGATGGATCGGAGTGCATGCTATGCTGGGGTTAATTAGCTAGGCAGCATGATGGAGCTCAGGAGATCGATGCAGAGATCGATAGATGATGATTGCATTATCGCTGGTGCCAACCTGCATAGCAGCGTATACTAGTTGGAGTGGCAGCATGGCGTTGAGAAATGCTCCTGCTAGTTGCTACATACATATCGCCAGACCTTCAGATCGATCTGCTTGTACCTGAAACTCATAGGTGCGTTAATTAATGCCGTTGAGATTTTCGAAGTGGATTGATGTCCTACCAAAAAAGAGGATAGATAGAATCCAGCAACTGTCGTCGGTGAGGAATGAGGATATGCATGCATCTCATCGCCTGCCATTCCTTCAGCTACTATCAAGGAAACTAGCTGATGAGCACCCACCTAGCAACTCGGAATCAACCTGAAAGAAATGTTTTCTGAAAAAGAAAAACTCATGGACCGCGCGTATTACTCGTGGCTCTGTGCAAGCCCAACATAAGCCTCCGTACGGTCCTCATCCATGGCGGGGAGGGGTCCCACCGCAGCCCATGAGCCGAAACGTTCCATCGATAGAAGCCCATGTTTACTGCCGCAGCCCCCACACACAGGGGATCAGGCAGGCTATACCGAAGGGGCCCAAATGTAGCATGCTTTCCAGTGGGCCTCGGTCCCACGGGCCAGAGCAGTTCCGTATGCTCCCACTGCGGGCCTTGTTGCATCGGCGGACCTCTCCGCCGCCGCCGAAGCTTCACTCGACTGTACTGGAGCGTCAAATCGAACACACGACAGGACCCCTCGTTTCTTCGAAGTATCGTCGAGACCGCGGTGCAGATAGGTCCAAGCGAAGCCACACGCCGTTCATCCGCCGTGATCCCATCCGATGCGACCCTTCCAGGACGACTAACGGTGGAAAAAACGGCGACCGAAGAGGAGGAATCGAACGAAGCAGGTGCGAATCAAGATGTCAACGGGAATTCCCCGTCGGGGAATGCGTCCGTCCCCGTCCCCACAGGAGGAAAAAATCCCCATCGGGATCCCCGTCTCCGCATTAGTTTATTAAAATTTAGGATAAATTCATTGTCATTCGATACTATATTAGAGTACGCCATGAATCAAGATCCAGAAAGTAAGAAGCAGCTATCTAAAGGAAAAAAATTCATAGCAGTTGTAACAATTCAGTCTTGATTTGAAGCTCATTGTCTACCAGCTTTAAGAAGACATTGCTAGCTTTGGAGACGCACACTGCTGTAGAAGGGTGACACGTGCTGTTGCTGTTGTGGGTGGACATGCACATGTCTGGCTTGCTGCTCTTCTAGAGCACGCGCAGGCATGCCGCAGGCTGCAGGTGTCCATGGGATCCATGCGTGGATGCCCTGCTGCCGATGGGGAACCAAGCACGGATGCGCTGCTATTGTTGTAGGGTCGCGCCACCGCTGGAGCTGCACATACGGACACCTTGTAGACTGCGGTGGTGGCGAGCATCTGGAACCTGGCGGCGGAGAGGAGCGGTGGGGACGAATGAGAAAATGGTGGACATATTGTAGAATTAGGGTTATTGGTGTTATATACTCAAGCAACATTGGACTTTCATGGCCTGGATGAGCCACCAGAAAATAGCAAAGCCTATGCATAAACGGGGCGGGGAGCAGGTATCGGGTTCGGGGAATGCTCTCCCATCCCCGTCCCCGTCAGACCCGACAGGGAACGTTTTTCCTCCATTTAGATCCTCATGGGATAAATTTATCCTCATCCTCGCCTTCTAATAGGGGAATTTCCCGCGGGGAATCGGGGATCGGGTCCCCATTACCATCTTTAGATGCGAAGCTGATGGATGGACCCGTAATCGAACCCGATCACCCGAACCCGACCGACCGGCCCTTGTTGGACGCTTTCGCGGTAAACCGTTGGCCTGATGAGGTCAAGCAGGGCCAGCTGGCGGGGAGACCGGAATTCGGCCCCCGAGGATATTTTCTCTACTACGGTCCGCTCCATGCGTCAGAAACGCAGAGTTCGCTGCGCCGGTCGATGATGTCGGGCTGGGCATGCCGTATGGATCGCGTCCTTGTCCGTGGTTAGCAGCCATGGCTCCATCGGTCACGTCCTTGTCCACGGATCGACCTGGCGTTTTTTTTTTTAAAAAAATACACAAACAGAGAGAAAGAGAGCTCACTCTAAGGAGTACACTCCCCCCAAAAGTATACTTATTAGTATTTTTGATTGACACGGCCGGTGCGCGCGTTATTTCAAAGTATTTTGGCAGCCGGCCGCTGAAGATTTGCTGAACCGGTATTAACGATCGGGTCATCACTCGTGAGGATACCAGCACACGAACGAAAGAACGAGCCCAGGCCTCTGCTCGCGTCGGTCTGTCTGTCTGGTCCGGGAGTACTGACAGGCGACGGAGTCGAGCAAGCAGCATCGTCCGTACTCGTTCAAACGCCAAACTTTCAGTCCCATTTCCTGCCGCCCTGCGAGCGCTGCAGCTGCAACCAATTATTAATAAATTTTACTAGTATTCGTAAGATGCAACAACAGCCACCTGCCGACAGCTCTAGCAATGCAAATGCAGCACCAGTGTCCAGCCGGTTCAAAGTTCAAACGAAACAACGCCATGCTACGTTCCTTCCAAATTACTACTTACTGTATCATGCACGTATAGCTGTCGATCCGCAGCATTATCTGTCACTATCGTTGCAAATTGCAAGGTCCCGCTTAGACGCCACGACGTCCGGTTCCGGTTCGCAGACACACCCTTCTGGCCCTCTCTGTTATTGCACATAAAATTACTCACTTATAGCTATCTTAGCCTATAATAAGCTCGACCAGATCTGGGTTACCGCAGCTAGCGGCGTGATGCCAGCTGCTAACCCGTTTCGTTCAAGAGGCAAAACCGGGCTCGCACGTGGCAGCGTCAGATCGTGTCCACGGACACACACGTACGGACCCGGCTGGCGACCCATGCCCCCCGCGACAGTGGACCGACACACGTACGGGCCAGCGAGGCCACTGACCGGATCTTGCTTAGCGCTAACCCTGCAGGCTCCACCCGACACCAGATCGATCCGGATCAGCGTACGTACAGGCGATAAGAAAATGGGGCAGGAGGATATGGATCCGCACTAGTTTATTATGCCTAATTGTCTTGGTTATCAGTAATTAAAATTAGTCAAGTGTGTATGCTTTATGTGCGGCTGCTTATTATCGAGTTGCGTGCGTGCGATGCGAATGCTTGCTGGACAAGGTGGCTCGCACGTCGTCGGCCGTGTGGCTAGCGCGCGGGTGTTTTTTTTTTTCCAGATCGTAGGCTCGGAGCAATTTCGACGGGATTCCCTGTGCCGGCTGGCCGTACCTCGTGTTGAACTGGCAGCTAATGGTCGTCATTTGTACACTTGTGCCTTTTATGTTAGGATAGGGGGATTATTTATGTGAGTGTGCGCTGCTAAGAAACTTGCATTCCTTAACGATCGACATTTATTTTGTATTGTAAGGTATGTGCTGCTAAGTACCTGCAAAAAGAAAAGGTAGGTGATGGTGCTAATAAGGAATTTACTTAGCAACTGGAAATAGCTAAAATTTAGTTACCTTATTTTAGTCTCTTCTTAGAGCATCTCCAACGATTTTGCAAATGAGTTTTGCATTCTTGTTTTTGCAAAAAAGTCTAAAAAACTCTTATCCGACGGTTTGGCAAATAGGTTTTGCATTTTTGTTAACTTGACAATTTTCTAGGAAGGATTGACATATATGCCTAGCGGATCGCGTTTGACATTTTCCGCGCTCGACCAATTTTGGTAATCGCCGCAACAATTTCCACAATTTTGGTAATTGTCAGGTCAATTTTGTTAATTGTCAAGTCAGTTTTACCAAACCGTTGAAGATTGACTCTTTTTATCTTTGCCATATTTATTTGAGACTTGACAAACTCTCAAATTTGTCAATTAAAATATGCAAAACCGTTGGAGATGCTCTTAATCACTAAAATGTCAAACAAAGAGGTTGCTAAAGGGAGGCTAAACCTCGCATTTTAGTCACTTTAGAGCCAAACACCCTAATTAAAAGGAACTAAAATGTCTCTTTTAATAGCTCAAACCAAACATCTAGTGATTAAAGCTTAGTCCCGGGTTTAGGTGACTAAAGTTTAAAAGGGAGAAACCAAACAAAGTCTTCATGTTTGGTAAAAAAAAAACAATCTATGTGTTTTTTTATAAAAAAAAATCATAGTATATACAAAGTAGACACTACATATTCCACCGTTCCAAAAAATGTAACTATTACACAATTCATACTAGTCACGGTAAATTAAGCTTAAGTTCCACCGTTCCAAAAAAAATGTAGCTATTACACAATTCATACTAGTCACGGTAACTTAAGCTTAATTAAGTTTGAACTTTCATTCATATAACGGTGTGACAAAAATCTATATATTACACAAAGTTACACGAATAAGACCAAAAAAGGGAGATGACACTATCATCAAAATACGTGTACGTAAGAGGGGACTCCAGCACTAGAGCACCGCTGGGGCACAAGCCCCCACACTACGTCCACCATTATCAACAAATTAGTTAGTTAACTACAATACAACTCAGGTTGGCCGATTGCTGGTACATCACGTTAGCAGAATTATTTTACAACGTTGATCTCCTTTCTTACAGTTCACATTACACCCACCGTACATTTACTCTGCCGCTCTACGTGTCAATCCATAACAGGTTTGGGAGCAAAATACTCTCCCTCATTTCCTCCGGCCTCCACTGTCCGATCTGCTTCTTCCTCAGATCCTCCGCTTCTCCCTCTCGCCTCCTCATCTCCTGTGCTTCTTCCAGACCCAACGGCGTCGGCGGCACCCTTCCTTGCTTCCCAAACGGGTGGGGACGACGACCCCTCGCCCGCGTCCCCTGCAACGGGGCCAGCTAGGGCTGCGCAGCAGCAGTAGCGAGGCGTACGGCGGCCGGCAGCCCACGGTACGGGCGGACCCCGTCAATATCGCAATACCTCTGTTGAGCTTTCTCTTATTTATCATTCACTGTTGCAGCTAACACTTCTAGGCTTCCCATTTTCCTTTCCGTGAGGTGGTGTGTGTCCGCATTATGACTTAGACTAGGTGTGTATTAATGCTCTTATTTTATTGGTTGTTCAGTTTCATGTACTTCTATTTCTTTCTAGATGGTTTCAGTTTCATGTTTGATTTTATACCCAGCTGACCTAGGTGTCTCTCACTAGTACAAAAATGGTTTTTGTCTGCGCCCCAAAAAAATAGCACAGGCGGTTTGCGTTATCAACCGTCAGTAAAAAAAACCAGTTACGAACCACTACTAAAAATTGATTTTTACAGGCGGTATTCTTAGAAAAACCGCCTGTAAAAATACCCTATTTTTAGTGGTGGATTTCTTAAGGAACCGCCACTAAAAATCGATTTTTAGTGACGGTTCCTTAAGAAAACTGCCACTAAAAATGTCTGGACACTGATTTTTTTGATTTTTATAAACTATCTTGTATGAAAAAACTTTCTACATGAAAGTTGAAGATCTCGAAAATTTATGAAACTTTGTAGTTCACAACTTTTTCATTTGAAATCATCTTGTGATAAAAAAATACGTCCGAATGTGTCAAATTTGAAATTCAAAATTTTGTAAACTAACTCGGATGAAAAAACTTGCTACATGAAAGTTGTAGATCTTGAAAAGTTATGAAACTTTGTAGTTTACAACTTTTTCATTTGAATTCGTTTAGTGGCTCAAACAATCAATTTACACTCGGGTTAATATAGAATATGAGGAAGTGAAACGGAATTTAGATACAAATGTGTTATAGGTGGAGTGGTAGAGGAGGTACTGCACGAGGCTTGAGGTTCTGAGGTTTGAATCCCTGGCGGAGCATGTTCACGAATATTACGCGAAAAAATGCGTGACTTTAAATCTTTTTTTTTTATTTTTAAAACGTGATTTTTGGACAAATATTTCTACAAACTGTTCACAAGCAACCGCCAGTCAGGCGGTTCGGAAAAACGTCAGTAGAAATAGCTTCCGAACCGTCTGTATAGTACTGCTTTGTACTAGTGTCTTACCACTACATATTATTTTTTCTTATAGCAGCTTTGTACTAGTGTCTTACCACTACATATTATTTTTTCTTATAGCAGCTTGAAGGTACAAGCAGCTGCCACTCACAATGGGTTACCTATGCAAAGGAGAGGTGTCATACTTTCAGTAATTTGTTCCTTTTGTTTATCGGAAGTCACGGTAACCCTCATTGCCGATTTCTTAGGTGTTTATTCTGTTAGCTACTGGCCTTGTTACGGAGACCTTCCGTCAGACGAGAATAGTACGCCTACCAAAAAAGGGCAGCGAATAAATTGGTTTTACTTCTGCATATACTGCCTAATTTATTTAGATTGTGTTGATCTGACAAGAATATGTACAGCTGCACAGGAATTAGAAAAAAAGACTTGCTCTTTTTCTTTTGGTGGCAGGTGAACTGTTACTTTCTTTTGGTGGCTAACAGAAATCATGCTTGAGTTCTCATGGTTCTATCCTGAGTGTTTATAGCCTTCAGTGTCAACATGGTTGCGTTAAAACCAGATAGTATTGCCTTGGTAGTTATAGCCAGTCAGATTAGGTCGTATTGCCTTGGTAGTTATAAGCAAACAAGCTTGAAATGGAGCTAGATGTGGAAACGATGGAATGAAGTCCCTTCTAACGTTTGTTTTTAATCCTCTATTGCATTGTACTAAACAAAGTGTTCTAGCTTCATTCTTGAGCAGCAGTATACCTCCACAATAGGCACATCGGGCACAAGATAGAGTGGTTTAGCTCACATCAAAGCTCACCTACATGGCAAGATGATCTATAATATATAGCACTCTAACTAGCAATACCTAATTACCTATATGCATGTATCACCTTAAATGAAAGAACAAAATTATATATTATGATAGTTTTTTTAATGAATCTCATAACATCGACATCATATATACTCCCTCCATTCCAAATTGTAAGTCATTCCAAGAATCTTGGAAAGTCAAAGTTTCTCAAGTTTAACCAAACTTATATAACAATATAATAATATTTATGATGTTAAATAAGTATCATTAGATTCGTTATCAATTATATTTTCATAGTATATCTATTTGATGTTATAAATCTTTATAGTTTTGTCTATAATTCTTGGTCAAACTTGAGATGCTTTGACTCTCCAAGATTCTTGAAATGACTTACAATTTGGGATGGAGGGAGTACAACTTTACAAATCCATAACGCACACATGATACTCATATCTACAAATAACTTCGAGAGAATGGGTTGCATTGGCTCCTTGATATAAATCGACACATATATAGCCTAACACTAATTAATATAGTATAATTAACTAAAAATCCAAGCTATAGTCCACTATAAGGATCAAAGCAAGGAACCTAACCGAGTTCATCTAAACAAAATTCTCTTATAATCTGTTTGGATACTTTCATTTGGTGGAATTGGAATCTATATAATAAATTAGGTTATTTGAGTTGGAATTTGATATTTCACTACTTTTCAAAGTTAATTGCAACTTATACACGTTCTTTAACTCACGCCCTAACACACATAAGTACCTCTCTCGTATAACGAACAATATTATACAAATATAATTCATATAAACCATATTAGTTTAATTAATATATATCTAAATTATGATTATTAAAATAAATTCAATTCCAAGAATTTAAACGGGCCTATATGCTCTTTCACTTGTCAGCTAAGGAACTTGGTTTACAACTGAAATGGCTTCACAGTGAACATGAGCTAAATCTTTCTGCTTGTGCTTTTTATTAATTTACCGAAATTTGTACTGCTAAGGAACTTGATTAACAACTCAAATGACTTCATCATGTTAGTCTTCAAAAAAGATATGTATATATTCCTATACTTTACAATTGCTACATTACCGGTGGTACAAACATGAAGCTAATTAATAATTAATAAATCTCAGTTGTATATGAGCCGGTAATAAATATAGCGCAGAAGAAGCAGAAGCAGAAGCAAGTTGCTTTTTTATGATAACCTAGTACATGCTGCTATCGACTTGAGTTGTTTTGGTTTGAACTCAAGGTTTCGACCGTCACCTGTAGAATCTTAATTTCCACCCTATTCCCAAACTTAAACACAACCCAGCACATACGAGTGACTCCTTTTTCACACTGCATGCATGGTTCGCTGGTCAGATCCATACTACGGCGCACAGTTTCGCATTTCCACACCGGCCAATTACCTCGACCATGCACAAGACTACGTGCATTTTCACACAACACATGAAGTTCGTCCACGCACGACTTACCCGAGCGTAGTACGTCTCAGTTCGTTCTCTTCATCGATCTCGATCGCATCCCTCATGCCAAGCACGTCGGAATCACACTGACAGACCCCTCGGAACAGCAGCATCCAGAAAAATAATAACGAGTGCGTGGACTCTGGGATTTTTGCACCCCCATCGATCAGTTTGGCAGAGCACGCACTATTCCGAGCTGGTAGTAGCCAGCCAGCAGCACCGTACCAGTGCCGGCTAGCTAAACCACGCAGCCAGCGTCACTTCGCGGAAGCTTCGCGCCCTGCAGTGCTGTGTGTGTATGGTCCAGTGTCAACCGCGACGGATCACACGACGAAATGAAAGCCCACAAACGCAACCACCTCCATCCGTCTCCCAATTTCCACCCGTTTTCGATCCACCACGGCTTTTCTTTAAGAATTTCTCGGGGATTTTCCAGCCCAAGTGGCAGCGTCAGCTATCCCTCTCGCCGTCGCCAGTGACCAAGTATACTTGGCGGAAGCAGACGGGCACCTTCCTGCGCGCTGCCAGGACAGGACAGGACAAGACGAGCCGAGCCGACGCCATCACGCCTCGCCATGCAATGCAAGTGACCTTCCTCCTCCTCCCGCCCGGCCCTAAGCTATCACGCGTCACGCCGCCCGCCCAATATTCGTTGCCGTCCCCGTCGGGTCGTATATATAAACCTCACTTCCACCCCCACCATCTCTCCAACCACAACCCAGCGCAGCGCAAAGCAAAGCTACCGCCTCGCTCCCTTCGCACGACACAGTAGAACTAATCAACAACCGAGCTCGACCGATATGGCTGAGAGGACGAACGCGATGGAGGCGCCGCGGCCGCTCCTGCTGATCCCATACCTGCTCACCTTCCTGGGCGCCGCGGCCTCAGCGTGTGCCCGCAGCCACTCGTCGCTGCTGCACTCGCTCGCCAGGGCGCTGTTCCCGTCCGCCGCCGCCAACGCCAAGCACGCCGCACCGTCGACCACCGCCGCCGCCGCCGTCTCCGCCACCGCGACGCTCCCGGACGACATCGAGGACAGCGAGGACGCTGCGCTGAGCAAGGTGGAGGTGGAGGCGATCATGGCCACGATCGGGCTCGCGGCGGCCGTGCGCGGCGAGGGTCTGGCGTCCGTCATGGGCCGCGACGAAGTGTCCGGGCTCTTCGACGCCGACGAGCCGAGCTTCGAGGAGGTGCGGGGCGCCTTCGCGGTCTTCGACGCCGACCGTGACGGCTTCATCGGTGCTGAGGACCTGCAGAGCGCCCTGGCGAGGCTGGGCGTCCGGCACGACGCCGCGGCGTGCCGCGCCATGGTTGTTGAGGCTGGCGGCGGCCGGGATGCCCGCATGAACCTGTTCCAGTTCGTCAGGTTCCTCGAGAACGGCCTGTGCTGAGGCTGCAGGAGGGCCAGAGGAGCTGATGACCGTTCCTTCATTTTTTTTTACCCTTCTTCTTCTTCTTCGTTTCGTCGCCTCAGATGCTCGTGGCAGGAGATGAGAGAGTGTAGTACCATTTTCTGAGGGGGTATTCGTCGGTTGGTTGGTTTCTCGGGTCGGGTCGGTGTGTGTTTTTTTCCTCCTGCCATGAGTTTTGGGGGTGGATCGGACTGTGCAGCAATTAACGCACTAATTCCCAAGTTAAGAACGATCAAATTAATGGAACTAATTTGCCCGTACGTTGCAAACTTTGGCGATCATCATCTACTGTCCATACTGATCGATGATGTATCCTGAATGCATAATCACATGATCGATCAGACAGACAATAAAATATAATTTCTTATTGATTTCTAGAATGATCACATGATCAGACAGACAATCCGCTTCATTGGCGTAACGTAAAGGTCAATCCTCGCGGGGGAGAACTAGCTTGTTGGAACTCACTGTTCATAGTCCACCACGCGCCATGGAATTTCTCCAAATTTCGGTCAAAAATTCAAGCGCAATGATTTTTCAACCTTCAAGCGTTGTTTCGGGTCTGTCCCACACGACTTTGATGTGTTCCTGTTATTAGTTGGCGTTGATGCCGGCCTGAGCGATCCAGAGGCTGCTGTGGTGGCGAGTGGCGTCCTAGCTTCCAGGAAGTTTCGCATGGGGGCTGCTACAGCTGCAGAGCTCGCTACTTGGCTGGCGTTGACACCGACGTGCCCGGAACGGTCCAAGCCATGGTGCGTAACGTAACGGGGCAGGAGACCCGTTGCTAGCGTTAGGCACTAGCAGGAGCAGAGCCCCCTGAACGGGCTCGGAAGCTGTCAGGAAGCGAGCCTAGGCTAGCTGCAGGTGAGGTGTACAAATTAAGTACACGACCACACTTACCCACTCTTTGGAGTCTGGATGCAGTGTCATGGACCTGTAATCGTGAGGCCGCCAGTCGCTGGTTTCTGTCCGTCGCATGCATGAATATGTTCTCGCTTTCAGAAAGAGGGGAGGAGCTAAGAACTGCTCGCTTTTTTTTTAGAATCTAATTACGGGTGGCTTGCGAGATATGCTCTCTACGACATAAAAAAAGCACCAATTTTCTATCACCGTGAGTGCGGCACATTATTCCTTTGCTGGAGGATTAAGCCAGCTGTTGTCAGTCAACCCAATATAGAACATAGTTTTAAATTGGTAATTTTTAAATTTACCACAAAAGGCCTATTAGCTCAGCTGATTAGAGCGTCGTGCTAATAACGTGAAGGTCGCAGGTTCGAGACCTGCATGGGCCATTTTTTTATTTATTTTGCTGTGCAATGAACTCTGGACTTGTACCTGGGCCTTTTTTTTCAATAAAACTCTCTGGATCTTTTTTTTTCTTTTTTCAATGAACTCTAGACTTGTACGTGGGCCAATCACACACATTCACGTCACGTTTCGCTTCGGCCTATAGTTCTGTAACACAACTGGCCCAAAGGTCACCACCTCTTGGGCTTCAGATCCTAGCTTCATCTAGCGAGGGAAGGGATGCCTTGATTAGCCCATAGGCCATACAGCCCAATTACGAATCAAAAACCCTAGCAAAGCCACCGGTGCAGTATTGGAGGAACAGGCGAGGTCCATCGAAGCAAGCACGCGTCTCCACTCTCCAGTTGGTCCGGCGCAGGCTCTGTTCCCCAGCCGTAGTTCGACCAGGCGGCCGGCGGCGACGCGCTCGTGGTTTCCAGCGATGTCGGCGCAGGCCGGGACAGGGACGTATTCCCCGGCGGCGGCCGCAGGGGACAAGCGGCGGGAGAGGAAGGAGGAACTGCGGCGCCACCTCGCCGAGGACACCGACTGGCCCCGGGCCGACGGCCGCTCCTTCCACGACTGCCGGCCAGCGTGTAACTGCCCCACGTTCTCTTTCTAACTGCTCTTACTTGAGGATTTTAGTTGCGTGCCTTTCATATGAGGTCTTCCTAGCCCCGTACTTATGGTGTTCGACGTTATGCGTGATGAGTGAGGGCGTGTCTGAGCTGCCCCGGACATGGCATTGGCATTCGTTGGGTTGAACCACGTTTAGTTACTGTGTCGTTCACTACTTGGGTAGTTGGGTTCCATGCCTCTTTAAACTATCTGTCCCGCGCTTGTATGCCAATGTGCTCTCCCGTCTTCTAAATTTTGTACCTTTGCCTTCATTTGAACAATACTACCTGTTGTTCTGTGGAGTTGAAACTAGCAGTATTCATTTCTGGATCATCGAATTGATTGATTACAATGTGTCTCGCAGTTATGCAAACAGGACCAACTACTGCTGCATCAGGGTCTGCTTATGCGGAATTTGGGAAGACAAAGGTCATTGTATCGGTGTAAGTTTAACATCTTTTGATACCACCTGCTTTTTCATAGTACTCTATATGTTTTATGTTTCGGATATCAAATGTTTAAAGCTAGTCTGCTAGTGTTTCACTTCAATATTACGAACATTATCGTACTCTCCTTGGCCTGTTAAATATTTATATTGGTCTCTTTTGAGTCAAATACATGTACGTTAGGGTCAGCCAAAGCTGCCCTGTAACTTTTATAAGCACCGGCTTTTCAGTCATTCAGTGTGGTTATTTCATTTGGATCTATGCACATGTATTACTTGTCGGTAAAGTGACAATCATGGTTTTAGTTTTGTGCTGCTGTGCTCTTACCACTTATGAGTTTAGTTATAAGGTCGATCATTGCTCACTGGAGAAATTACTTGGGCGCTAGTTTGTGTTTCTTAGCACTCCGATATTTGAATTTCCTCTTATCTGTGAACTTGATGACTTGTGAGATTCAGATTCTTTATTATCTTGAATCTGCCTTATTGGTTGATCACTCCTCTTTCTTGAATGATTACCTTCATAGGTTTGGACCAAGGGAAAGTAAGAAAGCAATGTTGTACAGTGATGTTGGTAGGCTCAATTGCAATGTGAGCTATACAACATTTGCCACTCCAGTGCGTGGACAGGTATACCATGTACTTACCTCTCGTGTCTCAGTTTGGACTAACTGTTGGAGTGTTGGGAGGTATTTGGTGTTGATTGCATTCATCTTATTTCTAGGGAGCAGACAACAAAGAGTATTCATCGATGCTTCATAAAGCTTTGGAAGGCGCAGTAATGCTACATACTTTTCCAAAGACCACTGTTGATGTTTTTGCCTTGGTTCTTGAGTCTGGTGGCAGTATGATACTATTCTAACTTTGATCTTTTTGTGAAAAGTATAATACACTAGATTTTTTTTTCTTTTGCTCAGTAGTCTAGTACATGTGTGGAAGTTCTGTTCATGTTTAAGTAGGAAGAAATTGAAATGCTTGTCATCTTCGTAACATGCTAGAGCCTCTAATAGTCTTGGTGTTATGAGTTAAACTGGGAGCTAACTCATATAAATGGCAAATACATAGTTTGAACGTGTTATACATAGTATTTGCTTATTTACAAAATTGTACTCCCTATATTTCAAATTATAAAACGTTTTGACTTTTCTAGATTCATAGCTTTTGCTATGTACTTAGATATACACTATGTCTAGATGCAGAGCAAAGGTAATGTATCTAAAAAAGGCAAAACGTCTTATAATTCAGAATGAGGGAGTATGAGGTTAATCTGTTCTGAGTTTGAGTTATTCTTAATTCTGTCAGATATTGCTAATTTGTAGGTAGAAATGATGGTACACTTTTTCTTTAAAAAAAAACAGACAGTTTTACAGCGCATCTTCGATGGAAACCTTTTTTCTATGACCATTTCGTTCTGCATAAGTTTCCTTGTTTAAAAGGTTGGACCTTACTTGCAGTTGTTTCATTTCAGGTGATCTTCCCATCATTATATCATGCGCTAGTCTTGCACTGGCAGATGCTGGAATCATGATGTATGACCTTGTTACATCTGTATCGGTGGTATGGCCCCATGCTGCCTCTGCTCTATGATACTCGCACCTAAACCATCAATTAGTTAAACTTGGGGATGACCAGATTTTTACTTCTTTGTCCAGTCCTCTTTCAGAAAGAACATCATCATCGATCCAACCTCAGACGAGGAAGCATGGCAAGATGGAAGCCTTGTGGTGGCTTTCATGCCAGCCCGCAAGGAGATCACACAACTCACGCTCACCGGAGAGTGGAGTGATGGCAGAATAACCAATGTATGGAGAGCTTACACTGCGTTAGAAGAGATGGTATCAAAGTTGTAGCTAGTAATAACATATTGTTTCCTTTGTCAACAGGCAGTAGAGCTCTGTATGGATGCTTGCAGTAAGCTCGGTGACATATTGCGTGACCGCTTGAAAGACACCGCCACCTTGACGAGTGATTGACGTGGCAGAGGCAACATTGCAACAACAGATATCCTTAGCTGTACAAATTCTGTAGGCAAGGGAAGGGAGGATGGTATGCCTGATGTTTTGAGTGAGCATGCATGGTTAATGATGATTGTCTCCATGGCAAAAGGGTGAACTGTGAATCTGGGAAGAAATTGCAGGGCAGTGTGTATTTGCCATGTAACGCACTCCTGACTTTTGTGACCTTTGGCTTCATGTAGCATCTGTATCTTTCTTTTTCTGCTTACTGTAATACTTCTTGTTCTACGATGATTTGGATTCTTTTGATACTGCACTTAATTTTTTGGTTCTACGATGACTTGGATTCTTTTGATACTGCCCTTAATTTTTGGTTCGGGTGAGAAAAGCATTTTGCCGCTCTTGAGATTTTTACCCACTTGCTTCCACGTGTTTTAGGTCTAATTCAGAGATGGTAAATTTCACATGATTTGCTATGTGACATTTCTAGCCTAGTGAAGCCCTTGCTAGTGACGATTTACAAGTTGCAAACTTGCAACGTCCGTTGCGCTACGCGGTAGCAGCTCGACCAGCAACACAATCGGCCAGTCTTACTTGCACTGACAGTGGGCCACACGTTCTCATCCTCTTCCCAGCACCACAAAAATATCTCGATTCTGGCAAATATCCGAACAGCCAGGCGCAAGCGCAAGCCGTTACCCATCCCGTGGGCCGTGGGCCGTATATATAAACCCCCTCACTCCCCAGTCCTCCTGTGCCATCGCCATTCACCGCCAGCTCTCTGCAAGCCCCCGGAACCTTATCACCAAATCCTCATCCCTTCGCGAGCGCAGTGATGGCGGCCGCGCTCTTCTCCACCTCGCTCTCGCCCCGCTTCCTCGCCCTATCCACCCCGAAGCCGGCTGCACCCGCGGCCTCAGCCTTCCTCCCCTTCAGGCTGCCGCTTCTTCGCGCTGTGTCGGCGCCGGGGAGGCGGGTTTTCGAGCCCGTGGCCGTCGCGGTGTCGTCAGATTACGAGACCGAGGGCGCGGAGCAGGAGGAGGGGGAGGGAGCCGAGGAGTTCTCCGAGGACCTGAAGCTGTTCGTCGGCAACCTGCCGTTCAACGTCGACAGCGCGCAGCTCGCCGGGCTCTTCGAGCAGGCCGGCTCCGTCGAGATGGTCGAGGTATATACAAGTTTTCCGGTCCTCGTATACTAGTCGTCAGTTGAGTTTACTTGTAATTCAAATTGTACTCGTATTTGAAAATTACAAATTTCTGCCTACTGTACCTTCTATTTTTTTACAATTGGGCTGGTTCGAATTAAGTTAGATTTACATGCAGTTTAAATATCTAAAAAATGTCTAAATTGGTTCCGTACTACAGTAAATACTAAATTAGTAAATAGTTGCAAGAACTGTCATTTTTATTCAAATTGTCAATTCCAACACATAGCTGCATGCATGCTTTAAATTTTTTGTGATCGAATACCCTAAGATTTCTTTGTGTTTTAGGTTGTATATGACAGAATGACTGGACGGAGCCGTGGATTTGGATTCGTGACAATGTCTTCAGCTGAAGAAGCCGGAGCTGCTGTCGAGCAATTCAACGGTTATGTGAGGATACTTCCCCTCTTTTAAGCTAACTGTCTCTTGCTATGCTTTTGAATTTGATGATCAGCTATTTAACTGAAGGAAAATATGCAGCGGTACTGATAAGACAGGGGTCTACACTAGGTTATAATGCTGGTGTTTTGTGCCTGGTCTTAGGATTTTCAGATTCAGGGTTTGCACCAAAGTTTGCAATACTGAAAAACCTGAAATCAGAATCGTACCTTATAACTAATCATTGCTCATAGTTTCTGGCTAGCTGTTCGGGACTGAATTGCTTCTATTGAGTGCATACTGTGTCACATTGATTGCAGATGATTCTTGACTAATTAACCTTGCCTCGCAAACAGACATTTCAAGGAAGACCACTGAGGGTGAACTGTGGACCACCGCCGCCTAGAGATGATACCATACCAAGAGCGCCAAGGGGTGGCGGTGGCGGTGGCGGTGGTGGTAGCTTTGCCGATTCAGGGAACAAGGTCTACGTGGGGAACCTTGCATGGGGCGTTGACAACTCGACTCTGGAGAACCTATTCAGTGAGCAAGGGCAGGTGCTTGATGCTAAGGTCATCTATGACAGGGAGAGCGGCAGGTCAAGGGGGTTTGGTTTCGTCACCTATGGCTCAGCCGCGGAGGTCAACAAGGCCATATCAAAGCTTGATGGCATTGTAAGTTCTATGCCATTTTGTTCCTTTTGCGTATCTTGTACATTTCTGCACATAGAGTATCTGCTAATCTGAATATTTTATCATAATGCAGGACTTGGATGGTAGACAGATCCGAGTTACGGTTGCAGAATCAAAGCCGAGGCGTGAATTTTGAGATTTTGTTAAGGTGGTCTAGGGTTTAATAGTGTGTTTCACGAGTTTTAGTTTGTAGCGTCTATTCTTTCCTCCATATGAGTAACACGAAGATGCTGATAACGGGAGAAAGGAAGTGAAATTGCTGTACACAGGAAAATATTTTTCCCAGCCCTACAATGAACTCACCCTCTTATGCTCATTGCGCCTTCAAACAGAAGTGGAAATCTTAACAAAGTTGTGCCACATGGGTAGATAACAGGCAGTCAAGACCACTTTTTTCTGAATGTTCGTGATGAGATGTATGAATGTATCGTCTATCGTGTATGATCCTCCTGGAAAGATGAATTTATTTGTTTCAGATGTTGGCAATTCAAACCTCCCTGCCATCGTCTATTTACTAAGTTATATCGGCCTTGTTCATCAGCATTATTTAACAGTAGTTTTTAGCGGACGAACAATATTTCTCTGACAACACATTTATATAAACTTTTAGCATTAGTCGAATTTCAGCGAAACGAACGGATTCTAATCTTTGACTGTCGTTCTGTTGTACCGCCCAGATTGTCTATTTATTGCCTGATGGATATTCATATGCCCACACAATGGTATCCCTGTCCCTGGTGAGGTAGGGTGAAAACTTTAAGCTCTACAAAAAAAAAATGTATTCAGTTCAAAATGAAAATCGACTTTGCGTAAAGAACTCTACAAAAGTTTTGAACTCAGTGTTGTTGTGGAAGCATTGAAATAGCTATGTGTTTGACGCCTGTTTGAGTTAACGGTGCTTCTCCAAATACCCGGTTGGTGTATTCGGATTTCAAATATGAAAACAGAGTTTTGTAGTTGGCCCTTGGAAGGAGCAAAGAGCCAAAGAGGTTGAGTTCTCTATGGCCTTATGCCCTTATCCCACTAGGTCGTCTATCCATGTTCTAACTTCTAAGGCATCTACGCACACGTGAATTTAGTTTTTGGTAATTCTTCTCGATGCGTGTTGGTAGTGTTTTTGTTTTTCTCTATTTGTTTTCTGTTTTTGTTTTTTACAATTGGTGTTGTACTGCTGTTTTTTAATCTTTTTCTCCAATGTAGATGTAAAGAAGAAAAATATCTCTTTTACCTCATCTTAGATCAGTTGGTTGGGTTCCTTATGGTGTAACCTGTCCATCTGGGTTTAAGTTCTTGACTTGGCACGCGTGCTCGTATTTTCCTTGTTTTATTTCAGGATTGGTAGGTGACGTCCCCGTCAACAGCGAGACATCTGTGGTGATTCCGCCAATCTCGAGATCAGCCGACTCAGTCCTCTTGTCCACTCGAATTCAAGTCATCGACTTGGCAAGGGTGCTCACATTTTCCATTATTTATTTCATGATTGGTAGGTCACGTCCTCATCAATAACGAGACAATAACGAGACGTCCGTGGTGACTTCGTTAATCTTGATATCTGTCAGCTCAATTGTTCGAAGATTGTTATAGGAATAGAGCTAACATACATAACCGTCACCAGAGTTCAACTCACTTAATTCTCAGAACCGTTTCAAATTTCAATAAACTCCTTGCATGTTGTAAAAAAAACTCCTTGCATTGGTTAGAAATGGTTTCCAAGGTGGTTTTATCGTTTTTTACTAAACGGAATTCAAAAACACCTTACAAGTTTTTTAAAATCGAGAAAAAATGTCTCTAAACTTCTAAGAAGTCAGGAGAAAGTCATGGAGATAGATTAGGGAACCTGAAATTCAGATAAAATATTTATAAATCACGAAAAGATCTCTATTTTTTAAAAAAATATTTAGCTTTAGAAAAAAATGGAAAGTTATCTAGAAAAAACTAAAAAAAATCCAAAGTATTCTAATTGATGTCTAAATGTCCTTTTAAAACTTTTGCCAACAAAACAGAAGAGGCAACCAATATGAATGTATTCAACATTGATGTATGTTGGCATTGCATGCTAGCTGCATCTTATGTTTTTTTTTCCTGAGACAAAATCTTGTGATTTTGTTGTGGAAAGTTTTTAATGCACATGGGCATGGACTATAATTTTTGAACTCTATCTATTTTTATAATATTTATTTCTATTTTACAAGGGTTACTCCTTGGAAACTTCTAGATGTATTTCACGATCTCTAGATAATTTATTTGTGTTTCTTGTGTCCCAATGCATATCTATATTTTTTTTATCATGGTATCTTATGCTTAGAGAAAATTTTCTGTTTAAAAGTCCTATCGGGTGTTTATAAAATTTAAACTAAAAAATAAAAGGATTGAAAACCACTTTTATTTGGGCAAGGAAGGTAATTAATTTGGTTACTAGTTCAGAGGTAAATAATTTTTCCTCATGCATTTTTTTTTTGGTATGGAACTCTCTAAACGAGCTGAGCAAAAGGAGCAGGCCAGCAGCGACCCAACAGCCCATGAGGATGAGGCCCAGTCCAATCGGCGCGGACGGACAGATTCCATTCGCCTCCCATCCATTTCTCACCAGAAGCGAAGCCGGAGGCGGAGGAGGAAGGAGATCTCGAGCAAGCCGGAGGCGGAGAAGATGAAGACATTCGACCCGTGGCCGGTCTTCTTCCGCCGGGAGTGGAGGCGCAACTGGCCCTTCCTCACGGGGTTCGCCATCACCGGCTTCCTCATCACCAAGATGACGGCCAACTTCACCGAGGAGGACCTCAAGAACTCCAAGTTCGTCCAGGAGCACAAGAGGCACTGAAGAACCTGGTGAGGCCCCGATCCGCTCTTACCCGTCCCAGTCTCTACATACTACGTAGATCTGCATCTGCGCTCCTCTGGCCTTGGTTGGATTCCTCGCAACCTCGTCGGATTCCGAGTGCTACTCGTCGTGTCAAAAAAAAAAAAAAAACCTGGCGATCGGACAACCGCACCCGCACCGGTGCGGCGATGTCTATGTATAACACTTGACCCCCTTCAATGACCTTATACTCATTTCATATAGCAGATTTTGTTGGGTATACCCAAATTTTTGTTTTGGCCTAATTTTCGTTGATGTTTACAACCTACAATTTGACCAGTAAAAGCATGCTAACTACTTTGTCTGTTGATATCCTTGAGGAGTTGGAGGATTGAGCTTGAGCAGTTGGGCGCCACGTACCAGCAAGCCAAGCATAAACTAGTGAACTCCATTGTCCTTGTCTCAAAGGAAATAATGACGAGGAAAAAGTATTTAACTCCATCGCCATGTTCAGTTTTGTAGCCCTGCACAATATGAAATGAAATAGGAGCCTGTTTTCGATGGTTTCCCAGTTTGCTGGTCCAGTCCATCCAAATAGATGGAACATATGAATTCATGAACTGTTTGCTGACCAACAAGGAAACAGATCTTGCTTTGTTGAAAACAGTGAGCAGCAATGCTCCAAATCCATCTAACTGAATGAAACCAGTGATTTGAACTTTCAACTCATCGTAAAAGGAAAACAGAATTTTCTGACAAGAACGGCCCTGACTTAAAAATTGAAATACATCTCTGCACTCCAAATTCCCTTAGTAGCAATTCAGTCATCCAATTTCACATCTCTCAGGGTTGCACATAACTAGAAAATGTTTCTCCTCTTTCAGATTTCTTAACATTTCCTAACAGAACATGGCCATCACCCTTTTACTCAACTGATACCAAGATCATTGTGTTCTTTTAGTTTCTGTTCCTATATTATAGTCAGCATCTCACTTGAGAATACAATGCAAGGGTGTAATTTTGCATTAAACAGTGCATTAGCTAGCACTTGTGAAGGATTCGCTGACGGCCAAAAGGGGACACCAACTGGTAGTTGTTTGTGTTTTTGTTCACATGTTAAGCAATCTATGATTTATTTATGGTAAAAAGGTGTTAACAAGGTTTCTTGTATTGTGGAACCTATAATGAGGACTCTACAGGAAGCCTTGCAAAACCAAACCAAAACCATGGTCAGCAACTGAATCCTTACCTAAATTATATGTGTTCCTGGCTTCATATTTTGCAAATGAAACTGGACATTAATTGTTGGTTTTGAGATGTCCATGGGTAGAATTAAACTCTCAAAATGTAAAAGAGCATTGACATTAGATTCTAGTAGTGCTGGGAGGATCACCTATGTTTATCACTTACCAGTTGTCATGGCTAAAAGCCACACTTCACATTATTGTCTGTGCCCTGTTTACCACTGCTTACTTGCTCGTGCCATTCACAGCCCCTTGTGCATTTGAGACCCCATACCTGTCCCTACTCCCTACAGTTTTGTGAAATCCTAACGCTTACATTCCCTTGCAGGTGAAGGAGTTGTGCCAGAAACGCCTGTTTGGCGAGCCAGTTCTGTTATGCTTTTGAATGAAAAAATAGACCCCTCTTTTTCATTTTTCTTAATCGGAATGCTTGTACTGCTCCATTTTTAATGTAATAAGAGGCAAATGAATTGAGCCAACAGCAATCAGCTTCTGATTGAAAAATATCGATGTGTGGCCTGGGTGTTCTGGGATTGCATTTAATCCTGTAATTTGGTGGTGAAAATGAAGATTTTGCTATATGATTGGAGCATATTTGAAAATGAGTGGTGGAGAGAGCATGTATGATTGTATGGCCTTTAGCACTGCAACGTACAAATTGTGAAGCAGAGAGGTGTTGTACCATGACTATCATGAGAGTTATTTGTAAAAATCATTCCCTCCCATACATGAATCGGGTACGGAAGGAGCTAATTTTCAGGGGCTGTTTGATAGCAGAATTGGATTCTTTTCTCGCTAGAATCAGTTGAAACACTTTCAGACAGACGGTATTGTGGCATGGATTTCGGAGCTTTTCTTGGTAAAAAGTTAGAAACGGCCTGTGGGTAGTTTTGCATGGATTCTTTTTTTTTCTAGTTAATCTTTTTAAGTGATATAAATAGGAATCCCGTCACAGCATAACGGCGAAGCAAATAGAAATGAGCTGTGCACCTCTGTTCGCTTAGGTTATCCTCCCCTTTAAACTTTGGAGCTAAAGTTTCAAAGCTAAAACTTCAAAAAGGTAGTTTGAAATTAGCTCTAAACTTTAACTCACCTCACATTAGAGACTTTATAGCTAAAGCTCTAAATAGGTAGTCTAGAATTAGCTCTAAACTTTAGCTCATCTTACATTAAAGTTTTAGAAACAAAAATGAACTAAAATATTCTAAAGTTTTGAGGCCTCAAAATTTAGAGGTAGGATTCCCTTAGCTTATAAGACATAATAGAGACTATTTTTTCCTCTCACAATAAATCAACTCTATAAATCAGCCACAGTTGCAATAAGTCCTGATCAATATGCAGATTCACCCATAATTCTATTTTTCTCTCACAATAAATCAACTCTATAAATCAACCACAATCGCAATAAATCCTGATCAGTACGCAGATTTGCCCATAATTGTACTGAAACCAACGACAAATATTTGCTCCGTTCCAAAATAGATGACATTATAAAATACGTGTAGGTTAAACTTTATCAACTTTGAATAACTTTGTAGAAAATGTATGCAACATTTATATCTCCAAATAAATTTATTATAAAAGTATACTCTTGTATCCATATTAGTTGTCGTTTTGGACAAAGTTTGAGTTAAACATTGAGAATATAAATCACGGATAACTTTTAAGTTGTTGTGTTTGAAAAAAATAAAAATTATATCAATAGTTTTGTCTTAAAAATACTTTCATACAAATATACATATATATTATATTTTAATAAATATTTTTCAAAAAATTAAGCAGTCAAAGTTTCGCTTTAAAGATCGTATCACTGTTCAAAACGACAACTAATACAAATACGAGAGAATACTTAACCATCTATCTAATGATACTAATTATGTATTATAAATACTAATATTCTTCTATATAGGTCAAAGTTTAAAAAGACTGATTTATCGGGAAGCGAGAACTTTTTTTTATTTTTGGACAGAGGACCATGAGCCTGTTTAGATCGCTTCAAAATTCCAAAATTTTACAAGATTTCATCTTTTGACGCATGTATATAGTATTAAATATAGATAAAAAAATAAGTAATTATACGGTTTGTCTATAATTTGCGAGATGATTCTTTTGAGTCTAGCTATTTTATTGTTGGACAATAATTACCAAATATAAATAAAAACGCTATACAGGCGTATATATCAGTTATATTGTAAATACTCTTTGGCAAACCCTTCCAAAATGCACAGATCCATCCTAATCTTCTCCTTGGAACTCGAACTGTGATCTTTAAAAAGATTAACCAAAGCAAACCCCTCGCCCCTACGCAAACCTCGATACCTTCGCCTTCTCCGCCCGCGCCGTCCGTCTCCGTCGATGGCGACGGAGATTCCGGCGCAGGTGCGCCGCTACTGGCTGCCGATACTCCTATTCACCGCCGGATTCCTCTTCCAGGTCCTCGTCCTGCCTCGCCACTTCCCGGCCACCCACTACGACGGTGAGAGCCCCTCCGCCGTCCCCACTCCCGCTTCGCGCTCTCCGATTCGGCCACGTTCTGACTTCTGAAACTGGTTATTTGGATTGGTCGTGCTGTGTGGTTTGCAGTGCTGGGAGTCCAGAGGTTCGCGCCGGTCGAGCGGGTTGTGGAGGCCTACGAGTCGCTCTCCAAGGAGTGGTGAGTGCGATCGATGCAACTGATTGGTAGCTTCTGGTTGAATTGATTTGGAAGTTGCGACTGATTGATAGCTTCTGGTTGAATTGATTTGGAAGTGTGGTTTGTTATGTGGAGTTCGTTCTGGGAAGTGCAGTTATTCGACTATTGCAATTGCAAGTCGTAACGGGGTAATCTAGTTGGAGTTTACGAGTTTGGTGGTGTTTCTGCACTTGTTTGTGTGTGTGTGTGTGTGTGTGTGTGTGTGTGTGTGCGCGCGTGCGCGCGCGCAAAATCTAGTCTGGTTTGGTTTTGCTTACATGAAATGGGAGAGATTGTTTGGGCATGTTTGGTGCTTGCCTGAATCACCAGCTTTCAGATAGTGCAGACACATCACTTGTTTCTGGTTTCTCCACTCCAGTGGAAGTAAGATACTGTTTGTTTGTTTTGAGGGAAATTTGTAATATACTGTGGATGATTGCTTGCTTGTTGCTTATCTGTACTGGTTTCTATTGTTCTTTTGCGCTTTACAGAATCTGAGTGAATCTTTTGTCGATGTTAACCCAGGCTATCTGAAACGAATCACCAACCAACTGTTGATATTATAAAGGTGAGATAAAAAATCTAGAGCTTTAGTCTACTAGACTTGATAGATGGTAATGTTTGCATATAATATAGTGATTATTTTGTAAGAATTGCCTCCACGTCTTAGGCACAATAACTTTTCATAGCAGACTCAAACATTCATGTATCTATGTAGGCATACACTTTTCACACCTTCTGTCATTCAACTCTAAGAACCATTGAGATTATAACCAACTACTATTCAGTCTTTTATCTCTGTTTTCCCCCAAATGCTTGCTATTAGAGTAATATATAATTCTTCACAATTCTTTGATGGTTCATACAGATCCGTTATGCATATGAGCTGTTGACAAATCCAGTTTTAAAGAGGGACTATGATCTTTTTGGACTGGATGAGCATAAGGTGACCACTCTCTCCCCTTCTCCCCGTTAACGTGCACGCCTATCAATTGAAAGTTTCTTCAGTTTTATCACTTCTTTTTCCCTATCGGTCTAAGAGTTTGTCCCCTTCCATCTGGTAGGATGTCCTAGAGAGAGTCAAAGAACAATATCGAACGGAGCACTTTCTCAAAATTGATCTCCCCTTGTTAAAAGGCTCTGCAGTCAGTAGGTTCCGCCTATCTAATCACTCGTAAATTGTACGGATATATTTCCTTGCTTTTGTTATGTTTGACATAAAACTATTTCAATTCCTTTTAGGTTTGATTGATGATGCCTTCAATGTACTCACACATGAGTCGTTCATGTCTGCTATTAATGAAGAATACCCGTTAATCATACTGGTTAGTTTTTATGCTACCTCTGTAAGCATATAAGGTTCCGTTGTTTTATTTACATTACTTATGCATATTCTTAGTATCTTCTGCTGGAAAGAATCACTGAACTTACTACTGATTCTTGCTCTATTTTGTAGGTATATTCAAAGGGCAGTCCTCGGTGTTCTCAATTTATTGAGTACTGGAAGCAAATTGGTATATTTCTTCATTTTGACTTGGATGCTATATTTATTTGTTGTTTCGTTTGGAAAGAAAACCAACACATTTAGATACTTAATTGAAAATGCAACCAACTGTAGGATTACACATTTGACCGCTTTTTTGTTCGTTTCTTCACACTGATAGTCTTACATGAAATTATTTACTATTCATGGGGTAAGTTGCTTCGACTTTAGTAGTTAATGATATTGAAGGATGTTGAAAATTGGAATTGTGGTAAATTGCAGGATCAGGTCTAGAAACGACATTCTTTTCTATTTAATGCACTGCCAAGTGGCATGCTATGTGAAAGGCATATGCTGACATAATCAAATTTGTCTACTTAGAATTTGTTATTTTTAAGACTGAGAATATTACTTAGGTGAGCAAGCTTTGAAATTTTAGCGTTTTGTCTGAGCGGTACTTTATGGATCTTTTGGCAGTTGAGTTGATACTCAACAGTATTTTCCTTTCCTTTCGAAATTATATGGTGTGCCAACAATAACTACTGACAAACATTGTGAATTTAGAATTCCCAAGAAAAAAATTCTCCTACTTGATTCCCCCCTCACAATATTTGATTGCATGGTCTAGACACTCGATTGGACGGAATCGCCAAAACTGCTATGGTAGAAGTTGGTGATTCACAAGTGGCTGGTTATTTCGCCGAAAAACGGTTCTCCAAACGGCCATTTTTCCGTAATGGTATGTCAATGCAACAAGTCTTGTTAGTCATAATGATGCGAACTTTAAGTTAATCTAGGTTTCACAGGTGATCCACTTCAACATATTGACCCTCTATTTGAAACATTGTTAGTTTGTTACATGGATTTTGTCAAACAGAGTAGGTCAGTGATGGAAGTGGATTGCTATTTTTTGGTAGTGAAGAAGTTCTGTCCTCAATTTTCTGTTGAGAAAAAGAGTATTCTTTTTGTTATGGTTCATTCATTCCATAATCATTCAATTCGTGCAGGTGTACCGACACTTGTTGCATACCCTGCTAACTGCAAAAGTCCATCCTGTTACATGAGGTAACTGTATTGGCCAGACTATCAGTTTCCTGATCATATTTAAGTCTGTGGCCTTTCTTTTCCTGTTATATCAGCAAACCCATGATGAGATTTTATGCACCATTTCCCATCTGTGCTAATGACATGGCATATTCAGTACACAGTCTAAATAACCATATTTTTCTATGCCTAGGTACCCAGGTGGGCTTTTTGTGGATTCTGTTGTTGATTGGGTTGCAACATCAGTTGTAGGATTGCCTCGAATCTTGTACTATTCAAAGGAGACATTGGTGAGCCTTATGATTAGCTCTATTTCTTTATTTATCCTATGTCGATGTCTTCTTTCTAAATATTTGAAATTCATAGCAAATTGAAGGCCTATTGGAAATGTACTCTATTATTTGAGTGACCTACTGAATCATCATTATGAATCTGCATCCACAATTCCTTTTTAGATATACAGATTCAAGTTTGGTTAGTGAAAAAATTGGCATTACTTGCATGGGAAGCAGTCAGGACTAGGTTTCTCGTCCACTTATTTGGGATGTTTATCTATGACATCATGGAACTATTTTAATTATACAATCCTTATGGGCTATGGCTAATTTGTAACTATAAAAGTAACCAACCAACACACTCCTAGGTATTGTTCTTGTTGTTTTGCATATTACTGCCCGTCCAGTGTTACTATTCAACTATTGCAGTTATGTTTGATAGGCTTTACTTGAGAGGAATTATGATTATAATGCAGAGCTTTTATTTTCAGGGCCCACAATTCATTGGGAAGAGCGGCCATCATAAGGTTGAATAGCTTTTGCTAGAGCACCTTTACCTTTTGGGCTTTTGGCCACTCAAAATTGCTCATGCCATCTTTGCATGCATTATGTAGGTCAAAGTTATCTTTTTCTCAAGTACTGGAGAGCGTGCTGCTCCGTTCCTTCGCCAAGCTGCTGAAGAGTATTCAAGTTATTCATCATTTGGATTTGTCTTATGGAGAGAAGACGAATCCCAGATTTGGTGGAATTCGTATGTGCCTTTTGAGTTTTTGTACAACCTTTTGTTTTTTCTCAAAAACGCAGGAGAGCTGCATTTCATTATATTAAGAAGAAAAAATGGGACAAGAACCCCAACAACCACACACACACCCACCCACCCACACACACACACTCTACACACACCCCAAACAACAATCTCGCCTACTAAAACAGTAGAGGCTACCACAACAACACTACTACCAAACAGGCCACTCTAAACCAAAAATGTCGGGGTAGTCAAGGAAGAGAGGCTTCGCGCGCCTGCAATCTCCCAAAGACGTCGTTCCTCACTGCTAACATTAAGAGCTCTTGCAATGCTAGGAGCAGCTCCGTCAAATACACAAGAGTTGCGGTGAGTCCAAAGAACCCAAGCACCTAGAATAATCAAAGAGTTGAGACCTTTCTTTTGCTGTTCCGGAGCAGCATGCCAAAGTTTGTCCCACCAATCATCGAACATTATCTATAAATCATGCCTTTGTATAATATATTAACAGTAGCTATTTATAACAGTTCAGTTTAATATGTTTATAATGAGTGATTAAATGTGATTTTTTTTATCAACTGATACCATTTACTAAAACTATTGAGCACTAGCATGTAAGGCTCTATTAGTTGCAGAAATTAATTCTGCAGAGTCTGCACATTTTACACAATTGTCTATTTTGGATCAGGTTAGGGGTAGAATCGGCTCCGGCACTTGTTTTCTTGAAGGGGCCAGGCACAAAGCCTTTTGTACACCATGGCAAGATTTGTCTCTCCTTAAGTTTTATTTTTGCAATGCGGAGGTTATGCTGATTGTTGACATCCCCTTACAGGAATTTTTAGCAAGTCAGAGTTCATAGAGATGATGGAGGAGCACAAGCACCATGGTATTGTTGAACAGTTTCTGAACTAATTGTACTGAATTATCAAGCCGTGTAGTATTGTTTAGGATGCAGTTTCCTTAAATGCCGTGTATTATTGTTTAGGATGCAGTTTCCTTAAATGAAACAGAACATTTCTTTATCACCACATTCACTCCTTTATTGTTCTTGTTTAGAACTGCGACAGCTAAGAAGTGACACGTCTTTGGAACTGGGTTGTGATGCTAGAGGCCATTCACGTGCTGGCAATGATGCATCAGTTTGGTATTGTGTAATTGTCGCTGGTCGTCTAGGTGCAGAATTAAGTAAGAAGAGACAAGTAAGTTTTCATAGTTAATTGCAATGCACAAATTGCTATGTTTTTTTATCTGAATAATTTTCACTACTAGTTTGCTAAGTAGGTTTGCATTTGAAACTAGATTTTGCGTAAAGCCCAAGACAATTTGTTAGGTGATGTTGACAGAAGTGCTGGGAATGTCGATAATTCAGTAGAGACATCAAGTGCTGCAACTGCCTTCAAAGATGATAGGTTGACCTTTGTTTGGCTAGATGGAGAAGTACAAAAGGTAGACTTCTTTATAATTTCTAACTTAACTATTTATCTCTTATTATCTATAATCATCTTCGGGATAGGATCTTATCCAGTTTGGAATATTATCTCTTGTTAGTTGGCAGGTATAGATTGATTTGTTAGGACCAGCTCTATATAAGTCATGTCATTACATCCTTTTGTTATATATAAAAAAGGAAAAATGAATCAAAGAAGTATCCACCAGCCAACAGTCTACACTTTCTCCCAAAGTCCCTCCACTTCATGCCATGCCATGTGGCCTCATTGTCTGTGATAGTTATCCCCTGATATGATCTAATGGTCGTAACAAGTACTACCTTAGGGGCCAGAATACTAGACCTTGTGGACAGAACCATAATGGATTTGATTCAAATATTCTGTGGTAATCATAATAATTATGTGAACCAGTAATTTACAGTGTGTGCTTCATTGATTCTGTGAAAAAACACTACATGCGAGATTGGTCTGCACTTTTGTCTATTTGTCACTTGTAGCCTTTTTAGAACCTCAAGGTATCCTCCAATTGCTTAGTGGATAATGAGTTATTGATTCTGAAATATGTGTTCCCCACCAAATGAAATGCTCTGGACCTCCAGTTATATTATAGTTGTCCTTAATTCCCATGTAGATCACTGGAACCTGAGCAACAGAAACACATCAGATCCTGACTTCAGCAAATTTGTGGGCCATTCCACTGTCATCAATCAAATTGCTTTTCTTATATTTGTAAATACGAATAACATCATAAGCATATATTTTGGCAGCAAATTTGTGCCTTCTATCTTGCCACTGATTATACTGGAGCCTGTGGTCCTAGAGACTTTGGAGATGACAATGATAAACCTGAAATTTTCATTGTTCGATTCCAAAGAAATGCAACATATGAGGCATTGAAAGCTGAAAAAAAGAGCAATCTTGTGGACGTTCTCCAGGGACAGCATACTGATGCGTCCCAGCTAGTGGCAAGGTACAAGGGTCCAGATGAAATTGAAGAGGTGAGAATTTAATGGTTTGTACTTTCTAGTGCATTATCTATGTGCCTTCTGATAATTATGTCAGGTTTGGTACCTCAACTCTGAAAGATCACTGCTAATTCTGTACCTGTTTTAAATAATATTGCAGATAAATAGGTGGATCTCTCAGATTATCAAAGATGGAGATACTAGAGAAATTCCTTACTTTGTAAGTCTCTTGCATGTTACGTACAAGATTTTTTTTTTTATTTTTATTTTTTTGTAAAAATCTGCAGGACGTTGCACTTGACCTTTGCCTAGTTGGATCGATAGTTTTACAAGAGAAAAAAAATTGTGTTATTGTGTACAAGGTTAGCTAGACATATGTAGAGTTCAAGATGTCCATTCCATTAATGATTTTGAATTAGATTGCCTTTTCAGTTAAAGAATGCTCTTATAGTCTCCCTAGCATGTATCCTTAAATGAAAGGGGCAAGAATATATAAGAAATGAAATGTACTTCCACACAGACCAAAGGACGATTGACTGAATTGCTTGACTTGACTTACTTGATCCAGTTTTTGTCCAATGTATCTCCTGCTTTTGACGACAGTCAACATTATTTGGTCAATACAAGTTGCCGCTAACCATTTTTGTGTGAACACCCGTTCTATATACCCAAGCACCTACAATATGTAACTTGTTGGCACTAGCAGTAAAAAATCACCATGGCTTAACAATTACTATATGCGATTGAGGTCTAAGCATTAAGTGTACCGGGGACGAAAATGCTTTCATTTAACTTCTGAAAATAATGTTTTCAGAGCATTCACATTGCACCCTCATTAATCTTTGCGGTGCTCTATTGTGTGTGTAGACTTCAAAGGTGCCAGATCTTGTACCAGAGGAAACGAGCAAAGAATGGCTAAGAAGTTCTAAAAGTATCCGCTCAGCAGGGAAAAGTCTAAAAGATAACATTGGTTTCCATGTCCAAGATTACCTAACCCACCCAATGATTGGTTCAACTTTGCTTATGTGCGGATGTATTTCTATGGGAATAATATGGTTCAGGAACAGCAAACCAACTCAAAGTACTCGGCAGGTAGTTTCATGTTTGATATAAAATTAGATGATCATTACCTTATTTACTGATTCAAAAACCTTTGGAGTTCTCCCCATGTTTATGCTCAATTTTCTTAATGTGGACCAGTCAGTTACAGGTAGCTTGTGATGTAGGTTGTCTACTACTACTCTACATACATCTGAATTTGTAAACCCAAAACAGCATTTTTTTTTTCTCTCATACAATCTGAATAAATTGTGATCTCGCCAATCTAACTGTTACACTCCACATGATCCACTATTCATTTTTTTTCAACAAAAAAGTCACTTGGGTGGTATTTTCCTAGCGTATCGAAACATCACGTTCTTAACACTTCAGAAAGTATGTTTATGTTTGATTTGTTACTCAGCATTCAGAACTCTGACAGTATGTGGTGTCATCCACAGGAGAAAGCTCCGAAAGACAAGACAAAGAGGCCTCGTCCAAAGCTTAGCACGTCGCTCTTTGGTGAACCTTCTGTCACAGACGTTGACCCAAAAGACGCTCGTCAGTGGGAGTTATCAGACTCGGATTCAGACTAATGACTTGCTCCTTGCATTTGGACCTGACCTATTGCAAGGATGTGTTAAACTTTAGTAAACTATATAGTAGTGCGGTGGCCCTAGTTCTGGCAAATGCGGAACAGTTGGATCAGTGAAGTAATCAAGTTATAGTGAAAACAGTTGGATCACGTAAGTAATCAAGTTGCCATCTTTCTGATGCCTCAGCTGCCCTGTGACGTTACTACAGGGACATATTTTTGCTATTGTTATGTTGACACCTGCTAAACTGACAAGCCTGGTGGAGATCTCTGTTAACCATCTCACAATGGAGTGAACTTGTCTCCAGAATATGTATATGATGTATCCCACAACAAACAACGTACATGCATAGATGTAAGCTGGCATGTATTTGCGTCGTGTCCAAACCAAAACTGGCTTTTGTTTTGATTTTTTTTAAAAAATATAATGCCTTTCAGCATACCGCGTGCATTTGCTGCAATCCTCATCAAACTGTAGGTTGCCAAACACCGGCCGAGATTTTAGGAGAGCTTGCTTGGGCAAAAACTCAACCCAAACGCATGTCAGCTTGAAAATTGTTAATATCTTAAGGGGAGTCGTAAACATCTTAGGTTTATTGTTGTGTTTGGTTTGTTGTCAGTTTGCTTCATTCTGCTAGGAAGTTGGTAATTCTAATTGGTGACGAGAGAAGAGCCAAAAGTAGTGCCACCAAATTTGTAGTTCAATTCTAATGTTGGCCTGCCAAAATTTTGTTTGTCTAAAACCTGGCAATTGGGTGAATATCAAACAGCATCGTCTCCTCTGGAAAAAACTGGCAATTCTAATGTTTTTGTTGTGAAACGACACATTTTGACGAACAACCGTCTCTTCACGAGGTGATCTCATCCATCACACAAAATCAATGGATATGAGTTAGTTTAGTCCCAAAGGACATGTCTTTTGGGAACAATCGTGTCTTTTCAGGACGTCCCCTTTGAACAATCGTGTTCTTTCGGGACACCCCTTCATATGTATATAAGAGATCAATGAAATAATGACATTTCTTTCAATCACTTGTTCATTTGCATTCATTTTCTAACAGTTTTAAAACTTTTAAAACTTAATGATTTTTTCCTACAATCTTAAAAACATTTTAACTTTTAGTTCTTTCTTCAAACTTTTAAAACTTCGTTGCTTTTATGCAACTGAACTCAAGACTTTTTTTTTCTTCAAACTTTCAAAACTTCATTGGTTTTTTTCCTGCAATCTTAAAAACTTTATCTGAACTCTGTACTTTTACACGAGCCAATCAACTTCGTTGTTTTTTCCCTACAACTGAAATCTAGAGAAAAATTCAAACTTTTAAAACTTCGTTGTTTTTCTCTCTACAATCTTAAAAACTTCGTGTGAACTATAGAAGCGCCTCTATGTCCTACACATTTCAATAACTTTATTTTTCTTGTTTTCAAGCTGTTAAAACTTTGTTGTTTTTTCCTTGAACCTTGAAAACTTCGTCTGAACTCTGGATGGACTTTTACGTGGGCCAATCACAAATATTCACGCTTCGTCTGCTCGTTCCATGACACAACTAGCTCACATATAGGTGAACCTTTTGTCGTTGTTAACTCAGGTCTCAAGCTATCTGAAACGATTCACCAACCAAATGTGATATTATAAAGGTGAGATCAAAATCTAAAGTTCAGTCTACTAGGACTGTTTAGATGCAAAAACTTTTTTAAAAAACAATACCGTAACACTTTCATTTGCATTTGATAATTATTGTCTAACCATTAGGTTGAAAAGATTCATCTTGCAAATTATAGATAAATTATACAATTAATTATATTTTATCTATATCTACTCCATACATGTGTCTAAAAATTCGATGTGATCGAAAAAGTTTTAGAATTTTGAAGGGAACTAAACATGGCCTTCAGATAAAACTAAACAACTTTCACAAACACGAACGACAACTTTTAGTGAAAATCAAGCATTATGGTGCTCTACCATAAGTTTGGAGAATGATGACCATCTCAAAATAGGGGCAGATACAGAGCTATAAACAAATTGAATGGGGTATCAAATTAAGATAAATAGTGTCGGGTACAAAGGTAAGGGGTACTTTAGCCTGCGATAATCTAATGCTTAACATAGCAATCATTTTTAGGGCCAAATCCGATCAGCCGCCCCATCAGTGGGAGAAGGCCCATCAAACGAAGGCTTACCTCACCAACAACAGTGACCAGTCATGGGCCGGCCCATTACTGGAAAAACAGTAGGCAGGATACCTCTCCGCGTCGACCTCAGCAGACGGACAGGGGTCGAACGAACGACCCCTCCGCCTCGACCTCAACTAACGGACAGGAGTCGAACGAACGACCCCTCCGCCTCGCCTTAACCCCTCGAATGACGGAAGAGGGGTCGATCGAATCCCCCTCAACCTCAACCCCTCGACCCCGATTGACGGACAGGGGTCGAACGAACGACCCCCCCCCCCCCCCCCCCCCCCGCCTTGACCCCTCGGATGACGAACAAGGGGTCGAACGAACGACCCGCGAGCAGGAGGCTCGATCAACTCACCTACTCCCAGTATGGGGTAAAGAGAATCCAATGCGCCTACCTGTTCCCGCCTAACGCCATGGGCGCCCACTACCACAGTTAAATCCATCAACTCGCCGCCCATGCCCCGACTCTCTGTCGATCGTACGACCACTGTAACCACGCCTTGAGTACGGAGGTCAAAGGCATCCCCTCGAATCTTGACTGGGACAGCCCTCGACCGAGTTTTCAGGGACACGTCAGGGTCGTGCGGGCCTCGATACCCCTCGACCCGGGGGGTCGACTGCCACCTCCAACCACTACGTCTGCTATCACCATGCCCTGAACACCGGAAGGACGGGAAGGCCACGCCGCTACAGCGATCGACGTCCCACCGCAAGCATGGCGCCGCGGACACCTCTCTCATGCCTCTACAGTTTAGGATCTCTGTACTCTCAGGCCTCCCCTTGATCTATAAAAGGGGACGCTGGGATAGAAGAAAGGGCATGAGCATTCGTATCGGCTCACGCATTCGGACATCAGAGATCTCTCAACGAGCCGAGACATCAGCTCCGACCCGCATACACCAAGAGCCAAGTCGCACACACCACACCTGATTGCTTGATCAACATCTCAAGCAATCCACCAGCTCACCTAGGATAGCCTTGCTAGTCCTAGGCTTCAGCTCACTCTGAGCACCTCCGTGTAAACCTGCTTGTATCCTCTGTACGAGCACTTCGGTGCAAGATAATACAATCCATCCTCTGCAGCTTTATAGTGCCTTTGGTCATAACACCGACAAATAGTGCCTTTGATCTGCAGTTGCAGGCTACTGTACTCTGCAGCTTTAAATACCCTGACGTCAGTCAGACTTGAGAAACCTCTTCAACTAGTCGCGCTCTCTGACGGATACGGCCCAGCGCATCGCGTCATCGTCTTCCCCCTCCCCACAAGCCAAACGCGAATTCCAACCCCGTGCCCCGTGACCTCCCCGGACTCCCCAGCCCCCGATCTCCGGCGATGGCCGCGCGTCGCCTCGGATCCCCCGCCTCCAGGTGGCTGCTCTTCCTGGTCGCTTCCGCCCTCCTCTCGGCGGCCCCGTCGCCGGCCCGCGCCCTCCGGTTCGACCTCGAGTCCGGCCACACCAAGTGCATCTCCGACGAGATCAAGGTCAACGCCATGGCCGTCGGCAAGTACCACATCGTAGGGCCCGACCCCAACTTCCCCGACGCCGAGCTCCCCGAATCGCACCGCATCTCTCTCAGGGTAAGCAAGCGAGCAGCGCCAAGCGGCTATTCGGTGATCTGGAGAAGCCATGGCGATATGCGTGTGATGATTGGGGGCGATTGATGGGCAGGTGACTTCGCCGTACGGGAACAGCATGCACTACGCGGAGAACGTGCAGTCGGGCCACTTCGCCTTCACGGCGGCGGAGGCCGGCGACTACCTGGCTTGCTTCTGGGCGCCTGACCACAAGCCGCCGGTCACCATCGCGTTCGAGTTCGACTGGAGGAGCGGCGTCTCCGCCAAGGACTATCCCAGCGTCGCCAAGAAGGGCAAGGTCGATGTGAGTATTTTGGCTTCGCCCTCCAGATTCCTACCTTTGCTTTGGTCTTTTGGTCAATTCACCACCAATCTGGTCAGTGGTCACGTCGATAGATACTAGTGGTTCGTTTTTTGGAATTCAGAAAATGGATCATGGGTTCTAATTTACTTGTGGCAGCATAATTACAGGAACAGGACTCCTCTTTCGGTTTGGGTGCTTGGTGTGGTGTGGACTAACTTGACAGGAATAATTTTCTGATTGTGCATGCTGAGAGTTTTGTTGATCAATTCTGTTTCACGTTGATGTTGAAGAGTTTTGCAACTTTCAGCTTGCTAGTAATCTTGGTGTGTCTGCATGTTGGACTGCTTAGATTTTACTGGCTAAAGCTTTACAAGTTTCTGAAATAAGTTAGGTTCAATTTGGGTATGGATTGTGTATGCTTTTGCAGCCCGTTATACTTGCTTCATAATGAGTCTATTTAGTGTTGCTACTTCTTCTTTTTTGTCGAGGAGTATACTCCGTATTTGCAAGTGGTATATTGATATCTTCTAGCCCTGGTGCTGGGTTCATCAAGTATGGTACAGGAGTGGGGCTGGATTTTTTTTGGGAAAAAATATGTTCGTGTGGTTTTATAATTTGAATCAAGAAGCTCATTTTTTAAAAGTATATTGATATTTGTAAGGTATTGCTGCATTTGAATTATGTGTTCTTCAATGTGGATATAGAAAAGGTCATAAGCTTAGAAACCAACAAGTTGCTCGTCACTTTTTTTGTGGTGTTTTTTTCTTGTTTTTTATTGCAATGCTACTTAGTTTCATACAAGTTGCGCACAATGACTGTACTTGAATGAATAGCAGGTGCACAATTGACATTTTTAAACAATTGAGTATGGCCATATTAGGTTGTAGTTTAAACTTTTAGTGCTATCTAGGTGTGTGTCCCATATAGCATTTGCTCCTCTAATTATTTATTGGTCGTGTTGACACTGCTCATAAGTCATAATCAATTCTTGAGACTGAGCAAGTTGTCTTGTTTTTGTGAGAATGGTACTAATTTTTTGCCGTGCTGTTTCTTTTGGCTCGTGCATTGCTCATATGTTGCAGATGATGGAATTGGAGCTGAAGAAGCTAGAGAAAACTTAAAAAGATATACATGAAGAGATGTTTTATCTGCGTGAAAGGTAGCAGTCACTAAGTCAGCGAGAAAATGGATTTTGTTAAAAAAAAAAAAATCTGATACCATATGGCCATGTCGTGTGTCCAGGGAAGAGGAAATGCAGGACCTGAACAGGCGAACAAACTCAAGGATGGCTTGGTTAGGGTTCCTCTCCCTTGGCGTATGCTTATCAGTGGCAGGTTTGCAGCTGTGGCACCTGAAGACCTTCTTTGAGAGGAAGAAGTTGCTGTAGTTGCCCCGTGATTTACGGTAGACCTCGCCACAGGTGTAACCTATTTTTGGGTGAACTGTCGATCTGTTAGAGAGCTTGGAATCCCATGTAAGAAACTGGTATGTCATACTAGAGAAATATGCTTCACTATGCTTTAGCCTGTCCAGTTGAACTTCTGAGAAGCTTTAAAGAGAAACTAAATTGCCTTCCATTCAATCGTTCGTGTTGTAATTTGGACTTCTGGAGCACCGTGTTGACTCTTCTTTACGTGATACTAAGTAGTTTGTTAATGTGGAGCGCCTGTTTTTTTTTACCTGCTAGCTATTGTGAAGCTAGAGCTATGAAAAGCACGACGTTCCTAGAACTCGAATCGCCAGTTCCACATGTAATTGTCTGGGTGTAGTCTGTAGCATGCCTGTTGCAAAATGACTGCAATGACCGGTAACCTGATAACTATCATATGCTACAGTTGCAGTGAAACTTGAGACTGCAGCGCTGTAACAGTTACCAGTTCATTCAGATCACACGTCATGTCATTGAAAGTGTCATTCAGATCACACAGACAACATACTCTCTCCGTGTCATTAAAAGTGTCACTAGAAAACTGTGTTTCCCTCAAAGACATGCTTTTCAAACGACACTCTCTATGGGACGGAGGGAGTAGTATATTGTGATCGCACAACAAAACTTGTAATCCACAAATATTTCTCTTTATAAAGTTTACAGAACTTCTTTGACAAGTAACACTTACATAATATGCACGGTAAAATCACTCCCCATAGTCAATAAGCATATAAAGATCGCCAACAGAAAAGAATAGAAAAAGAAAACTATCTTATCTATAGAACCCACATCAACCTATATGCTGCAGAACTATGGTCTAATAGCAAGATTTTTCATAATTTACGGAGAGAAGCAACGAGGAAACATTAAGACAAAGTTGCAAAGGATGTGGTACAAACAAAGCTACAGAAATAGCATCGACGTAAAACAGCAAGAAAATTTTGCAGTCTCAGTGGACCTTTCTCGAGGCACCTAATTTTGTACATTCATCAATGTCAGATCTCCTGAGAAAACCCCATTCAAGACACCAGTTGTAGTAAAGAATATATAATTATATATGCACTGCTACTGGAACAAATGCCAGTGGTTCTCGTGTGAATAATGCTCCTTGAGCTTCTCAAGCCTCTTGAGGATCTCCAAGAAAGATGGTCTCAGACTGATATCCCCAGACCAACATAGTTCAACCAAACTGCAATAAGAAAAACAAGTTAAAATACTGCAGCACACTCTCCATGTTAACGTGGCAATTGTAAGAGTGTCAAGGATTGTTTGACTTATACATACTCCTTCAACTCATTGGTATGACTTTTACGGAAAACTGGGCGATGCCCTTCTGCCACGTACTTAGCAGCCTCATAAGGTTCGTAGTTGGAGAAGGGTGGATCACCTTCCATCATCTACAATCATACAGAATAATCTTAGGTCATTCAGTGATACCACCTTACTGCTGGGTGGTGGCTTCTACTTTTACAGATGAAATTACCTCATATAGAATCATGGCAAAAGAGAAGATATCAACTTTCTTGTCATATTTCCGGTGCTTGAATACTTCAGGGGCCATGTACCGATCTATGTCCAAAGTTAAACATAAAAATTAACAATTGCATAGTATATTAAATTCAAGAAAAGATATTTAAAGGAGAGTGGTAGCTCCTGAAGCTTACAGCTTCCTGTCTCTCCAGTCATCTTGTATACATCATTCGCATGCTGCGCTTTGATGATCTTGCTAAGGCCAAAGTCTCCAACCTTCAAGTGATTGGCAGCAGCATTCACCAGAAGAATATTTCTAGAAGTTCGCACATTGAGTTAGACTGGGACAAAAAATATTGTCACATTATCAAAAGCAAGCAATGCCACGACAAACCTAGGTTTTAAATCTCGGTGAATCACAACATTAGGCTCATTATGAAGATATGCCATTCCTCTGCAAAAGGAAAAAACATAATGAAGAAAATAACACAAGAATCAATTATCACATCAAGAATCACGGAAAAACAGCTAATACATTGGAGTAACAGTGGTATGCCATGGTGAGTCAGAAATACAAGCAGGCAGTATATGAAGGCTCAAGGATATGATGTTTTATGGCATAACTAGAATGCATATACTATTATGGCACACCATCTCAATCTACAGTTCAGATAGATCCAACAGACCACGTTACTATAAGTTTACAATGCTGTTAACTAAATAGATTTGACATAATCTCACGATGGGATGATAAATAGATGTATTTGTAACTGCAGAGTCAAGGCACTCACGGTCAAGGCCATTCTTAACTACTACAGTATACTCCCTCCATTACGATTTGTTAGGCGCACAGGGCCATATTTCATATACCAAGGAATTTGTGAGTGCTAGATGGAGGATTGATGAGACGTGGAGCACTATGCCTAGTATCCCTTCATGCAGCGATGTTTAGTAGTCCAAAAGACAAACTGACCAATCACAAGCAAAAGAAACGCTTCAGATTTGATGTGAATGAGTAATAAATGCAAAAAGCTTACTCTTTAACTCCTGCCTTGGTAGCTATGCCACGCCTAACATAACGTTAAAAATGAAAAAAACACCATACGCCTAAGAATTCGTAATGGAGGGAGTATTACACAACAAATATATTTAAACACTATAACGGCTATTCTTAACAACTATATTACAACTATAAAGGCGTTGAGGAGAACACAATATTACTTGAGGACGTTTCTCTATGTTTGTCCTCAGCCTTGGGAGAATACATCAAACAATGTTCGCCCATTGAGGACATCAGTTGTGTAATTATTGTATATATGTTTTCACTCCCTATCCTGAATCAAGTCAAGTGCTTTCAAACAAGAGAAATAGTTGTACTGCCATGTGATTAATAGAGGAGCGCATGGCCATCCCTAATCAAGTACTTGGTTGGTGCGCATGTTGTGCTATGGACAAACACAGTGAAACAGGGGGTGTATGCACTAAGAGTCAAGCACATGAGGTGAGAGTACCTTGCAATATCCAGTGCAAAACTAATAGAGGTAAGCGGATTGAGTCCACCTTTATCCTTCAGATATTGATGAAGATCACCCTGAAGAATGCATTTAACTTAACATGAGCAGGTTCCAAATAGTCCACACAAAATGATAGTTGAACACAAAGCAAAATACATACTCCTCGCAGAAACTCAGTAATTAGCATTAGCGGCTTGGTTTCTGTAACAGCTCCAAGGAACTGGACAATATTTGGATGTCTCAGCTTTATTAGCAAGTTGACTTCATGCTTAAAATCCTGGCTGCGGGAAAGGAAAAAAACATTAAATATATATGCATACACAAACATGTACTATCTTGTAACTAGAATACTATAGTTAACTAAGATTGATGAAAACTTGGTGTACAATTAATCAGTTGGAGCAAGCAAGGAGATCGATAGTTATTCTGATATGATTGGCTTACATCACCAGCCTGTCATCAGATAAAGATGGAAGAATGCGCTTGACAGCAATTGGTGTCCCTCGCCAATTTGCTTTCAGGATTTCACCAAAAGAGCCCTGTTGTGGTAGCAGGTTTGACAAACTTAAGATAACCCAATACAAAAAAGAACTAAAAGTGAAGTACAGCAAATCACTAAACTATGCCAATACTTTATCAAATAATTGTATTGAGCAAGAGATGTTTCAAGACTTGAAACCTTTCCGATAGAAATTGCTTTTGTGAAGTCCAATTCAAGTGGGTTAATCTCCCAGTCAGCCTTATTTGTTAGAGGTGGTGGAATCGTCTTTGGTTCAAAATGGCTTCCAGTTTTCCCCTACAGGGTAAAAAGGAAAAATTCAAAGCAGATGAGAACAATCACATGATGCATCAACCTGAAATATCATATCATATCTTATTTACAACCGCCAGTTTATAACTCTTAATCCAGTAGAGCATGATTAATCTAATTGCAAGCAAAAGGTAAAACCAAAACTATCAACTAAACAGATCACCAAGCCCTCTCCCTTAGGTCACCTAATATTTTGACAAAGAAAGAAAGGACACATCTAGTTCCGATGACAATATTTGGGTCCATGCGTCCTGAATACATATTTAGAAACATTGCACCGATAAGAGCTGCAGAGCAATATACAGGAGACTCACCCACTAAATCCATACCATACAGTGACAAGTGGAATTGGAATACCTGGTGTTCAAGTTACAGATTTAGTAATCTTGAGCTACAGGTCAAACCTATACATCCCTAAAGGCTAAAACTTGGCAATGCAGTAACAAGACAGCTTGTTAAATCAAGTTATCGACCACATACATATGTCAATCCACCGTGCTCCTTGAGCAGCTCAATCAAGGACTGCTTCTTTGCGCCCTCCGCATCAGCTAGTGGCTGTACACAAACCAAAGAAATGTTAGCATGATTAGTAATCGTCCTAAGTATGACATCAATATTTACAGCGCTGCAGCACGAATATATTAGCGAGCAGAAACCTAGAAGTGCACTGGACAGAAACACGCCACGCTTCTAGCTCAAAACTTAACACCAAACCGGACCAGAGACTGAATGAAAGTACGACTCGTCGCGAGGCAACAAATATCATACAAACATCCTTTAAGAGAGGAATGAACCGATCATTGTAGCATCGCATCGGCACATTTGACAAGCCAACATAGCACGAGGCCCCATGAATTCGCAGCAAAATCTGCAAATTCCTGAACTGTAGGAAGGTCGAGAGCAAAGCAAAACCGGTTTCCAAGCCCCGTGACAAGAGCAATAGTAGGATGAAAAGCGTGCTGATCGCGTGTCATTCCAAATTGCCAAATTCGACAGGGCAATCGTATCCCAACAGAAGAGAGTACTAGGATCTGAATCGTTCAAATTCCAACACGAAAACAAAGAGCCCAAGCGCAGCACCGCACCGACCCAAATCGAGGCCGCGACATCGGGGAACAGACAGACAGAGCATGCAAATCAAACGCAGATGCAAGGGACAGGGAGGAGGATCGTCGGATGAGGGGCAGGCCCACCGTACCCACCGTGTTCTGCCATCGGTCCTGGGCGTTGACGTTGGCGCCGTTGGCGATGAGGCACTCGGCGACGTCGTGCCAGCCGTGGAGCGCGGCGACGTGGAGCGGCGTGCGGCTGTCGTAGTCCCGGGCGTTGACGAGCGCGGCGTCCTCCTCCAGCAGCTTCCGCACGGCGCCGACGTCGTTCTGGTGCGTGTGCCACAGGATGAGCGAGGTGCGGGCGACGAGGCCCTTGTCGTCGAACCGGCGCCGCGCGCCCCCTTCCGACGACCCCGCGCCGCTGCTCCCGCCTCCGGATCCCCCATCCGCCGCGGCCGCAACGGCAGCCGCGTCCTCCTCCGACGCGCTCATCTCTCCCGCGCCCGCGCCCGCCCCGTGTGGGTGTGGTGTGGTCGGGTCCGAACCGTATGAATCTGCGTGGAAAGGGTTTCTCTGCCTGCCTCTCCGTTTGTTTCTGTGTCTCGCTCGGGAAATCCTACTATTCCGGCGAGGGGAGCTGGCCGCTGGGGGACTCTATTGATCGCCCTCGGCCCGCGTGCAGTGCACGAGATCTGAATCTGATCCGGAGATCCGTCACTGTTTAAGCGCCTGCTGATCAAGTTTACTAGTTGTATAATCCTTGCAGCCCACCTATTATATAATAGTTACACCTTCACAATTAATATATAGTCCATTTGTATATCTCACATACTCCTTCCGTCCCAAATTATAAGACCTTCCAAGAATTTTGAAGAGTCAAAGCATCTCAAGTTTGAACAATAATTATAGAGAAAACTATTAAGATTTATAATATTAAATAAACATGTTATGAAAATATAATTGATAACGAATCTAATAATACTTAGCAAGGAAAAAAAATAGCCCGCTATTTTTGCCGCTATAACCTGAAATAATTTGAAAAAAATTGTACCGCTTTTTGCGTTCATGCACAATTTTACCGCTAAAGTCCGCTAATTACGGTTTATAAAACGTTAAACACCTTGACCTTATCTCGCTATTTAAAACATTGATACTTAGTTGACATCATAAATGTTATTATATTAGCATATAACTTTGATCAAATTTGAGATAGTTTGACTCTCCAAGATTCTTGGAACGTCTTATAATTTAGGACGGAGGGAGTACTTTCTTGGTTTTTGTGCCCAAACTAACTGTATTGTTTCATCTTACGTTTTCCTAGTTATATAAAATTTATCATAAAACAAGTCTCTCTTTCAATGCATAGTTTTATTGCATGTTTGAGTTATCAATGTCTCTCTCTTTCTTTTCTCTCTCATCTCCACCATACATTTGCTTTGTATGTATCCCATGAAACTAGAAAATGCTCTCAATGGAGATTTCACACGGTTTCCAATGTTTTGGAAACAACGCTATATAGTTTCATCACCATGAAACTTTCTCCCTCTCTTTCCTCATCGTTTCATACAAAAAGTGTTAATCTGCTGATGTGGCACCCCATTTAATGTGTATGAAATCTTCCATAAAACCTCATTGAGATTGACCTAAGCTTACAGTCCACTCCTTCCCTCTCTCCTCCATATTAACATTTAGCCTTTTTTAACCCACTATTATACTTGTTCTAACCCGTTTGGTTAAGGAACCCCGCTAGCCGACGTCCACTTGTTGTATGTGCCAGGCTGGCATGGGCTTCTTGGGCGACCCACATGACCAGGAGGGCAGGAGGCTTCCTATGGGCAGTCAGGCTCTGCCGGTCTGCGTGGAGGATGCATCCAAAACCGCGATTTTTCCACGGAGCTGACGCAGTCTTTGCTCCCATTTTGCGCGCCATTTTTGCACTGATCCGCACGCGCTGTACGAACTGTGGGTGGTGAGCAGAACCCCCCGGAGTTGCATCAATCGGGAGTGTACTCGGTGCCAAGAAAATTAAAGTGCTGGCCGTGAACATCGATGCTCAAAACTCTTGCAGCTGCACAACATTTAGCATCGATGATTCAATGTCCATGAGCATGTGGGCCAAACCTATCAATGGCCCTGCTGCCCAAATGTTTCTGCATGCGCATGACGTGAGCTGGGCTGAGAAAGCATCGGGTCACTACTTACCTCGATGCCAGAAATTTTGAAGTAAGCATCGCTGTGCAACGTGATGAGCCGATGCTTGGAATCTCTCTCTTGTTTCGGCATCGCAAAACTCATACGTTGTGGGTAGTCTAAAGACTAGCTACAGCGTAGTCGGTGCTCAAAAGAAAAATTTCTACCCAATGCCAGAAACCTTGTACTCCTACAATGTTCAGCATCGATGCATTTAATGCATGTGGGGCTGACCTATCTCTTGCTCTCTCTGTTTTTCCCAGGAAGTAAGCACGGAGACATATAGATGACCCGATGTCTAGCTTTTTGAAGTAAACATCAACAGCTACAATGTTATAAACTCATGCTTGGACTCCAGTTTCCCTCGTTTCATCATCGATGTTTTATCACATTGTGGGTAGTCGAACCTAGTACTGTTACAAGTCAGGTGCACTGACAACGACATGGCTTGCTATGCAAAAATTGCAGGCGCTGCTGCGCTCTTCGGACTAGAGCGCGTGCTCCCTGGTCCCCATCGTGCTCCCCTCTCCGGTCGGTCCTTAGGCGCGATTGCCATTCGCCCATTCTGCTATCTCCGTCCCGAAAAAAACGTAATTATAAAAAGCGGGCAGATCAATGTAACTCATGTTTAACTAATTTTATATTAAATAGTATTATCATTTATGTCTCTAAATAATTTTATTATAAAAATATGTTCTATAACTAATTTAATGATACTAATTTCATATCATAAATGTTGGTATTTTTTTATATAAATTTAGTCAAGTTTCAATTGTTTGATTTTTCGAAAAATAAGAATTATATTTTTTTTTTTGGGACGGAGGTGCCACCATGCTTTTTCGGGCCACCCTGAGCGTGACAGAACGCTCCTGCTTTTTTTTTTGAGAGAGTAAGAACGCTCCTGCTTGTGCGGCGGCGTATCGTATCTCTCGGCTCTCCGCTCTCGCTGGGTGCTGTGCTCCCACCCCGATTCCGCGCTAAGAGCGAGAGGCCGGTGCGCTTATCACCGTCCAGGCCTTCTTCAGTCTTCGCCCATCCGTCCGTCCATCGATCGGCAAAGCAGGCAGCGGTGTGGGCAGGGGCCGCAGGGACCACCAGGTCGGAACCACCGGGCGGTTCCATGTGCGGCACATGGATTCCGCCCGCTCAGGATTTGGCAAATGCTTCGGCTTTTCAGCCCCGGTCGCTGCAGGTGCGGAACCGGTCCCTCCGCCGTGCTTTTCCGTGGTTTTCTGATGAGGCGAGTGATGGTCTGTTCGTTTGACAGAATTATACTGTTCCGGTAGGATTATTCACTGCTGGCTGATTTTTTATAAGAGAAAAACACTGTTCTGACTGGATTTAAGCCGACTGAAAAGCCAAGCAAATAGGCTGTGAGACTCTGAAAGGATAGCGATGGCGATGCTTTTGTCGGGCGAGAAAGATACCGATACCGACTTGCGTTTATGTTTGTTTTTCCAAGAAGAATGAGTGAATGACTGGCTAATCAGCGTGTCATTATCCTCGCCAAAATAAAAGGAGAACACCGATGTTCAGTGGTTCGATTTCTCTATGGTACGCGGGCGACTGGCAAGTTTCAGGGTGACCGTGCATGGGCAAAAGCATGTTTATCCAATAACCGATGTCGGCAGCGGAGCTTTCGAGCTGATGTTCATAGTTTGTGACAATAATATATTGGTTCAACGCATGGGTGTCTACCGTACAAGAGATAAGACTGTTTGGAACGCATGAATTTTTTCTCGTTTCTATGTTTTTCTGTGAAAATGAACTGATTCATGTGAAATTCCTGCTCTGAAAATCCTACATTCCAAACAGGCCCTAAGTATTGAGAACCAGGTTTTTTTTGTTAAGAAATGGGACGCTGCGTTAGATAGCACCACTGGATACCTCTTTCGAGAATCGGGCGAGGTAATGGTTCAAGTCAGAAACCACTGAAATTAAACAATTGCATTGAGCATATCGATTAAAGATCATACGGGAGGTTAAGGAAATTTTGAGCATTTCCAAAGGCCAAAGGCGCATAGCATATGCTTTAGGCATTGACTTCTTGAGTCTTGACCATCAACCTCCACGTAAAGTTGCAGCTCGAAAATTGATGAAGGGCCTAAAACACGGTAAAGTTTCCCTTTGCCACTTTTTTCAGTCTATTCGGCCGATGGTTTAGTGTGAGAGAAAAATGCTAGCATGATTGATAAGTTTACACACTGTTTTGACAGTTTGGGACGTACCAAACTATGCATTTCAGCTGTAGTACAGTAGTATGGAGTAATAATATACTATTACATGTTATTAGTGTAAAGTAGTACTCTCTTCGTCCCAAAAAGGATGACGCTATAGGATGCGTACAGATCAAACTTTCTCAACTTTAACTAAATTTGTAAAATATACGCGTAACATTTATATCTCCAAATAATTTTGTTAAAAAACTAGACTTGAAATCTTTTCGATACTTATTACTTAACATAATTATTTATATATTTTAATACATAATTGTCAATATTTTGAAAATATTGACTTCTCAGAAAGCGAGAATGACATCTATTTAGGGACGTATGGAGTAGTAAATAACTCATGGGCTCATGGACAGCGCGAATAGAGGATCGGCAGCTTCTGTTGCTGGCTACCTATATTCTTTCCAGCCGGTTCACCTGATAGAGGTAGTGGTTTGAATTGATCACATAATGAAACAACATTCAGACTAGCCAAGGCATTATATAATCCCTAATTACATTTTCTAATTAAAATTTTGATCTCCATTGATCAACTTATAAAGTTATGATCTAAACATGCAATTCTCATGTCCAAGGATTCAAGCAACACAACCATGAGAAGCAAGCCTAGGAATTTGCTCTGCAAGCTACTACAGGGAATTATTATAAAGTATTTAGGGTCCAAACACGCAATATTCTCATGTTTAATAACTAACCTGAAGTAGTAGTTCAGTCATGCAATTGACCATCTGGTGCATCCTCAGACCATCTGTTTTAGAAGCTCCATAAGTACAAAAATCCTCCAAATAGTATGACTCAGAAAAGAAAATGTCTGCAGGTAACCAAGTACCGAAACAAATCTGGAAATCATAATGTGAAATTAAGGTATTGAAGAAAAGGTATATTTTAGTAACAAAATTCACTCGTTACGTACCAGCTAAACCCACATGATGTGTTTTGTGATTTTGTCACAATGGATACCAGCTTGTGAAGAATGCAATCCACACAAGGCTCGGTCAGCCATTTAATGTTTTCTGGCAAGCAACCTGTACATGACCATAGAGAAACATAGCATTATGGACTATATGAGAGGATAGTGGTAGATGAGTTCAAGCATTGAAGTGCAAATTGAAGAAATACATTGTTTAGTTGTGAAATGATTGTCTGTCAAAAGGAAAGCATTGAGTGACACGTCCTAAAGAAAATTATGTGATCGTGGTCGAACCCCAATGGTCTGGTTCGATAACCAAAAGATGAAACGAAGGAGTAGCAAAGATAGTTTAAGTATTTCAAAGCCAAATAAAAGAATTGATCAGGAAATCACCGAAGTTGAGGTCTTCGTCAAATCCCTTATGGCCATTGTAGCATAAGATGATGCTGGTAGAATAAATTCTAATTTCAGAGCCAGTTTCTCTAGTGACAGATCTGAGATGTCAACTGATTTAGTTTCTACTGAGCTAACTTCAATGGTCGGTCCAGAGGTGTCCAATGAGGCTTGCAACCTGGAATCATTTGATGGACAACTGCAGGTCCCATCAGATAACGGCCCATTTGTTTCTGATGACTGGGTTTCCGATAGAACATCTAAATCAGTTGGTACTAAAGGTGTATTGTCATCAGTGTAAGTCATTAGGTCCCTGCATTCATTAAAAACAAATCATAGCACCAAATGTCATACAGGAGTACATATACAATTAGCTTATCTAAATTCACTATGAATAAATATACAGAAAACTAAAGTTATTGTCATCAGTGCAAAGGACAAAGCATTTGATTCGACGGAACAGAAAAACTCTAGCTGCTTGTATTGCGTGTACCATTCAAAATCAATAGGGCGTTGGAGTACGCGGCGGTAACCTCCTTTCATACTTGTAATCGAGAAGTCCCTAACAAATGACAGTCAAAGAAATGGATGACAAATAAGAAATTGCTCCACTGGTCTAAAAGCATATTGTGCATAAGGAACCAAAAAGGAATATATCCCCAATATGTATGGCATGACATTTGAAGCCTACATAGATAAATGTCATTTTAAACCCTCATTTCCCTTCTGGTGAAATCAGAACTTTCTAGTGGCAATGTATGCTTCCAGTTCGTAAGCACCACTAAGGTGTTCAAAAGAGGAGTCAGATAGCAAAAAAAAAAATGGACCTTGTGACAGAGCGACTTACTTGATACCATGGGCGCTCTCTATCAGGCTAATGCCATCCTGTGTCACAAAATTAAGATGAACATTATTGTGTTTGTTGTAGAAGAAATAATTTGAACGCGTGAAACTCTATCACGTCTTCATAATCTGACTGGATGAATTATGTATCCCATGAGTTTATCATAAAGATTTCTCTCAAGAAGAGATAATACAGTAACCAATGCAAGAAACACTCTAAAAGTTAAAAGGAACTTTATGATCTAATAAATCATTTCCTCACCATAAATTTCAGACTAAACATTTATATTTCATAACTAGATACTCCAAATAATATGCATGTAAACAGAAAATTTTCAAATATATCCATTCTTGGGCATAAAAGAGCATAAGATGCTTGTAGCCTTGTACAACATAATCTAGTTATCAATAGTTCATTACAGATGTTTCTTCAGTTCATAACACAATGAACCTCTTGAATAACTGAAAAGTTCATAAGTAGACTATTTCATGATAAATCCTAGCAACTTCAGTCCCAGGAAACACATTACCTTCTTGGCTATTTCATGATAAATCCTAGCAACTTCATTCCCAGGAAACAATGTTTCTGACCTGCACGTGGAAAATGGTAAGCATAAGTGCATAACACTCAAATCACTAAAACATAAGACATAAGCATATGCTCCTCAATCCTCACCCAGGCAAAGGGAGGACAACATCCTCAAATGAGTAGACTGCCTTCAATAAATCTTCAGAATTAACTATCTAGAAGAGAAGCGCATGATTGGGAATTTTGTTATATCAGTGTTATGGAAAGGTTCACAATCAGAAGTATGCTTGGTAACGATTTTCTATAGCATACCTTCACAGACTGCATCATTTCTTCAGGAAGTGTTTCACAAGACATTTCCTCTTCAGGTGAATTAGCATGGCTATCATCATCATCAAAAGTATCCGTGGTAGTAGCTTCTCCAAGAGAGGACCCTGTTTTGTAAACTAAGTCACCTTCTACAACTTGTGAAATACCTGTGAGTTCAGCAAATTAGCATATACAGATGAAACAAGAATATATAGTATATACTAGTCCCTACTCCCTAGAAAGCCAAAGGTTAGTTTTAGTACAGCTTGAACGAGAGCAGCAGAATCCGATGCACAAGTAGACTTACCATACTTTTCAATTCTCATACTTGCAGCATGATTCCATAGGTAACTCTGGTAGCTATGTACATACCTGCACAACATGGTTCCATTGGAGTACCAGAGCACAAAGTAAATACGAAAAGCCCTAACGATATATTCTGACAGTAGATTTTGAATACTAATTTCTTACATAACAGTGATGTACCACATTCTTCATTACATAATTAGCAATACAAATGGAAATTTAGATAATATATTGCAACATACATCAGTCTCAGTGTTTTAGGTATAGCCATTAGTGCTTGTAGATAGTTACCAGGGCACTTCTTCAATCTCTGAAGCTGGAAATGAAAGAAAACATAGTTCTAAGGCTCCCACATTAATACAATTTAATTCAGACTGACAACCCAGTGCCGTAGGCTCCCGCACTGCGGGGTCTGGGGAAGGGAAATAGCCCGCAAGCCTTTCCCGCACAAATGTGCAGGTTCGAGCCCCAGCCTCTGCACATTTGTGCGGGAAAGGCTTGCGGGCTATTTCCCTTCCCCAGACCTCGCAATGCGGGAGCCTACGGCACTGGGTACGCCCTTTTTTTTTTTAACAAGCAAGAATATAAAATCTTAAATGGTAACAAGAATGAACAGTTAAATATGGCATTCATGAATTATCATGATCACTTAGTAAATATTGGAACAGAATGCAAAAGTCAATCTCAAGAAGCAGGAAAGAAAGGAATTTTTCTATGTTTTACTTCTTACTGTGCAAGTAAACGACTTTATCTTTTGGTTGGGTACATTTTGTTCAGAAAAAGTAAATGTTTATTACCTGACGTTTCAAATTGCTATGACTATGAGTAACCCAGGCTGTATGGTGCTGCCTAGTACCTAGAGGTGCTTAAACTAGTATAATGTAAAGCACATGTCTATCCGGGCATGCAAATATTTGAGCGACTTTGACCACTCTGGAGCAATTGCCGAGCCTGGTTTGCCTCTCAAAGCCTCCTTGTTTGAAACTGAAGCTAAAACCGAACTGCTGAACTTAAAATTAATGAGTGGAACTGCACCAAACACCTCAACAGTTCACATAGACTGTGTATTGTGTAGTCAAGAAAGCTCTTGGCAGGCGGGAAACACAAATAACTACATCTAACCTTTTTATATAAGTGGAATCTACAGGAAACTACGGAGTAGGAGCCTAGGACCAATCAAATCCCAGCATCACAAAACTATGCAGTAAATGTGCTAGGAAGGAAAAGGTGTATGAATTTATTTCGGCAAAATGTACTATGTCTGCAAAAAGATCAAGGAAACCTACAATAGCTCTCTCCACTGTGAGATGTCGGGGCATGCCCCTAAGTGCTGCATCAACATCACCTTGGCATTTATAATGTACCTGCACGTCATTCATTGCATGAACTTGCTAGAAGTGAGTTAAGATTCAAATATTCATATTTAACATAAGTTATTTAGTTATTTAACATGAAAAAATATCGCCTACCCTTGTACCAAGAATCAAGCTAACAGCATGTCTCCACTCTCCTTTAAGCAAAGCAGCACCAACAAAGTGAGTAGGTACAGAACCGCTGCCAAAGCGCTATCAAACACAATGGAAACAAACAAACAAACTATTGTGAGTTGCAGAATGATGAACAAAAAAAAACAATATCTTAACAGGCAGGCATAAGAAGCAAAAAATGATGAACTACACATCACATAATAATATAAAAATAGTACTATCTTGAAGCATGTTTCCTGTACCTGTAAGCCATAATAATTGATAAATCCATTTTTACTTAGACCATTAACTGCAGCATTTATAACATCGTCCGATTCTGCAATAACATTCCTGGGAGAGATAAAAGAAACAGGAAAGATGAATTATATGTTCACTCTTTAATTAGAAAACAAGGTCATGGCCTATAGTGGATCAAAGATAATGGCGCACAATGATGGACAAATTCTAGAGTTCTTTATAAGTTATAACTTAAAAGCAAGCCACCAAGAATTTTATCACGATCCCAACGACATGTTTCATAGTGCACATGCAGCATAAAAATTGGCAAAGCAAAAGCAGTTCTACGAAGACCATTCATGACATACGACCAGCATGCTAATGCTGCCAATAGTGCCACCACACATAGCAAGGAGAGTACGCACCTCAAAGTAATTGCAAAGTGGTTCCCTCTGAGTTGACCAAGAGTGAGGCCCTCCTTCACGTAACTGGAGAGCCATTTGCAGCAGAGTAGTCAGTGATTTTACATAAAGTGGTTCATAGCTATATGCTTGAATGGTTACCTAAAGTCTCCAACTCTGATACCTGCGAGTTTGCTATTAAGAGCAGCCAACCTACTGGCATGCACTTTGAAAAGTGTCACCTGATCAAAAGGCAGGGAATCGGGACAGTGGGGAAAAAAACATAGAGAATTGTGGGGGGGTGGGGTGGGGGGGGGGGGGGGGGGTCGGTCCCAACGAGACCATATTGACCCAGATTGTCCAACAGTAAACAAACAGATGGGAACAACTCAGGGCATACCTGTTGGGTTGTAACTGCACGTTTATCCTTTGTCCCTGCAAATCCAAACGACCTTGGTTGTGGAAATTAAGGCCACCAACCAATCAATGGAAGCGATGATAAAATTGAGCAACTCAATAGAAAACTTGTGAAGTACTTTGATGAAGTAAAACATGGAGACTACCTGAACCCCTAGCATCTTTCCTATAACTCCTAGTGCCTCTTGTGTGTCCTTGTTCTCCTTGTAAAGGTGAAACCTGGTAACATTTCTTACTATTACCAACTATATTTCAAAATCAAAATACATCAAATATGAATCACAAGTCAAATGTGCATCCTAACACATTAGCTCAGCAGGCCATAGATGCAAATGACAAAGAAATGGCAGCACCTCAGGTGCTTCCCCAGGTGATAAGGCCAGGATGTAGAGCCTCTACTGTCAAACGGCCTGTCATCTCTCCAGCCTGAACTGTTCATGCCTCTCCTGTTCCTTCCCTTCCCGCCACGTGGCCCTGAACCCAAGCGCACCCTAATACATTTCTGAATACCATCGCTGTGCTCAACCGTATCCGTGTTCAGGAACTTGAAATTCCTCTTGATGAACTCGTGCACCTCCTGCACCAAAAACACTCACAACAGAGCATGTGACGCACATATCATACAGGCATCCACTGAAACCACGTTCGGGATAAACCAAACTCACCGATCGATGGGTCTTGTCTGCATCAGCTGACAAAATGATTGGCGACAAATCACCATTCCCTCCCTCCGAAACCCTCTCCAGCAATCCCCTCAACGCGTCGTAATCCACCTCGCCGCAGAGTAGCCGGAACGACTCGAGCGCTCGCAATGGATCCGCGGTGGCGTCGCATTCGCCGTCCTCCACATTATCTCCACTCTGCAAATCCACAATCACCAGGCAGCCGAAGTGAGGTCAGAGCCTCGGACATGGAGGATAGGATTACAGTCCATTCCACTAATCCAAGCCCGCAGCCTGGTGATTGAATGTTCAAAATTAAAAATGTTTAAATTAGGAAAAAAAACTAATATAACATATGAAAAATAGAGGGACTAAAATTGTGTTTCTGCTCCCTCCCTATACTGCAAATGGGTTGAATGTGATGAGTTTGTAGTCTATGTACAACATGACCATATATATGCTTTTTTTTTATTGGTATACTAGCTCTGTTTTTTTTTACATAGAGAAAAACCATTAGAAAAAAATGAAACAAATGATGAGTGTACTCCCTCCATCTATGAAAGAATAGATTTCTATAGTTGTCCTAAGGTGCTTATTTTAAATTATTTATTATATTTTTTTATAAAGTTAGTTAATGTTTAAAAAAATTGACTAGCATAGATTCTTGAAATTGATTCTTTAAAAAATAGGGGAAGTATCTTTTAAATTTGAGGCCTTTTTTACGTAAATTTCAAACATTTTAGGAATGTAACCTTTACTTATACTGGAGTATTAGAAAAAAGACAGCTCGATCTCGATCTAAAAATGACATGTGCAGTGTCCCTCAAAAAAAAAAAGTCGAGATGTGTAGTGAATTGTAGGTTGACTGCCTTTTGTATGCGGCATCCACGTCAGCGCCAGCACACAAGGTGGAGCCGTCCGCTGGGCGTGCTGGCGGCCTGGCGCTGCAGCACTTACCGGTAATCCACTTCCGAGTCTCGCTTGCGTCGCCCGACACATTGAGGAATTCCACATTGAGACGCATCACGCATGTGAGGCCAGCGTTTCTCGGTGTGCCGTAGTTTGCGTGTCGCTACCCTTCGTCTCGTGTCAGGCTGTCAGCTAGCCTGCGGGGCAGACGGGCAGTAGGGTACTTACGGCCGTCCATGGCGGCCACGGCGAACACACCTCAGTGTCACCGGCCGTGGCAGCTGGTCGTCCCAGCGAGAGCGAGAGCGAGCGCGAGCCGCCGCACGGGCCTACCACCCGCAGCCGCAGGAGTCAGAGCTGGCGGTGCGGCGAACGCATGGAGGACGGGCAGGCCACCGCCGCCGCCGCCTGCAGCTCGGCGCGCCGTGAGGGCCAAGGCCGGGGCGGCCGAGGCGCGGCCGTCGTCGCCGCCGGACGCCGTGACCTACAGCGCGAGCATCTCCACTGACACGCCCCTCCACGAACCCGCCGGGGTAAGCCACCTACCTACCACCACCTAGAACAATCTCTGCGAGTGCGGTGCGGCCATAAATGTGGATTGGGGCAAGAACTGAGGCTGGTCCGCACGTGCCTTGCGCGCGCGACGTGCAGGTCTCCTTCGACGAGTACATCCAGGACTGCGCGCGCGTGTTCCGCGCCATGTTCCCCGACGACAGCAGGAGCCAGCGGGTCGGCGACGTACGTAACCACCACCACCTCACCTCACGGCTCACGCGCCGCGCTTCTGTCCGATTTCTTCACCTCGCCCGGCGAAACTAATCGGTTTTAATTTGGGTTCTGCTTCTTCAGGGGGAGTGGCGTGTCCAGATGCTGCCGCTGCAGTTCCTCCTCCTCACCGTGCACCCCGTCGTCGTCATGCAGCTGCGGCACCGCGCCGGCAGACTCGACCTCCGAGTCGTGCGTATATTATAGCTTGACCAGCCACACGGCTGGCTTACCAGACTTCCTCCTTCGGTCCTTCCTTTCTTCCTTCGTGCAACTGCGACCGCGAGTGGTGATCGATGGGCATTTTACTTTTATTACAGACGGAGTGGGAGCTGAGGGGGCTGGACGTCAGCTACGCGCCATCCAGCTTCGACCTCGGCGTGAGCGGGTCGCTGTACGCTGACCGGAGCCGGAGCCGGAGCCGGATGAGGGGACACCTGGAGATCGCCATCACCTGCGTCCTGCCGCCGCCCTTGCGCCTCGTGCCAGAGGCCGTCCTGCGCGGCGTCGCCGAATCGGTACCGAACTCTCGCCTCACCAGGCATCTCCGGTTCCTGAAAAGAAAACTGGAGCCACGTAATGTAATGCAATGCAGGTTCTGTCGACGCTGGCGGAGAAGATGAAGCGGGACGTGGACGTCGGCCTCATCGCCGACTTCAGGAGGTTTCACCGGGAGAAGGCGGCAGCGTCGTCCATGAACGCGACGGCAACGAGCAGAGACCAAGCCACTGAAAGCTAGAGTCGCTGACGATCCTAGAGCTTGAACATGAAGAGGTGTAGTATGTGTGTGCTACTGCCGCGTGATCATTTTACATCTGGTTTCTGCTACATATATATACAGGGACTAATGTGAGAGCAGAACACACGGAAACACGGGGGATCAGAGAGTTGCAGTCCACTGTCTACATACATACATACGAATCGATCGATCTCTGTAGCATCTTATGTACGTAAACTCCAATGTCAACACATCCAACGCGGACCCTGACATGTACACCAACACCGCCACACGTACGAGAGCGATCCTACTACTACCCAACCAAGAACAAAACATAATAAGCTAGCGCGCTAGCTCTACTAGCTAGCTACAGTAGCAAGCACTGCTGCCGACGCTGGTGGTCAGAGGAAGAAGAGCGGCAACGCCAGCAGCAGTGCGGCGCAGATCGCCCACCGGGCGCTGGACACTAGGCTCTCGGCGCCGTCCAGAGGGATCAGGCTGTTGGTGGGGCTCCCCCCGATGCCCGGCGTGAACGTCGACGGCGGGGAGAGGCCGCTGGGGGCGCTCGCGGCCGGCGTACCGCCTCCTGCCATGGAGCTGCATGACACGACAAGAGAAATGTTACAAGCTGGTGGACGTTTCTGCCTGACATTGACATGTGTATGGTGCGTTCTGTGATCTCAAAGTTGCTCACCTTCCTGTGAAGACGCACTGCCCCGAACCTGAAACGAGAACAATTGAGATGAAAAGATCAGAGCTCGTGATTCAGACAATTCCCATCAATCAAATCTAACCAAACTGAACCTCGGAACATTGGTACTGCATGCACAAACAAACTTTGCTGAACCTTGCCAACGACGATCGAGGGCATGTTTTCTCTTGCAAGGAACATTTCATATTGACACGTACTAACAAACAGTATACTGCTTACTGGGATCAGCGGTGGTGAGCGTGCCCGTGCCGCTGAAGCTGCAGGTGGCGCCGGTGGCTAACTTCTTCTGGTAGTAGTCGTTGTAGGCGTAGGACGCTAGCGCCCCCAGGTCGTTCTGCTTGTAGCACACCCCGCCGGGCTGGATGGGCGCGCAGTTCGCTTGGCCGACCGGCCCGCACGCCCAGTTCAGTCCCGCCTGCAGCGCCGTCGGGTCCGCGCCCGGTTTCGCCACACAGAACGTGGTGGTGGCCAGCGACCTCCTCTTGCTGCCGTCCTCTGACTCTGAGTCTGGATCGACGACGACGACGGTGGTTTCAGCACCATGGCTGCCTGCACATTGTAGGAACAGAGCAGGTTGTCAAGTTGCAACAAATGAAGAAACTGGCACATCAGAGCCTAGAGCGTTCTCGTCTACGGAGTACAAGACAACACCTTCATGCAACCCTACAGATTCCACGTACATATAAATATATCTATATTTGCAAATAAGTGATGTAATAAATGAAAGTGATGTTCTAGTCCGAGCTTCATATATGCAGAGATATTTTGCAGCATAAACCCATCCACAGCCACAAAAGTAGCACCGCGTTTTATGGTGAAATATTCAGGGGCATTGGGAATCTCAATAATGAGAAGAAGAAAGAGTGAGAAAGAAATGGATGCGACGACTATTGCAGCGAAAGCTACGTTACACGTACCTGCTGATATGTTTGCGAGAAGGAAGACGAGCAGGAGCAGGTATCCGTGCAATCTTTTGTCCAGCATTTTACTGTTCCACTCTCTAACCAACAACATTCTCAACGACCACCTGCTCTGGTACCGTAACAATGTGCAGAATTTTAGATACAGTAATCGAACAAGTCAGCAAGAGAAATCGAAAGAAAACTAGCTAGCTAGGGAAAGCAATTCAGCAAACAAGTTGTTCGATCAAGGAATTAAAAATATTAGATATCGATGAGCATAATCAAATAGAAAATGTTTGCACACGAAATGGAGGAGCATGCATAGTCCTCTGATTAAAAAGACGACAAACATTTGATCTTCAATTTAATCTTAAATGGTTGTATGTACAAATAGGTTGTACTAATAACTTCACGAACGTTCACGAATTACATTTCACACCATTATGGCATGACGCAACAGAAGCGGAACAAGATACGTCTCTCGGGAATCGAAGATAGTGAAACGCGTGCGTCACAGTCATACTCCAAATTTCTAACCTACTCTTCAGCCTTGACTCGCAATCAAATAAAACTTATTATGTCGGCATGAACTAACACCACTTCCTTTTTTTTTTTTGCCCCTTTTTTGTGCTGCTTATTAATTAAGCTGAGAAATATCGACATACATGGAAGACAAATTCTTCGCTGCACAGGTGCAGATATCTAGATAAATTCTCGGCGGATCCTGAACTACTGATTTGATCCGTCGTCTATGGAGAGAAAATAGTATTGGCTTTGGCTGGTAAAAGAGCAGTAGGTTGATCAAACTGCGACAATTGAAAGAATTCTGACGAGTGATTCTGCAACCTGATAGCAGGGGCGGCACCAGCCTATTACTCCGATACTCGGTTTCGCACAGCAGCAAGGGAAGAGAAAGAACGCATACCTGGCGGGTGCTCGTCGCCGGCGATGTCCCGAAGAAAACCTGGAGAAGGGACCGACGTGCTATTACACCAGCAGCAGCGCACCTGGCGTAGAGCGGCGGCGGCGGCCGGCGGTCGCCGAGTTGCGGGAGAGAAAGAGCGAGCGAGCGCACGCTGGGTAAACGGGAGAAGAAAAGGCAAGCAGTCTGAGTCTAGAGGTGCTGTTTGGAAGGACTCTACTAAGAAATTTGTGTGGGGTCCACCTCAGGCATGAATGTCTATCACTCGTATAGATGTGCAAACCATAACCTTCGTGAAAATTTATGCAAATTATAGAAAAAAAATTATCTAAATTCACTCAAAAAATAACACATTTAGATGATATGATGATACACAACTTTGTAAAATATCTTGTCCAAACTCAACTTCGTTTGTTAGATATATTCTGGTGTCCAAATGATTTGTTAGAAATTTCTTATTTTTATATCTCATAAACGAAATCGAGTTTGGACAAGATATTTTACAAAGTTGTGTATCATCATATCATCTACATGTGTTATTTTTTGAGTGAATTTAGACGATTTTTTGTTATAATTTACACGGGTTTTCACGAAAGTTGTGATTTGCACCTGATACATTGCCTTTTTAATTTTACAAAGCTTTTTGCTACTTGTATTTTTACTATTAAATCAAAAGCATTACTTCCGCATAGTGTAAATATCACAAAATGTGTTATTAAACATCACATGTATTATTTGGCACTTAGACATTATATAGAAGGAACCAATACCCAAATTTAATAAACATCATAGAACATCACTTCTATACCATATGAACATCACAAAATACATGATATAACATCACATGTATATTACATGTTTACTGACAAAAAAAATTAATAAATGTGTCAGATTTCATAGAAATCACTTGTATATCATGTGCACATAAAAAAATACATCTAGAACACCACATGTATTATAAAAACTGACATATTTTACTACTATATGAACATCACATATATTATAAAATCTAATAGATTGACCATATAAAATCTATTAAAATTTATCGACAAGTAACTAGATACTTTTATAAATACATCGATTCATTTTTAAACAAAACATTTCAACAGTCGATCTAAGATGTTGTATCGTTCCAAATTTTATTAAAATAGTAATATATTTTATTCATCAAAAAGCAATGCAATTATCACTTCCAAAAAGATTAAATAAAATTGAGTTTAACCAAATTTATATAAAAGTACTAATAGCTATGGTACTAAATAAGTACATTGCCATTATATTTTATGAAATATGTTCTGTAGTAAATTTACTTTTAAGCTAAAAATTGATATTATTTTATATATATTGTCAAACTTAAAAGGCCTGAGGTGTCTTAAACCTAGAATTTCTTTTTTGAGATGGCGGATGAAAAAGCATGCAACCTAGTGGTTAGAGTATCTGAGTAGCATGCAGTAGGGTTAGGTTTAGCTCTCTTGAGACTCTAAACAATAAAATGTTGTCGTCTAAAGGTTGGATCACCACATACAAAAAATTAGATCAGAAAATACAAACAGACATAATATATTTTCGTGGAGGATGAGTCCATTCCACAACCCAAGGCCCAAGCACATTTTGCCTACTTGATTAACTACTTATAAATATGCTATAACTACTTCAAAGGATCATATTTGTAGCATGGTTTTACAAATGAAGATGGCAAGAAATATATAGCGCTAGTCATGGTATTGCACGAATGAAAAGGGGGAAAATTTATAAATTTGTATTGTCGGGTTAGTGGGACGAGCATGCAAACTGTGAGGGTGTGCGTATGTGCGTGGATGGGGGAGTAGAGAACATGAGACTGATTTTGAAATTTAGCATTTCCAAAAGTTTGTTATCTCAACTTGGCCTTCATCTATTATTTGCAAAACAAAAAAAAATAGCCTCTAATAGTTTGACAAAAATAACTTGACATCAATAACAACTTGACACATCTCCCCTCATCACGTGTAAATATGCTAACCGGAGGCATCTTGACATCGTCTCTTTTCCTGTCGCCGCCTCTTCTCTCGAAAAAAAAGTCTTATGTGCCTCTTTTTTTTTTCATTTTGTCAAGTCCAAAAATAACAACTATTGGTAAGGGACTGTTTTTTTAACTTGGCTTGTTTTGGGAGTTGAAAAAACTCGAGATTTGCCAAGTGAAATATAAAACCTTTTCATGATACTACTAATGATCAATCAACATGGCTTTTGTTTTCACTTGGGCTTTTCCACTAATTCTTGTTTCTTTTCCCCAGGACGAGAAATCACTGTCTTTGCTCTGAAAGAGAAGACATGGAATTTAAGATTGTATAATTTGTTAGACAACAAAGGAAGACTAGCAATGCAGATGTTCTACAGTTTTCCAACTGTTTTGTCCTCTCCAAAGCAACTATGCATACACTTGCGTTACGATCGAGCACATCCAACCTTTTTTCCCCCTTTATCTATCTACTATCAATTCATTTTTCTTGAACATTCGCTCTGAGTTTCACAAAAGCAACCAACAAAAGGTTGGACCTTTTTGTTTCCAAATATATATTCGCCATGCTTCTTGTACCTTTATCTTTTGTTGCACACGCTTGTAGGGTATCCATGTGGAGAGAAGATAATGGCATAGGTGGTTGGTACTACCACATCAGACAATGAGAAAACGGAGTCATCACCATCAAGAGTGCGGCTCCATATGGTCAACCGTGGAAAAACACAATGGCCACACCGGGCATTCTAGGGGTTTTTGTCACCACACCGGCCAGATCGTCTATATCTACATTCTTAATAAGAAATAAATGACATAGGGTGGCAACCCTTGTATTGTAAGTATGTCATTCTGCATTCTTTCTTGGGAATAAAATATAGAGAGAAGAAGAATATTTATGTGATATTCCATATACCAAGCACAATTTCGACAACCGAAATATTAAGCATAAACCATGTAAGAAAATCTCGATCTAAAAGATAGAATGCATTTTTTGCAATAGAAATTTTAAACTATTTATAAACCACTTTTATATATTATATCTCTCTTATACATTTAACTCGTATCCATATTTGAAGATATTTAATTCTATATTTGTATTTGTTTTAAATATAGATATAAGTGTCGGAAGTGTGCTATCTAGACATTGGTGTATACTCCCTCCGTCCTTAAATATTTATCTTTCTCACTTCCTGAGAAATAACTTTGATTAAATTTTTATCTTGGTTTTTAATAAATTTATTTAGAGACACAAATGTTGCATGTATTTTATATAAATATAGTCAAAATTATGACACGAAAACGTAACCCAAAACGACAACTAAGACCGTCCTCAGTGCTAATTTCATGTAACCCTTTCCAATGCTCATATATGTTAGAAACAGTGTTGAAAAGTTTCATCCCATGAAACTATCTTTACTCACATAAAACTTTGATTATTTCTCTTTATAAATACAGTGACATGTCACCATATCAAATGCTCATAAAACTTTATAAAACTCCCATTAAGACTGGTAGAGAGTATATAATTATTGGTGCTGGAGCTGACCAGCACAATAGTGTAGCTTTCCACGAGTTCGAGAAATGAACAGCCCACTTTATTAATTAATAGTTAACGAATGAAATTGAGCCCAAAGAGCAAATCAAAACGATCAATTTGATAATTTAATACGATATTAAACTGAAAATAAAAGTTAAGAATTAAAATGACCATTTTACAAAAATCAAACACAAAAATTGAGCGTGGCGAATTGCATTATAAAAACGATCTTTTTTTTTGATAAACAACAATCTCATTTCATGCGTTTCATTTTTTTTATTAAAATGTCATGCGCTTCGTTTGTCTCATTTTTTTTTTGAAAAAAAAAGATAGGCCCAGAAACATTCGGCCCACTCACAAGATCGTAAAACGACCCTCACGGCCCAGCGCCCGCATCCGCCGCGTACAACCCGATTCCGTTACAACGCGTGTCCCGATCCAACGGTTCTCCACCGTGCCGTCCGCGTGATAAATCCAATCGCCGGCGCCTCCTCTCGCGTGGCCTCGCGAAGGTTCCAGACTTGGTTGGACGAATCGGAGCAGCACTCCTCTACGGCAACACCTCCAGCCCCGACTGATCCGACCTCTCTTGAGGTAAGCGTGCCTGTGAACTGTGATCCTTCCTCGCAATTTTTTTGTTTGTTTGTTTGTTTTATTGCTATTTTTCGATGGAGGCGCAGATTAGCTGTGAATTGTAGCGGGTAGCTGCTTTTGGAGGATGGATCGTTCGTATGTCATTTTGTTTGTTTAGACTATGATCTAATAAGTGATTCATGATGGCAGGTAGATGTCTCTTCTGCGATTGTTAAATTCAGGGCATTTCGCTAGTTTTTTCACAGTATGCACGTGAATTCGTGGTTGGTTTTGTTCTGTGTGATTACTCTGAATATGCGTGTCCTAGATGAAGCTATTTGTGTTACTGTTTGGTTTTGTGTGGTGGTAGTCTGCTGTGATGCAGCCATTATTTCGCGATTAATATATAGTCTCGATGGGTTGAGAATAGGCAGTGAACCCATTCCATTTGCTATGATGAGATGTTGGAAGTTCACAAGTTCGTGCCTGTCTTAAAGGCTGGGTAGACTGCCCCTTGTCTTTTGTAATGTCCTTTTCAGATGTCTCCTTTGTGCATTTATGTTTATATTATTGGTTAATCCTAGATCAATATGAGAAGGGGCTACAGTTACAGCCCTTCACCACCAAGGGGCTACAGGAGAAGGGCTCGCAGCCCAAGTCCCCGTGATCATTATGGTGGACGTGGTAGGGATCTCCCAACCAGTCTTCTGGTCAGGAATCTTCGTAGGGACTGCAGGTAAAGATTTGTCAAACACACTCACTTTCTCCTGCACATAGGTGTTACGTATGTTAAAAGTAATTTGTTATCACTTACTCAAACTCAATTCGGTGCTATGCATCTTTCTAATTTGAGGGCAAATCGGTATGGCTATCATTTATTTTTATTTGTTTAAACATGCCAAACACATGGCCTTGTAAACCTATCCATTTACAAAAGGAAATCAATAATCTTAGCTTGATAAATTATGTAACACCGAAGTTATTTCTATTAAACAGTTCTAGGCTATTCGTTGAATGGGATATATAGTGATATAGATTCAAAGATATATATACCCGTTTGATCTGTATGCCCAGTTTTCCACCACACACGGTCCATGCATATATGTATGCAATTTTGCTGGTAGTCTAAGTCAGAGTTTGCTTTAGATGCATCCATGAAAAAGAATGTATATTACCTGAAACCTATATGGTTTCTATCTATTTATTCCCTTTGTGCCTTTTATACCCCTTATTTTTTTGTTATGGTTCTCATGCACCTGCTCAAGCCATCATATTGTGCTGTCGCCACTGAGATTTCCTTATAATCCCTGTGCTCTTGTCACCTCTAACACACAGTTCTCTGAATGCAGGCCAGAGGACCTTCGTCGCCCATTTGGACAGTTTGGTCGGCTTAAAGATATATATCTTCCAAGAGATTATTACACTGGGTAAGGCACCTGGCTAGACTGTGTGGCATTGCAAACTGTTGCTGCCCTAAATGATATTGACATAGAACATGATTTCGAAGATGATTACTTTTGCCCACCTCTTGAAGTAACGTGAAAATGATTTTTTGAAGACACAAGCCTAAAAGATTACTGTTGAAGAGAAGAGGAAGAAATAGAGAATTTCAATTAAGTGACCTGCAACTTAAAAGAGTACTCACTACTCAGTACTGTTCATGAGATGGGAAGAATTAGAGTGTTACAAGTCTAAGAGATACACTATGAAGAGTTTCAAGTCTGTATTTAAACTCTCATGAGTGCAAGGTCAGCAGCAAATTAAACTAGTGCACTCTGTGTAACTTATTCTTGTCTTCATCTCTGTCAGCAGCCACGTGGAGATCTGTAGTTTTACCAGTTTGATATCTGTGTGCTGTGAAATACTTGTACCATTTTCTTAGAACGTAATCTTTTTATCTTTGGAAGATAAATACATATCTTTAAGATCTCATAAAGCATTTTTTTTCTGTGCACTACAGGGATCCCAGAGGGTTTGGGTTTGTCCAGTATTATGATCCTGATGATGCTGCTGATGCAAAGTACTACATGGATGGGCAGGTAGTTTTTGGTAGGCAAATAACAGTTGTTTTTGCAGAAGAGAACAGAAAGAAGCCACAAGAGATGAGAGCTAGGGACAGAGTCAGGTTTGTTGGCTCCTCCCAGTGTGACTTACCTTGCCACTGAATGGCACACTGCCTCTCTATTCATTCATTCTTTTTTTTTTGGCTGCATATTGCAGGGGTCAATCTTATGATCGGAGATATTCTCGCTCTAGGTCCCCTCGTTATTATAGGGGCCGCTCTTCTTCACGAAGCCGAAGCTATTCGAGGTATGCTTGCGCCTTGCATCTTGACCTTACAGTTTTGTCTACATAGCGAGCACCCATTTCAGTGATGCAATCAAATCTGTTGCATTCGTAGGTCTCCACCTCAGCATCCAAAACACAGAGAGAGGTCTTACTCCGGCTCACCTGTGGACAGCAGATCAAGAAGTGGGAGCCCGAATGAGGATGGATATCGCAGATCGTCACGAAGAGAGAGGTCTCTTTCTGTCAGCGGATGAAGCAGTTTTACGGTCTAGATCTACTGCTGTGAATCTGTGCATGGTGGCTTACTTGCTATGTCGCTCTGAACCATATATATTCTGTCTAGATTATCATGAGAAGTATCGTGAGACTGTTTGCTGAGGATACAGAACGGGGGTCACCGATTCTCAGTAGATGGATGGACTATGTACTCTAGCTACGTCAGTTCCACTGCTTTGTGTATTTATAGGCAGCTTTGTGGTATGAATAAAATAAAATTTGTTGTATTGTGAAAGCTAATTGGTAACTTCTTTTATGGATCATGAAACAAACGTTTTACATCCCTGAACTATGGCAAGGATGCGATTTTCTTTTATTTTGACGAACAATCTAGCAACCCTGCATCTTATCAAGCCGAACATGTGCAGGTGATGGATGACCATGTGCTTATATTATGGGTGGTATTTAAAGAGTGACAAAATTGCTCAATTTTCCTAAAGAGTGACAAAATTGCTCGATTTCTGCATGGGAATCGGGAATCGGGGGAAAACCTTGGACGGCTAATGGACATGTTAGTACAGAATATTCGGTATGAAACTCAAATACTGCTAATGCAACATTGCTGGTGATTTCGAGTTATGGATTGTCATTTTGCTGATGGTTTTTACGGCTGTTAAGCTAGTTGAAGCTCTTTTATTGTAAGGAAAAAAAAAACATTATATCATGGTTGATAGATTTAAGCAAACAAAATGTTCTACCAAGATGAAAGGAGGGCAAAAGTTTTTCACTGAAAATGTATCTAATGGAGAGCACTATTCTAAATTATAAGTTGTTTTAATTTTTGTAGATATATAATGAAAAGTATGTATCAAGACATATTGTATATCTAGATGACTTGAATGAAGGGATTTGCCTACTTATTTAAAATTTTGATGGCAGTTACCAATGATTTTATGTACCCTATACTGGCACCGCCGCTGATGTCGCGTGGTATGCTTTCCAGAATTCATAAATGGAACCGTCGCCCTTAGACCGCTGATGTCGCGTGGTATGCTTTCCAGAATTCATAAATGGAACCGTTGCCCTCTTCATAAATGGAACCGTCGCCCTTAGACCGCTGATGTCGCGTGGTATGCTTTCCAGAATTCATAAATGGAACCGTCGCCCTTAGAGGGTGTTTGGTTGCAGCCCCCTAAACTTTAGTAGCTAAACTATGATTTTAGGCCCTAAACTACCAAACACCCCCTTAAAGTGTCCCCTAAACTTTAATTGATGCACTAAATTTTAGAGGGCACTAAACTTTAGAGACAATTTAGGAGGGTAAACCAAACATGCCCTTATATGCCCTTATATGGCTTCTGAAAAAAAAAAACTAGAAATCAGTAATGGATGTTACTCTCATATCGTTCGATTTTCCTTAGTCATGCCTTGAGAAATGAAAATAGTTCAGAGTAGTCTCAAATTATTAAAACTATTTTGTTGAGCGAGGTTTAAAAAAAAGTGGAAAAAAAATCATACAAATGAAAAAAACGTGAACTAGTTTCACACACACAAAAAAAAAACGTGATCTAGACTCGTGTTTTTTATAAAACTGGAACAACAGATATAGGCGTTATGCAAAACATCAGTTAGTCATGAAGACTGAGTTGATTGTGCAGATAAGACCCAATTAGTGCAGGAAATGTAAATCCAAATTCAACAAATTTACAATCACCCAGAAAAATTGAGATGAACTGAAAGATAAATCAACTGTGAATCGTATGCTGGGACGCCAAATAATGCTGCAGAACCATGGAACTTGATAATTTGCTAAGTACTGAACACAGGCAGCAGAAGCTGCATATTCCCAAGATGGAAGAAACAAAAGCATGCCAGTGTCGTAAGCTGCCTAAAATAGTACCAAACCAAGCAAATAAAAAAAAACATCCCAGGCCGCTATGTTATTGCCAAACCCCCCAGAATAATTGTTCATGACGTCTAGCACTATATGAATAAAAAGAACAGTAGAACATGCCCTCTTTTGTCCTGATACTTCAGGTCAGTTCTTAGCTGTGAGGGCATTCTTTTCCTTGATCCTAGATCGGTTTGTCCAACTTGACAAAGCGCTTCAGGTCTTCATAAGGGAGTGTCTTGGAATCTTTCCTCCGCAGCTCACTTAGTACAGGACGCTTGTTGAGCAAGTGCCACAGCCAGTCAGGATACTCAGTGTCTGGTTGGATTTTTGGATCAGAACCCTCCTTGAGGATGTTTGCCCCAAACACTGTTGTACTCTTAAGTTCTTGGCTGAGAGCAGGAGTTTTGCCAGCATCACCACCCTTTCCACCCTTCTTTGCCTTGCTTGCAATTGCAAGGCTTCTACTCTCTACCAATTGAGCGGCATGCCTCGGAACAACACCATGCTTTAACCCTCTTGTCCAAGACATCGCCATTTCTGGGTTGAAGTTTTTCACTGCATATGCACATCATGAAAATGAGACCTGATTGTCAAACTGGTGAAATCAGGGTAAAATCAGTTCAGAATCAGCAGGCAAAGAATATCTGAATGGAAGATCATTCAAATACACTGATGGATAAGCACCTTGAAAATATGAGCATCTAGTGAAAGGTCTAAGGGCCTTCCTATGGTAGTTTGCTGCAGCTATTTGGTTTTCATAATAAGGTATTACAGCTCTGACACAAATACAACCATTACTTAAGGTATATCTTTCTTTTTTTGCTTGAGATTTTTGCTACAGCTTTATAGTTTATATTGAGAAACATCGTTAATGGCATAGTATACTTTCACCTGTTATTCTAGTGAATAGCAGAATCAAGACAAATAAGGCCAGATTTGAGCAGAAGGTGAAATTTAGCAGTGGCCAGAGAAGATTGACCACGACAGGTCTGAAGTCTCCTGAACTTTAAAACTGATATAGCAATAAAACATCACAATTAACTAGTGTACTATTATTACAGCACAGCAGGTCTGAAGGCATCAAACTTTCAATTCATGCAACAGCAACCATGTCTAGGCTTCTCCAGAATGGTGACATGATCCCAAAGTGGAGCCATGATGTCTGTTGTGGTTGTGGTGGCCGCAGATCCTATGCTAGCACTAGCACTGCTCGTACAAGCAAGCAATCAAGCAACAATGAGTCACTAACTGCAGACCGAGAATGGGGAGAGGAAGACGAAGGGGCCACGAACTGAAGAAGAGGAGGAGATCAAGAACAGGGAAGGGGATTAACTCACGGGAGTTCGCTGGAGCTTGGATCCACGTCGCAGGGGCGGCAACTCGTCACTGGCGGCCGGCGACCGAGTAGGGACCGAGGCTCGCTGCCGGCGAGCGGAGGCTTGTCGCGGTGGCCGGCGGCCGGCGTGCGGCGAGGTTGCGGCGTCACTGCACGGGGATGCGGCGCAAGCGGGGCATCGGACGCTAGGGCGTCGAGGGCAGAGGGATAAGGACTGGGAAGTCTTCGTGGGCTTCTTACTGGGCTGAGCCGCATCGGCAGGCCAGATATCTGTTTTTTAAAACAAACACGAGTCTAGATCACTTTTTTTTTTCTGAAACTAGTTCACGTCTGTTTAATTTGTGTGATTGTTTTTATTTAATTTTTTAAAACAAAAACTGAAACATCTCGCTCAACAAAATAGTTTTAATAATTTGATACTACTCTAAATATTTTCATCGCTCAAGGCATGACTAAGGAAAATCGAACGATATGAGAGTAACATCCGTTACTGACGAATCATCAAAACCTCCATTACTGATGAATCATCAAAACCTTTCTAGTTTTTTTTTTCAGAAGCCTGACCAATATAAGTGCAACGGTTCCATTTCTGAATTATGGAGAGCATACCACACGACATCAGCGGCCGTGCTAGTTGCAAAGAATTTGTGGTCTGGCATAGGCCAGTATAGGGTACATAAAATCATTGGTAACTGCCATCAAAATTTTAAATAAGTAGGCAACTCCCTTCATTTCAAGTCATCTAGAGTACATAGTCCATCCATCTACTGAGAATTGGTGACTCCCGTTCTGTATCCTCAGCAAATAGTCTCACGATACTTCTCTGGTACTGGGAATGATAATCTAGACAGAATATATATGGTTCAGAACGACATAGCAAGTAAGTCACCATGCGCAGATTCGCAGCAGTAGCTCTAGACCGTAAAACTGCTTCATCGGCTGACAGAAAGATCTCTCTCTCTCTCTCTCTTCGTGACGATCTGCGATCCGCTGACAGAATGGTAAACAGTTTTGTACAAGAGGCCAAGAGGGTTAACAGCCCACACAATTCCAATAAGAGGACAAAACGATACATGATTGCAGGCAGACTCATGACTAATGAATGTTGCGTATGGCTGCATTTATACTTTTACAGTCAAAGCCCATGATCTTCATCCAGTTCTCGAAATCTCCAATTTCCTACAAATGTAGTTGAACATGGATGCTTCAGAAGCTACATCTAGAACATGATTTGGATTGGAATTTTCTGTGAAGGAATTATCCAAAACAAAAGGAATGGTTTCCTAGCTAATCACATGAAGTCAGCATTCTAGTTTTCCTTATAACAGAACATGTTCACTAATCAGGGTATGTTTGGTACAACTCACAACAGTTTTATGAAGTTGTTGTGAGATATTTTTTTTGTCAAACACCTCTTTTCAAAACAGTTTGACCTATGACTTCACCCATAAAGCTGTTTTTCTTCGCCTCTCACAAAGATATGAAGTGGGATGAAACTGAAAATAGTAGCTTATCACAACTCTCTCCCCCTTTTCTCTCTCACATGCATGCATAAAGTTATTGGTGAAGCTGTTTTGTCAAATATTTTTTCCAAAATAGCTCAGCTTCACCTAGAGAGTTGTTTATAAAACTATTTTTAAAATAAAAACAGTTTCGCTAGTGAAGTTAAGCTGTACCAAACAGGCGTGTGTATCACCAGAGTCACACTGCTCCGGTGCTCCCCTTGATAATCGTTAGTATACCTTCAAGACAGAGTTGATCTCGCTGGTGGCGGCCAGCCACTGATCAGTCTGCCTCCTGTAGCGCGCGATGGTACCGAGCAGCGCGCGGGCCTCGAGCTCAATCCGCTTCTCGTTGACGAAGAGCTCCTGCACGCCGCCGTCGACCGCGTCCACAAGTAGATCAGCGACCCGCGCCGCGCTTCTCAGGCGTCCTCCTTCGCTCTCCCTGCGCGCGCGTAGGAGTAAGGTGTAGTCAATAGTTTGTTCGGTCACTTGGGCAGAGGAGACAGCAATGGCGGCGGGCGGCGGCGTACCGGTTTGTTGGCGTTGGCGGAGGGATTGGCGGTGGTGCTGATGCACGATCTGGAGAAGCGCCTCTTCCAGCTCCTGCTTCCCACCCGCCGCCGCCGCCGCTGCTAGTGGCTTGGCTCCGTCCATCCCCTCAATCGCCGCCGGTCGCCGGAGCAGTTCCCCTTCGTGACATAGTACCAGCAGAGAGGATGAATTCCTCATAGTTATGATGGGCCACGGCCAGGTAATCTGATAAAAGCCCAACAGAGATCGAAAGAAGCCCATTCTACTTGCACAACATTTTTAGTCGATAAATATTTTTATATTAAAAAAATCATTACAAGTTATTTTAGGTCGATAAATATGAAACCAATCACAACATTTTTTTTTCTTAATTAGAACCATACACTAATCATGACGGTTACTTTTGAATTACTTGAATCTTATATGACCATAAATCAATATTAGTAATCGTTTGTACGTACTCGTCCCTAAATGTGTCGTTTGCACTTCTCAAGACATAATTTTGACTAATTATATATTATAAACATATTAATATTTATGATATATAATTAATATTATTGGATAAATATTTAAATTTAGTATTTTGATAAATTTATTTAGAGATACAAAAGAAAACACCAGCACTACCTGCAGATTTCTACTCTTAATTATGAAGTTCAAGTATTCTGGTAGCATTCAAAGCTATGCAATCCATCAAAATATGTTCAGTTTGTGCTCACACCAACCCGATTGATCCAAAATCAACCAAACATAATGCCGCAATATCAGAAGATGTTGTGATTGAGATAACATAAAAAATAAAAATAAAAAATCTTGAGGTTTTGCATTCTATTATGTCAGAATGCATAAGTATATCATCCAGAATCTTGACAAACACATTTGTGGAGCCCATAAGCCATAAACATACAGGGGTTGCATTATTACATGTACACACAACATAGCAATAAATAGGAGTAAAATGAATCCTCTTCAATCGTCAACACGATTGTCGGTTAAGTGTTGAGATTCTGGAACAGCTCAGGCAGATGGGCATTCGTGAGCTTTGTCCGTTTTGTGATCTCACGCTGCTTCTTCTTGGGCTTAGCCTTGGGTTTCACCCCATCGATCTGGGCAGCCGCTCGTCGTTTGGTAGTATTGGTCATGGGCTTGAAACCATTTTTCTGTAGCTCCTTCTCTATGTCAACCATGTCACGTGGTAGCTCTATTTCACGGAAGAGCTGCTTCATGTCATCATCAACCTTGATCTTCGCTTTCGGATCATTAGGGTATACAATGTCCTCCTGGGAGTCCATGTTTGATAACAGCCAAACATCACCTGCAGCCTTCAGAGCCTAGAGCACAGGAAATACTCAAGACTATGCAAATATGTCTAAATAAATAGTAGAACATTTAGCTTGGCTGGCCAAGTACGTTAGTGGACATTGCACAACCCATAAGATAAATATTAGGCAAACTATATCAAAAACCTTACTAGCACAGACAGCACAACAGATGTCTTGGAAAGGCAATACATAGGCTCACTGACAAAACTCAGTCACACTGGGTACCTTTGTGGTTATAGAGCATGTAGTGCTAACTTGGAGCTATAATATTAACAGCATTGTTGCTGTTAACTAGTTGGGCACCTTAAGAACAGTGTCTGCATCACATTGTGTTCAGAAACATCTCAAGTATCTGATGAGGAGAATTAGGGTCACCTGCAAATCTTCCAGTACATTTGGATATGAATCCTTGACTTCCACCACAGCAAGACCTTCTGGGAACTTTCTAATCAAAACAAGCAGTTGATCTTTTCCATTCAGGTCATGCTTGGACTGCACAATACAAACATCAAACCAACACGAGACATTCAGAAGTCAGAACTAGATCAAATGCAAGCAACAAGACATAAACTACAGAACTCTTTAGACTGTGGCTCACATAATTCCAATACAACATAATTAATCAATTATAGTTTGCTGTCATAGACGTTTCAAAAGTTACACTGTGCAAGTCAGATGGTACAGGAGGTCACTAGAACCTAGTAGGCACTAGGCAGAGAAGCAGTTACAAGTAGCAGCGAAGACCAAGGGAGCCAGGTACAGAAGAGAGAGTTAAAGACAAGAAGCTAGTGGCTGCATCGCCTATGCCTAACCTGACAACTATGCCAAAGGTGAAGCAGATGGATGCCGCTGAGCAATTAGGCGGCCACCTAGGCCACTTTTTTAAACAAGAAACTATAATAGAACCCCCACGTGTCAACTGGAGGAAAACTTAGTTGACTATGACAGAAAGCGAAACCATTCCACATGAAAATGTAGGGATGACAAGTGATTTCCAGGTTTGTAAACACTAATTAAATGATTCAGAATTGGAACAGGTTACAGAAAGAGAGCAAAGATGAGCACTAACGTCGAAAGTATTAACAAATGGGTAATTGTAGAAATTCAAATTCATTATGAACAAAAATAAGTAGATTAATTTACCTTGTAAGAGAAACGCCTCCCATCATAGCGTACTTTAAGGTTGTTTCTCAAGTTGTCAAAGACAGCTTTATTACCATGGATATCAACATAAGTTGCTTCATTTATCTGCTCTGCAGTAAAAGCTTGTCTTGTCTGCAAATTCAGAAGATACAAAAATCAGGATTCACAAACTAGATGCAGCATCAAAATACATAATGAGAGTTTGGATGATATTTGTTTTGCTGTCCCTGGTGATGATGTCAGTAGCTTCTACCACTAGAAATCATTGCAGTCATTCTAGTCTTTTAAACATTGGGCTGAAATGCTTAATTCTAGTAAAGTAACCAAAACATTACGTTCAAGTTTGCAAAGGTGTGTAATCATATAACACCTGACAATTCATATGCAACATGCATGCAAATATAACCACCACTGTATTTCTTACCTGTCACTACATACCAACTTAATCTATTCTGGAAATTTCACTGTATTTTGCAAGGGCTTAATACAGAATAAACAGCATATAAACATTCTAGATTACATGTTATACATAGCAAGATTTACAATCTAACATGTTAATCTAGAATGTTTATATGCTAGATTGTAAGCTAATTGGGAACCATGCCGTGGTTCTCCCGGATGCTATGGTGATGGTTCTTCCGCTACGCCATCTGGTATTCAGGTTCTCCTCCCCGCTGGCACTACAAAGATTGATTATCGTATTATCGGGCTTCACCCAAGGCACAACTGCACTGCACTCGCAAAATTCCATTCTCCTCTTGGTTCAGACTCAGGTCAGGTGTAGTGGTCTGATTACTGAACTTTGCCGGACTTCAGGTGGCCGCCTCTATTCTGGATATGATAATGTTTATTTGACGGCGAATCATTTTATTTTATTTTATTGGTTTTTAATAGAGTCTACCCTATGTAGTAGTTCAATAAGGTTAATGCCCTATGGAGACCAGGCATGTGCCTCCATAGGCAGCAGCACTCGGGCAAGCACTGTAATTCAATTATTTAACCATTTATGGAACAAGTAATTATTGATCTACATAAGAGAATGAGATTATTAAAAATATATGACGTTTATTGCTATATGGGGTTCACAATGTGGGTGGTAAGGCACCATGAAGAGCACAAAAGTTTCTAGTACCATTTAACAAACAAGAATATCAATAACGCTTCAGTTAGCAGAAAAGGGCAGAAAAAACTGAAGTAACATCTACTGAGTCAGGGTCTCAATAAACAAAAAAAAAGTGGAATAATCAATTAGACGTGAAATCATGAATTGTACCAGTTCCTGTCATAAAAAAATAAATAAGAAAGAGGATTTGCAGGATCAATTACAGTTTGTGAGGCCATAAGGGAGGAATCATCTCTTGAATTAGCAGTGATAAGAAAAGAGACATGGAAGAAATCTGTAGCATAGCAAGAAAATACCTTGTAAAGCAGCTCGATGACAAGTTTCATCTGTGCTCCAACAGGAGACTTCCTAATCGAATTGATGTGCTGCAGCCTTTCTGTATCATTTGAAAACTTAATAGGTTGTGATGGTTTTGCTGGAACATTGGGAGCATGCGCTGGTTGGGCCCTGTGCTTTGGCTTTGAGGTCGAAGCAGCTATGTTCGCCAAAGATGTCTGGCATCTCTCCTGCTGTTGCTTAAATTTGGAGAGGCTATCCCTGAGATCCATCTACAAAAACGACATGCTCATAAGAAACAGGCAGATGAACAAGTGTGAACACGGATCCAGTAAATGGACATGGGTGAACACATGTAAACCCAATTTTTTTGCAAAGCTTTAGGTTAGGGTTTCGGTGCTCAGCTTCGCACAGCATAAGGGAAGGAAACTTAGGAAAGGGAAGAGAAGGGGTGGGAGTACCTGGTGGGTGCTCGTCGCCGGCGAAGAGACGAACGAAAGCCTCAGCACCAGCCACCAGGGTTAGGGCGGCGGCGGTCCACCGATCACCTGAGAGCGAGGGGGCGAGGGGAGGGAGCGAGCGATCGAGAGAGAAAGAGCGAGGAGGGTAGCGGAAGGAAGGGGAATGCTATGCAGGTTAAGCATCGACGGCGCAAACAGGGAAAAAAAAGAACGGGCTTGTTGTGGGCCGGTTTTTTTCCCCACAGTTTCTTTAAAATTTCAGTTTTTTTTTCTTCCTCTACCTTTTAATTTTCTTATTATTGCATATCTATTCTCTTCAATTGGACATTAACAATGGCTAGTACATTGTAAAAAAAGTAAATGGAACTTTCTATATTTCATTAAGATTGGACTATTGAATTTAGAAACCATTTCACAAGAACATGTATCAATTCCGCAAACCAAGAAGCTATAACAACAATTTTTAAATAAAAGTGTTTTCTAATTGTGACGATTCCCAAGTAAATGTTAATTTTTTTATGCTAAACATGGAACAGTTATATGAACTAGAAACATTGCTATCATCAATAAAAAAAATTGTATGAACTCATTAAAAATTTATTTCCCATGCTCCAACAGGAACCAATAAAGAGTATCGACACTTTAATAGCTCACGAAAACTTTGGGTCTTCCTAGCACTCTCTTTTCATTCTATAATTTACATTCTAAGGATTTTTATAATGCAACACGGTTAAAGATTAGGTTGCAAAATACTTTTGTGTGTTAAAATAGTCACACTTTATCAATTTTAAACAAAATTCAGTTAAACAAGTGTTTATTATCCACAAGGAAAAAAAATAGAGGTGCATAGGGGTGTTAAGTCCATAGAAAACTCTAACCCAAAACAAAACACAAGACCACAGTGTTGCATAGCCTATCGTGGATACTCACCATATGAAAGTTGTCACCATGACGATGGCGTGGCACACAGCTGACCAAGGAGAGGCGGCAACACGGGGCGACGGACTACGACGTTGCACTCCCTTTGTATCGATAGGGGCTAACTACGCTAACTACAGGGTGAGGACTTCGTCTGCTCCTCTTCGTCCATGTGTGTCAACTTCCCCATGGGTGAGAGGAGGGCACTCCTTCTTTTGGTAGGTCAAGCAAACTCATGCCTAAGGTTTGTACCGTGGAGCATAGAGATGGGTGTCGCTCCACTTCTCGTGTAATAGAAATCCAAAGATGAAGGACGATCGAAGCTCTCCACTTTTAAAATGGTGTTTTTTACTTTTGACACCGTATTTGACCATTCATTTTATTCATTTTTAAAAAATTATGAAATAAATCAATTATTATTAAATAAAGTACAATATATCTAATGATAAAATAAGTCATAACAAAATAAATATTATTTATACACTTTTTTTGGATAAGTTGAATAGTCAAACAAAATGGCACGAAGTCCATAGCGTCACTTTCAATAGAACGGAGGGAGTATCTTAGATAACATGTAACTTAGACTTCAAAGCAGATTGTTCTTTCACCTTCCAATTACTGCGTGAAGCACAAACTAGCAACAACTAAACACCCTTTCATTATGCATCTTCTAAAAGCAGATAACAACATGTTCACAACTCACATAAGCATCATCATGATAGTTTTCTAAAGGTAGCTCTTGAAACAAATTGCACTACCCTAAATTCCACACTATTTCCATTTTTTCTGATATGATTGCCATCTCTAACAATAGCATGCCTACTAATCATCATTTTTAGAACTACACTCATTTAACAGTACAAACACCCACAACCTTATCAAAACTAACAAGAACAAATAGACACGGAATAATATGCAACTTTAGAAACTTAGCGGAGGCAAGCCGACGAAGATTTGGAAACAACTCAACACTTCTAGGTATAGAGAAAATCGATAGATCCTACATAAGGGAAGCTCACGATTCCTCTCCTATACGTTTACATCCTCCCCCCCCCCCCCCCCCAATATCTACCTAGCATCAATCAACCAATAGCGCTATGAACCAGATTTGGTGACAAACATACTTGTATCCACAGAAAACGGCGACAAAGAGGATGCATCCACTCTGGATAAAAACCACAATGACAAACCCTTGAATGAGCAAGGCGCATCCACAGGACATGACGGCACACAAGCCGCATCTGTGGTGGACCAAAAACATGTCGACAAACAACTAATGATGAACAAGGTTTGTCTACATAACACGGTGGCACAGAGCCCGCATCCGTGTTGTACCAAAACCCGAGCGACAAAAACCAAATGAGCAACACATCCAACCACCACCATAAATAACAAGTTCATAACAAATAAACTCAAACCAAACATCCAGGCGCATGACTAATGTGGGAACAAACTCTAACAACAAAGATTTACTAGCTGCACAGAGGAAACGTACCTCGCCAAACCCTAGAAATTGCAAGTCGCCGCCAACGGGGATCGGCAACACCGCAAGGAAGACGAGACAAAAATGGAAAACGGAGAAAAACGTACTCTATATTATTTTTAAGTAGACTCCCAAAGAATTTAAACAGTTTCAATGATAGGCAGGCCTCCTATGACAAAGACATACATAAACAACAATGTCGAAGATAGATCGGACGACAGACCAAGCGTACATCAGGCGGCAGATCGAGGGAACACATGCCAAATCAGACGACCACAAATTAAATCGTGTCTCAGTTGGAGGCAAAAACAATCGGATGTTATAATGTGGCAGTTCTGTTTCTAGCTGGGTGGGAAATGAGGTTATGAGAAACACCCAGCGGCCCGTCGTGCTAAACAACAAAGGTGCCTGAGTGCCGTTAACAAGGTGGAGAAAAGCAGCGGCCGATCGAGTTGGGCGACGGTTCGCCGCGGTCGTGCGCGCGTGGGCGTGGGCGTGGCGGTGTGAACGAGCCGCACATGACGCGATCGACGACCACGGACAGCCAGCCAGCCAAGCCTGGCGAGGGGCGACCATGCGTGCAAACAGGCAACAGCGATGACCACATGGCACATGAGCACTAGTACTAGCTTAGCTACTGACGTAGGAGTAGTACGGAGTAGAGTACTGCAAGGTCGCTTGCTTTGCTTGCGGTAGTCGTTGCAATAACCCCGTACGCTGCGAGGCCTACGGTACGGTCTACTGGTGGTCTCGTGTCGGGAGGCACGCATTGGCACACGGATCACGTAAGATGGGGTCGGTCCTTCAATTCGTTCCGATCCCAAACCAATCCTTTAATTGTGCGAGAAAAAAAAATCCTTCTGCGACTTTGGCACCTTGCACTCTTGCAGCGGCGACGAGGAGGAGTTCGGCAGCAGCCGGGAAAAACTAGTACGCGCGCGTGGTTTGAATTTGACCTCGGATCGATCGATCACGTCTCCCGTACCCCGCCGGCCGCGCTTTTGTACTATACTATATATACTGTACGAGTATAAAAGAAGAACCAGGCCAGCTCAACAGTGACGCCAAGTCGTAGGTCTCACTGCCTTCACACCAGCGTGGCGCCTTTGCACTGCTCGTCGCTACGTAGGAGTACTAGCATCGTAGCTAGCAACACCAACAACGCACTTGGCCTTTAAATTTTTCTGATCGAGCCACACACCTACCGAACCTTTTCTCCATGTCATGCGCATTGATGAAGGAAAATCAGCTGGCACGCGTGTTTGACCTCGCTCCGGCTGGCAAAGTGCGTGCGTATCAGAGCGAGGCGCCGTCCGCCGGATAGGAATGACAAGGACAGAGACCGATCGATGCTGGCCGGTCAATTCGGTTCTAGGTGTGGCATTGCCATCCATCTTTCCACGCCCCTGACGCACATCGGCCCATATCCATCCGTCCGTCAATTTTGTTATATTATACCCGCACCACTAGCGCGCGCGAGAGAGAGAGAGAGAGTCGAGTCGCCGTCGCACGGTCACTTCATGGCGCCGCGCGCGGGGGGAACGAATACGGGGGGTAGTTTCACGTCACACTGCGCGCGCCGCCTCCGCGTGCGCGTACGTACGTACGTGATGGATCGGAGCCTCGAACTGCATGCGGTGCGCGGGGCCAGGGCCGGGCGGTGCACTGCTCCCTCGTCGGTGACGCCGACGTCGTCCCGGCCTGCCTGATCCATCCAGGGAGCGCGAGGAGGACGGGCGTCGTACGCCGGCGCACCAAACTAATAGGCGTACGTCACCGTCCACTGATATATGCTTGGCGGAGAGGTGCCCGCTGGCCCCGAGATCGGCGCGCGCGTGTTTGGTGGGCACTTGGAATGGACCGCCAGCCGGGCCCCCCTCGCCACTTTGCTTGAGACGACGGGTGTAAAGCTAGGGGCCGATCTGGTGGACCTCCGAGTGAACAGTGAAGGGGGCATGCCCAGAGAGGACAGCAAGAAACGGACACAAAAGTTTCAACCATTCTACGTACTGTATCTATCGTGACTGTGATGGAAACAAGTAGCCTAGCTGCCTTTTTTCTATAAGAAAAAAAAATGTGCAGACTAGCTATACTGTAGTCTGTAGACCATACATTAATTATAATCACTGTTTTTACATTTTTATTAAAGACAAATTAGAGGATGTGGGATTTTCCTTCTTGTTGATGTGTACAATTATTATGCTATAATAATACTAAAGAGTGTATGTATGATGGAATTTTTGCCAAAACCACTAGTTGTATGTTATTTCTTTAGGGTAGCTGATGGTTTCTGCATTCAGCCAATGTTATCTTGTTACGAGAGAGAGAGAGAAAAAAAACATTGTACCATGTATGACTGATACGTTCAAACGAGCACAACGATTATTACTATAGCTAGCTTCAATTCACTCCTGCTCCCATCATGCAAAACGTCATAGTCACGTACAACTCCATATATATATATATTCACCTCATAATTGTCATCCAAAACTCTTATATATAATGGCATGATTTTGAACTAGTCTAAGATCGATATGTAATATACACTACTCTCCCATATATATAAACTGTACAGTGGCACTAGAATAACTGTACAAGATATATGCTCCGTGTGCGTCATAGATTCCGTACTTGCACTGCATGCACATCATGCATGTGGAGATATATATAATACTACGACAGGAGATCGGAGCGGACAGGGCGATATAAGAGGGAGCGATTTGTACGCGGTATCTTACTACAGAACTCACTGTTGCCGAATCAGGGCCGGGATGATCGGACGAGGCAATACATGTCAGTTCGTAATATAATCGTCGTCGTCGCCAGCCCACTGCTGCTGCCAAGACGCGACGAAGCCCAGCAGGCAGGGGGCGTGATTAGTTTACGACTAAAATAGGGTTTGGGTTTGGGTAATGCAACCCGACAGCTGCTGGAGCTGCTGTTGGCCAACCTGGCCGGAATCTCTCTCTCTCTCTTACGTACGTTTCCATATATACACCTTTTTTAAGTCAATCATTGCGTTGCTGCTATTAGAGCATCTCCAATGGTTTTGTATATTTTAATTGGTAAAATTGAGAATTTGTCAAGTACCAAATAAATATGACAAAGATAAAAATAGTCAATCTCCAACGGTTTGGTAAAATGGACTTGACAATTAACAAAATTGACTTGACAATTACTAAAATTTTGGAAATTATTGCGGCGATTACCAAAATTGGTCGAGCGCGAAAAATGCCAAGCGCGATCCGCTAGGCATATATGCCAATCCTTCCCAGGAAATTGCCAAGTTAACAAAAATGCAAAGCCTATTTGCCAAACCGTTGGATAGGAGTTTTTTAGACTTTTTTGCAAAAACAAGAATGTAAAACACATTTGCAAAACCGTTGGAGATGCTCTTACAGAACAATTCATGTTTCCATGCATATTGTACAAATAAGCAGCCAGCATTTGACTCCTCGATCAGGAATCCGATATTGTATATATAGTCCAATCCACATCTCTCACCGTTGTTACGTACCTGCTCTCGATCGCATATATGATATATATACGTGCGATTTCTTGGGTTATATATTTATATACACATGTATATTCTCTGTGTGCCAAGTCAAAGCCTAGATGTGAGCTTTTAACCTAACATCATAATATGATATGGCTGTGGAGGGTGATCGGTGATGAACTGATGATGCGCTGCGTATATTACTACTACTGGATCAACATCGAGATCTCTTGGAACAGTACGTGGACTGGAGGTGGGGGTATAGACGACGCTGCCCTGCACCACCACCCGTCATGCATAGGAAATCCCTAGCTTTCCGAGGCTCTGATCAAGCTGTCCGTTGGGGCCTGGGGGATCGGAGAGAGGAGGTGGTGGCTAGGGGCGGCGCGGGCATGCATGCTTCTTGATCTGGATCACTACAAATAATTGGTGCCTCTAGCTAGCTAGCTCCAGCACGACATATTAAGTACCTGCTACTTGTTCATGGATTAGTTTGGACTGTAGTGCTTAGTGGCTGGTACTTTTTTTCTCCTTTCACTAAGCTTATTGGTTGGGAAAAGTTTAGTTTTGTCCAGTTATTATGCGTTAGATTTCGTTCATGTGGAATACTGCATGAAGAAGAGGACCTGGCGTGGCCCACACACATACAAGAAAAACACATGAGGTAACCAACAAATGCCTTGTTTGAATACGTATATATCTCTCTCAAACCACGTGTTAAAGTAGATAATAACTATTTCTCTCAATGTTTTCTTAACTAATTTATTTTTTATTTTTTTATCAAGTATAGTCTCTTGCTGTTTGTTTGAGACTTAACTTCAATATATGATCGGGTTTGTAAACATGCGGGATACTAGTGGACACGATGTTTTTTTTTATCAGGCAGGCGTTTTTTTTCCTTGGCCGAGAGCACATGGCGTTCCGCAGAGAAGCACGGCGTGTGGTACGTGCAAGTACCACGGCAATGTCGGGTCCCTGCCCTGCCCTCCTCTCCCATCCATCTGTGATCTGTCCTTGGTCGCTCCTCTCTCCTCTGGACTGGAGACCAGATCACCAGAGCCATGCACTGCCAACTGCTCGGATCTGCATCTCGATCGTCCCCTGTCGTCTCCGGTATCCGGTGGGTGCGCACGCGTCTGCGCGCGGCCATGCGTCTCTGGCGCGTCAGGGCTACGCTAGCTTGCATCCCGCTGCGCGCGCACAGGCACCGCTGCTGCATGCTCCGGTCATCCCCCGTCCGTCGTCGGCGCACGCAGCATCTAACTGCATGCGACGTGTCTTGAATCGGATCTCCTGCGTGCATGCGCCCAGCTAGCAAGAATAGACATGCAGCATGGCGGCAGCTAGCTGCTCGAGCTCCCACTTTTGCCACGTACTTACTACGCGCACGGATGCATCATGGATGCATATATACACCTACAGTACGTACAGCTCGATCCATCGATCGACTGCATTTACTACTGCTGGCCGGATTGCTTTTAATTAGCATAGTAATTAATGTATGGACCCGACCAGCTAAGCTGACAGTGGTAGCTCCGATCAGTCATCAATCATTGTGATTGCTCGATCGACTCGCCAGCTGCTCCAATCCACTTCCAGTGTGATTGTTCTTCAATGCTAACCGGGTGCACAGGGACTACAGAGATCCTGTATAGGGCATCGTTTTAGTACGTACTAGTACGATATATCCAGTAGCGTCGTCGAGCATGTCTCCTGCGCTGATACAACACTGCACTTTATATATGCATTGCAAATTGCAATGGTCCCCAAATTTAAAAAGAACATAATGAAAAACAAAAGAAGCCTTATTTATATATCCATATCTCTGTGGACGATGAAGATACACATCGCCATGCAATAATCATGCATGTCCATCGACCCGATCATTTATTTGCAAGCTTATACCTATGCCCCGCCTGCACCGCCCCTAAATGCTGATACATACACACAAGTACTTTCCTCTCACAACAAATCAACATAAACAGTCAACATAAGCTAAATTTCAGCACAACGAATGACACCCTATTAGGAGTATACGTATATACAATAAAAGTTACGTATAAAAAAACATTCCGCAATGAATCTAATAATACTTATTGTGATAAATATATCAATATTTTTTTTATAAATATTTTTTTTATAAAAAAATTGATCAAACTTAAGATTATAATGTAATCTAGCATTTATTTAAAAATTGCATCATCAGTACTTTCTAGATGGAGTAGCCAGCTGGATCCTACTGTAGCTTTACATCCTTCTTTTGCATTGGCTGCCGAGGCTTGCGTCATTTTTTACAACGGTTGTAAAGTGCAACACACACCGATCGAGTGGTGGATCCATGGACATGGACCAACCCTTTCTCTTTCTCCTATAGATTTAATCACCGCGCGTTCGGATGCATAATAGCAAATAAAGAAGTGTATGTTGCTCCATTCATAAGGTAGTGAATCGTGGATCGTGGTGGTAAATTTAGGGTCCAACTCAGTTTTACTAGTGAAACTATTTTTTTAGAAAAAAAATTATGAACAACTTTTAGGTGAAGCTAAACTGTTTTGAAAAAAGTGTTTGACAAAACAACTTCGTCTAAAACTTAATGCACTGACGAGAGAAAGAAATGAGGGAGAAAGTTAAGATAAGCTACTTAGTTGCTCTTGATTACGGGAACTTACAACTTAGAGAGGATATTTGATAACTTTTTTATTTTTTTAAAAAAATTCTCTTACTTAACCATTGAAGGAGATTTATTTTTCCTTCTTTTTTTTTTTGCTACAAAACCAAATTGTGGTTGCCTGCTTTTTACTATGTGTTGAAAAAAAAAGTTATTTTCCACTCTGGAGAAAACTAAAATGGAGTATATTTTTAAAAAGTGGGGTTTATATTTGTACAAGTTATCTGTGGTGACAAGAAAGAGAGAATTAAAGGCAGGATTAATGCAAGTAGTAGCTACTACCATGCCGGAAGCTTCCTCCAGAATATTTTTTCTGTCAGGAACCTAGAGATCCAGCTGTGTACAGTCGCGCAGTACGGTTACTGTCCCCGTCTCGCGCGCCTCGCGTGGCCCATGAGCGCTACACTAATAAACAACTCTGCTCGCATCACCCTGCTGATCGATCAACCTAGCTAATCATCGCACGAACACGTCAACGAAGCACAGCCATGCAATGCAACGCATGCATGCATTATCGTCGGTGTGTAGATAGCTACTACAGTAGTGACGAACTGACGAATTAATAGATCGACGACGATATATGCGCTCCGGCCCTGCCGCCGCTAGCAAATTTGCATTGCTTGAAGAAGCAAGGCAGCTAGCTAGCTCATCAGATGGAGACCGACGTACTCTTTGCTGCCATTATTTGCAACAAAAGCGTACTAGTTTTTTCGTTCGATCGTACTGGCTGCCAGTGGAGAGAATATCATATATAAATAATCTCTTACGATCGGCGGCGGCGTGATTTGTCGGTTGCTGAAAGACTCCTGGCCTGGTGGACGTACATACGTCGTCGTCGCTGCCGCGCGCCGTCGTCGTTGAGCTGATGATCCGTCCGGCCGGTCCGGTCCGGGGCATGTGGCTGCATGCAGATGCATCGTGTCCCTGGTTCCGGGTCCGAGCGGTTGGGCGGCGTCGCGGATGGCCGGCAACTGTGTTGCGCGGCCGGGGGACACGACGGCACTGCTAGACATACTGCTAGTTGCATATACATGCAGATGCCTGCGGGCATGCAAATGCATATGGCCTCCATTATTTGCTCGAGCTCCTCCATCCATCGTTTCGTCTGCATGCTAGTGTGTGCTACAGTGTTTCGTCTTTTATTCACAACTGTACCTTACCTTCGGTGTGTTTCTAGTGTGTACTAGCGCACGTACGTACGTATGAATACGTGATCATGCAGCATGCAGGTTCAGTACTGGCTTTGCGCACGTGCTCCAGCGACGATAGATGGATCTGCTGCACAGCTAGATAGCTGTTCCTGCTAGCGGGGAGTTCGTACGGAGTTTGCGGGTGCGACACATTGATTAGCTAGCTAGCTCTAAACACACGCACGAGCGCCATGAATAGTCCATACACTACTGTAGATGTAGATGGGTAGGATGAGATTAATATATATATATATATATATATATATATATATATATATATATATATAATATATACCTCAGTTAAGACACAAGAGCGCTGATTGCATCGTCATGGCGGCCCTTGTACCGCTGTACGTGCCTGTACCGACCCACCTGGCAAACCCATGCTAATCATCACTAGCTGCGGTGCTGCCTGACGACGGTTGATGCATGACTATGACTTGATGATGGCACAGCTAGCAGCAGCAGTATCTGTCTGAGTTAGATCGGCGTCGTTTATTTACGTTCAATTCATCAGTGCTCCGAGAGTAATATATACCGGTCAGTCAGCCAAGCTTCAATTCCCGATCACACACACATCTTGCATATGCATGGTCGGTCATTATATATAGCATTCTAAATTAAGCTCGATCGTCTGGTTTAAACGATAGTCCGGCTACCGTTGATGACCATCGCTTCGCTTTTGCCCAACGGGCGTTTATATTAGTTCAAAGCTAAACGATCGAGGTCACCTCACCGACCTGTGTCTGTGTGTGAAAAAAAAAAGAGGTCAGTCCCCGGCCCGCCAGCCGGCTCACACGCGGCGCAACACACAACACATGTCGCCGGCAAAAAATAAAAAGGACCGGATACAGTGAGGGCAGAGCGAGCGAGCACGGGCCGCGGCGCCGACCAATGGTTTTCCCTCTTTTCTCGGCGAAATGGAGACGCGAACGCACGGTGGTCGCGTCTCGACACGGACACGGCAGTCGCGCGGCACGCCGAGAGGAAACCAAGACGCGGTAGGAACGGGCCGAGGCGCATCCGGCCGCGGGTTCGAGCCCGAGGGCAGGCAGATCCTAGCTTGTCACCAAGTCCAAATTTCCCGGTGCCGGTGCGGCGGGTGGCCGGCCGTGGGTTGCCGATGCCGAGAGCAGAGGGGACAAGCGCGGCCGTAGTAGGCATCAGACGGACCGCGCGGTGACGTCTCGGCCAGACTGGCTGCTGATCCCCGAATCATGCATGCACTTGCATTCCACTCCATTGCAACGTACACATCCGCGGGCGTCACTCGAGATTCTCCTCGGCTCCTGCTAGCTGTTCATTCCTGTTCTAACCGCGGCTCCGCATATCCCTGTCGAACTGAACGAACAAAAATATTTGATGGAGACGGGCAGTTACACGTTTACTCGGTCGTCAGTCGGGTCAGGTGGACGCACCTAGCCAGTCACCTAACGATAATAATGACATATAACGATAATTCTACCACAGTTCCTATTCATCAGGCGCCTGTTTTTTTCTATCCATTCAGGCAATGTTTCGGCCACCAACAGTGTGTACGTTCCTTGCTACCAAAAAGCCGGATGTGACTCCCTCCTATTAGCGTTGTCGGCGATTTGTGGTCGTGACTTATGCCAGCTCGTAGTGCGGAGGTGTATCACGTACTCGTTTTGTGTTTTATACGGACGCTGTGATTTGTTAACTATTGTTGAGTAGAAATCTATCAATTTTTTTTTGTCTTTGTCTAACTATAAAAATGATTGTAAATTATTAATTGTCTTTGTGTCAACGCCAATAAAATCTTATCGAGCTTGTAGTTTGTCTAACAGTTGTTTTAATTTTCGGATCTAAAACTTACAGATTATATCTATAGAAATTACAGTGAACAAAAGTTATAATTTTAACATAAAAGATGTGCCATAACCGTCGTCTGAAAGAAAAAACATAAATTTCAAGCATCTGAATTTTAGCAACTCCCTAATTCTACTGTGGTGAACAATATACAGTGAGGTTTACGTACTATAGATTTGCCTCACTCGATGTACATATGCCGCTGACTCACTCCTTTTGGGTAAGGACCGGTCGCTGCATGCATGCAAAATGTGATTTATCCCCTGGTTTTTTTTGTCGACCCTAGTATGAAGATCATGTAAACACCAGAGCTCAAAAAAGATCATGTAAACACCAGTTGTTGGAAAATCGTTTACAGTACATGTTTCCGCGTGTAGGAAACTTTTAGCTCCGCAGAATGTCGGGCTCCAGCTTTCGACGGAATTATTACAACTTTGAGATGGATTGGGACTGCACTGACCCACCGTCGTCCAATCCTGAGGCTTGAACTACATGGGCGGAAAGAAAAAACACCAAACAATAAAACTGACCCCTCAGTCCAGATATTCAACTGATTTAAGCCTTGTTTAGTTCCTCATGGAATCCAAAATATTTTAGGTTTTGACTTTTTATTTTGTAAAATGGAACTTAACATCACCTAAAATTTTTGATAAAAAGTGGTTCATTCCTCATTTTAGATTTTGGGTTCAAAAGGCCAAAATAAGTCAAACTTTACATTGTTTTGTGTGTCATCCTCACAATCACCATCATTGGAATCCAAAATAAGTCAAATGTTGGTTAGAACTAAACAGTCCACTGAAATATTTTACATTAAAATCCAAAATAGTTGAGATTTTAATTTTTGGTTGAAACTAAACATGGTCTTACTTTAGTTGTTTTTTCTATTACGAATTACAGTACTCACGCATCATTTTCTTGTTTCTAATGCTTACATTAGCATAAATGATTATTACGATGCCACATCGAAAAAAATTATGTAATTGTACAATTTCCAAATATCTAACCGCCAACACACCATCATGATTCTCAAAAGGGAAAAGAGAATCTAACCTACATAAAGGAAAAAGATCGCTGGTCTCCGTGTTTGGACAGCCATTCCACTTGATTAGGGTCACCGTGGCCTGTGTCCACCGGGGGCATACTGCTGCAGTACAGTACATGTACCCGACCGTGCGTTTGCCCGATGAGACGAGACAAGACGACCAAGCAAAAGAAAAAAAGCGAGCGACCTCACCGTCACCGCCCCTAAATCCATCCATCCACGCTTCTCAGTTCCCACTGACCACTGACCAGGACAGGTCACGGCCAGGCACCACCATCTCGCTCTCGCTCTCGCCGCATCACCTCGCACCTCTGGAAATCCGAGTGGCGTTGGCGTTGCCATCCCACCAGGTGAGGCCACCACCCTCCTTCTCTTCTCCCTGGAACACGTGGAACCGCGGCGCAACCGTACCGTACCGCGCTTTTGTTTTCCGCATCCGAGGCCGGCCCTCCGCTCCGCCAGCGCTATATATGGCCACAGCCTCGAGCTGCCACCTCGGGTAGTTAGCATAGCGCGGACAGACTTGAAACATCAATCATCCATCCTCACTTTTCTCCTCTGATCTCCAGCAGCTGAGCAAGCAGAGTCAACCAGTTTCCTTTCACAAACACCGTACCTGCCCGCCGCGGGAGTTGGGCAGCAGCGGTATCGTCGTGATGGGCGTGTTCTTCTCATGCCCCGTGGAGGAGGAGAAGGACGTGCCGACCCTTCCCTTGCCGGGGTGGTGCGGCGGAGGCGGCAATGCCGGGGTCGAGCCGGCGGCGGTCGTGAAGCCGTCGCTGGGCTCCGGGAAGCTCCACCGGTTCGAGGGTTCGCTCGGCAGCCTGATCAAGCGGGAGCAGCAGCAGAGCCCCAGCCCCAGCCCCAGCCCCAGCGCGCGCCTGCAGCTGCAGGTGGACGCCACCTCCACGTCGCCGCGCGCCACCGTGGCGCCCGTGCCGCCGGTCGTCATGCCCAGGGAGCTCGCGCGGACCAGGTTCGCCGACGCCGCGGCTGCCACTGCGCCGGAGAGCCCTAAGCACGAGGCGGCGGCCGTTACGGTGCAGAAGGTGTACAAGAGCTTCCGCACGCGCCGTCGCCTCGCCGACTGCGCCGTCGTCGTCGAGCAGAGCTGGTGGGAGCTGCTGGACTTCGCGCTGCTCAGGCGGAGCTCCGTCTCCTTCTTTGACATCGAGAGGCAGGAGTCGGCCGTGTCCAAGTGGGCCAGGGCAAGAACCAGAGCTGCCAAGGTTCGGTTCGCTTCGCATCTCACCTGACCAACTTGTTTTTTTTTCTTTCCCTACCCATATGAGATATGAGATTGCTAATGGATGGCATTTCCAAATCACATCGAATTCATTCAGGTTGGCAAAGGGTTGTCCAAGGATGACAAGGCCCAGAAACTTGCGCTGCAGCACTGGCTCGAAGCTGTGAGTATTACTAGATAGTACTATATATTGCTGTCGGTTAGTTAGGCCGTCATGTGATGTGAAGCATGTCATGTGCTCATCTGGAATGTATGCTGAAATTTGTTTGACGAACAGATTGACCCGCGCCACCGGTACGGTCATAACCTTCACTATTACTACGACTGCTGGCTGCGCTGCGAGAGCAAGGAGCCCTTCTTCTACTGGTTAGTATAGTGTCCTTACCTGACCTAAATTTTTCATATTTAGCTTTCTTCTAGATATCTCCTCATCAGCTATTGATTGAAAATCTGACTTTCTTGTGGTTACGTTGTTCAGGCTGGACGTTGGAGAAGGCAAGGAAATCAATCTTGAGCGGTGTCCAAGGTTGAAGCTTCTGAGCCAGTGCATCAAGTACCTGGGTCCGGTAAGCCTACTACATAGATTATCTGAATGGTTGTATCTCTAGAGAGGTATCTGCCTGCTGAAATAAAAAATTCAGAAAATAACGACCCAAGCTGAATTTCGTGCAGAAAGAAAGAGAAGAGTATGAGGTTGTGATTGACGATGGCAAGTTCATGTTCAAGAACAGCGGGCAAATCCTCGACACATCCGGTGGGTCAAGAGATGACAAGTGGATCTTTGTTCTAAGCACATCCAAGAATCTGTATGTTGGACAGGTAATTTTCAGCTGCCTTGGTGCGTGCGTGCTGCCAACAACACAAAGTACTTCTTCTAGGTTCACCATCTCGTCATGTAATTAACAATGTCCATGAATCTCAATTGCAGAAGAAAAAGGGCACATTTCAGCATTCGAGCTTCCTCGCTGGAGGAGCTACATCTGCTGCTGGTCGACTAGTTGTCGAAGATGGAATCCTCAAGGTACAGATCTGCCTAATAATAATACTACACAGACACTGTAACATTTAGTGGTGCTGAACTGCTGATGCAATTCCTTTTTTTTTCCTCGTCCAATTCAAAATTATATAATAACAAAACCCTGATACGTTCTGGTGTTTTTTCACAGGCTATTTGGCCACACAGCGGGCACTACCGCCCAACTGAAGAGAACTTCCAGGAATTCCAGAGCTTCCTCAAGGACAACAATGTCGACCTCACTGATGTCAAGGTGAGCAATCACTCTTTGTCGATGTGCTATATTATATGAGAATTTTTTTTTTGGGTTGCATTCAGCATTCTAATTAAACTGTTTGAACGTCAATGTTGCAGATGAGCCCGGATGAAGATGATGAGGAGTTCTGGAGCAGGCTCAGAAGCATCCCCTCCGACTGCTGCGCCACTGCCGACAAACCTGAAGGAGATGAATCAGCCGCAGCTCAAGAAACCACCAACCCTTGCCAGGCACCTCAACAACAAGTCACTGAATCAACCACACCTGACGAAGTCTCTCCTTCACAGCACGAAGAAACCAGCAAGAGTAACAGTCCCACTGCAACTGTCACGAGCCAAGATTCATCAGAGGATGCCGTGGAGGACGCCGAGACCTCAACGACCAGCAGCCACTCTGCCTTGTCCGAAGATCGTCAGGAGGAGAATCACGCCGCCGCCGTGGCCGACGACGACGACGACAATACGGCGGCCGTGCCGAGGGAGAAGATCCTGCAGAGGATCAGCTCGAAGAAGGAGACCAAGTCGTACCAGCTGGGGAAGCAGGTGTCCTTCAAGTGGACAACTGGCGCGGGGCCAAGGATCGTGTGCGTCCGGGACTACCCGTCGGAGCTCCAGCTCCGGGCGCTGCAGCAGGTCCACCTGTCGCCGCGGATCAGCGACAGGGCGGCGTCGTCCAGGTTCGCCTCGCCGCAGCGGTGCAGCAGCCCGGTGGCGGCGAGAGGGCGCCGCGAGGAGCTGCTGGCGCCCGGGGATGCGGCAGGGCGGCGTCGTCACGGTTCGCGTCGCCGCAGCGGTCTGGCAGCCCGATGGCGAGAGCGCGCTGCGAGCCGCTCACGCCGAGGGACGCGTTCCGGACGCATCTGATGGCGAGAGGTTAATCGGATCGGATCAGCCATTCAGCAAAGAAACTGATGGATGGAGAGACCTTTTTTTTTTTCCATTTCTCGTGCATAGAAGAAAGAATAATATGGGAGCGAAAAAAAAATCGCTTCCTGTGTAGATCTTGTAGAGCGCTACACATACGTGAATACGTAATCAATACAAAATTCTTTCATTCTTTTGGTATCGTGATTATGATGACAGCCTCTAATCCAAACAAGATGCAAGGTGTCCTGATTATGATGACAGCCCAAGGATGCAAGTGATTGACAATACTGTACTACACCATACAAACAATACATAACATTAATTTTAAAAGGTGACTTGCACAAATCTCAAGAAATATCAATCCCATCTGCTACTGCAGGCAATATCTTAAGAATATCAATTCAAAACTAAAGAGGAATATATCAATTCAATAAACATATTAATGATAAAATAAAATTACATAAATTAAATAAAAAGATTAAAAAAATTATTTTAATTTACATTTGATATTGTTGGGTACCTCTCAGAAAAGAGAAAGCAACCTCCAAATATTACCAAAATTAACAGATTTTAAAAAACAATCGATTTGATATTGTTGGGGCCTTGTCAAAAAGAAAAACACCCTCCAAAAATTAGCGTATGCTGCTATTTTTGGCGTGCACACGGTATTCTTTAGTAAAAGGCGAAAGAATAGTTCGCTTTGTGATCACCACGCAGCTGCGTGAGTTAAACTGATGGCTTCCTGTCGTCTCATATAGGCAGGGTAAAGCCTAGTCCCGCTTGGGCAGCAAGCCAACTACCAGACTCGCTCTCGGCTTCCCTTCCTCCGGAATTCTGGACTCGCCAGTGCACCAAGCTACAGCCCCGCGCGCCTGTCCACGTTGGCCCAAGCCGAGTGGGGTTATAAGTTTTTAAGCCCACCTGCGCTCGGGCTTCGCCACCGTCGTTGCTTCCTTTCTCTAGCGGGTTCGCCTTCTTCTTCAGTTCTGCTGCGGGACAGACCGCGACTACACTCACACAAGAACAGATTGCCAATTGCCTGGTTCGAGCTAAGCCCCACGAAAACTACAATATGTGAAGTTAATGGCACATTGACAGTGTATTCCTCACCCAAGGATGAGGTGCACCCTCTCTCAAAAAAGAGGTGCATGTCAAAGATCGACAGGATGATAAGATTGTACATTGGATTTTATATACTAGAATTTTATGTAGTATGATGAGATGTAGTACTTTAAGAATCCTTCTTAGTACAGTTAAGTGGACTTGTTTATTTTTTTCGTGCGTTATGAACTTTAAGAATTCTTCTTAGTTTTTTTTGAGTGAGAAATGACCATTCTGTGTGAGCCAATGAATTCATGTTTCTTTCTATCTGTTGATTAATTTTTTTAGTTTTATATGATTTATTTGTACCGTTAGCACAAGCAATATTCTAAAATTTATGATAAAATACTATAAATATTCTAAAAAATAGACTAAATGAAACTTTATTATTTTCAGCTAGTTTTTTTTAAAAATAGTAGTATTACTCCTTTTGTCCACAAAAGAATGCAATTTCACATAAATACAAAATTAAACCATTTTAATAAAACTATTAATATCTAAAATATCAAACAAGTATCATTAGATTCTTCATAAAAATATTTTTATAGTATATCATTTGATTATGATATCAATATATATAGTTGTAACACGCCTAATGGTAGGCCCAGGATGGGGCCAGGCGCCTAACGGTAGACCTAGGAGGGGGCCAGGCAGCAGGCCCAAGAGGGGCCTAGGCTGGCCACGTATGCCACCAGATGGCCCAGGCGGCAGGCCCATGAGGGGCCTAGGCTGGCGACGCGCCAGCAGGAGGCGGCGCACCCAGAAACGGCGGCGGTGGAGCAAGGTGGATCATGTGAGGATGGCACAAGCTCTAGCATGGTGGTGGAAAGGAAAATGGTGTGAAGGCAAAGGTGATTGCTAGGAACCATTTTCGGTTTGGTGATCAAGACATCATAGAGGATGTGATCACATTAGGATAGATAGTCGTACTATCAAGGAGGGAACTCTTAAGTATGATTACGGTTATCATGTGCCACTAATTCATATGCATTGCATTAAAATCAATTGAACCAAGTGAAACATCAACTTAATCCAAGATAATTGTGAACTAAAGGCTAACACGCGTGCACAAGTGTTGGAATCACTTAGTGTTGGCTCTTGTAAGCTTGGAGAAGTTGGAGGAGATGTTTGGGCAGAGAAAGACAGTCCGGACGCAGGATTCGGACGCTAGGGTATGCTAGACCGGACCATGGCGCATGCGTCCGGAGGGTAACCCTAGGCCTGGCTGGCTGCTGGAGCAGTCCGGACGCTGTTGTGAGTCCGGACGCAGAGCTCCGGACGCGCGTCTGGAGCCTGGCGCTATCTGTAAACGCCCTGGTGAATGGACCAGACGCTGTTGTTGGTCCGGTTGGAGAAACCGGACGCGCGTCCAGAGGAAAGCGCTCTCTAGAGTGCTCCCTGCGTGAGGTCCGGACGCTACTGTTGCAGGGACCGGATCGTACTGTTGCGTGCGTCCGGAGCCACGTGGAGCGCGTTGCAGTGCGCGCGGGAAGAAGCAAGTTCAAACGGAGGCTCGACCGGACGCATATGTGATGGTCCGGACTGCACCTTGGGTGCGTCCGGACCCTGCGACCGGAGGCTCTAACAGAGCCGTTAGCTCTCGGCAAATGGTGGGTCCGGACGCAGATGATGGTCCGGACCCTCTGTGTAAACTGCGTCCGGAGGGGGCGCAGAGGCTCAGTTTGAGGGGCAAAACGGCTAGTTGTTGAGTGAGGGCTATATAAGTGATATGGCCGACGCTTTGGGGCATCTCTTGCACATTCTACTCACTCACACATTTGTGCTTGCTTGAGAAGCTTCCACCACTCATCCTCTAAACATATTTGACATATTCTAGAGAGATAGAGTGAATCCAAGTGCATTGCTTTGTTGATTGCATACTAGTGGCACTTGGCGATCGTCGTCATCGCGGAGCTCTTGTTATTCTTGGAGATTGCCATCTCCTAGACGGCTTGGTGCGACGAGGATCGTTGAGCGGAGGAAGGTGATTGTCTCCGGCTCCGATCGGTGGATTGTGAGGGGTTCTTGAACCTACCCCGCGGGAGTTCGCGAAAGGTATCTCTAGTGGATTGCTCGTAGCTCGGGGATCCCCATCTTGTATTGGTTGTGCGGCACCCTTAAACGGGTTTGATTTTGATTGCCAATTAGCGCGTGAACCTCCAAGTGGGTGTATTGATACAACTAGGATTAGCTTGTTGGCAAACAAGTGAACCTCGGTAAAAAATATTGTGTCTCATTATCTCTTTACCGAGGATTCATCTTGTGATTGATTGGTTATCTATTGGCTTATTTCTTCACGTTGGTATAACCATTCTATCTCTAGCTTTGCATTACTTTCTTTACATTCTTGTAAAGTAGAGTCTCTAGCTTAGCTTGTGTAGCTTAGTAGTATAGCTCTAAGTCTCTAGCTTTTGTGTGTGACTTAGATCTTTTTGCTAGTGACTAGAATTGGTAGGTGGCTTGCCTAACCTTAGAGCTAAAGCAAACTTGCTTATCGTCGTGTTTTATTCTAACAAGTTTGCTAAGTGTTGTTGTAGAAATTTTAATTAGGCTATTCACCCCCCTCTAGCCATTCTAGACCTTTCAGCTGGTGACGCGCCAGCAGGAGGCGGCGCACCTAGAAAACGGCGGCGGCGGCCGCCGCGCTACAGTACCGCGCACTACAGTCACCGCTGGCAATAAATTAGGAAGAATAGGATTGATTTGTTAGGAAGGGGAATTAAATAAATGAAAGGATAGTTAGAATAGGGAAAGGATTAGAATAGAAAGAGGATCCAATCTATAAGAAAACCTCTAGTAGGTTGCTGGTTGCTTGGGAGTCAAATCTATTAGGGACTATAAATATAGGGGAGATATACTCTATTGAGATTAAGCCAGAAAAAAGTTATTGCTCCTTCCTCTATCCCTTCCCCTTCTAAGCCTCGGTCTTCTCCTCCTCCCTGCAGCAGCCGCCCTCTGCCTTCCCTGCGCCAGCCCCCTGCCCTAGCCGCCCTCCACCATAGCCGCCGTCACCCCCCCTGCCCTAGCCGCCCTCCACCATAGCCGCCGTCACCCCTTTCCACAGCCCAATCACCCCAGGACGTATTACAATAGTATATATCTTTAACCAAACTGGAGACTGGTTAAATTGTCAAAAAATGAGAATTACATATATCATATTACTTCTGGGACCACGAATGATGAAGTTTCGTCAATTAGTGCCGCGCCACGAGGACACGTCACGAATTCAGTGGCATGTCTGCCGAGATAGAGCCACCTAAATTTATACAACCACAGGGCTCACTAGAACAAGCACCATCGACTCGACTGAACAAGCAACTGCCTCTCACGTTTTAGATCGGGAACAGCCGCCTCAACAATGAACCATCAAGCATCAGTAGTCCTTCATGGGTTTCATTTAGTCTTCATGTTTCCTTTTTCTTGCTCGATCTCTTTTCTTCTGCAAACAATGAACCATCAAGCATCATTAGTCCTTCATGGGTTTCATTCAGTCTTCATGTTTCCTCTTTCTTGCCTGATCTCTTTTCTTCTGCTCTTTTCTGGCTTCTACTTTCTCATCGTGTCCCTCGTCCCTGCTCCTCATATTTGCGAGTCGTCCTGCTTTGAACACCTGTTATGTTTGCAAATAGTTGAGATGGATATGAATAGTTTGGGCAGGGGCTGGTCAGATTGCAAAACCAGCTGATTATTTGAAACAGAAAAAGAACAACTCAATAAGTCAAACCTTTGTAATATCTTTATTAACTTCTTTATCACTGCATTCGTAGGCCTCCAACTGCTTCCCCACAACATCTTCAATCTCATGTAAAATACATATATCCTTCTGCAGACACAACCGGATAGGAACGCAAGTTCCAAAAAAACAGGCAGTTGTCAGACACGATGCAAAGGCAAAAACTGAAGCACAGTTCCAGAAAATCACGAGTATGCTGCTTCATTTAAATTTTTGAAATTGATCAGTCCTAATACTAGCACTAGAGGGAGAGGTACAACTCATTAACAGGTAGCCTACAGCTTTTGTTACATACTCACTTTAGGCATCTAGAACTATTGTTACATTACATACTCACTTTAGGCAACTAGTACTATTTATTCTACAGGTATTGTTCAACCAACCTTCTTGCTAAGTAATTTTATATGTAAATTGCATCATCAGAAAATTAAGGTAGACTTTTCTTTAAAATGATAGAATTCAGCAAACCTGTGTAACAAAGCTTATAGCAAGCCCTCCCCTTGAAACTCTTGCAGTTCGTCCAACCCGGTGGATGTAATCACGTGAAGACCTGCAACAAGTCAAAACAAAAACTTTAAGATGACAAAGTGTTGACAAATAATTATAATATATTGCATATAAATTTAGTATAAACACACATTGGCATGTCATAGTTGATAACAAGATCAACTGTTTGGATATCCAACCCACGACTGCCCACATCAGTGGCAAGCAATACAGGAACCTGACCGGATTTAAACCGGTTAAGTGCTAAAAGCCGCTGTGCCTGGGACTTGTGAGAGTTCAAAGCAACAGCAGGGTAACCAAGTTCTTCCAGCAGCAGATCTAAATACTGGCAGACTCTGCAAAAGAATGGAAGCAATTCAGGTAAATGACGTGAAGGCATCAAACTTTAAAATGGATAATGTCTTACATTTTTGGGAGGAAAGAAGATAACACTCCACACAAATCATCTACCTAAAACATAATCCAATGCAACTTTGGCTATAGGAACACCCTAGTAGAAAATGCCACAGAAGACTCACTAAAGTTTGCAACATCATCCTCAAATAGAAGAAAAGCAATGGGTATTTCTTTTAAACTTTTAATGGATTAAAAGAAATGGCGACATAATATATACTTGTTTCTATCTAGCACATAATAATAACTAAATAAAAGAGGAGACACACAACCAGGACGATTCTGATTCTACAACATTAGCAATGACTAGTTATTGTGTGGGAGAGCATATTTCCTGGAAACTCAAGTTTAGGGACTTAAGAGAGCATACCTGCAAGTTGAGACAAATACAATGGCTGAACGGATAGGGTCTTCCCTTTTTTCCTTCATAACTGACAAAAGATACCAAAGATGGAGCTTTTTTCCCTCATAAGAAACATGAATGTATTGCTGATTTAAGGTCTCTACTGTCTTGAACCCTTCATATGCTTCAAAAAAGTATGATTTGTTGCCGGAAAGTTCAAGCAAAGATCTTAGATTGTCTGACATTGTTGCTGAAAACAAAAAGGTTTGCCGCTCTTTTGGTAAACAGCCAAATATAACACGAAGTTCCTCTTCAAAATTAACATCTAGAATTCTATCCGCCTCGTCCAACACAAGGAACTGTGATACAAAAGTAGCAACTTCAGTGGTCCAGAACTAGCAAAATATGGTAATGGAACAAATCTTAGGGTACAGTTTAAGTTTTAGTACAATAAAAACATAGATCACTCAAAGGGATATCCCTCTATGGCACTAACACTGAACAATAAACCACACAACCTCAAGAAAAAGGGATCAAAGACTAAAGTTTCCTCTTCCTATCATAAAAAATAGCATGCATAATTTGCACCAATCCTGGAATATGCTCTGATAACATATTTACTTTGATAGTATCACTGAAGTGACTGAACAATATTAGGCCTTCAGATACACAACAAAAGGTCTTAATTCCCGACCAAGAACATATACATGTACCCGAAGCAGTGTGGCTTGGAATGTATAAACCAATTTAAGCTACTGATTTTTATCTCTAAGGAAACTCAGAGATCAATTTATCAATTGACTACAAAAACAAACAAAACAGGATGCCCTACTTCTATAAAAGCAGACAAAATTTTGTGATCATTAGGTTGCAATATAACATGTCAACTACATTTTCTAGTTTGGATACACAAAATTCACTTGGACTATAAGTGAAGAAAGAAGCATAGGTTTTGTATGGAGTATGACATAGGTTGCAATAGCAATATGCCTTCATACACGGACAGGAAACAACAAGACGAAGTGCACAAAGACTCCGGATCAACAATAACGTATGTGTGTTGATGTTAAAAGGGAAATCGCATACCAACCTTGGTGCGGGCGAATACTTTAGCGAGGTCAGGATCGTCTTTGACGAGCGTGGCAATGCGGCCTGGGGTAGCGACGACGACGTGGGGGCGGCGCGAGAGCCCCTTGGCCTGCGCGAGCGAGTTGAAGCCTCCGATGGCAGCGAGGCACCTGAGGCCGAGCGGCGCCCCGAGCGCGCGGAACTGCTCGGCGAGCTGCGCCGCGAGCTCGCGCGTCGGGGCGAGCACGAGCGCTGCCACGCCGTAGGGGTCCTCCCCGAGGCGGTGAAGGATGGGCAGCGCGAACGCGGCCGTCTTGCCGCTCCCCGTCTCGGCGATCCCCAGCACGTCCTCCCCGGCGAGCGCGCGCGGAATGCACCGGCGCTGCACCGCCGTGGGGCGCCGCATGCCCAGGGCGCCGCACGCGTCCACCAGCCACTGCGACAGGCCGAGGTCCGCGAAGGTTGCCGGCGCGGCCTCGGCGTCGTCGGCCTGGCCGGTCTCGGTCACGATGGTGGGAGACGGGGGGTGGTCCGCCTCGGCGGCGGCGGGGTCAGGGATTGGGGGTTCCGGTTCCGGCTGGGGCTGGGGCTGGGGCTGGACCTTGGGCTCGAGCTTGAGCTTGGGTTTGGACTTGCCCCTATTGGAGAATAGGCGGAAGGGCCGTGCCTCGCCGTCGACCTCCATGCCGTGGCGCGCGGTGCTAACTATCCCTAGAATAACACTCAGCTAGCCGTCAACGGTGACCGAGCGACGGAAGTGGCGGCGGAGATCGGAAGCGCTGGAGACGTAGGTGAGGAGCAAGAGTAGCTGTGCCACGTAATCGGCGTGAAGAAAGACCACGAGAAGCAGCGAGTGGTTGAGTTAGGAAGCGGCCGGTGTCGGAAGGTTCGGGCGGGGAAGATGGCTGGCTAGGTTTAGGCCGGCGGCGCGAGAGATGGCGATGGCGGGGCGGTTGCCAGGCAGGAGGGGAAGGAGGCGGAGGATTGGAGAGGCCGAAGCCGAACCGAGTCGGGCCTCTGCCTGTGCTTAAGATTGGGCCTGAGGGAGTTACGCAGCCCACGTATGTATAAGCCTGCTAGCCCAAGAAACCGCGACCGCGGAGATATGGAAAGCCTTTGGCCTGTTTGGTCTGTCCAGCGCTTTTCAGATAAGATGTATAAATATGGAAACTGAGCTTATTTTAGAAGCGGGTATGACCCAGCTTCTGCGATTTAGTATAAATTGGGGTGGTGAGGAGAAGCGCGGCCAGAAAAAACTATAAAAAAAACGAGTTGTTTAACTGTTAGTTTCAGCTTATTTGACCATAAGCAGCATTTAAGTTGTTCCAAACGAGACCTTTATATCTTCTAAACACGAAACTGTAGGACGACCTCTTGCTCCTTATTGGGCCACGTCACCTAATTTTTATCAACCAATCTTATAAACACGAAACTGCAGCACGACCTCTTGCTCCTTATTGGGCCACGTCACCTAATTTTTATCAACCATTCGTTCCCGAACCAACGCTCAGTTTTCGTCGGTTGTTGCATCTTCTCTTGTAGCAAAAAGCAAGGTTCTGAAGCCAGCCAGAATTTTCTCGAGCCGTTCAGCGTGCCAGCGCCGCCTCACGAGTTCCTATCTTCTGACACTATTCACACACTACTACTTCCACCTCCTGCGAGCTTGAGGACATGTTCATCCTAGGTAAATGTTTAATCCTTTCTAAGGCAGCACATAATAAGATGAATATAAAATTCCATATTTTTATAGATAAACAATTGAAAGCTTTGTGAAGATAGAGCCCAAGTACGGTGACCACTTACCTTCTCAATTGCTTTTCATACTTATACTTATGCTCCCCAACCTTTTGAATTAATCTCAAGATAGCATATGCTAAAAAAAATTCTTCCATCTGAGTCTGTGGAAGAAAAAGGAGTTCTAAATTTTAAGTGTGCATTTTCAATATTGTTTCTCCAATTAAAAAAAATAAAGACAAAAACAAATTAATATATGTTTATTGTTCCTCTTACCTTATTTGAAAGCATGTCGACAAATTAAGTAATATCTATGACATATTACATACCTTTTGGTTGGGAAAACAAAATAGAAAGACACTTGTTCACAATATTTTAGCAAAGAAAACTTATACCATACCTTAATATTACCTCTCTCTTACAAACAAAACTATCCCCTCTATTTATTTACTCCCTCCGTCTTGAAATAATTGAAACTCTGAAGTTTGAATTTTTTCCCAAAAAATGGTTGCTTTGACCCACCTATTACAAAAAGACAGATAGTATTCGGAAGCTTCTCGCACCAAAAGGAAAAAAATAGCTAGCAACTTCTAAAATACAAGAGGTATTTTTATAATTTTACATCGCCTTGGCTTATGTGCCCATTTCTAGAATTGTATGTTTTTTGGGACAGAAAATATATTAATTGTCTGTAAAAGGATAAGGTGAAAGATTAAGAAGATATGGAGAAAAGAGGAGCAACAAATCCTTTAAAAACAAGCTAGCCCACTCCACAGAGGGCGCGGCAAAGCCGCGCTGGTTTTCTAGTTACTCTTAAATCCTGATGATTGTTCTGGACAAGTGCAGCGCTGCACTAGGGTACGGATCACGGATGTACCAAAGACCATCCACATCAGTCATCAGCTGTCCAAACAACTTTATTTTCCTCACACCAGCTGCACAAGTGCTTCTGACCAATTACATGTTGATTCGAAGATATGGGAACAGGTAACGGTATTAAGCATCAACGTATGAATATTCTGGTTTTGTTCATAGTCTGCTTTTACAAAAGCCTGTTAAGAAAGAATTATGTATGTCCTGCCTGAATGTCCATCTTCACTTTATTTTGCATCAAGTGCATATCGACATTAGAACCAAGCAAAATGCCATACAATTCAATCACAATAACATGCTAACAACCATCATCATTATTTTATCCAATTTCCATCAGGCAGTAATCCAAAAACATGTCTGGTAAATTTAGTGTCTAAAGTGTTTACTCTTTTCTATTGAAGCAACAGCCTAGAAAAACTGCCCATGTGAAATGTAGTTGCACTGCCGCTACTCCAAAAGATGATAACACGTTGACAATGACAGCTGATCTAACAATTGGTGCACTATCATAGTGAAGGATTTGCACTACCTACCGTCTCCGATGATAGTGAAGTTTAGACTGAAGACGTACAACAATGCCTGATGGCATTTGCTTGATAGCTTTCCTTTGAACTAACTGTGAAATTTGATTTCTGTGGTTTACCCTTAAATAACCTGCATAGTTGGATGATGTTATCTGTCACCCAACAAAAGCTATATACTCTCCCCGTTCCAAATTATAAGTCGTTTTGACTTTTTTTTGGTACATCCATTTTACTATGTACCTAAATATAATAATATGTCTAGATACATAGCAATATGGATAAACCAAAAAAATCAAAGCGACTTATAATTTGGAACGGAGGGAGTACCTAAAAATATGTTTGGACTTGTGGTTCTGTCCCTTATGCTCTACGGAGTATGCCTGCAGACAGCATGAGCTTGAATAGCTTAAACCTGGTCAACTAGCAATTCTTCCACATGACCATGATGATGACAAGTACTCACTCCTTCCCTAAGGGAAGTGTCGTCGTTGGTGTGCGTGCCACAAGTTTAACTTGATTTTTAACAAATACGTACAACATTTGTATCTCCAAATAAATTTGTTAAAAAACTAGATTTAAAGATCTTTCCAATGATACTAATTATATACTATAAATATTAGTATTTTTTAATATATATTTATTCAAAGTTGTTTCTTAGGAAACGCAAACGACAGTTATTTCGGGAGGGACGGAGGGAGTATGTTATAGATTACACAGGTTGGGCATATATACTAATTTCATAGTTTGATGGACACAGTATATCTTTACTTTGCCTAGTGTAAATGTGTAATATAAGGTTACTGACAAATTCATTTCCTACATCAAATATTCTAGCAAGACGCATGCGACTCGTGAAAACAGATAAGTTATGAACTATAGTGCTCCTCTAATTTAGTGGGATACAGAGAGCAGAGAGATGCTGCAAATTGCCCACTAGTAAGTACAAATTTTTGGGCGTTGGAACTTTGAACTCTGGAAGAGTAGTACATAAACTACATAAAAAAAGAATGGAGGCACACAACTCAGATAAACATGAAACTAATTAAACATTCCATGGCAAGAAATACATTACGATGGTATGCCAAAAGACCAATTCTGGATGAGTTCCACTGAGTTCTGATGTGCCAGCCACTGGAAGAGTATATAAACACCGATAAATAATCAAAACGTGAACTCAATCACTCATGTGTCACAAGTTGCACGTATTGATTCCATCTTTGCAATCCCTTGTCAAGTTGTTGAACGTCTCAACTTGTGTCTTCGATCTGTAGAGTACCTCAGTGTCCACAATCACCCTCATGTATGCATCAAATGGCACCGGCTTACCCCGACTAAGCGTTGTTGTTTCATTGTACCATTCACTAGTGTTTGACCAGAGCTCCTTGTAATCATCAAGCAAATGGACATGGAAGTGTGACCTGAGCTTGTCAAAGTAGTTATAGAACGGCTCATTAGTAGCAATGTAGAGATTTCTCCATTGCTTAACAAGCTTGGTCACCTTATCAACGAGTGCATCAGGCGATGTGTCAGAATCTAGGTTTGGATACATTTGCTTGTTCTGCGCCTTCCACCCTCGGACAACATGCAAGCCATCATAATTCCAATCCATCCTACCTGCAATCTCAGTCACAATGTTCATCAGCCTCTTGGACTTCCAAATAGCGTACCAAGGCCTTTGAATGACTTTGGCAGCTCGCCCTTCGCAGACTCGGTACCAGTAATTCTCGGGCTCCTGACCATTGAACTGCCTCCAAATGATGTTGCTCCTGTCCCTCTTCAGTTGCATCGGTGTTACCTTGTACGATGGAACCTTCCGCACTGTGATCCGTCCAGGACCCTTCTTCTTATCCCACCGCTTCCAATCCTTCAAGAAGTCCCCTTCCTCCACCACAGGCACACTCTCCTTCAAGTGCTCAAAATCAAAATAGTACCGGAAATCTTTCCCATCCACATCCTTCCCGTCGACTGTGTGTGCCCCAGACAAACACATATTCAGATCCATAACGAACGTCCGGTTGAGGAACTTGGCTTCACCGAGCCCACACAGGAAGCTCCAAATGAACTGGTTCATGCTCTTGCAATGGTCACCGCCTCTCATGTAGTACAAGTACTTTCCCTTCTTGAACTCTGCCTCTGATCCAACGATGGGGATCGTGTCATTGATCTCCGCATCCACAGGCGGCGGCGACACACGGGGCCTCTTCGAGCCCTTAGGATACGGCCGGCGAGCTGCATTCGTGCCCGACCGAAACTTGCCGACGCTGCCGATGTCAAGAGCGCAGCCATCGGCCGAGGCGAGGCTGAACCGGCGGTAGTCCCTGTAGCGGCGCCACGACTTCTCCCGGCGGTTCCGGAACCTCCAGGCGGCGTCGCACTGGCCGGGCTTGGGGCCAGGCACCGGCGTCTCGTAGCTGAGAAACACGATGGACTTCCGGAAGAAGGCCTTGGAGTTGAACGCCTTGACGGCGGCGAGGACACGCGGATCGGAGCAATTGAGCGGCGCGTCCGGGTCGCAGGTCCTGTTGCCCGCGGCGGCGGCGGAGGCGGCGCTGACGGCCGCGGCCACGTTGTCGTCATCATCCCGCGCCGGGGCCGCCGGGGCGGCGGCGGCGGAGGAGTTGTTGAAGTCCTCACCGGTGGGGAGGAGAGAGTCGTCGGGGACGAGGAAGGTGGAGTTGGGGAGGACGCGGGAGAGCGAGGTGGTGATGGCGGCCGAGGACTGGAGCCAGGGGTCCGGCGGCTGGTAGGTGACGGCGACGACGGTGACGACGAGGACGGCGAGCACGAAGAGCGAGAAGCCCACGTTGCTCGCCGCCTTGATGAGCGACTGCGAGACCGGGACGTCGCCGACGGCGCCGCCGGAGGAGGGCCCCCCGTTGCGGCGGAAGAGGGGCGAGTCCTCGCCGCCGTCGGGGCCGTCGTCCGTGTCGGAGGAGGACATCGTGGATCTGGGACTGGGGGGGAGCGGCGCTGAGATTTGGAGACGGGGACTGGGTGGGAGATGGAGGTGGGCGCTGCTGCCCTGGCTGTCTTCTGTGCTGCTGGTTGGTTGTGTCGGCGCCGCGCGGAGTTTTTTTTAAGGGAAAGAAAGATCGCGCACGCACGACGCAACATCCCGTCTCCGTGTGCTCTGTCCGAAAACGAAAGTTTGTGAGCGGGTGAGTCACTGCTGACTAGCAAGGGTGTACTCTTTGATGCTTCGCTACGTTAGTAAACTTGATTGAATTTCTACAAAGGACATACTCCGTGCTAATATTTTATCTCCGTTATTGTATTTCTTGTGCACTTGTGAGTTGTGATTATTCACCGGGTGACAGCAGATGCTATTCCCACTGTAACCAATTGTAAGATGTTTTATCTTTTTTTATTCTACTATATGTTAATAAATACTAGTGTAAAAGCGCCATATATCTAAAAAAGATTAAAACATCTTATTATAATTTGAAATGAAGAGAGAAGCATATAGAGCAATCTCTAAGATTCCAACAAATTACTTATCTCACATCTCCTACATGTACATATATAGATGATCTCCTAATATTATTAGGAGTGCAACTCTCTCTCTCTCTCTCTCTCTCTCTCTCTCTCTCTACATATTACCATTATCTTTAAAGTTTACAAATGATATGATGGGCCTCCATTATTTGAGAAAGAGAGGGATGGATTTTTAGTATTTCTTAAAAAATATAAATTAGAGATAAAATGAGCAATCTAATGAAGCAACCATAATTCTTTATTTTGCATGTTTTTAGTATAGTGGATGGTATAAACAATATGTTGGAGAAGCAATAAGGTAAAGCTTAAAAATTATCTATATATCTAATGTTAAAAGCAGTATTTTTTATCTCTCACTTTCACCCCTCTTACATGATAATCTCTTTGCTTACTCTCCTCACTTTTGTAGATAGCAAACATAAACCAATGACAAAAAAAAAACTAAGGGCATGGGTGAATGTTGCTTGTCGTTTAGGCCGGTGAGTGACATTTAGGCCCATGGTTGGACTTTGGAGTCCGGGGCCTAATAGATTGTGTCATCACCCCCGCCCTCAACACAACATCAGTAATCAGTTGTAGTTTAAAAGCTAGTATAAAACATTTGTTACTATTGTACCTAGGGATGAAAACGAATCGATACATACGTATATCACTGATATTACATTTGTTTTCATATTTATGTTTGGATACGAATTCGAATACGATTAGTGTCAACCATGTTGGATAGGATAAGATTCGATATCGACATCATAAATTTGCGATTTGAATATTCAAATACGGATACGATATCGGATGTTGAAAATCTTGACGCGGATATGTACTGATCTAAACCCTTCTAAATGGATTCGGTCTCAAATACGATCGGAAAATATCTGTACCGTTTTCACCCCTAATTGTACCACTCATTTTGTGGCCCAGTTGCCTTATCCTGAGCATTTGGCTCACTTCCTGCATATCTTAATTTTACAATAGGTGCACACATCAATCTTCAGCCAATTCTCATACATAATCATCTATTGCACATAGCATATTATGGGTCTTGAAAATTATTTAACTCAGATGAAACAAGGTAGGCTAAGTCCAATTAAACTTAGTATATGGCTTCAGACACGATGGCCCTTCTGGTTGTAAGACAGGATGATACCGGCCCAGAAGATCCAAAAAATATAGCCCAAACATATCATGGGCTGGCACAAAAGTAGCCCATTTATTAACTCCTCGACACCGAAGAGCGGAGGAGACTTCGAGTTCGAGCCGCCATTGCCGAGGACTCGGCGAGAGTTCTCCACTCGACTCGAGAGCAGAGCGTGCCCGGGGAAGAGGAGGTCCAGGAGGAGATGAGCGGGCTGGAGCAGGAGCTGGGCCTGAGCCTAGGTGTACTCATCGACGTCGTCGATGAGCAATGGATGCGCGACACTCTCCCCGCCGACGGTGCGTCCCTCCCTTACCCTTCCTTGTGCCGGTGACCTAATCGCTTACTACTCTCCAACGGATCTGTCGCCTCACCTTGTCTGGTTTTGCAGACATCCCCGTGCCGCCGGCCATGGCAGTCAAGACTGAGGACGCCGAGGATCCAGCGCCCGCCAGTATGCTCGCTGCGCCTGCCCCCTTTACCCACCCCTTCCTCTCTCACCTAGTGAAGAGTTGCAATGCGTTCCGGCTCTGAACTTCTGATGCGTCTGATGATAACCGAGAAGAAATCTCCGGATGCGTGTAGTCAGTTGCCTGATGCGGACTAGAGATGATAGGTCAAATGCGATTATGCATAATGCCTAAACCTTCTATTGGCTAAACTGCAAATTTGGTTAAGAAATTAGTGCCTAGTGAACAAAATGCAAGGAACTATCAGCATTCCCCATCGAAGATAAACAGTTAGATTACCCTCTAATTAAATTGCCAGTAGGAACTATATGATATGGAAATCAACTTTTTCAACATAGATCCTTTTAGATCTCCTTTACCTAAATGTTGGACAACATCCACCTATAAAGATATTGAAGAATATCGAATAATTCTGTAGTCATGAAAATGAAAATCAAGTAACAGTTGAGCAGGATAAATTAGTGCCTTATTGTATGGCTTGAACTGATTTTGTAGGCTGGCTTGGTGAACAATGCTATTTACAGTTCCCATTTGCTAAACTGGCTGCAATTTATGCACTGTGCTATATCTTGTATCCCCTTCCTACTTAGGAGTATTTCCTGAAGCAAAATAAGACCATATATTAAATGTATAGCTAGTACTATAGCTTATATTCTGTCTAACAAACTATTAATCTAGTCAAGTGATTGGTTCAAGACTTATCACTTGCTGGCATTTATGACTTCCATAAGCTTTCTGATTCACATGACTTGTTTCAATAAGGGAAGTCCATTTTACAGCTCCCAACAATCAAGTTTTTCAACCTTACCCCTTAAGAAACTTCCGGATCAATTTACTTATCTCTACTATTTCACCCCTAGTGAGATGTATCTTTCTTGTTTCTCTGCATAAGAGTTGAGTTTAAAGTTCAAATTTTGTGGTGTGATAAATGGCATCATAGCATATACTAAAAAATACATTAGAAATTTTAATCATTATTTTTCCATAGGACAAGGGCATCTAATACTAAATTAGTATTAGGAATATCACATTTTAACGATGAGCATTTTTGTCATCACCCCTTGAATTTTGAATGTGAAACTCAACTTGTATGTGGAGAAACAAGAGGGCAAATCTCATTAGGAAGTACATTGGACCAATTGAAATAGTGTGGGGAGTAAGTTGAGCTCAAGTTTTGTTAAGGGGGTGGAGTGGACGAAGTGTTTTGTTTTGTTCTAGTACTACTTCTAACAAATAAGTGGGGTGGGGAGCTATTACTCTGCAATTCAAATCTATTTCATTCTCCTCGATTAAAAAAATATCTCCCTGCAGTTTACATACTGTCAGATTTGGGTTTTCGAAGAATTCATGCTTAAAAAATATACTTTGTTTGGCACTGTTAAACTGCTGGCAGTACATCCCTGAGACTTATATTTTAAAATGTTATGCACTATTAAGGCAACATTCAAGTAAATGTTGTACTGTTTCATGGTTACTGTCTCAGATACTTGGATTTTATTTTATTTTATTTTATTTTATTGAGATTTTGGGTTGCCTTTCATTCATATCAGTTTGGCCAAAGCCTCAGAGACTTGGAATTTTTTATATGAGATGCTCTAAATACCTAACAGATCAGGAAAGCCAGCCAGCACAAGGGGATGTATGGCGTGATTTTGCCTTGGAAAATCTCTGATCTTTCATGATCTACATTCTGCAAGGTAAGAATTACTCCTACCTTGACTTTGGCCTGAAACGATGAAGATTACACTCATTTAGGGTACACCCTAAAGTGGTTTCATTAGACAATTCTTGTGCTTTTACATGTTCAATAACCAGTTGGGTGTGTGGTGCATTGCATATGTGTATTTGTATCTAATAAAATTGAATTTTCCAGAAGATACCTTCTGCTTTTGTTTAAGCACAAGTTCAGAACTACAATTGCTATAGATGAATTCAAGGCTTGCCTATCTTAAGAGAAATATATAAATAATCTGTTCTGAAATTTGTTAAAAGAGTCAGAGATTGATATGTGACACACGAATTCATGATTGTCTGTAACACATTTTCTTTTTCAAGTTTAATGGGAATCAGAAGTCATTGGAAATGGTCACAATGGAAGCCAAATTGAATACTGTTACTATTTTGCATGTATTAAAATGCAAAAATCATAGCAAAAACCAGTAAAATTTGAATTCAGCAGCAGTTTGTATTGTGTTTTTGTACGTATTAAAATGCAAGAATCATAGCAAAACCAGTAAAGGTTGAATTCAGCGGCTGTTTATACTGTAAAAAAGTATGACAACCTCTCTGAAAAAAAAAATGTCAGTTGCAGAGGTTTATCTGTCCAGTCGCATTTGAGCTGGTTTGCTAATTAATCCTTTTATTTCTGTATGACTTGCAGTGCCTCTAGAGATGGAGATTCTATGCAAAGGGGGTTAGCAGCTGCGCTGCATTGTGCTTTCTGCGCCGGGCTGCCTGAATGTTTGTCTGAACTTAGTTTACAATATGGTTTATGCAAGTGTTCCAGATATTCCACCCCATGATGGATTTGAACCTTGTGTTAGCCTGTTATAAAATCTATGGTAACATTGACTGCAATTTGTCTATGCAAATGCTCCGGATTGTTTGCACATGATGGCAGGCCTTGTGATGACCTACTGCTGAATGGCCTCCATAACCTTTTGAGGCTCGCGCTTGATTTCTTAACCTAGCAAAGCATGGAGAGAATGTTCGGTACTTGCATTCCAACCTGTGGTTGCTAACTTGTTGTTCTACTTGGATGGGTCCTGTGCAGCCACATGCTTAATTTGTACTTGCATCTGCCACATGTTGCACTGCCAGTTGTAGTTGTAAATTGTACGGCGTGCGCGTCTGTTCTTTCTTTGACACCCTTTACAGAGAAGAGGCTCTGCAATGGTCACTGACGAGTCAGCAGCTCCATTTCATTCTTCTCTTGAGATCGGTTTGGCTTGTACTCCTCCATATATGCATGTATATATATCTACTATATATACATCGCAAGTTGCGTCCTACCAAAGGGCCTGTTAGGCTGCCAAACACTTGAGCTGTCAAAGCCGCATCGTACCAATACTAAAGCCATAACAAATCATCCAGGCCGGCCAGTTTCCCAATCATTTGCCATGATTTGCATTGGCCTCTAGTGACCTTTTTTCTTATGCCTCGGCTCGCTAATGATGGCACATGACGGCCTAACGAGAAAACCTACCATACGCATGCATTCACCTTAACAAAGGTCGATCATGCGCTGCCTTCGTACAAGGTTCATCATGATGTATGTAAGTACTCCTATGTGCTAGCTCTTGCTGGTTTGTGAATCGTGAGAATCTGCCTACAGTTTCTTGCAGTTGCACTTGTTTATTCATATATGTATGTTCCAGGTACGTCTGGTGACGGACGATGCCACTGCCAGGCTCTCGTTCTGGCAGAAAAGGCGGTGGTTTCTTTGCGCTACGGCAATGCAATGCAAGAAAGCAGAGCATCAACGTTTAAATAAATTAAACAAGGTGTGAAGTTAATGATGGCTACAATCATCGTGTGGTGTGGCAGAATATGCTTTTATCGTACGCCATGCTGCACAACAGCTTTTAATCTGTTTATTATCGCTATTTGGATGGTGTTTTCCTCGCTCCCGTTTATTGCGGCTTATTCAATAGTGTTCTTTGAATAAGAATAATCTAATTAAAATACGGTTGAAAAGCTGGCTGAATCCGTGATCACGAAAGACCGCATGTGGTTCAGATCGCGTTTGAAATTTCGAAATTGAAACTTTGTACTAACTCCAACATGTAGTATTGATCACAGTATATAACATATCATTGGAGCTCTATTAATTAGTGATCATGATAATTGGTACCACCGTTAGAGGATCCTCATGTGCTCTACTCTACCAAAAAAGAAAAGAAGAACTTTGTACAATCATGCGTGCATCCCAGAGATCCCAAAACTGAACTACTGAACTGGATGATCTCGACCACAACTCAATACTGAATAATAGTATGTGCGTATCAACATAATTTGGCCCGAGAGCATCGTGAACATGAAGGGTGATCTGAGAGTGCAGCACAACTACCATTTTTAGTTTCTAATAATAACACGCTGGTGTGGTGGCGGATCAGAACGGAAAGCATGCGTCAAAGGCAGCAATCAGGCCGGCCCGCCCATTTCTTATGCTCGCCAACTTGGCCTCTCTCTCTCGGGAGGACGCTCCCTCCCTCCCTCCCTCCCACACCCATGTGCATGTGCCTCGCAATAATTCTCTTCTCGCCGCCGGCCGTTCCACTTCCACGGCTATATATACGCACGTACATCCTCTTCCTCCTCCTACAGCTAATCACCAGCGATCCACTCTTCGTCACCCACCTCTAGTCTCTAGGCTCTAGCTAGCTACCTCGATCACATGGGCCATCTCGAGGTGCTTACGGCGAGGGACGACGACCGCGTGCTGCCGCGGCGCTGGGCGTGGCATTACCATCGTCTACACGGCGACGGCAGCACGTCTCCGGCGGCGCCGGGCGGGAGCGTCGTCGTAAGGGCGCGGCGGACGCTGCGGCTACGGAGGAGGCCGTGCAAGGCGGCGGGGAGGTGGGGGACCACCACCACGACTGCAGCCAGCGGCGGCAAGCGGCTGCGGCTGGTTCGGCTGCTGCTCCTGCTTCCCGCGCGGCGGGTGGCCGCGCTGGTCGCGGAGCTCGTGCGGCGGCTGGCGGCGGCGGTGGCGGCTGCGGAGGCTGCCGCGGACTGCCCCGCCATCGTCTTCTCCTCGCAGTGGGGGCTCCCCGTGCTGTCGCACTCCGCTAGCTCCACCTCCAGTAGGAGCTCCAGGCTGCGCGCCTTCTACCTTGACAGGTGCCTCTCCGCCGGCTCATCCTCCGGCACCGGCGGCGGCCCCCCGTGCTGATCTCGCTCATCGAGCGAGGCTCCACATCCCACAGGCCGGGCCGCCAAATCACAAGCGTCAAAGCCATGGTGGCAAAAGGCCTCGTAGGCAGCTGGCTCGTACGCATACCATACCATACCAACCGCCACTTCAATTCCCCTCCCTCAGCTCACGCCATGTCGGCATGTCGCCATGGCCATGTAGTTAGTAATCATGTATGCATGCATGGCTTCGATCGATCTGTTTAGTTGTACGCCATGCACATGGCTATGCTATCTTGCAAGACTGTAACCTCCAAGTACTTTGCAAACGTTTTAACAATGTCGACATGCTGCGATCCCGGTCTTGAATTGAATGAAAAGCAGGAACAAGAGGCCGTGCTTTCTTTCTTGAGATTATTAACTCATCTGACGACGTACGTCGTCAGCATCATTTAGTTACTGTGAGGGTAAAACTCCAGTGCATCGGCGTACATGTTCTGACATTGTTGAAACTGTGATAGCTACATGCAGCTTCGGTAATTCAGTATGGACAAATTCACAAGCTACTCCTTTGTCTTGTCGTTTCGGTTAAAAAAAAAGGCATATAGCAAAATTTGAGTTCTCAGTTGGGAGCCCTATTGGCACACAACATGCCTGCCTTGCCTGATACTACCCATCCTAAATTATAAGTCGTTTGACTTTTTGGGCTTCAAGTTTGACCATTCGTCTTATTTAAAAATTTGTGTCAAATATCACACGCAGTATGCCTACCTGAACTTTGACCTCAGCTAATGGCCATCAGCTAATTATTCAGCTAATTATAAACCTGTTATAATGGGCACAACAGCTAATGGTTTATAATGGGCACAACAGCTAATGGCTTAAAATACGGTTTATTAGGAGTACGTAATAGACAGAATCAGCTAATGGCCATCACACAGTATGCCTACCTGAACTTTGACCTCTGAAGAAGCAACAATCACACGCAGCATGCTAGCCTGAACAGCAACTGCTTAACAGCTAGCATGAGGACATTACAGATTTACAGTTAGCAGGTACTACCAGTTACACACATTGTTAAGGTCTTTCTTCTACCGTGTACCAATCTAGCGTGTTGTTGCCATGTTATCCAGTGACCAGCAGGGCTCGTCGTATACTCGTATCGCATATTCCTACGTTACTCCAGTCGCAAAGACAGCTGAGCCGCCCGTGGAGGTGGAGGCGATGGTCCTCATCTTGGCTGCTGGCTGCATCGTCTGTGGCGGCGGATTGAAGCGGCGCCCGCCGCGGTCGGATGCGTCATGCGTGCGTGCGCTGGCTGGCTTTGCTTGCTTGCGGGTTAATGCGGGGTGGCGGACCACCACGCTTGGTGCCTGCACTACAACGGCTGCCTCTTCGTCTCCGACTGTTCGAAACGCCCTTTCGCGTGTGAATTGTGAACCGTCGCATCTTTTCACCATTTTACTATAGAAACAGAGTCGCCGTGAAGAGCATCGCAGTTGGGTCAGGAACGGCGGCGGTTTATATTAATTGGGCGAACCCTCTTCACCTTCCTCCTGTTCCCTTATATTACCTCCGCCACGGCTAAGTCTCACATTTGGGAAATTGGTCTCGTCTAAGTTTTTGCCTCACACACTCCACTAGTTGGCGCCAAATTTGAGGTACCCCTCCCCCTCCATCGCCCGTTGTGTCTCTAATAAAAGTTTCCATCGTTCCATCTGATCATATGCTAATTTACACATGCATGATCCTGTATACGTTGTACAAGTTTCTAATTACTAGGTGATAGGTGATTTCGCTCTGCGTTTCCGTGTGAATTTAGTGGATGGTTTCTGAATCATATACTAAGGAAGGGCTCTGGAAGCTTTGATTTTCAAAAGTAGGAATACATGCATTTTGCATGAACAAAAAAACATATAGGCAGGACAACAACAGATTAAAAAAAACCCAGGCATATTCGCTGCACATCTTAAATAATTTAAATTTAAATTTCAGTGCTAATTTCAGTGTATCAATAAGCAGTCCTAATTTCATCACCACAACATGCTGACATACTGTTATATATTGTCTGATGTATACAGCAGTAGCGACAACTCGTTTTTTGCCATAGTAATCAGTCATATCTATTTTTTCCTAGTATTCTCGTATCTGAAATGGATACTTGATGGTATTTTCAGTGCTAATTTCTGTGCATAAAGAACATGATCTGATTTCAGCATTAACTGATGAACTTGTGCATCAAGTATATGTTGAACGAAGAAGCGAAGATTGAGAATGGAAGTGAAACCATTTTTAAATATATTAGAACCCAAATTTTTCTCTGTAAAATAAAAAAGAGAACCCAATGTGTAAGATTTGATGATGGAGTAGACATGTTGTATATGAAATGATTGATTTAGTTACTTACTTTGTTTGCTGTAATATTAAATGGATACCTTTTATGTGGTTTTTCATCTTCTCTGTATTATGGTGTCCAAAGTAAACAAGTTTTGTGCGTGTCACTGAGAGTGGGTGTTTTTCACCTGTGGTGTCAAATTCAAAAGGTCGGTAGACTCTGTTTTATTGGAAACATTTTATTGGCTCTCCATCCTGAATGTCAATATGTGATGTGACAGCCACCTCTTGATCTCCCTCTTTTTTTTTTTTTTTTTTTGATAATAGACTTGCCAGTGAAGAAACACAGCTGTGACCGTCACTACTTGACAGGAAGCGATTCATGAAGCAGGCCCCCAATTTAGGAAGAACTTATTACTTGCAGCAGGCATCTCGTTGTTGTTGATTAGGAGATGTCCATTCTTTGAATCTTGCCACAGCGACTCCGTTTAGGTTGTGAAATAACTTGCTTTTTGAGGAACACACCTGAAATAATGGACATCAAGAGATGCCTCTTTATGATGCGATTGGTTATTTTAATCCAGAGTATAACAATCTGTATCGAATGAACAATTTCTGATTCTCTGTTCCTGGCTGGCAGGGACTGCAATTACCGACGACTGGCCCCCTGATTTTAAGCTGCTAAGATATAAAGATCACTTGTTGTCGGGGCCAAGTTCAGCAACCAGTAGAATCATCATGTCAAGAAACGTGTGGTCCGTGCTGGTGATTCTGATCTGCTTCTTGGTTTTCCCTGTGAGGATCCGTGGATTCTCATGGAACCCCTTCTCCTCGTCTGCGCCCACGGGCGGCGAACGCGCTCCAATGATGGAGCTGGACGGCGCGGTGGCCGACTTCGCCATGGACGGAGCCAATGACCCTAGAGGGCTCCAGATGCTGGAGAACGCGCGGAATAAGCTCGCCGGGCAGAGGAACTGCTGGCAGGAGGCGTACCGGAAGCTGTTCGCCAGCTGCGGCGACATCATGTCCGACAAAGAGAGGCACTCGCGCCTGACGTGGCACCTCAGCAGCTGCTTCCAGGAGGACTCTGGGCGGTCGCCCTTCCCGTCTTGCGCAGAGGGCTCCAAGATGGTGCACTGCCGCAAGCGGCTCGGTGAATATGAAGGCAAGGTCTTCCTCGAGTTCTTCTTGGAGACCAACACATTGTGCCACCAATTGCAGTAAGTTCAGTTTCTTCTCCTGAGTCCTGATATGTTTTCTTGACTAACCTTCGTTTGTGTTGATTTATTTATTTGTTCAGGGCTGAAGCTTTCAAGCACAACACGGAGAGACTCGTCAATAACCTCACAAGGACATCCAAGTCTGCAATGGAGAAGCTCGAGGTGATCGAGGGGAAGTCAGAACAAATCATCAAAGACTCTAGTAAAGTTCAGGACACACTGTCATCGATGGAAACGCAAGCTGACAACCTGGCAGAGAAGTCAAAGCACGTCGGGGAGCAGATCAGCGATGTGCTGGTCCACTCCAAGTCCCTCTCTAAGCAGTCCAAGGAGATCGCTGCCACTCAGGAAGAACTGAGTAAAGGACAAACAGAGATAAGGGAGAAGATTGAGGCCGGTATAGCGCACGTTGAGGAATCATACGATAGACTAGGAAATGGGATGGATAAGCTAAATGAAGCGACTCGATATGTGCAAGAGGAAATTAAAAGTGTTGGTGAGTCAATGTTTTCAAAGATGCAGAATTTGCAGAACACCACTGATGACATTGGGAGTGTTGCTGGCAAATCATTAGAGAATCAGAAGCAGCTGCTGTATGGACAGACCCAGGCAATTGATGGACTGAACGAGCTCCACATGTTTCAAGCACGAGCTCTTAAAGAAAGCAGGTATTACACCCATATGTGTCCATTTTTCTCTTTTAATCTCTACAAAGACTTGCAATGCGTCTAATAGAAAAAAAAACAAAGACATTGATCAAGTGAATAATTGCAGGGAAGCAATTCAGAAACTGGCACAGTTTGGCCAGCGCCAGCAGGAAGAGCTACTGTCCAGGCAAGAACAAATCCGGCAAGCTCATGAGCATCTCATCCATAATTCTGGCTAGCTTTACATGTTCGCTTATATATATATATATATATATATATATATATAATACTAAATTTTTTCCATATGCACAGGAAGAGTTTAGAGCAAAGCAGGCTAATATTTTTGCTGCTTTGGACAAGCTGTACATTCTGCACAATGCCATTCTAGCCGAGTCCCGCTTTATCAAGGCCTTCTTCTTCTATTGCTGCATCGTGTTCCTCATCTACATGCTCACCAGTGCAAAGCAAACGTTTAGCATCAGGGGTCAGCTCTACTTCGGTATGATATTTCACTACTGAAATCGAGAACTTGTTGGCCGGTTACACTTAACCTGAATTTGAATCCCCATTTCACTACCATTTTGCCCCGGCAGGTCTGTGCATTACGCTTGTGTTGGAGATAGGGTTGATCAAGCTTGGCGCCGACGACTTCGACAAGCAGTTCTGGGTCATGTCCAAGGTGTTCTTGGTCAGAATGGTGTTCCTCGGCGCTGCCACTGTTCAGATCCTGCACTCCATATTCACCTACAGGTAACGTACTAGAAGCCACCAGTCAGCTCATTGGTTGGACATCGCTGTAATTTCAACTTGTGTTCATTTCATCCTTCGTTCAGGGACTACGAAGTGCTGAACCACGGGCTGCTCCAGACGCTGGTCGAGAAGGTCCGGGCGCTGGAGGGAAACGCCAGCGGGAGGGCGCTGTCGTACGGCTCGGAGGAGGAGAGCCTGAGGGACTACTCGTGGGTCTTTGACGAGCTGGCAGACGAGGTCGACAGCAAGATGGACCCAACGTACGTCCTGCCGTCACCAAGTCGTCAAAGGCGCAACGAAATCGTCTTGGCGGAGGAGGTCGGCGAGAACAACGTGACGAGGTCGGGATCCCGGAGGTACAATGGTCACGGAAATAGCTAGGCAGCGGTCTGGTGTTTTTAGTTCGGAAACAACTATTTTCATCATTTGAACAAGCTATACGTGCTGTACAATTCGTTCTTCTTACTCCTTTGATTGATGTACATGTTCTGACATTGTTTATGGTTATACGCAGCATCAGTAATTCAGTATGAACGAATTTACAAGCTACTCCTTTCTCTTAGATTTGAGTTCAGAATAAGCCAAGGTCTAAACACCATCATGCAATATAATATGTATGTCTGAACTCTAATCTCTGAAGAAGCAACAATCCCACAACATGCGCGCCTGAACAGCGTCAGGAGTCAGGACATTACAAATTTACAGTATATAGTACGTAGCAGTTACACACATCGTTAAGCTTTTGCTTCTACTACTAATCTAGCGTGTTGTATGTACATGTATATGTACATTAATGGAACTTTTACACACAATCAGTCCTAGACGTGTACTGTATTCATTATTATACAACATCGATTGGTACAGAACGTACAGTTGAGCATCCCTGAACCTGATGCTGATCTCTGAACTCAGTCGATCCTGCAGGGGCGCCGACAGGTTCAGTGCAGATGACTTCAGAACGTTCCATGTTATCCAAAGCTCGTCTCGCATATACCGTAAATCCAATCGCAAAGATGATGGCAACAATTACAGATACAACGTTGTACACTATCTCAACTGTTGTCATTCGGTGCTTCCGATAACTCAGCTCAGCCAATGTGCGTATCAGTCGCCCGCTGCACAAAAGCAACACAAACATCTGATGGTACGATAAACTAGAGCAGTCGCTAAGTACTATGAAACAACTTCGATTCTGTTGATTCTGATTGAAATGCAGTCTATGCCCAGCTACTGAACTAGTAGACTAGTATTCTGATAGCAATAAAATCATTCAAGTACATAATTACTATAAGCTAGCTATATGAATTGTTGGTCTGAATCTAACCTGTAGATGTTGATGAACACATCAGGCACCATCCCAATAACCGAACCACATATGTAAGGGATGAACCTCATCTCCGTCACAGTTACAGCATAGTTGAACAATGCATATGGGAATGGTGAGATTCTTAGCAATCCAGCCACCCGGAATTGCTGGAACCAACTCCCTTGACCTGCCAGTTTAATCAGAGCAATCTGCCGTGGCCATTTCTTTTCCAACCAAAGCTGCATGCCAGCAAACAGATGAGAGCAGAAGGGTAGCAAAACTACGAGAACCAGGACATCGAAACCAAACACTAAAGTAAATATACCGAATCATAGCTCATGATCAAATGGAGATTAGAAACATTACATTTAGGCGGTCACGAAACATTCGTCCGATCCAATAAGGTATAGACATGCCGATGGTGACCCCAGCCATGATGATCAAGAAGCCCAAACCGTAGCCGAAAACTATTCCTGTTAACCACATTGGAGGACCAGAAGGCAGCAACACCACCGGGAAGAGAGCTAGAGAAGCGATTATCACCACCGCTAACACGGGGCGACCAAAAGATTTTGCTTCCCATTGAATAATTGGCATGATCACCTGCAATATCAGGCGTACATAAAATGGAACATGGCAAATTTGGGCCATTAAATGTCATCCGCTGTACAAATTTGGGGATTCTCAAGAAAAAACTTAAGTAGAGTAACAGCATGACTAATGTGATGTGATAAATCATCATCTGATTGATAGATCATATGTATTATGTGAAGCTTGTCTGCTAGACTGTCTCCTTTGGAATGATCGAGAGAGAAGAACAATGTTCTCGGCCAATCCGGAGGAATTGATATCAATACCTTCCCGGATAACAGGGTCCTAATAGCAGACCAGACCGGTGAGATGAGAAGAGAAGCATCCTCACCTTCTCGGAGAGAAACGGGAGGCCCCACTTGAAGAAGGCGTAGCCGAGCAGAACGAGGAGCAGCAATCCGACCACGAGCCTCGCCCACGCCATCAACCTCGACGGCGCCCACGGCCTAGTCTCAGGCGCCTGCATAGGCACGGCCACAGGCACGCCCCCCGCCGCCGTAGCGCCCACCGGCGGTGGCATCGTCGTGACGACCAGCCGCGCGCGCTCGTCGCTCTCCGCGGTCCGCGCGGGCCCTCCGCCACCGTCTCTCCCGGTCACAGCGACGCTCGGCGCCTCCGGACGTCCTCCTCCACCAGGTACAGGCACGGCCGGCGAACCCGTCGTCGTCCGCGAGCTGCTGAACCAATAGCCAGACGCACGCATGGCGCCCCCAATCAGACTACCACCACCACCACTACGCCACGCCACGTTGGCGCGGCGCGGGGACAGGACCGAATGAGAATGAAGAGCAGAGGAAAGGGAAAGGAATGGAATGGAATAGCGGAGAGCCCGCACGCAGGCGTACTGACGTGCTTGCCTGCTCATCGCGCTCGCCCGCCGGTGACGCCGCCGCGGTTGCTTCCGCTCCGGGAGCAGCTGCTGGGGCGGGGTCTCCCGTCATTGCGAGCGAGGCAAAGGGGAGGGGGAGGAAAGAGATCAATCAAGTCGGAGTCGAACAATCTCGGCCTCGGCGTCCTCTGCCAACCGCGAAGATTGCGGCAGGTGGAAGGGAAGAGGTGGGTGGGCCTACGTGGGCCGAAAAGAGCCAAAAGTGGAGCGGGCTGGCTGTTCCTCGTCCGCCTAATAAAGGCTGACGGATGAGCACAGCCCACTATGAATTTGGGCCTCAAGGCCCACTATGTAAAGACCTTTGCCGCCACTTGCGTCTCCCTCTCATGTCACGCAACGCACGCTATCCCGAAAAGGAAATGGACGTGGACGGACCAATGATGTGACTTGCTGTGACCGATCGGCTCAGCGCAGCGGGCAGCAGAAGGCAGGCAGGAGCAGGGTGTCAGTGGCAGGCAAGCCGACGCGTGGGCTATTGCATGTAGCTGCAGGCTGCAGGCAGGGGGAGGGGAGCCGGCAGGCACGCAGGTGGCCACTGTGGCTTGTCGCCGCCTCCTCCGCTAGCTAGCTATACGCAAGCTTGGGTCGAGTAGTGCAGTGCGTCGCTGTGCCTGCCCGCCTCTGCCTGCGCAGCGGCCATGTGCATACGGCAGCAGCGCCCACTTGCCACTGGACTGGATGGGAGATCAGATATGGTTGTGGACATGATGGTTCATTGCACTGCCTGCCCTCGCTGGTGCTGTGATGAAACAGTGAGACTGGGATTTCACTTCACCCTTTTTCCTTTTTTTTTCTTTTGAGTTTGCGGCCCAAATCCGGTGAAAGAAAAAGGGTGCCGACGCTGAATGGCTCAAGGGAGTAAAAATATACCACTGGTTTCCTTAGAGCATTTCTTACTTTTTCACAGCGAAGAATACCTCGCAGCTTTGTTACTGCAACTGCTTTTGTTGATATCACTGGAGTTTAGTACATGTGAGAAAGGAAAAGAGGACATTTCCAACAACTTTGTTAATGCGTCTGAACACAGACATGTGAACAAAAAAAAAAAGGAAAAGAGGAAAGATCCAAAAAGGAAAAATAAGATCGGAAGCAAAGAATCGAAGATGGCCGTGGATGGACCATCTATCTCCATCTGCTATATATTCTGATGTGCTGTCCTACAAGCTCAAGAACACAGAGCTGCTAGGTAATCCTAGGTGCTTTGCTCGGAGTAGTACGGCAACTGCAACCCACTTGGTTGCCAAGCAAACAACCTCAAACCAATCCTCACATCACACGCCACATGACCTCTCCGCTGCAGCTGCCGACGCCAGCCACGCACTCCCTACGCGCTAAGCCTACTCTATCCATCATTCCCACGGCAGCGGCCGGCGGGTGGCTGCTGTAAACTTTGCCGGCTGGCCACCTCCCTCGCCTCGCCTCGCTGTACACCACGCACACCACACGGTAGCCAAATGTAGTCATGGACCCAGTTGCAAATGTAGAGATGGGCAATGCATGAGATGTACTCACTCCGTCCCAAATTAACTGTCGTTTTATATTTTCGTGTTATAACTTTGACTAGATTTATATAAAATACGTGTAATATTTATATCTCCAAATAAATTTATTAAAAATTAGATCAAAAGATCTATCTAATGATATCAATTATGTATTACAACTATTAATAATTTTTTATATAAAAATAATTTAAGTTTTTTCTCGGAAAGTGAAAAAAACAGATATTTTGGGACCGAGTGAGTACGAGGGTTGAGGAGGCGACACAATAGCAACCTAGAGCATCTCCAAAAGGTTTTGCAAATGTCCTTGACATTCTTATTTTTGCAAAGAAAAAAAAACTAAAAATCTCCTATCCAATGGTTTGACAAATGGGTTCGGTATTTTTGTTAACTTGAGAAACATCAGGTGATATTTGGCATATATGTCAAACTGTAGTTCACTTAGCAATCGCCCTGTGTGCTACTCTCGCGGGATATAACCCCCCTCGCGCGTATAATTTATAGTTTTGTCAAGTGAATAATGGAAAATCGTTGGAGATTGACTTTTTTTATCTTTGCTATATTCATTTAAGATACTCTTAATTTTGACAAACAAAAAATACAAAATCGTTGGAGATGCTCTTAGTCAAATAAATACATGTAGCTCGTGGACCGCGTACAATCAGACGATTAGATCGAGTACAACGGTGGAAATAAGACGTGGAGATGTTTCAATCTGCGGAGAACTTGCTGAAAAAATAGATGATTTGTACTCTTATCATTTTTAAATTATAAGATATTTATAAAAAATTCAATATATATTGTTGTTTTTAGTTATAAGATATCTTAAGCGGGGAACCTGTATATTTTCTCTCGATTAGGTTTGTGCGTTTTTCATTAAGATAGGGAAAAAATCGACCCGTCTTATTCGCGTCCTAGATAAAAAAAATATATAAAAGCATAACAAAATTATATATTTAGAAAAAATAAAATAACTTATGTTATCCACTTAGATATATATAAAAAAAGGAACAGATAGAGTCACCATAATTCAGGTATGTCCGCTTAAGTTTTTCAGCCTTTGATTTTAATATTTTATTATAATTCCCGTTAGTAACTTTATTGCAGTCGTAGTTATTATACTCTAGTATCACGGTAGTCCTAGAGTGGGCGCCGTTACGGATGCGACGGTGCATCATTGCCGTGTGGCGGTGGGCCGGTGGTGGTACGCCGTACGCCGGTTTGTTCGCTCGCACTGCCGCCTGCCGGGCAGGAACGGGCCAGCACTACCTTTCCATCCACTGCCCTTGCTTGTCAACGTGGCCTGCCCGTGCCCGTGTCCGTGTCCGTGTCCGTGTCCCGAGCCCGCACGGCAGCCGCTGGTGTACACACTGCACTGTACAGGGCTCCGTGCGCTCTGGTCCACCGGCGCGAGATGCAGAGAACCGGCGTACAGTACAGTCGTGTCGCCTGATGGGTTCCGAGAACTGTTGGACGAAGCTGCAGTCAGGAAAAAAAATAAACAAGCTGGCAGTAACGTTTCACTGGAAAACACCTCTAGGAAATTGCCCTTTCCATTTTCAAACAAGACCTTGGCATTTTATTTAAGTTTAGTTCTGTGGTAATTTTGAATCACAAATGACTCTTTTAACACCATACACCGTTGATGCCATCAACGCGTGCTTGCCCTGATTCTCGAATTTAAGATGAGACTACTCGTTAATTATTCTATTTTTTTAAACAGAGTTTACACTTTAAAGATTCAGGAGGGGTTAGGGGTGTTTGGCTTCTCATGTGTACGAAGACTAACAACATATTTCATGGCATGTACGTATTTTATAAAATATTTTCTCAGTGGTCATTAACTTAGATCTGCTAATGATCCATTCTTCATTTTGTTGCGGAAGGCCCCCGCGTCGCCTCACGGAGGGCGGCTCGAGCGGCGCCGCCAACCGCCCGCCGAACACCCCTCTCCCCCGGCTCCCCTCCGACCGCTGTCGCCGCTCCTGCTCGCGGCGGCGGCGGCCATCGTCGGCGTCTCCCTCCTCCTCGCCTCCCCCCTCCTCCGCTCCCCCCATCCACCTCAACTCCGGCAGCACACGCGGCGTGGGGCGGCGGCGGTTGGTCGGATCCGGGCATCGGCGAGCCGGATCCGCCGTCCACTGGTCCCATCCTCCCCTCCCCCCTCTCTTCCGGTGTCCTTGCGGGGGTGGGGCGGCGGCCTGTGCCTGCCGGCGACTTGTGTGGGCGGTGGCTGGCCGGATCTGTGTCGCCCCCCCCCCCGACGGCCGTGGGACGGCAGCCTGTGCCTGCCGGCGATTGCTGTGGGTGGTGGTTGGCCAGATCTGGGCTAGTTTTTCCCTGGCGGCAGTTTGGGGGTCGATTTGGACTCTCGGGCACCGGATGGGGATGCCAGTGTTGGCACCGGCCATCTCGACAAGCCATCCAACCTGCCCTCCCATAGACCACGTCGCTCCCAGGCGACCTGTGTCTCGACATTCACATCAAAGGACACCATTACCCCCTGTTTTACTGCTGCCTCGCTGCATTTGGTGAAGACCCTGCCGATCATCTCCGACATCTAGTTGTATGCAGGTTTGGCTTGGATGTGCCTGTGCAGGTTCTTGGAATACGGGTGAAAACTCTGCCTGGCGGTGCTGGGCCGGCGACAATGACGCATTCAACGTCATCTTTCCCCTTGGAGGCGTCATTGTTATTCTCTCTTCCTTTCATTGACGATGACGTCTGCGAACGTCATTTACCTTTTGAAGGCATCAACGCAAGCACAACTGCTCCTAGTCATGCCCCGCACTACGACATTTGGGACTCAGCTCCAAGAGCAAGCCAAGGACGTCCTCTTGTTCAAACCGGATGCAGAGGCTAGATTTGAATATCCTTTATCGAAAATAAAAATTTAACTTATCTCCAGCATTACGGTGTTGCTACATGCATCTCGCCACACTCTCGATCAAGACAACTTTAAAAAATTTAAAAACCAGAAATAAAACTAAGACGTGCTTCATAAAGCAACAATCCATACAATTTGCTCTAAGTGCTTACAGTGTTAACAAAAGATATTTTGAAAATACTTAGCCAAATGACATTCAAATTATAGATTCGATGGGCCTACTCCCGAATGAACAAAAGTAATCACTTTCAATGAAATTAAATATCTCAACTAAACTATCCCTATCAACCTTATTTTTTTTAAAAAAAACTCATCTCAATTAATTTTAGGAGCAGGGTCTGAGGACTACTACAATTTGACAACACTTTAGGGGGTAAAAAACTAAAAATGCGTGGCAGGACAGTAGAAGAGCTCGTTGAAATTTAAAAGGGACGGGGTGCGTCGCGCACCGGTGCTCCGGCAGCGGCAGGCAGACCACGCGGTACGTGAGTTCCACCACAGAAGCACAGGGGCGGAACACACGGGCACCAGCGGTGGCCGGGGATCTAGATCTCTCTCACCTCCACCTCCGCCTCCTCCAGTCCTCCACCACCACCAACGCCCTCGTCTCCCTCAAGTCCACGGGACGCCAGCTTCCCCCGAGTCCACGCCGCCGTCGACCGCACTGCCCCGACCGTCGCGGCGCCCGCACTCCCACCCGCTACCGGATCTCCTGCCCCTACCCGTACGGTCTGCCCGCTTCCGCCGCCCGCCCGCCGGCGGCGGCCTAGCGGGGCTCCAGTGGAGATCCACCAGGACGCGGAGGGTGGGTGGCCTCTTCTTCTTCTCGTGCCCACTGGTGAGTAGCCCAGGCTCCGCTTGGATGGGATGGGATGGATTCTCTCGCTCTGTTGGTTAGTTTTGTTCTTCTTCTCCATCATTCGAATCCAAGCGTTTCCATCTCCCGATTCGTCTCGTCGCGGATTTCCTTTGCTGCGTGGCAATTTGGGTCCGCGGATTTTTGCTGTTTATTTAGCTGTTCCTCTGAAATCGCGGTATCAATCTAGCCAATGTGCCATTACATTTCACTTCCCCCGGTAATTCCACCACGGGTGGCAGCCAGCGCTGCATTGTGTAAGCTCGAGTCCTGACTTGACTTGGGGGAAGTCAGCTGGGTCCGTGCGGTTCCGCGAGCAATGCGGAAGGGAAGTCAATCGGAGGCGGGCGGGCGTTGTTGCGAGAACGTGACTTTTGGCGCCCGCTAGGTGATCGAAATCTCTCGGGCTTCGGGTAATTATTACTGTTGATGCCGCCCATGTGTAGCTGATCGTCGGGGACACTAATCACTCCATTGCAGGTGCCAGCCTCGTGCCTAATGCGGGCGTGCCCACATTGTTTTGCCCCCCACCCCTTGTGTTGTGTGTCTCCTTCCTGGAAATGGGGGTGTGTAGTGTAGCCACATTAGGTTCACTGCGTATCCGTGGACAGTTTTGTGCATGGATTGTCGAGAATAACAGGGGGCTTCACGCACACTGTTCTATTGGTGTTATGCCCCTGAACAAACTATTGGACAGTCCAGTACCATTGTTGGCATTTTTTTTTTCATGATCTTTACAGAACTTGGTGGTGGCTTGCCTGGATTTTTTTTCAAGATCCAGGACGATCTGTTCGGATTTAAGGGCTGACGCACTGATTCACATTATACATCAGTCCTGTTCTTGTACTCTTGTTGGCTTCGTTACTGGAAGAGGGTTTTCTTATCTTAAATCAAAATTGTGAAGAGTCAAAAATATATACCACTCTTACTGATAGTTTTACTTAGATCCTCTCTGTGTGGATACTAACTTTGTAACTTTCAACTTGCTCAAGCCGGTGCTGGATTTTTTTTCTTCTGTTTTATGCATTTTTTTTCTGTGAAAATTAAACTGATTCCTTTGACATCCTATACAATTTCTGTGAAATCCCTTCCTTCCAAAGAGGGTCTGAATATGGCATATTCCTAGTTCTTTAGAGTTTGTTTTGTGATATGTAACTAAGATGTTTTATTTGTTACACTTTGAATCATCTCCCATTGTTTATGTACTCATATGTACCTATAACTCTGCAAACATGACAGGTATTGTAATTTTGTGAAGCCCTAGAAGGGCAGCAGTATTTATAGAGTTGTTGCAAAATGGCCTATGATGGAGATGATGGACAAAGCCAGGATTATCTCTTTAAAATTGTTCTGATTGGGGATTCCTCTGTTGGCAAATCAAACTTGCTAGCAAGATTTGCAAGGAATGAGTTCTATCCAAACTCTAAGTCCACTATAGGAGTGGAGTTCCAGACACAAAAGTTGGTAATCGATGGAAAGGAGATTAAAGCTCAGATATGGGACACTGCTGGACAAGAGCGCTTTCGAGCAGTAACATCTGCTTACTACCGAGGCGCTGTAGGAGCTCTTCTCGTCTATGATATTAGCAGGCGTCAGACTTTTGATAGTGTTGGTCGATGGCTCAATGAACTCCACAGTAAGTTCCTAGTCGATAAACCAAGCTCAGGTCACGTAGAATGATTGGAGTTTTAGAAGTAGTATATGCTTTGCCATTACGAAGTACGAACAAAATATCTTGAAGCTGACCCTGAACAAGTGCAACTCAAAACCAAATATACTTTGTTATAAATTTCAGCATTAGGTAGTTTGTATATGATCTTGTTTCGTTTCTGATCCATTTTGGTTACCTGCAGCTCATTCCGATATGAATGTCGTCACAATTCTGGTGGGTAACAAAACTGATCTGAAGCATGCACGTGAGGTGAGCACTGCGGAAGGACAAGCCTTGGCGGAGGCTCAGGGCCTCTTCTTCATGGAAACCTCGGCTTTGGATTCGTCAAATGTCGCAGCAGCGTTTCAAACCGTCGTTAAGGAGATCTACAGCATACTAAGCAGGAAGGTGTTTCAATCACTAGAGCAGAAGAAAAGCGAGCTGCAGTCGCTAAGCAACGGGAAAGCCGTGGTGCTGCAGGGTGAGGCCAATCAAACAAGCAGTGGTGGGAGGTGGTGCTGCTCCTCATGACCTGTAAGACCTCCCTCCCCATTCTCCACCTCAATTTCTCCAGACATAACCATCCTATTCAGTTATGCACCGTAATGTTTCCAATGGTGCGTACCGTGATTGATCTTTGTCGACGTATCCAGCGGGACACAGCCAGGAATGCCACTATGGAGATGGATAGGATTGGGAGAGACATCTGGGCGTGTAACCCTGCAGGTCCGATTTGTGAAAAGTTGTTTTTCCATGTTCTTGTTCTAAAAGGGTAAGCTGGCAAGGCTGGTTGTATGAAAGCTGGTGTTTTCCGTCGGGAGGAAATCAATGTATAGTTCGATTGATCCTTGGGAGGTTATACATGATTGTGTAAAGAGAAAGTGCGACCAACTTGACTGTTGTGTCATTCTACATCATTCTAGCCCTAGAAACCGTTCTTTCGTTCGGCATTAGAACGAACCTAAACATCCGAGTACCTGACACTGCTTTCACCGTTCTTAGAATTTGTCTGGGCGCGGTAAATTTCGGATTCCCTTCGTTGCGAAATGTAGACCAATCGTGCTACGAGGTCTGTGCATGGGGCTGTGAATCAGCTGTGAACAATCTTTGTAAAAAATGAAAGGTGGACACATGCACCGTGCTGTGACGTAGATCGAAATAAAATATGATGGAAACCAACCTGGAAGGGACGGTGTTGTTTTTTCAAAAAAAAAAAAAAAAATAGGCATAAAAATTTGTCAACTTCAACTTTGGTGGTCTCTGAGATAGCTCAGTTTCCTAAAAACAACCGCTGCACCTTGTAGTAGATTGCTTTAACCTGCACAGATGCAACAGTTGTACTGAAACCAAATCATGACACCAGCGCCATTGTGCTAGAGACCATTTTCCAAACTTGTGCTGTCAATTGAGAGAGAGCTGCAATGAGTGCAGCAGTTGAGAGAGAACGACAAAATGTAGACACCACCATCGCTGGTAATCGTATTACGGATGAACAGTATGCTTTGCTACCCAATGATGAGGACATTATTATTAAAATGTCATCGTCTTGCGGGAACAGTATCATCATCTCCATCAAATGATTGGAGCGCAATAACAACCTTGAAAAGTGACTAAAAGCTCAAACCGGGAAGGACAAAGCACTGATCCCAGGTACGGGGCAGTCGTGCTCGTGCAGATGCATACTGCATCACCTCTCAGATGCACGCAGCACGGAATCACGGATACCGTTCCAGTCCATCTCGTGAACAAAAAGTAGCGGATCTGAAGTCAGATGCATTGCACTTGCGCTAGCACTAAACAGTGTGACCTGGATGGCAACTCCAGTGTCCAGCAGTTCTGCAGTAATTGGTAGTACCTTCCATGGTACACTGTCGTCAAATCTCCAGTTAGCAGAACCATCAGTTGGTTGGATGGAGTATCTCATATACGGACCATATATAACAAAGCTCTCACTGTTAAATCCAAGTTTAAGATTTTGGTTCCTTCCCCCAAAAAAAAAAAATCTTTAAGATTTTGGTTTGAATTTGTTGATGCATACAACTTTTATTTAGAATTCAAAAGTATTTAAAATTAAATTTAATGGCTACAATTTTTTGATATAAATATTGTAATAAAAGATAGATTATATGCCAAAAATCTAATTTAACTTTAAAAAAAATATAATTTTAAAATCATGTCTTATATTTTGAAACATATAAGATTAGAGTATACCAATAAGTGGAAGGTTGTAGGTCTGTCGTCTTTATTTGTTTGGAGATTTCATACATGGTACTATAAATATCAATAAATGGAGATTTCAGTCTTTCGTACCTGCTAGCAACGTGTCATCTCCGAAGAACCGACCAAAGATTATTGCTTTATTAGTTGCTTAAACGAACAACCCTTTTGCTTTGGCTCGGATCGGATGCAACCGGCCAAATAGATAATTGGGCACGAGTGTGCTTCGATGTGACCTCCCCGTACGTTTCAAATTGCCCACTACCTCGAAAAGAACATAAACTTACTTCTACCTCTAATCAAATTATTTAAAGATTTTATCAAATTTATAGGAAATAGTAGAAATATTTATGATGTGGAATGAGTATATTATGAGATTATTATCTTACAAGAAGAATTTAGTGACACTTTTTTGGTCTTATAAATAATTAATATTGATATTTTTATACAAACTTAGTTATATTCAATTTGTTTGATTCAATGCTATGCCTAAATCATAGCGTGGGCACAGGGTTAAAATCATAACTAAATATTGATTCAATTTTGTTGCCCGAGATCTTTGCGGTAGCTGTTAGTGCCACATTACCGTGGTTACTTGTTAAAGCTTGAAGCTTACTGTATTGCGAATAGTTTAGATAACGGAGCACGAGTAAAGGGCAAAGCTCTTGGACAAACTGACCGATTTAACTTTTTTAATTTGTTCACTTCTCCTATTTATAAGAGTGTAATTAAACTAGGGAGATTGACATTCTTCCTCCTGTTGGGAAGACTAATTATGATTTTATCTTGTTTATTTAACTTTATGATTTACCCCTCGTTTGTTAAATCCAAAGCCACCATTCGCATCTCTTCTAGATTTTGTTAGTTGGAGGTCAAATAAATGAATTGAAGAAAAGGAAATTTTCATCATCATCAATAAACTTAAAAGGCAATGCTAACACGGTATCAACTTATACTAGGCCTCCCAACTCCTGCAGATGGTTAGTTAATTATATGAACCGGCTAAAATTTGATTGGATATGAAATATTTTGCAAATTTTGTTGTAAAAATTCTTTCAAGATATTGCCGAAATATTTGGTTTCAAAAGTAGTGTTTAGAATACAAATTACTAAAAAAACACATGAGCAAATTCACATAGAAAATTTAGTGTTTTTTAGCTGAAAGGACGGTTGACTTCTGCGAACGGGACATGGGCAAACTCTCCTTTTTTTTCTGAAAGGTAGAGGAAAATTGGCAACGTTAAATAAATAAGGGTAAAATTATTATAATTAAACTTCAAAATATAGGTGCCATAATACTACATTGAGCACGAAACTGTATGATAGCTCCTACCTCACCAGACCACACTAAAGTAACCAAACTGGCACGCTTAATTAGTCCAAAAAAAAAGAATATTAGAGTACGGAGCATATACACGCGTAACATTTTCCGCGTGCAAGTTCTCTGAATTATGAAACTATATCAGCACGTCAGGCACCACGTAGGGGTTTAGTCACCAGCATCATCCACTGGAATCAATTATACCTTGCTAACAATGAGACATAGGAGAAGACAACACATGACATGAAACACCACCATATAGTATAGTGTATTATTTTTGGTGCCTCAGCTCACTTCAATTATGGAGTGGATTAGATCAGATGTTAAAGTCTAATTATAGAGTACAGGCACATCCTTGACGATAAAGATTTGAAAGGATTTCAATAATTCAGCATGTATATAAATTTGTGACGCCAGAGTTCAAACCGTTATAGCTGGAGTGGATTCATTCACACACAGCTCCACAACCACAACCACCTCCTTGTCAACAAGTAATTTCTGGCGATTAGCTTTTATATGTCGGGCTCGGGCCTCCTTTCTTTTTCTCCTCTCTCTCTATCTCTCTCTCTCTCACTCTCTCCTTAAGGAAAATGACACATTTAGTTTTTTTACAAAAGATATGGTGACATATTGTGATTAAGTATTGGTTTTCCCTAATTTTATTAGCAAGACAGTCAATTAATTTAGTAATTTCAGTCCGTTTTATTAGCAAAGGAAATTTTGGAACCAACCTCTATTTTTTTGAGCAATGGCCCCTATAAATGGCATTGCATGGTCTAGTTCTATTTTTTTGAAGTGATGTTGACTTGATATGCGTAATTTACTTTTTTGAAGTGATGTTGAGTTGATAGTGAAGGTGCGCAATTTACTCTCTCTTTTTTTAGAATAGGTGCGCAATTTACTCTTGAGCAACAATTCACCTTTACGCAATTCACTTTATATGTCAATACAATGATCGATCCACGATTATTTTATTCAGTTGTGTTTTCCAGATTTGAATTGAACTGATATGTTCGCTTGACTTATTAGTCGGCTTATCAGTCACCAAATCAATGTTTTTTATCTCACAACAAAACATCAAAAAACAACATCATCCAGCTTATCAATCATCAAAACAATCAGCCGAACAGTACGTTCCGCTTATATTGAGTTGCATGCATTGGCAGGCAAATTTAACCCAAAAACACTTTTCCTTTGTTCGTTTAAACTATTTATAGGTTGTTTTAACTTATTCTTTCTTATAAAATATTATTTAATTAGCCGGAATCAGTCGATTTTTATACCTCGTAAGAAAGGTGGACAAATCACTTTATATTTCAAAATACATGGGCACGACAGTGCGCGCAGTAACTGAGGCAAACAAATTCGTGTCCATTGGAACGAGCCATCTATCCATTTTCACAACGGGCCGCGCCATAAAAAAAACACGGATCAATGCAATGGGCTGAGTTTATATTACACAAACCTTATTAATTAGGGAGTAGGTTCCGGTGCGGCACATATTAATAAGTGCTTTAATCAGGTACACCGTGCACATTAATTAATTCCACACAAGGCAGTTTCAGTTTGCACGTCACGAGATGCACGCATTACGTGGCCGTGAGCCCAAGACAGACGGTTAATAATTTGTTGGTACGTAGTAGTAGAATTATTCAGGCAATCACTGTGGTCTCGACGGCGGCGGACCGGAGGACGGCCTCGACGTGGTCGCCGGCGGCGGCGGTGGTCTCCCAGAGCTCCGGCAGCGCCTCCTTGATGTTGTGGATGCTCTCCAGCGCCACGTCCGCCCCTGGCACCAGCGCCGAGCTCCCCACCTGCCATATATGCCTGCTGCTGTCAGCATATCGATCTGTAGTGAGAGAGACTGATCGATGAGAAAGGGTAGGCTTACGATGACGGTGTGGAAACCGGCGGCCTTCCCGGCGGCGATGTTGCGCGCGCTGTCGTCAAAGAACACCGTTCTCTTGCCGTCGAGCTTGGCGATGTCGATGACGGCTTCCATGGACTCCAGCGAGGGCTTGCACAGGATTCTTCCTCCCCTGCCATCCTTCTTCTCGGTTGGCGGCGGGTTTAGGGTCTCGAAGCAGATGATCCCTTGGAAGCAGTCATCGAGGCCGAGCTTCTCCAGCACTCTGCTCGCATGGGCCTTGTCAGAGTTGGTGAAAATCTGCAGACGAGCATAAGCAAGCAGTTGTAGTTTCAGATGACACAGCATCAGCACCATCCATCAATTGTACTAGTCCTTGTTGATGGAAAGTTGGAAAATAAAGATGAATTAATTCATTTGGGCATGCAATCAGAATGAATTAATTGAAATAAAAAGGAGGAGGGCTCGGGCTCACGCACGATCTTCCTCTGCGGCAGGGAAAGCAGCAGCTGCCTGAGCACCGGGTCAGGCTTCAACTTCTCGTACGGCAGCGTCCCGTGGACGCAGGCGTGGAAGTCGTCGTAGTCCAAATCGTACCCCAAAACCTATATATGATCCAAATCAGGAAAGATATATAAACGAAGCAGAAGTTCTTGAATTGATGAAATGAAACGAAGGGCATGGGCATGCATACCTTGAGGCCGGCCATTGTAGTTCCATGCTCCCTGTACAGGTCCAAGCACATCTTGGGGACCTGCCTCTCCTCGATCCCAAGCTTGTTCACCATGTACTCTGCAGTTTATTCAGTCGTTATACTATAATACTGCAAAACTACTGTACCAGATAGCATAGCACTGAGATTTGCATACCCTGTATGTTGTTGCGGCATGCTAAGTTGATGCCAAGGCTCAGTGGGTACAGAGTGTCATCCATGTCTGCGAGTGCAAGGCCGGCCAATTTATTTATTTGTTTGTTTCAGAAGAATTCCATGCAAATGCAAATGCAAACAAACAAAGAGCACCAGGGCTCTCATGCTGGATGGATTCATTTGGTCCTCACCGAACAGCAAGCAGTCGAACTTGGCTCCGGCAGCGTACTGCTCCATCTTCTTCGCCGTCAGTGTCTGCACTAGCTAGGCCACTATGTACTACCAAATGCAAAGCACAGACTACAAACGGAAGCACAGCCACAGCTACAATGACCTGCAGCTGCAGAGGTTGGTTGGTTGCTTGATGGCGCCTGCATACCGCATAGCAGGCTGCCGTATTTATACACGAAAAAACAGGCCGCGGCTGGCTGTTTGTTGGAGGATGACAGGCACGCACGCATACGCATGACAGCGACGTCAGTCAGTGGGGGCTGTTCCATTCAGTGACGTGTGTTTCTGAATTTACTACTACTACTACTAGGTTTTACGGGCCCTCCGGCAGTACCTTTGAGAGCATGTTGGACTAACGGTTTATGTGGCTTACGTGCCTTGGTTGTTTTGTTACGAAAGAGCTGATAAGTTAAATGAGCAGGCGTAAATAGTTCTCGAAACTCAGATAATGACAGTCATTCGATGCATATGCATACTCTAAGGGATCTCTACTTAAACTATACCCCAGGGCAGGGGCAGGGATTCCTGCTTTACTCGTCATCCTCCACGACAGAGAGACTACGACTCCGAGTGCTCTCCGACGCGACGTCCAGTTCATGGAGATGGATCGGATGCAATTATGCAAGCGCAACCGACCTGGTGTGCATGATTTTTGGGCATTGGTTTTTGCCGGTGCATACAGCATACAGGCAGGCAGGCAGGAGCGGGTCGGCAGGATTCGTGACGATTTGTGTGTGTTGCTGGGATCACTCGGCAATCGGCATGGCCTGTGCTATGTTGTGCTGTGCTGTGCTGTGCTGGAAAGGAATCAGATCAGACGATGATGGGGTTGCCTTTGCCTTTCAGAGTAGGTAATAAAGCTTGTGTCTCCTCTGAATGGCATTTCTTAGGACGGAAGGGCGCTCCGGCGGTGCCAGTGCGGTAGAATCAAATCGCTCTCGTTCGCTTTGGACATTGGACATGGCGTGGCGACCTGTCCAAGCCTTCCTAGGCGTAGTAGGAGACGCGAGGGGCTCTCTGTGTCTCTCCCCGTCTCCGTCCTTTGCCGTTTTTTTTCCTCCCTCGTCTCTCTCAGGTCAGATCAGGCGGCGACGGCGAGGCGACGCGTCCTGCTTGCCACCGCAACCGATTCCACGAGGTCAGGTCATGGCCATGGCCATGGCCGTCGCAGTCGCCGTCGCCTGTCACCTTTGTTAAAATCTCTACTAATGATGCCCGGTTACTGTGAGGGGCATCTCATTTCTTTCTACTAGGGGTGCAAACAATTGATCTTTAGGTGCACCTCCAAATCTCTTTAGTGTAAATATTTGTACTACTTCTTAATAAAAATTGAGAAGTAGTACAAATATTTACACCAGAGAGGCACCCCTACTTTCTACCTATTGGCCCGTCAATTGAACAACCTGTGTTGTGTCCGTCACTGACACGTGAGAGGTTAGACCGCTGCCCTGCCACGTGGAGGAACTAAACTGAAAGTCTAGGACGCTGGCAATATTGCATATTCATCTCTTTTTTTTTTTCATCATGCATCCAAGACTCTAGATGGAAAAAACAAAATATCATGATAAAAAATAAAACAAGATCAAACTGGTCGCCTCGGGAATGCATTACAAAAACTGACCATCTCCATCGTTCCGATTATGTTAGGTACGTGTCCTATCTTCTGATGTTGTAAATATTAGCACTCTTCTATATACACTGTATCAAAATTTAAGGTAGTCCAGAATCGCATCATTTACTCAGAACGGAGGTAGCCCCTGACCCACAAGCTGCTTCAACCTAAAAGTTTGACAACCCTAAGGGCAGACATCGTGACTACAGTTTATTCAAATCAAAACGGTGTGTCGCGACAACAGTATTTAGTTCCATCACTTAATAAATGTTCACCATCTGCATTTGGCAGCGCAAGGATGCGCACGTATAACTGAATTACAAAATCCCATCGAACGTGTCAGAATGTTAGTGTGATCAACCAAGAAGAAATGTACAGGCTATTGCATTTTCAGTGCACTGGGGGTTTCAGCATGCCGTGTAGGCATCTGGCCCTGTTGTAGAGCTTCCGCAGGTCGGCTGATTTTTACTCACAGTAGTGAATGTGCTGTGGCCAGATGAAGCAGTTCGGCTGATTGCTACTGACAGTGGATGGCAGAGCAGGTTCAGTTCTTCGGTTTCTTTGGGACTGGAGGAGGCAGGCTTCCAGGCTTGGCACTTCGTTTGATGCCCAGGAAATGCTCGACCTGCCCCAAAAAAAACAGTCAACATCAGATCTCTGAAATTCAGTGAAAATCCCAGGCCATATCACAGGTCGGGATATATATATAGCATTTGTCCATCATTAAACAAGTAAGAATATTACAGAATACAACTCGAGATATCACAGGCCAACCTTTTTGTCCCCAAGCATGGGCGTTAGGCCCCCAGGTAGCTCTGTCCCCAAGGTAGCATAGCCACCAGCATCACTTGTTTGACTAAAATAAACATAGATAAACTAGATTAGTCATCTCATCAGGGAAAAAAAGAAAAGTTACTACATAACAATACATACATAAAATAAGATAGCTATCAACTTCGATTGGAAGAGGATGATTAACAGCATCTCTATTGGCAACACTCAAGCTCCCAAACGAGCCATTGGATGAAAAAACAGATGGCTCGTACTCTTATTTATATTGGTATCCCTAGTATATTTCTAAATTTATGGAAGTTACACACATAACCATCCATGTGTCCATTAAGTTCCTCCAAAGTCTTAAATCCTTACCAAAGTTCCTCCAGAGTCTCAACTAAAGGCAATAAATCCCTATCAAGTGGGTTTGCACTTGATACCTTCCCAAAGCTTAAAAGGCCAACATAAATATCTAGAAAACAATTTTATTTTAACCAATCAAGATTAATAAACAAAAGGAAATTTTAGTGTAAGAAACAACTGTGTACCATGGCATAATACCAATCAAGGGAGTCACATTTGTAAATATTTCATTGAGGAATTCTAGGATATCAAAACAATTTGGCAAGCTTAGTAGGCTAGTAGCATCAATGAAAACTAAAGTACAAACTGTGGAGGTCATAAGCATGTTGTGAGCATACCCTGTTTTTGCATTGCCACTTAAAATGAGGTATGGTGTTTGGTTGCGAGATTGAGCCTCTCTCATCTTTTCCGCAGCCAATAATGGTGTGTCAGAAGATTTCATATGCTTGGCTTTCATCTCATCGTGGTATTTCTTCTGGCGTTTTTCTTGTTTCATTTTACCTGGCCCCTTGCCATGAAACACGTGTGAAAGACGACGGAATGCCTCCTTAGGTGTCATCTGAGGGGGAGAAAACACATAGTTCAGGATAAACATTGTCATTTTTTCACATCAAATCTCCCAGCCGTCAAATAAATTGCAAGAATAGCACCAAAAGAGAAATGATTATCATGGTGATGAAAAGAAGATAGTGCTAGCAATCTATATAAAGTTAATTCTTGCCAAAATCATTAAAAACACAAAATTTATGTTGTGTCTATGCATCATTGAAACCCGGGTGGGAGTGGGCAGGACAGGACGTGCCTCAGTACTTACCACTCTACCAAATTCATCTAATCTTTCAATGCGAATGTCTTGAGGCCCATCCTCCACACCTAGAAGCTTGCTCTTTTTCTTGTCTGTAGTTCTGCCTCCCCAATCTGTTCCCTCATTGAGGCTTCCTCGCTCCTTAAGAATCTTCAAAGCACCAGCTAAACCCTTGCCTACTGCAACTTCATGTATAACCTCATCCGGTTTGACTTCATCCTCTTCAACATTGGTTGGTATTTCTGTCAGATTTTCCTCTTCCATCTCTGCCAGCCCATTACCGTCATCTTTTGCAAGATTATCTGAAGGCATGGCAACATCATCTTGATCCATGAACACATCGTCTTCTGGCTTGCGTGTTCCTGGTAAAAGATAACAGCAGTAGTCAATACTTCAGACCTCATTATCACTAGGACTAATAAACTCTATCACACGTCTTAAAAAAAATTATATGGAAAGGTTACCTTGATTCAATTGTAGTCCCCACACAAACTCTTCCATCTCAGTGATAACAACCTTATTCTGTTCTGAATCTCCTTCTGCGGCTTCTGTATCCTCCTGACTCTTGGTTGCCGTAGCCAGTTCAACTACGGACTGAGGACCAGAAGCGGAAACCCTTTCCTGCATCCTTAGAGCCAACTTTCTTGCTTGCTCCAGAGATTTCTGCAGATCTTCATAATCATCACCGAAAACAAGTTGTTCTTCTTCACCCGGTTTAGTAGGTGCAGTTTTCTCCTCGCGCAATGCTCTTGATGCTGCTTCAGCCTTTGCAATGGCAGTTTGATATGCACTATTTCTCTTTTCAGCATCAACCGCTTGCTCTTCCTCCCTAGCGGACTGTCTCTTTCCATCGTTCCTGGACCCACGATCAGCGGCCCCCAATCCAGAAGCAATTGCTTCTGCCTCAAGTGCATCCAAATCCAGCTTCTCCTTCTTCCTCAGGGATTTCTTTTTCTTTGGTTTTTTAAATTTAAGCATTTCATCAGGGGTAAAATAGTCTGTTGACATCTTTGTGGTGGAAGTAAGGTCTTCTGTCTTTTTCTGAACATGAACACCTTCAATCCTTTTCCGGAGCTGGCAAAAAAAACGTGTATCAGTTCATGCAGTGCGCCAGCAGAGTGTATTTGTATTATCCCAAGAAACAAGGGAGATGCTGCTAGTGAAATATTATGGTTTATTGGACAAAATAAAAATCACCTCTTCTAGCTTCTTTTCTGCTTCACCGGTGAAACGTCCACCTTCATCAAGTGTCACACCCTGATAAGTTAAACACAATACAATTACAGAAAATCCTGGAAATGCAAGCAAATGAAGCTAAACAGAATGTTTACCTCATCTTCCATTTGGTCATCATAATGTGACAGCATCGACTTCTTTGACAATGAATCATCGCTGAACCTACAAATAACCAATAAAATGAAGATTAGCGGACAAATCTATGAGACAATAGCAACAACCAACAGCCATGTTATGTGCATAGTGAACTTACTTGTCATCATAAGTTCCTTTTTTCTTTGAAGCCTTATAAGCTTCATCTCTTTGTTTCTGCTCACCAATCTCAATGTTCTCAAGCATATCAGCGTCTACAAATTATTTTCTTTTAGAGAAAATGTTCAGACTGAGAAAAGAGAGGGGGGAGAGAGAGAGGAACCTTTACCTTCATTGATATCCCCATTGGCAAGAATACTCTGATCTTTGAGAGTCATGACAACTGCGCCACCTTCCAAAACCTTATCAAGGCCATGAAGAACCTTAACACCAGATAAGTGCTCTGTTTTCCCAAAACAAAAAACAAAGGCACTTGTAAGTTGTAACCATGATTGCAATTCAAAGTATATTAAAAACAACTGGTTGTATCAACCCCAAAAAAATGTAGCAGTTAGCCGACTATTAACAGTTCCAAGGAAAAAAATCTTTGCGACAAAAGATTTGTATATCACTACCTCCAACTTCTGTATCTTCCTCTTCATCATCGTCGCCATTTTCTGCCAAGATATTATCCTGACATCCAAACAGATTAAGGTTATTGAAGGACGCATACCTCATGACAGTATATACAAAAACAATTGGCAATAGTAACCTGTTCCTCCAATTGTCGTGCAAGGCGTATTGCTTTCTCCCTTTCAGCTTGCTTTTTTTCATCAAGTTTACGACTCTTTCCCACCCATGACAGTATCTCAGAAGCCCCATCAGTACCATCCAGTATTCCTCCTTCCTTTTTGTCCTTCAATCTTTCCTCCTTTGCCCTACAGGAAATAGCCTGATTTAGAAATTATTTGCATGTTTCATTGCTTAATAGCAAGATTTGACAGCAAGAGAAAACATTATAAACCTAGCTTGATCATGATTAACAAGCTCCACTGCTTAATAAGTGATGATAAAGATGGAAAAGGGAAGCAGAACTAAATCATGATATACTTAGCTGTACTCTGTTGAACAGAAACAGAGATTATTAGTTGATTCAGGAATGATATACAGATCGCTAACAGATACACCATCCATATTTAAATACATGGCATTTAGGACAAGCTAATTAGTTCTAAAAATGGAGTACAATATATGACAACCACGGCTTACACTGAATGGCCATGGTTCATTAGTGTTGCCTAAAGTCTTAAGCCCTATAAGATGTTCCTTGAACTTGCATGTTATTTATGCTTTACAATCCATGTTCTTCAGTGTAAAGGTTTCTCTGTTCATAATTTCAACATCAGTAAGGCTGTATTTTCCAAGTTGTTCTAACCTGGGAACCTTCAAAGTTGTACAGGTTTATAACAACACAAGACTGGTTTCATGTGCGCATTAAATGTGCTGGAGACAGCCATCAGCCAAAACTTTGCCTAACTAATGAATATGGATGCAACAAGTAAAATAAATCATACAAAAATTAGACGTATTTGCAATGTTGGTTGATTATGCATAAATGCTGTCTTGAGTTAACCTATGTATCAGCAGAGAAGGTGACCAATTAAACGTGGCAGGAAGACAATGCTCGTGAGAATATTATTAATTCCATTGAGTCACTCTATCACTTACATATATATCATTATGAACTGAGGCAAATGGCAACATACAGTTGCTCAACACGCTATCAAATATATGAAGAAGGAAAGACCAAGGAGTTACCTTGCAATGCGATCCCTGAGCTCATCTGCTGCGGGCTGCTCAGCATCCCCTGAGGCATCAACTCTCTGCTTCTGATCCCCCTTGTCGCCCTTGGATGAATCTGGATCATCTTCTCCACGACCCTTCCCCCTTGACTTCTCCTCCCTCTCTGTCCTATCCCTGTCCTTGTCTCTGTTGCGGCTTCTGTCCTTATCCCTGTCCCTCCGCTCCCTTTCCTTATCGCGCTCTGCTTCCTTATCCCGGTCTTTGCCACGGTCCTTGTCACGCTGCCGATCTGGTTCCCGCTCCCGATCCTTTCCCCGGTCACGGTCACGATTACGATCACGCTCTGGCTCCTTGTCCCGGTCCCTGTGCTTGCTATCCTTATCCCTCTCCCTCTCCCTCTCCCTCTCCCTCTCCCTCTCCCTATCCCTATCCCTATGCTTACCATCATCCTTCTCCCTTCTCCTGTCGTCCTTCTCTTTCTCCCTGTCCCTTCTTCCACTGCCATTGTAGTCCTTCTCCTCCCTCCTATGCCTCTCCCTCCTCTCCTTGTCCCGATGCCGCTCACCGCCGTCCAGCTCCATCTCTTGCACCGCAGGGGCGGACGACATGGGTGACCCAATAACTTCTGCAAAAACAAACGAAATTATTAGGCATACTACCTATACAGGGTTCCAAAAAGCGGCACTAGGCGCAAGCTTCAGCGCGCTGAAGCCCTAAGCGGACAGGTAACGCTTAGCTTTAGGGCATAAGCGCTCCCAAAGCGGCGCCACCGCCTTGGTGGAGCAGCGGCTGCTGGCTCCAGCCTTGGCGAGGGCGCGAAGCGACTGGCGAGAGCCAGGAGGAGCCGCTGACGCCGCCGCCGAGCCCGCCTGGGAATGCTCCGCAGTCGCTACCGACGAATCTACGCAAAACGCGCTGAGAGAGAGCTGCGAGAGATGGAGAAGCTGAAAAAAAGTAGATCTCACCGGCTCCCCTTCTCACCCGGGATGGACACCGCTGCCCCTGGATCCACGCGCTGCGGCTCCTCCTCCCTCCTCACGCGCGTAGCCAGAGACGGAGAAGCAGTCCGGCGGCCAGGAACGACGGAGGGAGGCGGGGCGGCGACGAGAGGCGAGACGGCGCGGGGAGCACGGACCGAAGGAGGCTGATGCGCGCCGTCGCTCGGTGGCGCGACGGAAGGTGTGGGGCAGTCGTGGTAGTCCGAGCGGGAGCGGGAGCGGTGGGGCGGCGGAGAAGAAAAGAGTTCGTGGTGCGCCGCGGGATCCCCCCGGTCTCTCCACACTCGTGCAATTTATATGGACCAAAGGCATTACTGGTAGCAATTTCTATAGAATTCCCAATCCTATATTTTTTCCAATTTTAGCATAGGTTCTGTTTTTATTCAAATGTAAAGTACATATTACTAGGAGTTTAAAAATAGATTTATAACTTTTGGATAGTTATATAAATATATGTTGAATTTACAAGTTTAAAACATTTAGAGACCCGGAACACATAACTTAAGAAGTTTGAGGAGCTAAACGGATGATTTGCAATTTAGAAACCGGGATGATATCAGCAAATTTGAGGACATAAACGTGCGATCTGCGAGTTTAGGGACTGAAATGACATAGATAAACAAGTTTAAGAACATAAACAGTCGATTTGCGAGGTTAGAGACCAGGATGAAACAACCGGATATGTTCGAGGACCGCTAATGGAATGCACACATAGCTTCATTTGATCAACCAGAGGTATATATGGAGTATATATATCAGTGGTACAATTTAAACATACCATTAAATAGATAAACCAATATATTGCTATATTCCTTTTAAGTAAGCAAACCAAAATCCGTCCTCCTAGGACAAATGTTTCTATATTGTGATTAAAGAAAATGGAACCGACATAAGTTAGAAAAAATAGAAAAACTCAATGTTACAGGAAAAAATACTAGTGCCCACACTAGTTGTATGCTCTACCGTGTGTTTTCCTAGTTATGGTCCCCCTAGGTTATGATCTTGTATTTTGCGCTAACAATAGAAGCACTGACGTTCGTTATTGCCTGCTAAAAAGACTCTTATGTGTGACTCTCCAACTTTGGATTTAACCTTTACCGTGAGTTGGACATCCATCGAGTCTAGAATTACCATGACATGCCATATGGAAATTTGGGTATGTCAATGTCATAGTAAATTAGCATTCAATTCAAAGTTGGGCGCAAAGATCCCTGGTGTCGAGATTGGTGCCAACATTCACAATGTCGAGCTCTAGCCACATCAGCATTGTGTCGTCCCGCCATGACAACTATGTTTGAAGCTCAGCGCCATGGCTTGTAGCTCCCAGATAAGCCAAGGCAAAAATAACCAAAACCGAAAGAACCGAACTGAAAAACCAAAAGAACCGAAACCGAAAAAAACGGTTCCTTATTCAATTCCTGATATTGGAGAACCGAAATAACTGAAGAAAATTCGGTTTCTACCCTCGGTTAACTGAATTACATGAATTATACTTCACTTACTTGTATTTTGTCAGAATTATGTTTGTTTTATGTGTGGTGTTTCATATTTGAACTGTTATATATTTGTGTTACTATATTGCTAATGTTCCTTAATGAATTATCATTATTAAAAATAGATATAGTGTTGCATAAATTTGCTTTAGAACATATATATCTATTGTTGTTTTGACCTTTTTTAAAAACTTCGGTTAGTTCGGTTGGAACAGGAACCGAACAGAAATATCCGAGAATTTTTAGGAACCGATTTTCTTCAAAAACCGAAGAACCGAATACCCAGGCTGATCCCGGACGTGTTACCTTGGTGCCAAGAGCCATGACACCGACGTCTGGGTCTATTAAAAAATATATCTCCCAAATGTAAATGTAAATGTGAATATTTTTTTAAAAAAGGTTAAAAAAGTTGAGTTTGATGATCAGCTTACATGCCATGCAGTACAAAGCGCGTGATGTATAACGTACTTATCATAATTGTTGTGGAAGGCAAATTATAGTTCTTTGGTTGACACTAGTAAAGTGGTACTCGAAATGGAACGAAGTTTTAAAAAGTGGAGCCCAAAACCATTTTTATAATTTGGGCATGGGATTTATAAAAGCATCCAATAAAAGGGTTATATGATAAGAAAACTTTATCCAGAATTAGAACAAAAATGTGGCTGTAGTTTAGTGGTGAGAATTCCACGTTGTGGCCGTGGAGACCTGGGCTCGAATCCCAGCAGCCACACATTTGATTTTGCATTTTTTAGCAAGGGGCTTAAAACTGTCCTAACAATGGGCTTTGTTCTGTTTTTTCAGCTGCAGGCTTAGAACTGGACCTTTTTTTTTAGCAACAACCTTACAACTGGGCTACACTGTTCTAGGCTAAGTAAGTAAACACGGGCTTTGTTTTGTTTTTCTTCCACCAGGCGTTGGGTCTGTTTTTTTTTAGCAACAAGCTTTACAATTGGGCTACATTGTTTGAGGCTAGTAGGTAAACATGACTTCGTTTTTTTTAGCTACAGGCTTACAACTGGGCTATATATACTGAGTAAAAAGGCTACTATTTTTGCCACACGTTTGTTTTATTTACAACTGCACTTGGGCATCAGCATTGGAGATTCAGACAGAGCACGTGACCACAAAGCAACGCTCAACTGAACTGAGGCACGGCCCGGTTCGGTTCACCCACCCCTGGCAGACACAGCAGCACAAGGACACGTGCGCCGTTCTGTGTCGGCTGATGATCTGACGACACGCCCGCCTCCGTTTCCGCTCAACGAAGATACACACACCCGACCCGATGATTGGCCACTCAAATTAAGGCCTGGCCTGACCAGCTAGCCGCCGCTTGCATCGCAATTTCGCAAAGCATGCGGTCCTAATCGGGGCTTAAACCCCCACTGTTCCACTAGTGCTCCTAATGCAGGCTCTGCCAAACCTGCATTTAGGGTCCGCTTGGCCGAGCTCCGCTCCGTGTTCTCCTCTAGCTGACCCGGAAGCAGAGCACGGTTTTCTTGCCGTATCGTAAATATAATGGTTCATCTTCACCTGTTTAAGGCTAGACTAGAAGGGCTTCTCCTTCGAGCAACGTTTGATGTGGCTCCACTGCAGGAGCTAGAGAGATGGAGCGGTGGAAGACATATCAAACAAGCCCTTACTTGAAGCACTATGACAAGAGTACTCTAGCAATTGTCCTATAGCAGTAGAGTGGTTACTACTATCGTTGGTGGTCGACAGATGAGCAGCGGAGCATGCCTAACTTTGACCGAGATATTGGGAGCCCTGCTACTGTATGTGTAATGCAGGGTAGTGGGCATGCATTGTGGCGCATAAAAAAAATGTACAAATTATTTTTTACTGTTGTTGTTGCATTGTTGTTGTTGTAATGTACAAACTTTATAAATAACTTAAATTTAACTATGTTTATACAAATTATTTGACTAAGACGATGATCAAGTGTGAAATAAAAAGCTAAATATTTTATATTTAAGAAGATGGAGGAAGTATCAACTTAGAGTGTGTTTAGTTCCCATAAGTCAGGGGACTTAAAATCAGTGACTTATAAGTCATGTTTGTTTGGTTTTCAATGATTTATAAGTCATGCAGAAAATGGGTTGGAGTGTAATCCCCAAATAAAAAAGTTGTGGTCCTATGTAAAAAGAAGATGACTTATAAGTTCATAAGTTAGGGTAGAGCAACTTATGGACTTATAAGTTGGCGCAAAATAAGTCACTTTTTTTACTTTTGAACTTATAAGTCACCTGTCCCCAAATAAAAAAGTTGTGGTCCTATGTAAAAAGAAGATGACTTATAAGTTCATAAGTTAGGGTGGAGCAACTTATGGACTTATAAGTTGGCGCAAAATAAGTCACTTTTTTTACTTTTGAACTTATAAGTCACCTGACTTATGGAAACCAAACAGGGTCTTACTTCCTCCCTCCAAAAAGAAGACGCTATGAGATACGTACATGTCAAACTTTGACTAAGTTTATAAAAAATATAGGCAACATTTATATCGCCAAATAAATTTGTTAGAAAACTAGACTTTGAAATCTTTCCGATGATATTCATTACTTAATATAATTATTTATATATTTTAATACCGCCTGCCGATTTTTGCAATTGTCAGTCGACACCGCTGCAATCCGTATTTGGAGATATATAAATAATTATGATGTATATATAAATATGTACAATCGTAAAATATATAAATAATTATGATATATAATTAGTATTATTATAAAGATTTTTAAATCTAGTTTTTTAATAAATTTATGTGAAGATATAAATATTACATGTATTTTGTATCAATCGAATCAAACTTGTGACATCAACATCAACGAAGACGTTTATTTAGGGACTGAGAGAGTAGAGCTCAGTAGGCATCCATCACCATCACGGGCTAGTGCTAGGCCTGCTAGGCAAGGCATTAGGCAGAACGCTCTTTCTATTCACCCGACCCGAGTCACCTTTGCTTTTCTGGGGAGTACAAAATCCATGTTTGCATGCATGCTTTGATGTTTCGTCAATCCGTATGAAGTTTTTTTTTGAGGCAATCTGTCTGGATTCCCCGAGAGAATCATCCAGCCAAGCAATCAGGAGTGCACGCATCACCCAGGCGAGGCGGCCAGGCTCCAGCACGTGCCGGTTTGGTTGAAATTGAAAAGTTTGGCCAGGTTTCCTTGTCCAGCCAAGCCAAGCGACGGCCGGGGGCGCGACGTACAGTACTACGTTTGGAGTAGGTACACGTGGAGTCGTGGATGCATGCAGCCGCAGCGTGCCGCTTCTGAGCTCACCGCAACTTTGCAAACCCAACAGAACCGGTGGTCCTTGAGTTTAGGGTATTAACTTAGAGCAAGTTTACTGATACAGCCAGCAGCTGATTGTATGAATATTTGCAACTCACCTATATAATGGTTATACCTTCACAATTAATACATAGTCCACTTATCTATCTTATGTATTTTCTTGGTTCTTATGTCCAAGCTGATGATAAACTTACAGCCCACTCCTCTCATCTCTTCTTCTCTCTCCTCCACATCAGTATTTAGCTTTCTTAGAGCCTACTATTATATATGCTCTTAGTGTGTCCCCTACAGTGATACAAATAGCTAGCATCTAATATATTTTATTACACGTGGACGAGAGAGAGGGTAAAAAATGATCTCGCTAGCGACTCCTCAAGCAGTAGTCTCGCACGGTATCCCAAATGTTTACGGTCACCGACACACTGCTACTTTTCAATCGACCATGCGCATTAGCGTTTTCTTCTATTTTTTTTAAACTTTTTTCCTTCTCTCCTCCCTACCGATTTGCATGATCTATTGAGGACGCTCTCGATGGGCCTGTTTAATATGACTCCAATTCTATTCAGAGTAGCTCCACTCTAGAAATTCAGCTGGAGCTAGCTCTGAGTAGAGTTGGAGTTGTTTGTTTGGAACATTTGGCTAGAATGCTACTCTGAGCTCTAAAATTGTCTGTTTTCAGTGTGATTTGCCCAATTTATCTTTGGTTGACATGCGTATACTTCATTGATGCGTATAATAAAAGATGATCATGGTGGCTTAAAGTCAGCTATAATACTTACTCTTAGTATATCTACACCTCGATCTACTGTCCTTGCATATACGGAGGGAGGGAGGGAGGGAGGACACTGGATCACGCTGGAGCTGAACAGTACTAGTACGCAGCTCATTCATGTCACGGCAGGATCGGAGGCGCCGACGCCAGCTAGGCTGTGCAGCAGCTAATTGCGGTACGCCGCCCAATAAAAAGTTGCTGCATGCAATGAAGCCCCCAGACAGACACCAACCACAACGTCGCAGCGCAACCTGCCTTGTATGGATCGGATTCCCCCCTCGGCTCTCCCCCAAAAGCAGTGACCAGTGAATTATAATGCAATGCTATCACGGTTTTCCCATGCCTTTTCTTTTCACTTTTTCCTCCACCACCGTCCACCGCCGCTCTGTAATTCCGTTTCCACCGACCCGGCTTCTCCTTTCGCGAGATGCTTTACTTCACACACCTGTAACGCCGCACCAGGCAACGGCACGCCGCGTTACACGTCCCAGCTAGGCACTAGCACAGTAGCAAAGCACCCCCACTACAGAACCTCCATTGCCAGCCAGCTGCGCTTGCCACTACTCCTACTGCGTAGTATAAGTTCCTTTCTTCCTTGGCCGCTTCTGCGCTGCTCGCCTCCCTTCTCCTCCTCCACCCCCACTTTTCTCTCCCTTCTAGATCCATTCCTCCCCGTGCTCACGGCTCATCTGCGAGCAGATTGAGCGGGCAGCCGGCGCCGAGGACCGCCGAGGGGGAGCCAGATTGAGCCGCTATGGCCTCCTCCTCCTCTTGGGTTCTTTCCCTGGTTCTTGCGCTGCTGTCGGTCGGTGCAAGCATGGCGCGTGGCTCCGAGCCCTGGGGGAACCAGACGCAGCAGGTGTACGCCACCACCGCAAACTCCGGTGGCAGCAACGGCGTCTTCGTCGGCCTCACTCTCATCCAGTCTGCGGCGGCCAAGGGAGCGGGTAATAATTCCATTCCTCTGGTTCTAGTTCCAGTTCCAGTTCCAGCAGCGGAATTGTGCCATTCTTTAATATGTTTTCTTCCAAAGATTAGTTTTTTACTAGCAGCCACGCGCCCACAAACGCGAGTTCTTGGGTTCAGTCGCTGGGTCGAGACTCGAGAGTGTGTGTTCTTTGGTTGTGTGAAGCATGTTCCGACACCGTTGACCGTGGTTGGTCAGCGCATCTATACAATAAGTAGATTGGATTGCATTGTGATTTCCGTTTCGTCTCTCTCTCCTTATACTATCCCTTTTTCTATAGGTGCTGTGTTGATTGAGTGATCATTCAGGGTCATCCGTCATTTGTTTGGTCCTACCAAATGTATGGGTGTGGATCTAGCCATGCCACCGTTGGTGGTTGCCATGATGAATTATTGTTTTTTTTTTCACTTCCATGATGATGAATTATTGTTACCTGATTGGGGGCAAATGGAACTCAATACCATCAATTGCGTGTTGTTTCTCTATACGTTTTAAGCATGTGTCTAGGCGATTACCAACTGACTATTGTAAATACCAAACAATTCATTTATTTGCTTGTATTGCTCAAGATTTGAACTAGCTGTAAAGTGGCGTTTTCTTTTGTTTTTTTATCTATTTCAGATAACCTTTTTGTGTGAACTTAATAAAAGATCAGAATTTTGAAAGATCTATGCACCCAAAGTTAATCAAAGTGTTGGGTGCCAATTACTTTAGATTTTTGAAAAAGTAATTGCTTTAGGCTGATGGTTTCTGCGGCTAATGCAGTTTTGTTGTGAGAGAAAAACATTGTACCATGGATGACTGATAAGTTCAAGCGAACATGGTATCCTTTTCAAAAGAAAAAAAAAACAGTGTTGAGGTAGTTGATAAGTAATCAGCTCTATTCTCCCAGAATTCCAGTGTGCTGGAAATTCAATCTAGCTTGTAGCAGGGCAGTGCTGGTAAAAGTTGATGCTTACCTCCTCCTCCTGTGATAACCATTACAGTGTGCTTGGATGGAAGCTTACCAGGTTACCACCTGCACAGAGGGTTTGGTTCAGGAGCAAACAGTTGGCTCGTCAATCTCGAGGTGAGGAATACAACATATTTCACATAGACGTGACGTCACAGATAAACTTATGAAAATGACACTTCACACTATTATATGTTGCCATGTGCCAGTTAGGCTTAACATCTGCTTGTGACTGAAATGGTATTCAGGGTGGAGGCTGGTGCAATGATGTCAGCAGCTGTGTGTTCCGCAAGGGCAGTCGTCGTGGGTCATCTAATCACATGGAGAGACAACTCCAGTTTACGGGAATAATGAGTAACAGACCTGAAGAGAATCCTGGTATTGTTCTCAGCAAATCTGCCTCGTGATTCTTTTTGTTTTTACATTTTCATACGGAGGTTTTGCTAACACTAAAAAATGTATTTCTGTTGATTATTTAGTTATTGTCTTAGGTTGTGTGATCGTTATTGTTTTTCTCTCTCTTAGATTTCTACAACTGGAATAGAGTGAAGGTCCGGTACTGTGACGGTGGATCTTTCACTGGTGATGGTTCTGATGCGGTTAGTGAAATTCTGTCTCAACTCGTGGCATTTTTTTTCCTTATTAGTTTCAGAACACAAACTAAATGTGTGCGTCAAGGGATGCTACTCCAAAAATCAATCTTTGTTTTTTTTTTGTTTACTGAACCACAACAATTCACTGCCCTTCTTTTTCTTTAGGCTTCGGGCCTTTATTTCCGAGGTCAGCGCATTTGGCAGGCCGCTATGGATGACCTAATGGCGCAAGGAATGCGTTATGCTAATCAGGTATTTATACTTAATTTCCTCTACTCTTCTCTTACTCATTTTTTCTTTAGCTTTTTGGAAATCATTTTCATGTCCCTGATGCAATTTATCGTATACCAGGCCCTTCTTTCTGGATGCTCTGCCGGTGGTGTTTCTACCATACTTCACTGTGATGAATTCCGTGGATTGTTTCCATCAAATACCAGAGTCAAATGCCTGGCTGATGCTGGGATGTTTCTTGACACGTATGCTCACACAAACAAATGAAACTTTCTTTGATACTTTATCTTAATCATAGTCATTATATGCTACTATGAGGAAATTGTAATCACTTCTATTGTATATTGGTGTGAATTGGTCCTTAATCATTTGCAGTGTTGATGTTTCTGGGCGTCGGGAAATGAGATCCTTTTTCAATGGCATTGTGAGATTGCAGGTATGCACCACTTTGTCAGCCATATCTTTTCACTTTTGTTTTTGTAAGAGTTTCTTCCTGCTATCAATGCTACTTCTACCAGCGATGCCTCTAGTCTATCAGATTTTTTTTGTGCCAATAGCAGAAGTAACTTCATTTTGTCTTGATTGCCCTTCACCTAAAATTCAGGGTTCTGGAAGAAGCTTGCCTAGGTCTTGCACCTCACGCATGGACAAAACCTCGGTAATACAAACATCCAGGAATATCTATCAGAGATAAAACTTGTGAAGTTTTCTTTTCCTAACTTCTTCTCCGTTCTTCCTACAGTGCTTTTTCCCGCAGAACGTGTTGCCAACCATTCAAACCCCAACTTTTGTTTTGAACACTGCCTATGACGTGTGGCAGGTAAAAGTTATGTGCATAGCGTTGCACTGTAATGGGTCTGGACTTTGGAATTGAAAATAAAAGTGTAAATCAGAAAGAAAGAAAAAACTGTTCATCGAAGTAAGTAACTCATGATCCTGTATTTTCCAGCTCCAACAAAGTGTGGCCCCCAGAACAGCTGATCCTCAAGGTCTTTGGTCAAAGTGTAGGACAAACCATGCCTTCTGTAATAGCAACCAGCTTCAGTTTTTGCAAGGTATTTCATGGATTTCTCAGTTATTTTGAGTTGTAATTCGTTAACTAGATTAAGGCAGGTTCAGCTGATCTTGATCTCCTATGCACGATGCAGGGTTCAGGAACGAAATGCTTGATGCCGTGAGGGGTTTCTCTGCGTCAAGGCAAAATGGTTTGTTCATCAACTCATGTTTTGCTCATTGCCAGAGCGAGAGACAGGATACTTGGTACGCGAACAACTCACCGCGTCTTGGTAACAAGGTACACATGTCGAAACAAACGCAAACAACAAAATATCTGGCCTCAGATACATGAAGAGCACTTCGTTGTGAAGCTAGCAAATCTGTCTGTGACGAGCCTTCTTGGACATCTTATGATCTGCAGAAAATCGCCGACGCTGTTGGGGATTGGTTCTTCGAGAGGGGAGACGCGAAGTACACAGACTGCCCATACCCTTGCGATGGCACTTGCCATCATCTTGTGTTCAGAAGAGACCATTAAGATTATTCTTCAACACAAACAATTTCATCAGATGGTAAAAGGAACAGACCCCAATGGGTACAGAATCAAAACAAGGTATAGATACAGAGAAGGTGCAATGATTGATAGGGCAGGGACCTTCGCCCCGCACATGCGCGCGGAGGCCTCTGCATTAGCTTCACATGACATCGATTCATTTCATTGGAAAAATGTCCATGATTGCGTACAAGAACATTTGGACCCTATCGCCTGTCGGTGTACTGTATAACACTATAACGTGTACGTTACAAATGGTCAATGCTCAGGTACTCCGGTTACCTCCCAGGAGCTGGACAGTTGATTTTTCTAAACTTAATAATTTACTAAATAAATTAATAAATAAAAAATCAAAAAATAAAATACTATGCGACCGGTAGTGACGGAGGAAACCCCGCTGCCGTTTCCTTCTCGCACGGGCGCACAGTAGTAGTACCAGGCTATGAATAGTAGCAGCTGCACCGCACACTCGCAGCAAAACGGCATGGCGACCTTGGCCCTGCCGCAGAGCTGCTGCATGCATTCATGCGTCAGCCTCAGCCATTCCATCCACTCCGGCGTTCCCGGCGGTGCTGACGGCATGGCGACCTTGGCCCTGCCGCAGAGCTGCTGCATGCATTCATGCGTCAGCCTCAGCCATTCCATCCACTCCGGCGTTCCCGGCGGTGCTGCCGTGCCTCGAGGCCGCCGCTGCTGGCGACACGATGGCGCTGGCGCTGCGTCATTGCGTTGGAATTGGCAAAGCAGCAACGAGACGAGACTAGACGAGGCATGGGAGCATGGGGAGCGAGCGGGATAGAAATTGGCAAAGTCAATAAATACTATTACGACCGTTGGATCGGAATAAACGGACGATCCACATTCATTCCGAAATTTCGGAGTACCGTAGCAAAGACCGATGCATATTCATTTGTGGAACGTGGAAGAAGTACCTTGCCTTTATCCTGCCGATGGTATCATGCTACTACTTGGTATCGGTTTTGAGCTGTGAAATGTGCCATGCGTGCGCTTGTTTGTTCTGGGTGGCTGCTGCCATGAGGCCCCCGTGACATACCATCGGCGTCAGATTGACAGGTCGCCATCGTTTTTGGGTCGGCGACACGGCCGCGGTCCGCACAGGCGCGGTAAGGCAGTTGCGCCGTTTGCACCGTCATTGTGTGTGTGTGTGTGGTGGGAGGTTGGGTGGTGCATTGGCCATTGGCAGAGTATAATGGTATACTAAAAAGTCATAGAAGTAGACTCTGACACTTGATTTCTCTTAAGTTATAATATATAGTTGATTGCTAAAAAGTTAATATCGTTTTAGAAGCACTTTGAACACAGATCTATTGACTCGACGCCTTACCGCATTTTCTATATATCTCTACACCTAAAAAGACTATAGTGTCATCATCTACCCAATGATCCCAAATATCGATCACTGTCCAGTGTCCACGCGACGTCCGATACAAATCATTCTTTACTCGAAACTGACGCGTTCACATCCTACCTAGTTTCGACACGAAGATCGAATCCACGTGTCCGTGTATGATACGAAGTCTTCGGAGCTCACGTGCCCACATCGGATTACTCCGGTTCACTCCAAAAATCATGCCCTGGTGCAACGTGTGAATATATATATATCTAGTATATATGATCCATAAGTCATCTAGGTGACTATGCAATGATCTATATACTCCTTACAAGTTAGATGTATCTGTTAGTTTACTAGTAATATTTTATAAGACGACATAGACTTGCCAATTTTAAAAATTTAATGAATAAAAATTTAAAATGTAAAAATAAAACGGAACTCCGACCGCACTGGATCCTCATTTCAAATTTCAGTATGCCTGGTCCAACAATATTTGGGCCTTAAATCCCAGCTCCCAAGAGTTACGGGTTGGCAACAATATTTGGGCCACATGCGCTCTCGCCTCCCGTCCGATCCGGTGAGCAGTCACGAGAAACGATGGGGACGGATAGAACCAAAACAAATGGTCTTTGGGCTGCTTCACTAATTTTGTTTCTCAAACTTTACTGTAAAATTAATTTCACACAAATTCAGAGTAATTCTAGTGGAATCTCTACTTAAGTTCTTATCCTGCTTTTGAAAGCTGAGAAGCAAAATCTCCACTCAGCATAAAGGACCCCTACAAGTGTCCTCAAATCATTCTCCCACCCATCGTTCCTAGAGACTCTTTTGGGTCCTCACTTTAATTTGCATGTTATTATTCATGTTCTTTGAGGATACTCGCTGCGTTCCATAATAAATAAATTTCTGATAATGTTTAGATAAATTAAGGCCGCTGAAAAAAGACGCATGCACCGCATCTCTTATTCTTTCCACTGTTTGCATGCACCTATATGTAATTAGTGACCGTAGTAGAAGACAATGTTACATATTACGTAGAACGTTGTTTATTTTGACATAATTTTAAAACATTAGAAAATGCAGTGTGTGTTTTTTATTGTCCTACTAGTTATATATTATCGTAGTAGTTGTTTCGATATGTGTAACCCTCGCGCTCTCCTGTCTGGTACGTTTTTTTTTTAAAACTAAATTTTGGATAAAAAATTGAAACAAAAGACCTGTGGCCTGTTGTTGATTCCTCCAGTCCTGACCATGGATACATCCAAAAAAGCATTCCCAAAATAGGCTGGTGCCAAAATGTCAATGTGCAATGATTTACGACACTGACGCCAGATTGATGCCTCCCCCTCCCCTACAAAAAATAAAATAAAATTGTAGCAAATAAAATCAGCCACAGCGCAAATGCATTAAAATCCAATGGTCCCTCTTGTGACAAATTTCAATCTGTCGGCGTGGGCGGAGTATTAATTGACCTGATTTCCCTTTTTTTCTTTCTTGAATTTATTATTAGCTGATTTCGACCTCAGATCTTTCATGGACGTTTGAATTATTTGCTATTGTTAGCGAGTTAGCAGAGATGGCATCCAGCGATCCACGTGCGAGTTTCCATAGTTTTTACGGGAACCTGGTTTCCATAGCATACGTTCCCTATATATATAGCATAATAAACTGTGCGTACTTGTAGGCTTTAAATCCCATCAACTTGTATTATTGGAATGGAGGGAATAACATATAACGGGGATTCTGTTTTTCGTTAATAATTGAACATGCATGCTGGCAGCTGTTTTTGTGTCGATAATACTACTTAATAATTATACCATGTACATGCGCGCGTATTAGATAGATGATCCATCAAGAGATGGATTGTAATTCTTGAAAAAAAAACGAGCAGCTAGCAACATTATCATGCATCCGGCGCTGGATAATAAGCTGGCTGGCACAACAAACAGGCTTCAACTATAATCATCCGTCTCTTGATGTATGTATGTACTCTACTTTTTTGTGCCCCGTGGACAGCGACCAGGGTCGTCGTGTCCTTCCGGTTGCACACACCACACGCACCGAGTACGTACGTCGTCGGAGGATCCCCGGCCGTCGAATTAATTAAACGTAGTAGGTCGTCCAACATCAACATGCATGCATCTGAACGAACGATCGATCGACCGTACGTATCGGGGCTCTCCTCGCTCCTGGCCGGCCACCTCGATCAAGGGATGGACGTGACGACGGGCGCGCAGCTGGGACAAAAAGATCGAGCTACAAGTCCGCCGATACGTCGTCCGCCGTGGCGCTTGGCGGCAGGTGGGACGTCGTGCGCGCGCCGTGGTGCCGTGGTGGGCGTACGTACGTGTGGCCGGGTGGACAAGGCACAAGCGCACGCCCCCGTCAGACGACGCGACGGGGTCCCGGCCAGCTGCGGCTGGCGTGCGATGCATGGCCCTGTTGCTCCATGTACGGGCCGGGGGACCTCCTCTCCTCCGACGACGATCCGGACTTGCAGCTGCAGGCGTCGTCGCCCTCCCGCAGCTGTGTCAGCGCCCGGCCCAGATTTTAACTAGTGCTAGCTGCATACGCCTGCGCCTGCGCAGCACGGAAATCATATCTTCAGCACCGAGACCCCCGGCCTCTCACCGCGCTCCTCCCAGTTATTTTCAAAAAAAAAAAAAAAAAACCGCGGCGTCCCCACTTTTCTAACTACGGTAGTACGTATGAGAGCTGAGGGAGAAGGGGGACGATGCGGAGGTACTATAGAAGGCGGATGCGGTACAAGGGTTTAGCCATGTATAGGCTGTTTGTTAGGCGCGCTCGCTCTACTGAAGATGCTGAATCATTGTTTCCATTAATACTTGAAACGAAAATCATGGAGATCGAGTAAAAGAATATTTCTCCGTGCTCCATGATCATATATATGCTACTCCCCACATCCCAAATTATAAGACAGTTCTAAGAATCTTGGAGAGTCAAACTATCTCAACTTTGACCAAAATTATATGTCAACATAATAACATTTATAATGTCAACTAAGTATTATTAGATTCGTTATCAATTGTATTTTTATAACATGTTTATTTAATATATCATAATTTTTTTTAGTTTTCTCTATAATTATTGATCAAACTTGAGATGTTTTGACTCTTCAAGATTCTTGGAACGTTTTATAATTTAGGACGGAGGTAGTAGGCGGCAACGCGCCTGGTATATATCGTCTAGTATAAATAGGGTGCCGGCCTTATTAATCCCAGCAAGCTAGCTAGCCAATTAAGACACGACGAGGGAGTCTTGGTTGAGCACGGAAGCGTGCGTGCTTGAATTGTCAATTTCTTGGTGCGTGTTTATATATCGTCGAAATATATATATATATCGCTTCACACGCCTCTATATACCGATCGAGCATGATATATTCTGTCGGTGTGGAGGAGGAGTGGAGATAGTTTTAATCAAAAAAAAAAAAACACGTGCGACTTCATATGCTGCCCTGTCTTGAGGTAACAAAAGCCACCCGAATCCTGCCAGTGAAAACGATCTGTAGGTTCCATTCAGATCATCATCAGAGATCGATCAGATGAGCCGCGCGCCAGCAGCACGGAATCGCCAGCGAGCCGGCCTTAGCCTTGTTGTGCTTTTGTGGCCGCACTGCACCCTCCCTAGCTAGCTGTGTGTGTGGCCAAGGGGAGATCACACACTCCGTACACATTAACAATCACTAAAAATTTAGAAAAACAAACCAGATGAGGTTGCTGCATGCATACTCCAAACACAGCCAGCAGGCTCGAAAAGGGCATTATTTTAGGGAAAAAAAGGCCGTCTCGCTCTCGTTCGTTCGTCCACATGTGGTTACCATTGGTTTGTCGTCTCTTCCGATCCACACACACGCCGCGCTGCGCTGTGATGTTTCCACTCCAAGTCCGCATGCATATGGCCACAGGCATCGATCAACCCCTAGCTAGCTAGCTAGCTAGCCCACCATGGCCATAATTGCTTAGATTCTTCTCTAATTAATCGCAATGAGTCCCCAATACGTACGATGCTCGATCTCTGGTCTCTGCGCGCGGATAGCTAGATGCCCATGCATATGTGTTGCCATGCATGGTGGCTGCTTCGGCTTGCAATTGCATTGTTGCTTGCGCTGCAAATAAGTGGTGTGATGTCATGAAGTGATGTTAACGCAAAGGGGCCGGGCCGGGGGCGGAATCGTCGTCGAGCTAGCTGTGCAAAGTCCAACAAATTAAACAAGAACATGTCCACGCATGCACTTGACTCATCGCACGCAGATGGGCATGCAATCCATATAGATGCTCCTCCTCCTCGGTGGTGTCAAGGCGTGAGAATAATGCGGGAGGAGAAAGTGCAGGTGGATTGGAAGAGTAGTGGGGGGGCAGACAGAAAGGAGACTCCGCCTGCCCCTGCCCTACCAATCAAGGACGACAATACTCGGTGGATAATTAAAGAATGGCGTATACTTTTTCTTCGAATAAGATGAAACACGGTACGGTACACACAGATCGACAACCATATGCATGCATGCTCATGTACTATATATACGCATAATCTTTAGACACGCATGCACACTCGACCTCTATGCGTTGTTGGACCCAAAAACTATTTGCTAATACTTGGTTGTTGCCACTATTGTGTTGGCTTTCTCCTGGAAAAGAAATTCTCCCCATGGATGTGACGTACAATGCCTTCTCAGCAACCACGGGCCAGATGTCGTCCATGTGGCATGGCGCTATTCCTGACCGATCCATTCATGCGATGGACATTCTATAGGGTCGCCTCTCGCATTTTCGCAGACCCGGCCGGCCAATAATTAATCAAGTCTCATACGTAGAAACAAGCTTATTGGTTAATGACTATACTTTTGTCTTGGTTAATGATAAGACAGGGGTTTCACCCCTGAATTCTAAAAAAACAAGCTGCATATCCACACCTTGTCTCGGCATCCACCGGCTTCGTCGTCGAGGCAAGCTAGGGCGTGCCCCTCCGTCAGTCACCACGTCGTTGAACACCACTACCTCGCCGAACTAAGGTGTCATTGAATGATGACACCGACCTGCTCAGCAGCGTCGGCTGCGCCGCGATTGATGACGTCGCGTATGTTCGCCATGTTTGTGCCGTCGTAGAGGATGTCGTACGCGGTAGTAGACCGTACGTCATCTTGTGGCACAGCTCGCCGTCGTCAGAGCTAGAGACGACGAGCTTCTTGCAGCCATGGGGGCGACGCCGGCGCCGGCGGTTAGCCCAAGCAGCAAGATGACGGCACTGATCAGGCTGAGCTTGTAATTAGACGGCATGAGGCCTTGCATTACTACTGTTAATATAATCGTCAGTGCACGTGCAAATCTGTAATAATGTCAGTGCTATAGAGATCGAGACTTAGAGAGGCTTAAGTAGGTACTGTAGCTAGCTACTGGAGGAGCTAGCTCTCTCTTGTTTGTATTGTGTGCGTTCTCGCGTTGTGCATTATTGCGGGTATATATATAGGTTGGGTTGAGCATTGGTTCTCGATTCGGTTCCTCGTTTTTTTAAAAAAAAATGATTCTTATAAAATAGGGATGGAGTTTTAAAAAATTCTTTCGATTTAGATGTTATCCAACTCATCTTATGACATTATTTCATATGTTTTGGAGTATATATACCGGGGTACGTGAAATTTATTTTAAGTTTCACTCTACTCCACCTGATATATAAATGGATTGATTACAAATCCAACTGGATAAAAATAAGATCTAAGTGCAACTTTTAATGTGAATATATAGTTTCTACAATTCTACCACGAACGAGAAACCTACGCAGAGTTCAGGATATATACAACATATATACCTGATCGATTAGCATATAAAAGCGAACGAAAATTATTATGATGGAATCTATCCTAATTAAATTTTCAGCCTCAGAGAGAAGTCTTTCTAAAAAATGTTGTAGCCTTTTTAGCGCATCATTCATGAATCACGACAACCTTTCTCGCTCGGAGAGAAGGTGCAAAAGGGGTCGAGGAGAGAGAGAAATTAAATGAGATGAGTCGAGCTGAAAAGTGAAAGATCGAGGAACGAAGACAGAGAGAGAGAGGTGTGGATTGAGCGAGCCAGAGTACACTAGCTGATCACACTCGCTACAGTATGCAGGCACCTACTTGAGAGCGACCTGCCGCCCGCCTTCCCTCTCTTTTATACCCCACCTTCCTCTCCCTCTCCTCGCTCACTGTCGTCTTCCTTCAATTCCCAGGGCTAGAGCTAGCTAGCGAGAGCTTCGTTCCGGTTCCGGAAGGTAGCAAGCAACGGCCGCACCGGCCGCAACGCCGCCGCCGTCATTGCACGGTAGCTTCGAAGCTACCTCAGGGCCGGAGAGCATGGCGAGGCGGACAAGCGGCCCGAAGAAGAGGCTGAGGAGGGGCCTCTGGTCGCCGGAGGAGGACGACAAGCTCATGAACCACATTGCCAAGTATGGACACGGCTGCTGGAGTTCCGTCCCCAAGCTAGCAGGTAGTAGTAGTAGTAGTACTTGAATTTGTTGAATTCGGCTCCTCGATCGATCTCATAAAGCAATGCCTGTTGTGAATGTTACTTGAATTGAATTGTGTCCAAAATTAAATGTTTTTTCAAAGAGAAATCTGTGAAGCTGAGATGCATTGTTTTGTTTGCATATACATGTTGATTAGGTCTAGAGAGGTGTGGGAAGAGCTGCAGGCTGAGGTGGATCAACTACCTGAGGCCGGACCTCAAGAGGGGAGCATTCTCGCAGGAAGAGGAGGACCTCATCATCCATCTCCACTCCATCATGGGCAACAAGTAGGTGGCAGTGGCAGGACGTACATGCGCAGTTGCAATTGTACACAAATCATTAGCAGATCGAAGCAAGCAGATATCGCCAATTTAATTAAATTTAGCTGCTGCTGATGAATGATCCATCCAATCGGTCACCGGGAATAAAACGATTTGTTTTGTTGCACGAATAACACTACAGGTGGTCTCAGATTGCAACGCAGCTGCCGGGTCGGACGGACAACGAGGTGAAGAACTTCTGGAACTCGTACATCAAGAAGAAGCTCCGGCAGTGCGGGATAGACCCGGCCACGCACAAGCCGCTCCCGCTGGCCGCCACAGCTGCCATGGGCAGCAGCCGCACGGCGGTGTTCAGCGACGCGGAGATCATCCTGTCGTCGACGACACACAACATGCCGCCGCCGCCAGTGACGGCGGAGAGCTACGACGTGTACAGCTACAGCCGCAGCGACGGCGGCGCGAGCGACGGCTCCCTGCAGTCGCTGTCGGGGTACAAGTACAGCAGCAGCAGCAAGCGAACAGCTGCAGATCACTTGGGTGCCGCCGCCGCCGTGGGGTACCTGCAGGACCCATCAGCGGCGGCGGCCGACGCGTTGCACTGCGGTGTCCCACTCCCACCGGTGGTCGTTCTTCCGTCGGTGTCCAGCTCCAGCAAGCTGAACTCGATGGCTGGCCTAAGCCCCACGGCGGCCACCACCACGACGACCGACGAACAGTGCAACAACAACCACAACTGTAGCAACTGCAACAACGGGTTCGAGCTGATGTCGACGACGCCGCACAGCTGCCAGCACGGCCACAGCTGCTGCTGCAGCAACAGCATCCACCAGCTGCCGTGGCTGGAGCTGGGCTCGAGCGGCTATTCCGCCGCCGTGGTGGACCACTACGGCGCGGCGCTGGACGAGCTCAAGTGGTCCGACTACGTGTTCGACGGCTACGGCGGCGGCCAGGCGGGACAGAGCAGCATCTACGGAGACAGCAAAGACGCCGTGCAGTTCGTGGACGCCAACGCGCTCAGCAGCAGCAGTTGGTGCTTGAATTGATCCATCATCCATCCATCCACATCGGCCCAACGCGCACGGCGGCGAGCAATTAATTAATCGGCCGGCCAACTCCGACTCCAACTCCAACACACAGATACAAACACACTTGTACGTACTGCATGTGCTCCTACGTACGTACAGTACGTGCCTAGCTACATACGATTGATTGATGACGATAGCTAGCTCAGGTTTGCATTTGCATTGGTGATGAGCTTCTGCTTCTGGTTTGTAAATTAAAATTCCGTCTTACTAGCTTCTTTCGGATTGGATTATACCAGGCTTGCGTTGAGTGTTAATTTTCCGGTGCGGTCTGGGGTGGACATGTATGTAGAGTGCAAATATAATGGTGACGAGACATATATATAATAATGGAACATGTAGAGAGAGAGAGGGATTATTTATATGATGCAAATATATAAATGAGAGGTGTTGAATTAAATTACGTGGTTGATTAAATAAAAAACCGTGTGATGAATTGGTCAGTAGCCTCTCTGCTTCAGCATTGGCTTTATTTATCACAATCATGTCCCCCCGTTTTTTTCTTTTCGTGATGGCGTAGATGTGGATCCTGACGTCGTCGCCCGTGCTTGAATTTGGTTATGATTGTATACTACAAAAGGTGTTTTCTTGCATGCTTAACTTTTAACGTCTATATAGCTAGCTAGCTAGCTAATGAACGAAGATATACGTACCCCCGATCACAATTATTACAAATGTTTTTGGCCTTATCTGAGTACCCCATGGATTGTGGAACCAGCTCGCTTCTGAAAGCTAGATTATATATTGAGGCTTAGTTATGTGAGATTGTGAGATCCATGGATTATGAAAAGATGACGCGTAGACAACGTTTTAGAGTATAATTACAATAACGTTCTTAATGTTTAATTTTTATGTTGATGTTATGGAAGAAAGAGACGTAGAATAGTCTTACAGTGTCTAGAAGCTAGCTATATAAAAGCTAGCTAGAATTTGAGCTCATTGAATTCCAAAAGCTAGCTAGAACCTATGGTTGTTTGGAGCCCACTACTCAGAGTTTGTTTGAATTCTAGGAGATTATAAAAGCTGGCTTCTATAGGATCTTGGTATAGATATCCAAACAACCATAACTTTTATCTAGCTAATGGAACCCAGAGAACCACATATTCTATAATATGAGAAGCTGAGGAAACCTAGCTTCTTCTAGCTAGCTTCTATACATCAAAACATAATTTCTCCCTCCTCGGTTATATAGCAGTAGTCCAAACAAATCAAAGGGTGAGGCCATTTTGGTAGTTTTAATATAAGAAGCAACCTAGCTACTTCAGCTTTTATAATCTCAGGATCCAAACAGCCTCAAACCCAACTTCTATAATCCATCTTCTTCTGACAACTTAGCTTTTAAAATTCAGCGTCCACAGTTTAGTATGTCTCCAAACATGTCTTAATTAGATTCTAAAAGCTAGTTTATACAATCTTCATGAATCCATACAAACTATTTAGTTTGGAAATAATCCCGTTAGGCATCATTTTTAGTTCTCAATTCAAGTTTGGAAATATATAATTTATTATAATGTTGAGATAAAACTATATATTTGAATTCAAATGCAAATTATTCTTTTCAACACATTAATTACTTCCCCATCCAATTTTGATAAACACAAATGCAACAAGCACGTAGAAAAAAGTGGGCATAATATTCAATGTCGCTTGAGATAATGGAGGCTGCACATGGTGGCGGAGAATGGGTGGATCAAGGACCGAGGGGATGTTATTGACCGGTAGATTCCCGTGGCATCAAAACTTGTTACGAACGTGATAAAAAAACTTGTTACGAACAACGTTGTAGGTGTTGATGAGTAGATCCAACTTGGAATTTCTTCTTTTGCTTAAATGTCGACCAAATTGGATGGAAGAGTATTTATAATTCAAATTAGGTGAAGTATTTTCATGTGGGAAGTTGGAGGTGATAAAAGACAGACTATATCGGCATGTTGATTTATGATGAAATAAAGCCCTCATATAACTACGGATTCCCTAGCTCGAGACAAGCCTTGTTTTTAATAACTAATTTTTTTAATAAGATGTAATATAGCTGGAGGGAGACAACTAGTAATTTTTTTGAGCTATGTTGTTGAATAATTAAACATTTACCATAAGCTGGCCATTTTAGAATAGCTAGAGCTTTTTTTAACCTCTAGCAACATTTAGTCAATTTAAACAAGACCTAAGTAAACTATGTATGCATACATGCATGGGCTACTTGATTCTTGTCATATATACTTTGCCATAAAATGTAGCGGCAAGGAGGGGCCTAACGATTCAATTGGTCAAACCGCAATTGTTGTCGTGGTTGGTTAGCTTGAAAATGAGTGACAAGTCAAATTGTGGCACACATATTTTCGACGAACTCATAACCGCTAATGTATCGACAATATCAGTGATATGACCTAAATAAGTTCTAGAGCCTATGACTTCTATTTTATTTTGGCATGTCAATTCGAATTTATTGGATGCTATTTATTAAGGGTGGGACCCTGTTATATATATAGCCCTAAATATTTTGGACAATTCTAAGCCAGACACAATTTTATGAATTAAGAATAGCCTTCATTGTGTTTGGCTATTATAATTAGAGGTGCAAGCATAGCTGATACTGCTCTTGCCAGAATTAAATCATTGGACTGTGATAGGGGTATAAGTGGATTAGTCCTCGAACTCATATATATAAACATACTTTTGTAGGTTGTTTGAGAAAACCCACAAAATTAATCATGTATCGGATTCTCGAGCTAACCTTCAGACATTCCTGGGCTCCGGCGGTCAGACAGACTTTCACACAGGTCGTTGTAGCATGCTAGTCTCTAGCCATTTAAGTGTCCTGCTATCTTTTTGTGCTTTCGCTATTATTAGGTTACTGTACTAACCAGCAGCCTGCACTGCATGCATCGCCATGCTTTCGTCATCGCTAGGGCTACCACCATATAAGTACAGACATGCAACTCATAGACTCATAAGTCATAGGACTCGGTCATTGACACTTCACTAAGATAGCAACCCCTGTGTTCAAAAAGGTTGTAATAAAGTATATACTTATTCAACATTATAGATATTAGTATTTTTTTTTAATTTGTTGCAGCCAGAAAAAAAAACTATTAAACATTCATGTAAAATTATAACATGAATGGTACGCATATCTACTTATGTTTTATGCTTTTATAATTTATTTTATGATGACCGTCACATCTATAAATAACAATCTTTTATTAAACATGTATCGAATTTATACTAATGACAAAACATCCTCCTTATACTCCTTGGCCACCTCCATCTATTCCACGTCTGCCTCTGGTATGTTATGGATCATCTCCGATCCGAACCTACATGAATGCAACATATGCAATGGTGATTTAATACACCTATATAAAAGCATAACCTAACAAGATTCATAACATGCATCTATGTATATATCACATTTTTTAAGAAGCTAACAAAACCAGTTTGGTATTTTTCTGATATTTCTGTGATTTTTATATGAATTTTGCAAGATCTTTGTCTTGTTATATAAAAAAAAGGAAAAACAAAAGAAAATGAAAAAAAAATGCTTTCATGGGCTTGGTCCAACCCACATTCTTAACATCTATATATATGGATAGATCACATTTTTTATATTTTTAATGAATTTTGCAAGATTTATGTCCTTATAGAAAAAGAAAAAAACAAGACTTGCATGGGTTTTTTTTTTTTTTTGAGAAAACTTGCATGGGTTTGGTGCACCCCACAACAAGCCAGCCCAACTGCAAGGTTTCAGCCGAGGTCAAGAAAAAGGCTCACCAGAGAGGCCCATTTTTTTTTGAAACGAAAGAGAGGCCCATTAGAATCTGTATATTTTGCATCAGTAATTTTGATCTATTTCAAAAACTATTAAGATTCTCGTTACGTCTGGAACCCGTATTTATTTATATTCTCTTCCCCACTTCTAATATCGTTAGCAAGGTGAATTTCTATTTGCAGACACAGACACGGATGGAGCTGGTGATTGGGTGGTGCTGGACGAAAAAGAAGCTAGAAATTTTGCCAATATATAGCTATAGATATAAATTTGATTTTTAAACTTAAAAATCTTTTACTCTTTGAAAACAATTGTTTTTTCGATGGAGAGAGCATGTAGCTGCCCCGTACGTAAAGCTAACTACGAATCTATGATTGATCTGGCAAACCAGATACAGTACAGGGACACCAGTACATCCTCATCAACAGCCGATCCATGCCTCTAAAATCCATGAATGCACGGAGAAGGACGTTTCCAGGATCGTGGGCCAAAAATGTAATTAATGCATTAATAAATCCAAATTAATCTGGTCCACGACGTACTTGAGAGACCGCAGAGCTGGATGTATGTCATGCACCTCGTAGACTACACTGTGGACCAGATGGAGACATGGGCCGAGCAAGACATGGGCTGGATTGATAGGTTTGTGCCAACCCAAGGGGCGCAGCTGCAGTGCATGTTGGAGGAGGAGCACCAGCGCCAGGTCGTCGAACACACGAACCGGCGGCGGAGCAATCTCTTCGAGGCTAGCTTCGGCTAGAGTTGTAGTATCTCCTTCCCTTGATCCTTCTTCTTCCTAATTCCTTCACACTTGTATCCAGTACCTTCTAGAAACTACCACAAACTTTTTTTCTGAGGAAACAAGAAACTAGCTCGATTGTTGCGTGCTTTGATTTTGATTAGTGAGTGCCGGGTTTGTGACACCGGTGGATGATGAAGATTGGTAAACTTGCAAGAGAGCTTATGCTCCTACTGTCCGTACAAGCTCATTACAGTAGAACCCTATCGGTTGAATCAAGGAGACTGAGCTGCGCATGGAAATCAAGCGCAAATAGGGGGTAGGGGGGGGGGGGGGGGGCGTTGTCGTCGTCAGTTGAGCGTACGATCATGCCTAGTACTGCGAATCAGAAGATGTCAATACTCTTACTCCCTCAGTCCCTTATTAAACATTGTTTTGGGTTTCTAACTTTCTATACCGTAACTTTGACTAAATTTATACAAAATACGTGTAACATTTGTGTCTCCAAATACATTTATTAAAAAACTAGATTAAAAAGATCTATCTAATGATATAAATTATGTATCATAAATTTTATTAGTTTTTTATATAAAATTAATCTAAGTTATTTCTCGAGAAGTGAAAAAGACAGTTATTTAGGGGTTTACGGCGTAATGGCAAAGGCCATTGGTTTGGGGGCTCCCACCCAGGGTTCAAATCCTGGGCGCGACACTTTATTCTGGATTTATTCCAGATTTTCCGGCGCTATGCATTAAGTGGTAGGCGACGTTCCCGTCGACAGCGAGGCGCCTGTGGTGACTTCGTGAACTTCAAGATTTGCCGGCTCAGTCCTTCGAAGGTGCTCATAGGGGTAGGGTTTGCGTGCGTGTGTTCGTAGGGGCGAGTGTGCGTGCGTGTTGAGTGTCTGCGTTGTACTGTGTACTCTCAAAAAAAAAAAGCTTACGTTCGTTTGCGCTGCGTGTTTCTGCTAGACTGGACACGTGTGTTTAGATGTAGGAAGTATGGTTACGAAAGCGACTTCAATACACCCCAGTTCAGGCTCAACTCCTTTAATATAAATATGTTCGATACCGCACGTGTCCTAGGTTGTGACGGTTTATATACTCTCTCTGTCGCACGAAATAGTGACATCCCCGTGACGGTGCAACATTCCTTTGTTAGTTTATCCACAGCCTTCCCTCATAGGCTTTACAAACACACTGAAACCAAGGTCTTGCCAAACAGTCTGACAAATGTCATGCTTTGTGTTGTGCTTTTTGATGAAATTCGTGTGCAACTCATGTAAAATTCTTGCTGCATACCTCCAATCTTGTTCATCCATCGTTGATCGCCGTATCTTTTCATGACATCATGTTTAACCAAATATATCATATGCAATCGAGTAGGGATGGAAGTGATCAAGGCGAGCTAATGTCTTGTTCGGCTGATAAGCCGATTGATGTTGTTTTCGATGGTTTTGTTGTGAGAGAAAAATATTGTACCATGACGGATAAGCCAAGCGAACAGGGCGTAAACTTACAGGATTTTGTTTGATTGGACAAAGAAATAGCGTGTAAGGCCAGTCTCAATGCAAGTTTAATTTAAGTTTCATTTGTATTAAATAGTTTGCCACATAGGCATTTTTTATGACATGACAGTGTATTTAGAAAGAGAGAAGAAATGAGTTTCATCTAGATGAACTCTCTCGGCACGAATACCAACTCTCAATGAGTCGTGGAATTAAATGTCTATGAAACTATAGAATAAAACTTTACATTGAGGAAGGATGTTTCATCCAAGTTTCATTTAATTTGACAGTCTTAAAAACAACACTACGACGCTATGCACTAAGACTAGCCTAAGGCAAGTCTTAATGGGGATGTCATTTGAGTTTTATTCATATTAAATATGTTGCCACATAGGCATTTTTTATGACATGACAGTGTATTTAAGAAGAGAGAGGAGAAATGAGTGTCATGTGGATGACACTCTCTTGACACGAATACCAACTTTCTATGAGTCATGGAATTAAATGTCCATGAAACTATAGAATGAAACTCTCCACTGAAAGTGGGTGTTTCATCTGAGTTTTATTTCATTTTGTATGACATGACAGTCTTGGAAACAACGTCATGAAACTCTTCATTGAGACTGACCTAATAATCATTTATCGAACGGGGTGGCGTTGGACAGTCAGCTCGGATACCTAGCTTATCGCAAATAGAGGTCGTTCTGGAGTTTATCTGGACGATGCTGCCTCTTGCGCTCGGGCTGTGCCGCACCCGTTAATGCTCGCTGCTCACGCCACTGCATGCAAAATATGCTCACTTTGGTTCCCGCGCCCCGCTGCAATAAAAAATATGGGAGGCTGCCAAGAATTGAATGGGCAACCTCTTGCCTCGGGCTGTGCAAGCATGACCACTCCAGCTATAAACTATTGTAGTAAGGTCAGTTTCAATGGACATTTTATGGGGTTTCAAGACATTTAATGAGATGTCAAAATCAACAAATTTGATGATATAGCGCCGTAATTATGAGGAGAGGAGATCATCGTTTCATCCGGATGAAACGTTTGTGTGGCGTTTCAATGTCTTGGAAAGCGGGTGAAACATGCATTGAGGCACAATCGTTTCATCCGAAGCTTTCTTCCCTGATCTGTTGTGGCTCCCAATTCTTTAGTACGTGCTGTTGAAAGCAAATTTCATACGTGACTACAAAAAGCATGACACGTCCGATCACAAAGCCATCTACTGCATTAATGCTATGATATTTCTGTAAAACCGTGAGATGAAATTATGTGTTGAGAGGGTAAGTTTTGTTCACTAATTCTGGTTTTTAAAGCTGACGTGTCACTCTTGTAAATAGTGCTATGAAATAGCCATTGTGACGGGCCTAAATATAGCAACCGCAGCAGTATTTAATAAAGGTAGAAAAGAAAAAATACCCTCTAATTAATCACTCATTGTGATATGGAGGGAGCACTAATTAACAATGCAAAGTGGTGGCGCTATTAATCATTACAGTAGAAAAGGCGCTGAACCAAACATCATCAGATTAGGTAGCTAAGCATCTTGAACTCTTTCAGACATCCAACTTGAAGTAGTATAAGGTTAGTCTTCTTTGTAGAACGTATGTATAAACACGCTAACCTTTTAGAATATTCTAATATACACGACATATTTAGTATCTTTTTGCTGACTGATTCCTGACAAATAAACTGTCTGTGTCGTGACGTAGCGGATATTCTTTAGCCTTCAATGTTTCTTTAATTTAAAAAAGAAAAGTCAGCGCATTGAAGTGTATAGTAAAAAATGGATAAATAAGCAGATAAGTACAAAAAGGAAAACATATAACAACAATAGCCCACAATCGCCAACACAATAATGTTAGTGGCCTCACAGTGGGCATCTAGGTACACTATTGAAACAATGTTGCACCTAAGGACCAAACAGATAGCATGTCCTATTTTCATGACTATTTTCCCAAAAAACTCCTCCCAAGTGCCAGGGTTATATTGATATTGCCACAATTTGCTAAGATCCTTGATCCCCTTAAAACTTATTTGCTATATGTCCATGTTAACCCATCTATGAGATGATCCTGGGATGTTGCATGCCCAGAAGTACAAGCTTTTTAGTCCAAACATGTTACTGGACTTGGAGTTACTTCATTGGCAACCAGCTTACTATCCTTCAGGAACTCATCAATAGTCTTGTTGACTATGCTATCTCTGGCCTAAATATAAGCAGTTGAAGAAGATCTCAGGAATACTTTCTAGACAGATAAGTTTATCAGAATCCATGAGAAAAGAAAGCAAGCTTACCTTTACTCCAATGGCAAGCGCTGTTTTGACATTCACCACGTGACCTAACCTTAGTGAGCCTCCCTTGTTGTCCTTCACGCACAACACTGGTACCTGCCTTGTAGATGCTAGTGTTGGTATGTGTTTTGTTAACCATTTGGGGTTGCAGTCAGCAGCTACAAGGACAGCCTGCAATGTTGCATTATTAATAAGATAAGAAGTATTTGTCAGTTTAGTGTTTGTCACAAAAACTGTGGTCAACGATATATGCGACACTTGAAATTGCCCTTTTCCTTTGCTCTAGATTGAACATGATCAACATGTATCCTTAAATGACCCATTTTATTGTTGCGTATGGAGCTGATAGAGAATAAGCTATACGTACGTGGTAAAATAAAACAGTATAAATGATTTTATTTGCACTTTGGAGAAGGCTTTATATCACAGTGACGACAAAAGATAGGTTGGAAGTGGCCAAAGTTCAAGAAAAAATTACATGATATCTTTTTCTTTGATAAAACAACGGCACAGTATACTGCAGTTAGTCCAGCACATGGTGTGACTAAGAAGCTATTTCCTTCCACCTAACACCGACACACAATGGAAATAAAATCCCACTTTAACATAGCACTATAGAGGTACACCAGCATCAAACTAGGAAAGAAAAAATAACATGCAATGGCACCAATTAATAATAAATGAGTTGATAAGAAATGACTTATCACCAACCGGCTAATGGTCTACTCGCTCTCACATGATTCTACATTGACCGAGTCGGGGTTTTTTAGTGGGCAGCAACAGGCAAGAGACATAAAAAAAAAACAGCGCGTGTAAACATGTGCGGATGTGCCGCAAGCACGACTGCACGAGGAAACAAACTTGATACGACTATATACTCCGTCCTCCGTAACCGTAGGCTGGAAGTCACTGCAAACCCGGCCAAATCGCTCTCCTAGTCCTAGACCTGCCTACTGCTACATCATTGTTTTGTTTTGTCTATTCATATGCTCGATCCATTTTAAATTATAAAAAAAATTGAAAGTTAAAACATCTTAAGTTTAATAAAAATTTAGAAAAAAAACTAAAACAATAATAATAAATAGAAATTCTATCAAAATATAGTTGATAAAGAATAATAATATTTAGTTAGTATTATAAATATTATTATATAAATTTGGTTAAAATTTGATATGTTTTAACTTTTCAAGATTTTTAAAATAACTTTAATTCAAGAGGCGTAACCGATCGACAACGCTCTGGGTGCCAATAGAGTTGTCAAGTGACACGACGGGGAGCAGGACAGCGGCAGCTACGAGCCTAGGATAGGACCGCGAGTACAGTACTCGATCGGGTGCCCCTGGTGCTGGTGATTTTTTGGCTGATAATTAAGCTGGGTTGTGAGCGAAAAAGTCGATGGATTACTGCTAGTAAGTGCGTGTGCACGTGGATTACTATTCTTCCGCACGATTTCGTTGCGCCCAGCGTTCGTCACATCACACGTACGTACGGCCTCCTTCTAGAAACATTCATCCGTGGCACAAACAAGTAGTACTTGAAGTACGTATACTTCCCTGTTCGAAAAGAAAGAGAATATATAGAGAAGAAAAAAAGATCCTGCCCTGTTTGACACGAAATGGGTTGGACTGAGCTAGAGCTAGCGAAATCCAGACCAAAAGGCCCTCATCAATCGGTGCAAGCGGCTTCCTCCTCCGCCGCCGCCCCTCGTGTTTGCGCCGTAAGACTGGCAAGTGCTTCACCGTTGCCTGCCAGTGCCAGGAGACCCAGAGGGCCACTTCACCTCAACGCCAATGAGCCCGAATCGCTTCACCTTGACGATTTGAACGTTTCCTGCTCACGGTCACGGGGATTTGATTTGAATACAACTACTGCCAACGTAGTATAACCACGGATGGCGGCACCGGACTAAAACGTGATGATGATGGGAATCCGTCATCACCCGACACGGATTCCAAGGAGTCCAGCCCGACACGGCTTGTTGCGCAAATATCATCTTCTCCATGGACCACGGCAATGTGGACGGCCGGGCCCCAGCGCCAGCGGAGAACGCCCGCCCGTTGTCTCACGACGAGTCCACCGCCAGCCGCGCGCGGCTGCGTTTGCGTGCCTTCCGAGACTGTCGACGGCGATTGGGTTGGGGAGGTCAAACCTGCCGAGAAACGCGCTACAAATACCTGCTCCGCCCCCGGCTCACTCTTCACCATTCCACACGAAACAGACGCGAGCAGCTTCTCCGTCCCAAGTCTCGTCAATCCAGCTAGCTGTAGTCTCGGTCCGAAAGGAAAAAAAATCTCCAACGTACTGTACTCGAGCACTGCAGGCTCCATCGATCGAGCTGACCTGCTAACCAGTGACCGCGAGCCATGGGTGTGGCCTGGATGGTGGCTGCGGCCGTGGCGTCGGTGCTAGCGTCGTGGGCGTTCAACGCGCTGGTGCACCTCGTGTGGCGCCCCTACGCCATCACCCGGAGGCTGCGCGCGCAGGGCGTGCGCGGGCCGGCCTACCGCTTCCTCACCGGGAACCTCGGCGAGATGAAGCGGCTCCGCGCCGAGGGCGCCGCCGTCACGCTACACGTCGGCGACCACGACTTCATCCCCATGGTGCAGCCGCACCACCGCAAGTGGATCGCGCTTTACGGTAAGTACCTACCTGCGTGACGCTGACGCATCCATCGCTAGCTGCATCAGTTGCTGACGACGACGCTCTTGCTTGTTCTGCTTCTTGCTGCAGGCCGGATGTTCGTGTACTGGACCGGTGCGAAGCCGAACGTGTGCGTGGCGGACGTGAACGTGGTGAGGCAAGTGCTCTTCGACCGCACTGGACTCTACCCCAAGAACCTCATGAACCCGCACCTCACTCGTCTGCTCGGCAAGGGCCTCGTCCTCACCGACGGCGACGAATGGAAGCGCCACCGCAAGGTCGTGCACCCGGCCTTCAACATGGACAAGCTCAAGATGATGACGGCCACCATGTCCGGCTGCGCTCTGTCCATGATGTCCGAGTGGGAGGCGAAGAGTGGCGACAGGGATGATCCGGTGGAGGTCGAGCTGAGCAGCCGGTTCGAGGAGCTCACCGCCGACGTCATCTCGCACACGGCGTTCGGGAGCAGCTACGAGGAAGGGAAACGGGTGTTCCTGGCGCAGAGGGAGCTCCAGTTCCTTGCCTTCTCCACTTTCTTCAACGTCCAGATCCCACTATTCAGGTACCTCCCGACCGAGAAGAACCGCAGGACATGGAAGCTGGACAGGCAGGTGCGGGGCATGCTCATGGGCATCATCAAGACACGCCTCGCCAACAAGGACGACACCGCCGGCGGGTACGGAGACGACCTGCTCGGGATCATGCTGGAGGCGTGCGCGCCGGAGCACGGCGAGACGACGCCGGTGCTGAGCATGGACGAGATCATCGACGAGTGCAAGACCTTCTTCTTCGCCGGGCACGACACCACTTCGCACCTCCTCACCTGGGCCGCGTTCCTTCTCAGCACGCACCCGGAGTGGCAGGACAGGCTCCGGGAGGAGGTCCGGCAGGAGTGCGGCAACGACGAGGTCCCCACCGGCGACGCGCTCAACAAGCTCGGTCTGGTGAACATGTTCCTGCTGGAGACGCTGCGGCTGTACGGCCCGGTGTCCCTGATCCAGAGGAAGGCGGGATCGGACCTCGACCTCGGCGGCATCCGGGTACCGGAGGGCGCGATCCTCACCATCCCTATCGCGACGATCCACCGCGACAAGGAGGTCTGGGGCGACGACGCCGGTGAGTTCAAGCCGGAGAGGTTCCAGAACGGGGTGGCGAGAGCCGGGAAGCACCCCAATGCGCTGCTATCCTTCTCCGGTGGGCCGAGGTCATGCATTGGGCAAAACTTTGCGATGATCGAGGCTAAGGCTGTGGTCGCCATGATTCTACAGAGGTTTGTGCTCAAGTTGTCCCCCAGATACGTCCACGCGCCCACGGATGTGATCACCCTACGGCCCAGACATGGGCTCCCCATGCTCCTCAAGCGCTTGTAGGTTTCTTGGGGCGCGCCAGATGTGAATGTGATAGATTATACGTATTCATCTTTTTTGTTCTTTTGTGAGGAAAATAAAGCATGTTTATATAACCCCCAGCAACAATTTTCTCGACACACGCTGGCACATTAAAACGGTGCTATCGATTTTGATAGCTGCCACAGGACCGAACTAGCGGTGCACTCATATGTCTATGTCAATGTTAGTTAATAAGTACTCACTATTAAATTACTCTCCCTATGAGAGAAAAAAGCAGCAACACACCTGTCCCATGTTCGTTTTAATCAGGAGCTAGCGTTTCACCTATTCCTCGCTGCCACGTCAATACGGCTCAGATCTACTGAGCAACGGAGTGAACCACATCTACTACCGTCCGATCCTCATTTCACGTAAAAAGATTAATCTAAAGATAGTATTATAGAACTATAGACTCTACCGGTCTTATATGTTAGTCTAATTCACCCTAAACAATTAAATTGAGAATAAATCCTTCATAACATCTTATTAATATGCATATGGGCCACAATAGGACAAATTTTAAACCGGATCAGATGTCATATACAACCCCCCACCCCCACCACCGCTCTCATTGACTCAAAACACCCACAACTAGGCAAACGATGACTATATATGTTTCCTCTTAGCACACGTACCTGTGCGTCCAATGATGGCACATGTACCATGTCGTCTGGGTCAGTAACAACCAGGAACGTTCTCTCAGCACACTAGTTTTTCTACAATTCCATCGGGACCGATCATTCATGTCTTGGACATCGCGCCACCTCATTCCATATCTTCAAGCGGACCGTGGGCCGGTCTAGACCCACGACGAGTAGTCAGTCTTGTGAGGAACCCTTGGGATCCTGCTCCGTCAGTTAGTATTTGTAAACAAATTTAGAGAAACTACTTTAAATAATTTTTCATTAAGGCAGAGGTAGAAAATTTTAATTGTAGACTTAGAGGTAATTTTACATATTTTTCATGATGGCATATTACTATTGGATCTATTATAAAGACCCAATGATTATTATCAGCAATAATGATGTTAAATTATACCAAATTAATGGCTATTTTTTTGTTTATTCTGAGAGTTTATATGTTTATTAATGTTTTTTCATAATCCATCTTGTGTTGAAGGCCTCAGTTGTAATGGCAAGATAAGATACTTGAATAATTGGCGCATGGTAAATTTTGAATCAAGATTGTTCAATCCAAGTAATAATCTAGCTAAACATTTACATATATGGTGGAATTGGAGTATACCAGCCACCAAGCAAACAAAACTGGGACATACTACATTAATGGAAGGTACAATATAGATACAAGTAGCAAAAGGAAAGGAAATATAAACTACAAATACAATACACTCCCATGTCACGTCTAGTGCGCACCATGAAACCTACAGGCGCCTGAGGAGCATGGGGAGGCCGTGCCTTGGGCGCAGGGTGATCACGTCCATGGGCGCGTGGACGTATTTGGGGGACAGCTCAAGCGCGAACCTCTGCAGGATCATGGCGACCACAGCTTTGGCCTCGATCATCGCGAAGTTCTGACCGATGCACGACCTTGGCCCGCTGGAGAAGGACAACAGCGCGTTGGGGTATTTGGCCGCCCTGGTCACCCCGTTCTCGAACCTCTCCGGCTTGAACTCGCCGGCGTCGTCGCCCCAGACCTCCTTGTCGCGGTGGATCGTCGCGATTGGGATGGTGAGCATCGCGCCCTCGGGTACCCGAACGCCGCCGAGGTCGAGGTCTGATCTCGTCTTCCGGCTGATGAGGGACACCGGGGCGTAGAGCCGCAGCGTCTCCAGAAGGAACATGTTGACTAGCTTGAGCTTGCTGAGCGCGTCGCCGGTGGGGACCTCGTCGACGCACTCCCGCCGGACCTCCTCCCGGAGCCTGTCCTGCCACTCCGGGTGCGTGCTGAGAAGGAACGCGGCCCAAGTGAGCAGGTGCGAAGTGGTGTCGTGGCCGGCGAAGAAGAAGGTCTTGCACTCGTCGATGATCTCGTCCATGCTCAGCACCGGCGTCTCGCCGTGCTCCGGCGCGCACGCCTCCAGCATGATCCCGAGCAGGTCGTTCCCGTAGCCGACGGTGTCCTTGCTGGCGAGGCGGGCCTTGATGATGTCCATGAGCATGCTCCTCACCTGCTTGTCCAGCTTCCATGTCCTACGGTTCTTGTCGGTCGGGAGGTACTCGAGGGCTGGGATCTGGACCTTGAAGAAAGTGGAGAAGGCGATGTACTGGAGCTCCCTCTGCGCCAGGAAGACCCGTTTCCCTTCCTCGAAGCTGCTCCCGAACGCCGTGTGCGATATGACGTCGGCGGTGAGCTCCTCGAAGCGGCGGCTCAGCTCGATCTCCACGCCGTGGCCGCCGCCCTTCTCCAGCTGCGCCTCCCACTCGGACATCATGGAGCGAGCACAGTCGGACATGGTGGCCGTCATCATCTTAAGCTTGTCCATGTTGAAGGCCGGGTGCACGACCTTGCGGTGGCGCTTCCATTCGTCGCCGTCGGTGAGGACGAGGCCCTTGCCGAGCAGGCGGGTGACGTGCGGGTTCAAGAGGTTCTTGGGGTAGAGGCCGGTGCGGTCGAAGAGCACCTGCCTCACCACGTCCACGTCCGCCACGCACACGTTCGGCCTCGCGCCGGTCCAGTACACGAACGTCCGGCCTGCAGCAGAACAAGCAAGAGCGTCGTCGTCAGCAACTGATGCAGCTAGCGATGGATGCGTCAGCGTCACGCAGGTAGGTACGTACCGTAGAGCGCGATCCACTTGCGGTGGTGCGGCTGCACCATGGGGATGAAGTCGTGGTCGTCGACGTCCAGCTTGATGGCGGCGCCCTCGCCGAGGAGCTGCTTGATCTCGCCGAGGCTCCCGGTGAAGAACCTGTAGGCCGGCCCGCGCACGCCCTGCGCGCGGAACCTCCGGGTGATGGCGTAGGGGCGCCAGACGAGCTGCACCAGCGCGTTGAACGCCCACGACGCCAGCACCGCCGCGACCGTTGCCGCCACCATCCAGGCCACTCCCATGGCTCGCGGTCACTGTCTCTCTTCGGCGAGCTGCTGCTGCTGCTGCCGCCTGTCAGTCACTGTCAGATCGGGTCCGCACGTACGGTTGAGTAGGAAATCTTTCTGCTAGAAAGATCGCTTGGTTTTCTTGCTGGGTTGAAATGGAAAGAGAGCTGGTTGGTTGGCACTTGGGATCGGAGGTGAGAGATTTGTTTTGTGAGGAATGAATGAATGCTGAGGATGGTGGAGTCTGCTGCTATTTATACCGTGTCTGTTGGTTTGACCTTTGACATTTCTAGTCGCCGAGCAAATTGGTGGGCACGCGAGGGTTGCGGTTGACTGCTGAGATCAGTGATGATGTCACTCAATCTTGTCCGGGTGTGCACCAGCTCTTGTGGTGTGAACGGTCAACGGTGTGCTTTTGCAGGAGAAGCCGCGTCGGCCTTGCGGTTTCTCGAAGACCAAGCCGTCTCAAATGGTATTAGTTTTTTTAGATAATGGATATATTTCATACCCGGTTTCATCTACCAACAAGTAGAATCAGGTCAAATTATTACAACAGAGAAAAGTAAAACAAAGGAACTGACAGAGGGGAAAAAATATCCCAACAAGGAACTCTAGTAGTCCTACGCGACAAATAATTTGCTCCGTGATATCGACTCCACAAGAGTATGACCACCAACGTCGAGACAATCCCGCAACACACGTCTCTCAGACCTAATAAGGGTACTGAAAGATCGTTGGACACCGACCACCTTGAAGACACTGGATGTTGTATTCTGGCAACATCACGAAGCACGTGGTGTATATGCAGAGGAGTCACCAACTCGTTGCCGGCACCAAAGCCGACAACCCAAGGAATCTTCCAAGTGCGACGTCTCCAACGAGAAAATAACATCCGCAAACGTCATCATCGCCCCGCCAGAAAATTGGACATGGGTTTTCACCCGGGAAGATCCGCAAGAAAAACGACGCTTCCAGCAAGGAAAGTGGCGCCCACGGGTGTTACCGCCATCGAAACATGGTAGTACCGTCATTGTCCATCAATTGCTGAACTGTTACGCCATTGATTGCCGCCTTCGTCTTGATCTGACCGTCATCGTACACGCCTAGGCCGGCTGCCACCCTTGCACGAGTAAGGCCGCCGATGCCCAGACACCCGACGGCTCTTGCTCCACCAAATCCGCCTTCGGCGGCGGCGCGGCGAATCGCCGATCGCGCGGAGGCCGGTCCGATTTTTGCAGACTCCACCAGATCAGGTCGCGAAGGACCAAATCAGCCGAGCTGCAAACAGATCCGCTGCCCACGCAGGCGAGCGCCACCGCCGGCCGCCTAGCTTCGCCCCTCCTCCGTCGCGCCAGAGACAGGGTCTGCCCCAGCTGGCAGCAAGCAGATCCGGTCGTGGGAGGCCGGGATCCGGTGGCCTTGCGGCCCAGCAACCCCAGCTCGCCAGAGACGGCGATGGGGAGGGGGGAGGTCGAGGACGGGCCGCAGCCGCCGCGCACGGCCGCCCCAGCTCGCCGGAGACGGAGATGAGGAGGGGGGAGGTTGAGAACGAGCCGCAGCCGCCGCACACCGACGGGCGACGACGGCGGCGCAGAGGGTTTGCCCCCGAGTCACCCGTTCGGGGGAGGTCCGTCGCGCGAGAGGAGACCCCGCCGCCGCCATCCCGACGGCCTGCTCCGGCGGCGGCGCGGAGGGTGGGGGCGGGGTTTGGCCGCCACCCGAGTCGTCCACGGGGAGCGACGCGGGGGGCCTGAACCGGAAAGATCCTTATGCCCAAACATCTTATGCCCAAACATGTGTTCAATCCTGTTAGTATTAGATTGTCTCGTCACGTTTCAGTTTCGTAATTAAAATTATATGAATCGTGCAAACACTTCAAGTTCACAGCGTATCATACTTGAATGAAGTAGATATAAAACAACACTCGCACGTGCAGCTTCAGTCCTTCATTCGACGAGAAGTTATGATAGTAGTTGATAAATTTTTTTACGTAAAATCATTTTGTCATACGAAACTACGTTTCAATTTTAAAATTTTAAAATTCAAAATTTATAAACTCCTTTGGATAGAAAAACTTTCTAAACGAAAAGTGTAGATCACGAAAAGTTATGAAACTTTATAGTTAACAATTTTTTCATTTGAATTCGTTCAATGTCTTAAACAAGTAATTTACACTCTGTTTGATATAATACATGGGATGGTGCATGACCGATAGCGCTTAGTCTGTTCTCTTGGCTTTTCAGTCGGCTTAAATTCAGTCAGAACGGTGTTTTTCTCTCAAAAAAATCAGCCAACAATACATAATTCTGTCAGAACAGTGTATAATCCTGCCAAACGAACAGGTTGTATCTTGTACTTCGGTCCTTCCTGTGATCCTGTATTTTCCGCCCTTCTAGAAACAAATATAGGCGTGACAAAAAAAAAGGTCCTTTAAGATTCTTGAAAAATCTATGCACGCGTCACTACGGGTGAAGGACTCAGCCCCTGGGTCAGTGCTGTTGCCTTGACACGCAAGCTGCAAGCAGGTTCCTTTATCCTCCCTAGCTCAGAACGTGCCCGAGAGGTGTGTGGTATATCGATTTTTTTTTAGCATCAATGACAGGTGCTCTGCCTTTTCATTTGGTAGATAGGAGCATAAAAACCGAGTTTGTCTATACGTCACTTATGTGTTTCATTGGCTTTCAACACACGAATTTTTTTAGCCATTGAATGAAGATCTAGCGGTCAGCACTCTTCTTCTACCTCCAGACGGCGGACAGCAGGAGCTCCCCCGCCGCCGACCACCTCCCCGCCGCGGGCGTTAGGGTTCGTCGGCCGGAACCCTAGCACCCGCGGCGACCGCCCTCTTCCCCTCACCCCCACCGCCGCCATCTTCTCCAACTCCGGCGAGCTTCCCCCGCCCCGGCCTGGCCCGACCGCCACTACCGCCGCCAGCTTCTCCTAAACCGCCCATCGACCATCCCCACCGCCTGACCTACCTACCTCCCCCGGCCGGCCGGCCATCTATACCCCACCGGAGTTGGAGAAGAAGGGGGTGGAGCTCGCCGGAACCCTAGAAGAAGACACAGGAGAGGGCGCGCGGCCGGCGGGCGCGGGGGCGCGGGGGCGGCGCGAGCGCGTCGACGGCGGGATGGGCCGGGCCGGGCGGCGGCGCGAGCTCCAGCAGAACAGGTCGGGAAGGAGAGGAGTAGGAGAGAAAAGAATTCGTGTATTCCAACACACGTGTGTTGGTTAGCATTCCTAAAAAAAATACAAGGAAGAAGTACAGTAAGCCAGGAAAAGAAGAACATGAGAGACAAAGCCGAGAGGAATGAAAGGAAGAAAAAATAAAGAAAGAAAAGAAGTCACCAACAGAAGCTTATTCCCCCCAAGCCTGATGAACTGCGTGAAAGTCTTCTTTGATTGCCTCCAGCAGCTGTTCTGCAGTTCGGGCTCTATTCTCAAACACTCTTTTGCATCTTTCTTTCCACAAATTCCAAGTTGTGTAGATGATGATTGACTGATTGTTGCTCGCTGGTTCTGCGCGTTGCCTCTTCCTGGGTTCAGCTGAAGCCACCAGTCAGTGATCTTCATTACATTTTGGTTTAGCTGCAGCTCTTGGTGTCCAGACCAGTCTTCCACTCCTTGCCAGATCAGTTTCGCGAATGAACAGTTGACAATCATGTGTGAGTGTGATTCCTGCATGGTGTAGCATAATTTGCAAACTGGATTTGCCTGACCCTCCTGCTTGATTATCCTGTCTGCCGTCGGCAATTTTCTTTGTAGCAGAAGCCAAATGAAGAAGCGACACTTTGGTTCAGCCCGGAATTTCCAGACACTCCTCCAATCAAGTTCTGAGAAAGCACCGAAGAATTGGGCGTCATATGCCGAACTGGCAGAGTACTGACCTGATGTTCCAAGTCTCCAAGCACACACATCCTCCTATGGCGTTAACTGAACTTCTTGTATTTGGGACCATAGATCGACGAATTGATGAAGTTCTCTGTCTGTGTGGATGCGATTTAATCCGCGCATCCATCTTCTCCCTTGCAGCGCTGTTACAACCGTTGCTCTGGTTCTTCTCCCTTGAATACGGTCGGAACAGGTAGGCTTCGAAATTGCCGAACGAAACTACTTCTTAATTTTTTTTCCTCAACACCAATGGCTCCGGTTCTGTTTGATCAGAGGACATATTGATGCATGCGGGAATATGCACCTGACGACGTTCGCCTTTGTGCCGTATATAACGAGAAAACCGCAGGAGAGCCAACAAAGCCAAGTGTCTCGATCTGTTGCTCTTGTTACTTGCACGTACGTACTACAGACGAACTCCTATCTCCATTTCACACTGAGAGTTCACAACTCGACCCACTCACCACCTGTCTGGATTGCAGCTCCTTATTTATGCCTTGTTTAGTTTATAAGTTAGGTGATTTAAAACCAGTAACTTAGAACAAGTATTATGGTGGGCTGTAAGAAGGCTAGATGCAGAGATAGATGAGAGAGGAGATAAGATGAGAGAGAGGAGAGGTGGGATGAAAACCAGTGACTTAGAACAAGTATTATGGTGGGTTGTAAGAAGGCTAGATGCAGAGATGGATGAGAGAGGAGATGAGATGAGAGAGAGGAGAGGTGGGTTATAAGCTTTCAGCCAGCTTGGACACAAAAACCAAAAAACTCTGTGAGATAGACATGTGGGCCATGTATTAATGAAGTAGAGTGCACTATTGTATGGGTGGGCTGGGAGAAGGCTGTAAGGAACCTTACAGCCTACTTGTGGGCTGTTCTATAATACTTGCTCTTATAAGTCATGTCTGTTTGGTTTCTAATGACTTATAAATCATACATGATATGGTTAGAGTGTGGTTCCCAAAAAAAATGTGACCCTCATTTTAAAAATAAGATGACTTATAAGTTTTAAGTTGAGGTGGAACAACTTATGACATATAATTACGGTGACTTATAAACTAGGAGTGTTTGGCAAAATAAGTCACTTATAAGTACGTTACTTACTAGTGGCTGCCACGTGCCCCTGCGCGCGTAGTGTTTTGGTTTAATAAAATTTTGTAATCCATGTTTTTAGTGTAATTATATAGTGAAATTCTAGTAATATTTTATATTAGCATAAAAACATCAGTAGAGTCTAGCATTAGGTGGTACTTAGTGATGGGATAGGTTTTAGTACTCCATATATTTTAAATGATAAGTTATTCTAATAATTTTAAAGAGTAAAAACATCTTGTCGGGTACGAAGGTAAGGGGTACCCTAAGCCCTTCGATAAATTAACGCTAAACATAGCAACCGTTTTTAAGGCAAGGATCAGCCTACTGTTCGGTAAGACGCGGCCCATCAATCGAGGGCCCCCGCTACACCGACTGCGGAAACCAGCCACTGGCCCGGCTCTACCTCGACGACGGACGAGGGGTCGGACGAACGACCCCCCGGCTCCACCTCGACGACGGACGAGGGGTCGAACGAACGACCCCCCGACCTCTACCTCGACGACGGACGAGGGGTCGGACGAACGACCCCCCGGCTCCACCTCGACGACGGACGAGGGGTCGAACGAACGACCCCCCGACCTCCACCTCGACGACGGACGAGGGGTCGAACGAACGACCCCCCGACCTCTACCTCGACTTCGACCTCCTCAACCTGTCGACGCCTCGACCTTCCAAGCGCCGTCGACGGACGAGGGCTCGATTAACCCAACCACTCCGGCATGGGTAAAAGTAGACCCACCTGACGACATGGGCGCCTGCGTCCACTGTCAAATCCGCCGACTCCCCGTCCAGTCCCCGACTCCCGTCAACTGTGCCGCCACTGCCGCCACTACGCGAGTACGGACTTCTACAGTACCCCTCGGAAAGTGAACAGTGCGACCCTCGACGACGACTTCGGGAACGTGACGGAGTCATACGGGGCTCGACCTCCCCCTCGACCGGGGGCTCGACCCCTCCCCTTCAACAACTCCGGTACGGAAGACGTCCCATCCGCCCCCTCCCACTTCGGCCGTGGGACTCGCGCCCGCCTGCGGACACTGCACTGCGACGACTTCTACTGATGCCACGACCGGGGACGCCTGAAGGACGGGAAGACCACGCCGCCACAGTGCTCGATGTCTCTTCGCCAGCACTGTGTCGTGGATGCGCCACCCATACTTCTACTGTTAGGACCCTGTACCCTCGAGTCTCCCCCTTTGGTCTATAAAAGGGGGACGCCGAGGTAGAGTGGGGGGACTTCTTCTCTTTCCCGATTTCAAGAGGAGGTTGGGGTCTCTCTCGGTCGGTTCCCACTTCATCTAGGACTCTGATCCGACTTTGGTTCTCAGGGACCCTATACCACGCCTCACACACACACCGCGCCGCTCGATCGACCCCTCGGGTGGCCGACTCCGTGTAACACTGCTTGTACCCCCCTGTACGAGCACGCTTTGGGTGCGAGATAATACAAGTCATCCTCCCCCCGCTGGACGTAGGGCCTTCTTGCCCGAACCAGGATAAATCTTGTGTCCATCTTGCATCACGTCTGAGAGAGGGAGCACGCGATATACAAATTTACTCGTTGGTGGTCTTGACCCCCGGGTCATAACACCGACAGTTGGCGCGCCAGGTAGGGGGATTCGCGTGTCGATCAACTCCGAACTACTCTCTCAGATGGATCCCACCATCCCACCGTTCTCGTTCAACACCGTCATCTGGTTCGACAGTCTAGGGTTCGTTTCCACGGACCAGGGCGACTTCATAGTCTTCCCCTCCGCCCGTGGCCTAGACGTCAGCGGTTCCGCTGCGCCGAAGCCACCCAGGATCAGACGACGGTCCCTCCGCTTGCGACTCTGGCCCGCGATCAGGAGGAGGTGCGAGCGGCTTCGACGCACTCGCCGTCGAGCAAATTCTGGGGTGCCGGATGCCGTTCCCTCGGTCCCGGCTGGCGACACGGCCCCCCCCTAGGGGTCCGCTTGACTCACACTTATGGGCCGAGGGCAGGCGTCTCCCCGAGTGGGACTTCGACTCTTCCACGTCATCGTCCCTGGAGGCTCCCGTGGCTTCTCCGACACCCACAACCCCGTCACCACCGCGCGACCCGTTCCCGTACGGGCTCCGCAACAGTGCCGGGCTCTACTCTGCTTTCGCAGGGCAGCGAGTACATACATATGACGAGTCTCCATGGACTCCGTCATGGGCGACGACCGATCCCGTCACCACCCCTTCTCTGGGCGATCCAGAACTACCCCGTACGTGGGGCACATTACGGCGGCGCCTGGAGGAGGAAGAAAGGGGAAGGCTCTTCCCCCACTTCTACCACGCCGACTTCGACTCGGACTCTCCCGACGAGAGTTACGACTCCACCCAGGAGTGCTTCCATCTTGACGAGCAAACCGTCCTCCAGGACGACGTCGACAACACTGCGGACACCGAAGAGGGGAGGGGGGCCAACGCCACACCACCTCGAGATGCCATTCCCCCAAGTCCCCGTAGAGCCGATCCACCCCCCGATGTCCAGATCACGCAGGTCCGAGAGCTTCTTAGCAAGCTCGAGGAGGAGCGCCTGCGTCTTCAGCAGCTCGAGCACGCCCTCGAGCGGATCGAGGGCGTCCTCAAGGTGGAGGAGCTCGCGAGCGGGCCCGGGAGGTCCACCGGCAGATCGTCGAGGAGGGGAACGCCGAACCCCGAGTATTCAACCGCGCCAGCCAGAATGTCGTAGCAGCCGCGATGCTGCTCCGCGACATGGCGGCGCCATCGACCCCCCAGGCACAACGTATCAGGGAGGAAATCCAGGGGCTACTCCAGACTGCGGCCGTCCAACAGGCGGAGAGCTCGGCCTCGAGGCGTCGAGGGGCTGCCTCTAAGCGGCAAGCAGCGCCCCCCCGACAAAATCGGGAGGCCTCTGTCCACCAGAACAAGGCGCCCCAGGGTCGGGTCGAGCCACGACTGGTTCGGGAACGCCTCATCGACGACCTCCCCCCTCGAGTGAACAATCGACGTCGATACGGCGACGCCGAGGCTCGAGGCTACAGCGCTCACCGAGGCGGGCGCTACGACAGCGACGAAGACCGATGTCGGTCTCCGGAGCCACCGGGCCCTCGAGTCTTCGGAAGAACTATCCGGCAGGCCTCCCTGCCCGTGCGCTTCCGTCCACCCACCAGCCTGATCAAATACAACGGCGAAACCGAGCCAGAGCTCTGGCTTGCCGACTTCAGGCTGGCATGCCAGCTGGGGGGAGCCAAAGATGACCTCGTCATCATCCGGCAACTCCCATTGTTCCTCTCCGACACCGCTCGAAGGTGGCTCGAGGAGCTACCCCCGGACTTGATCCAGGACTGGTCCGACCTGGTTCGGATCTTCGAGGGCAACTTCAAGGGCACCTACGAGCGCCCGGGCAACTCCTGGGATCTTCGTAGCTGCAAGCAGAAACCAGGAGAGACCCTCCGCGCCTTCACCCGCCGATTCTCGAAGCAGCGTACCGCACTGACTCACATTTCCGACCACGAGGTCATTACGGCGTTCATCGCCGGGACAACCTGCAAAGAGTTGGTGCGGGAGCTGGGGCGAAACATCCCCAGAACTGCCAACGAGCTCATGGACGTCATCGCCAACTACGCGGCTGGCGAGGAGGCCGTTGGCGCATTCTTCCAGATTCCCCCAGCGAAGGGGGAGGGCAACGCGGATAAACCCGGGGCTCGGACGATGGGCCCGCGAGAAACAAGGGGCCCAGGAGGAACAACGACGGCAACGGCGGCCGGAAGAAGAAGAAGAAGAAGAACCAACCGGGCGGGCGCAACGTCGAGCCCAACGTCCAACACGACGACGACCCCGACGACCTTGTCGCCGCAGCAGACAAGCGGAAGCCTCGAGGGCCCCCTCCCGACGGGGGTGTCTTCGACAAGATGCTGAAAGAGCCTTGCCCCTACCATATGGGGCCGGCCAACCACCGCCTCGAGGATTGCCGTATGCTTCGTAGGCACTTCGTCCCTCCTGGTCCCAAAAGAGACGACGGCAAGGAAGACCCGCCCTGTGACGTCCACGTCAGGGGCGATGTTCAAAAGGAGGCTTCCCCGAGATCCACGACTGCTACATGATCTACGGGGGACCCTCGACCCACCTCACCACGCGCCAACGCAAGAGGGAGCGTCGAGAAGTCTTTTCCGTTCAGGCCCAGGCCCCACGGTACCTCGACTGGTCCCACACGCCGATCACCTTCGATCAGGACGACCACCCCGAGCACATCCCCAACGCAGGGGTTTACCCGCTCGTCGTCGACCCGATCATCCTCAACACCCGCCTCAGCAAGGTGCTCATGGATGGGGGGAGCAGCCTCAACATCATCTACGCCGAGACCCTTGACCTCCTGGGGATCCCGAGGACCATGCTCCTGCCTAGCGTGGGGGGGGGGGGTTCCACGGAATCGTCCCGGGGAAGAAGGCACTCCCGATCGGCCGCATCAAGCTACCGGTCTGTTTCGGCGTCCCCTAGAACTTCCGAAAGGAAGAGCTGACCTTCGAGGTGGTCGCGTGGCGAGGCACCTACCACGCCATCATCGGTAGACCGGGGTACGCCAAGTTCATGGCGGTCCCGAACTACACCTACCTCAAGCTCAAGATGCCGGGGCCGTCGGGGGTCATCACCGTCGACACCTCCTACCAGCACGCATACGACTGCGACGTCGAGTGCGTGGAAAAAGCCGAAGCCCGTGAGGATTCAGCTATCCTCGCGGCCCTCGATGACTTGTCCGGAGAGATCCCCGACCCCAAGCGCCACGCTGGCAACTTCAAGCCGGCGGAAGACACGAAGACCGTCCCGCTCGATCCCGGCCTCGAGGATGGGAAGGTGCTGACGATCAGTGCCACCCTCGAGCCCAAATAGGAAGCCGTGCTCGTCGACTTTCTCCGCGCGAACGCCGATGTGTTTGCATGGAGTCCCTCGGACATGCCGGGCATCCCGAGGGAAGTCGCCGAGCACTCCTTGGACATCCGAGCCGGGTCCAAGCCGGTGAAGCAACGCCTGCGCCGCTTCGACGAGGAGAAGCGCAGGATCATCGGGGAGGAGGTCGACAAGCTTTTGAAGGCCGGATTCATCAAGGAGGTACATCATCCCGAGTGGTTAGCTAATCCCGTACTTGTAAAGAAAAAGAATAGGAAAGACAGGATGTGTGTAGACTACACCAGTTTAAATAAAGCATGTCCTAAAGTCCCTTTTCCTTTACCTCGCATCGACCAAATAGTAGATTCCACTTCGGGATGTGAAACCCTTTGCTTCCTTGATGCCTACTCCGGCTACCACCAAATAAAGATGAAGGAGTCCGATCAGCTCGCGACCTCTTTCATCACTCCCTTCGGCATGTTTTGCTACCTCACCATTCCCTTCGGCTTGCGGAACGCCGGGGCCACCTACCAGCGATGCATGCTCCACGTCTTCGGGAAACACATAGGGCCGACCGTCGAGGCCTACGTCGATGACATCGTGGTCAAGTCCAGAACCATCGGAAACCTAGTCGGAGACCTCGAGATTGCGTTTGGGTGCCTCAGGGCTAACCGCATAAAACTAAATCTTGAGAAATGTGTCTTCGGGGTCCCTCGAGGCATGCTCTTAGGGTACATAGTTTCCCAACGCGGCATCGAGGCCAATCCCGAGAAGGTAACCGCCATCACGAGGATGGGCCCACTCAAAGACCTCAAGAGCGTGCAAAGGGTTACTGGGTGCCTTGCCGCCCTCAGTCGCTTCGTCTCGAGGCTCGGAGAAAAGGCCCTACCCCTTTATCGACTCCTGAAGAAGACGGAACACTTCGCGTGGACCGCCGAAGCCGAGGAATCCCTCTCGAGGCTCAAGGCCTTGCTCACCTCGCCCCCGGTCTTGGTCCCCCCGAGGCCGGCCGAGCCCCTCCTGCTCTATGTCGCGGCGACTACGCAGGTAGTCAGCGCGGTCATAGTAGTCGAGAGGGAGGAAAAAGGACACGCCCTGCCGGTTCAGAGGCCTGTCTATTTCGTGAGCGAGGTCCTTTCCGAAACCAAGACAAGGTATCCCCACATCCAGAAGCTGTTATACGCGGTCGTCCTCACTCGGCGGAAGCTCAAACACTATTTCCTGGGTCATCCGGTCACTGTTGTTTCTTCGTTCCCCCTCGAAGAGATAATCCAGAACCGGGAGGCATCGGGAAGAATCGCCAAGTGGTCCGCCGAGCTCATGGGGGAGGCCCTCTCCTACGCCCCTCGGAAGGCTATCAAGTCTCAGGTACTGGCAGATTTCGTTGCAGAATGGACCGACACCCAACTACCCCCAGCGCAGGTTCAGAGCGAGCTCTGGGCCATGTACTTCGACGGATCACTGATGAAGACGGGAGCAGGCGCGGGTTGCTATTCGTATCACCCTCAGGGGTGCATATGCGATATGTCATCCGCCTCCACTTCCCCGCCTCCAACAACGTCGCCGAGTACGAGGCCCTCGTCAACGGCCTGCGTATCGCCATCGAGCTTAGGGTCCGACGCCTCGACGTGCGAGGGGACTCTCAGTTGGTGATCGACCAAGTGATGAAAGACTCGAGCTGCCACGATCCCAAGATGGAAGCCTACTGCAAGGAGGTCCGAAAGCTCGAGGACAAGTTTTACGGCCTTGAGCTCAACCACGTGGCCCGTCGGTACAACGAAGCTGCCGACGAACTGGCCAAAATCGCGTCTACTCGAGGGACGGTCCCCCCCCCCCCGACATCTTCTCGAGGGATCTGCACACGCCATCCGTCGACCTAGGCTCGGGGGCTCCCGCCCCCGAGCAAGGGGTCGACCCACACCCCTCGACTGATCCCCCTCAAGCGGAGGAGAGATCATGGAGATCGACGGGGCCACTGCGGCGCCAACCCCTCCGACGGATTGGCGCGCTCCTTACCTCGAGTACTTGACGCGAGGCGAACTCCCGGAAGACCGCACGGAAGCCCGTCGAGTAGCTCGACGTGCCAAAACCTACGTCTTATACGGGGATGGCCGCGAACTATATCGACGAAGTCCGTCGGGTGTACTTCAACGCTGCCTCACCCTCGAGGAGGGGAGGGCACTGCTGAAGGACCTACACTCGGGAGCTTGTGGCCACCACGCGGTGCCGAGAACGCTGGTAGGAAGTGCCTTTCGACAAGGCTTCTACTGGCCGACGGCCGTCAACGACGCCACCAAACTCGTTCGATCGTGCCAGGGATGCCAATTCTACGCCAGGCACACCCACCTACCCGCCCAAACTTTTCAAATGATACCCATAACTTGGTCGTTCGTAGTATGGGGGCTCAACATGGTCGGTCCCCTGAAAAGAACCAAGGGTGGGCACACTCACCTTCTCGTGGCTATTGACAAGTTCTCGAAGTGGATCGAGGCTCGGCCCATCGCCAACATCCAGTCTCGGCAAGCCGCGCTGTTCTTCACCGACATCATCCACCGCTTCGGGGTCCCCAACGCCATCATCACCGACAATGGCACGCAGTTCACCGGCCAAAAGTTCCTGGACTTCTGTGACGATCACCACATCAGGGTGAATTGGTCCGCAGTTGCCCACCCTCGAACTAACGGTCAGGTCGAGCGTGCCAACGGTATGGTTTTACAGGGCCTCAAGCCAAGGATCTTCGATCGGCTGAACAGACATGGAAAGAGATGGGTCGAAGAGCTGCCAGCTGTGCTATGGAGTCTCCGAACGACACCGAGTCGAGCCACGGGGTTCTCCCCGTTCTTCTTGGTCTATGGGTCCGAGGCCGTCCTCCCCACCGACCTCGAGTACGGGTCCCCTCGACTGAAAGCCTACAGCGAGCAAGCCAACACGGTAGCCCGAGAGGACTCCCTCGACCAGCTCGAGGAAGCTCGTGACATGGCCCTCTTCAAGTCGGCCCAGTACCAGCAGGCGCTACGACGCTACCACGACAAGAACGTGCGCAAAAGGGACCTCAACGTCGGCGACCTCGTTCTGCACCGTCGACAGAGCAACAAGGGGCGTCACAAGCTGACGCCACCTTGGGAGGGACCCTTCATCGTGGCGGAGGTGCTGAAGCCCGACACTTACAAACTGAAGAACGAGAAGGGCGAGCTCTTCACCAACGCGTGGAACATCGAACAGCTACGTCGCTTCTATCCTTGAGGCCCCAGGGCCTTGTACATTTCCGCATTTATGTACAAATTCTCGAATGAATAAAATGTTCTCGAAACACATTTCACGTTCGTTCGTAGCCCGAAGGTAGCCTCGACTTTGCCCGGACAAAGTCGAGCTCCCCTCGGGGGCTGGCAGAAGGGCCCCCCCTTCCTAAGTCCCCGAAAAAACCCGTACGCTGTTTCTCGAAACTCGACCCCCTCTCGTTCTTCGCCTCGAGCACGCTTCATAACTAGGTAAAGGCGCCTCGAACCCCCTAAGGGTCAAGGGTGTCGTCGAGTCAGGGACTCACCTACGCCTCAGGGCTATGGTATCCCTACTCGCCACCCCCCTTCCAGGGATAAGAGCGTGCGTCAAACACTTAAGTTCACGAGCGTCGACTCAGGCAAAGAAAGGCAGAGAGAGCTCGAGAAGTAGAAGTAACGAGACGAACCCATCCACAGCACTAAGGTAGCCTCGACTTTGCCTCAGCAAAGTCGAGCCTCCCTCGGGGGCTAACAGGGGGCACCCCCTCCTAGGTCTCTGAAAAACTCGAACGTTTTTTCAAAACTCGACTCTCCCTCTCGTTCTTTCCCTCGAGTACGCTTCTGAACTAAGTAAAGACGCCTCGAGTTCCCTAAGGGTCGAGAGTGCCGTCGAGTCAGGGACTCACCTACGCCCCAGGGCTACGGTATCCCTACTCGCCACCCCCCTTCCAAGGATAAGAGCGTGCGTCGAACACTTAGCTCGCAGGCGTCGACTTAGGCAAAGAAAAGCAGGGAAAGCTCGAAAAAATAAAATTAACTCTGTGCACATCGATCAAAATGCATTATATACAAAAAGCCCTCGGGGGCTTGGCATTGTATTGGTACAGTGGCCTAACTATTACATGGACCTTTTTGTCCAGATATGGCTCGCAGGCCCGCGACTACCCGTCGACATCTCCAGAGGGCTACTCATCCGCCGAGGGGATCACGTTAGGCTCGAAGAGTTTCGCCAGCTGGCCTCCGGGCACCTCCGCGTGGTCCATCAGCTCCTGACACCTCGCGTCGTTCTGCTCCTCGGTCAGATCCGGGTCGGTAGCGAACCCGTCGACAACGAGGTTGAAATCCACGTCGTAGAAGGAGTTGACGACCGCGAGGGCCCGCTTCACCCCAACATGCAGGGCGGCTCGGACGTTCTCCGTCACCCCCCGCGTCATGGCGTAGAAGCGGCGCAACAAGGATTCCCCCCGAGCGTCCCCCTCGAGCTCCGGCTCCGGCTCGACCGAGAGGTCGTCGCAGAAGGTGTTGATGGCGGCCGTAAGCGTCGCATTGAGGTTCGCCTCGGTGCTCAGTAGGCCCTGAAGATTGTCCAGGTCCTTGTGGGCGCGGGCATTCTCCTCCGCAAGCTCTGTCAAAACAAGCACATAACGGTCAAAACCCGAAAGCAGAAAAAGGGTCGAGGCAGGACAGACCCCGCAAACACCCGAAACACACACCTTGGGCCTGCACATCCAAGGCGGAGTAGGCCTGCTCGGCCTCCTCGAGCTGGTGGCGGACGACGTCAAGGTCGGAGGACTGGTCCCTGACTTGGGCCTCGAGACCCTCGATGGCCTTGTATGCCTCCCCGAGGGCCTCCCTCTGCTTCATCGCCACCATGTCCAGGGAAGTCGCGCGGGCCCGAGCCTTCTCCTCCGAGGTGGCCAGAGCGTCGCGCTCACGGGAGACGGCGTCGAGGTCTCCCCTCAGCCGGGTGGCCTCCTCCGCGGCCTTGCGCTGGGCCTCGACGGCGGCATCCCGCTCCTGCCCAACGGTGATGGTCGACCGAAGGGCATCATCGAGCTTCGCCTGCGCCGACGACAAGGCCTCCCGGGCTTCCTTCTGGATAGCCTCGTAGCCGGCCTTCGCATGGGCGACCCTCGACTCAGCATCCTTCTGGGTAGTCGCCGCCTCCGCCTTCGCACGAGCGGCCTCATCCCTCGCCTTCTCCAGAGAGGCGTGGAGGGTCGAGAGCTGCCCCTGTACCCGGAGAATGTACTGGGACTTCTCGTACGACCTCACCCGCAGCGACTGACAAGGATAGAAACGGAGATCGTCAGCAAACGGCAACCAGGCAATTCAAAGTACAATCTAAGGTAGAACGGAACCTACCTCCATTCCCTCGCGTATGTCCGCGGCGGCGACCTCCGCAGTGCGACGTATCGAGTGTTCGAATAAGGCTTGGTACTCCTCGACGTTCTCCCACCGTCGGAGCTCGGACTGGTCGTCGAGCGTGAGGAAGACTCGCTCAGGGTCTCGAGGGTCCGCCACCTCGAGAACCTCATGGCCCCACGCCGCGCTGCGGGCGGCGATCCTCTGCTCCATCGGCCCGGTGACGCCAATGCGCAGGTCCCCCCCTCCTTGGTAATCGGAGAGGGGCGAGGCTTCCTCCTCGGCACCACCTCACGAAGACGTCGACGGCCCCGCCAAGCCGTCGCCTCCGATGGAAGAAGATCCCGGCCGATAGGACGGCCCTGCGCGATAAAGACCTCAAAAAAGGTAAGTACCCAGCGAGATAAACCCACCGCGTCTCGAGCGAATCAAAGTGCGACTTACCTTGAGACGCCGGCCCCCCAACCTCGAGGGGAGGTCGAGCCACCTCCGGCTCCGCCCGAGGAGCCGCGATGATGGCCAGTTCCGCCGGGTCCACCAACTCGGCCACCATCTCGTCCACCTGGGCGGGGGTGGACTCCATCAGCATCCCGCCCTGTGCCGGCGCAGACGGTCCCTCGACGCGCTCGAGCTGGAGTCGAGCCTCCAGTGCCGCCAGACCCTCGGGCCAGCGCCCCGGCATCGGGTGAGCGGGGGCCTCCCACTCGTTCGCGGGGCCTTGGGGCTCGACCGCCTCCACCTCCTGGGCCGCGGCCGCCGTCGGCGGGAGCTCCGCGCCCCCCGGGGCGCCGGATGCGACCTCTCCTGACGGCCGTGTAGGCGCCGTGACCGTCGCTTCGACGGCTACCACCGCCGGCGGGTCCGCCTCCTCCGCCGTTTGGGTAGACGCCGAGGCCCCTTGTGCCTCCCCCCGCGCCGCCACCTCCGGGGCCATGGCTGCCTGTGCCGCCTCGGGGGCGACCGTCGAAGGGGGCGGGGCTGCCGGACCAACCTCGGTGGCGGCTTGCACCACAGCCCCCGTCTTTAGCTTCTTAGCAGGGGAAGGGAGCGCAGCTCCCAGCCGGCGCTTCGACCTGAAAAAGGAGCACGTGCGCGATAATAAGCATGAGTCCTCACCGACGAAAAAAGGAAAAACGCACAACTACAAACTCGACTTACCCCCTCGGAGCCCGACGCTTCGGCTCGGCGCCCGCCGGGCTAGTCGAGCTCTGGGGCACCACTGCCCGGGGGGTGGGGGTCGAGGCGGCACTCACCACCTTCTCCCGAGCAGGGGCCGGCGGCGCCACGGTCGACTTCTTGCCGGCCCCCACCTGCGCCGACGGGCCCGGCGCCCGCGCGCTCAACGCGGCAGGCTTCGGGGGCTCGCTCGATCGACTCTTCGACGGCGGCACCACCTTCGCCCTCTTGCCGGTCTCCACCTGCGCCGGCGCGCTCGGCACCCGGGCGCTCGACGCAGCGGGCGTCGGGGGCTCGCTCGATCGACCCCCCGACGAGGGCCGCGGCGTCTGCGACCGCGTCTGCTGCGGCGTCACTTCTTGCGAGGCCACGGGGCGCTCCGCCCGAGGCCCAACTTCAAGAGAAGGGGCCGACTTCGAGGTCGACCCCCCCTCTCCACCAGTGGAAACGGCCGCCTGCTCAGGCGCCGTCTCGTCTTCCTCCTCGTCCTCCTCCTCCGAGGGCGACAGCTCCTCTTCAAGGCCCAATCGCTTCTGTTGGGCCCGACGCTGCTTCCTCTGCTCTTTCTCTAGAGCCTTCTTGGCCGTGTTCTTCTTCTTCTTGTCCTTGTCGGACTTTTGCTTCTCCGCACGGAGACGGTTTGCCTCCCTCGTGGCCCGATCCTCCGGCACCGGCGGACGTGAGCGCTTGTAGGACACGTTCCCCTGCGGGACGCAAGGGGGTCAGAGAACAAGCAGAAAGGACGGAAGGGGTGGGCGCGAGGACTTAAGCTGAAGGAAAGAACCTTACCAGCTCATAGAAGCCCTCGTCCGGCTTCATGGGGACCTTCGCGATATCCTTGGGGGCGAACCCCCCCGCGAAAAAGCGGCGGACGCGGCTGACCACACGGTCTGGGGTCAACTCCTCCTCGACGAGGCGGCACCCCGATAGATCAACCCCCGGACCCATCTCGTCGAGGCGGAGGGATCGAGCCATCAGCGGCAGAACCCCCCGTCGGTGGAACGCTGACGCAGCAATCTCCGCGGTGAGGCCCCTCTCCTTCAGACGCCTGAGCGCGTCCAGCAGGCCCTTGAGGTGCTTCTGCTTGTCCGTCGGGACGCCGTACCTCCAGCGCTCGGGCTCGGCGTTGAGTGTCCTCCCGGTGTACGCCGGGAGCAGACCGTCGTCGTTCCTCAGGTAGAACCACCCTGAATGCCACCCGGAGTGGCTCGAGGATGGGTTCGCAGGAAGCCAAAGCTCAGACCGCCTGGCGTAGATGCTGCAGCCTCCGGCCCTGACCTCTCGACGGACGCCCTTGCTGACCGAGGCGGTGAAGAGGTTGGCCTTGAAGATGTGGATCCACAGATCCCAATGGGGCTCGATCCCCAGGTAGCCCTCGCACACCGCGGCGAAGACCGCCGCCTAGCTGACGCCGTTGGGAGTGAGGTGCTGGAGCTCCACATCATAGTGGTAGAGGAGCGCGCGCAGGAAGCGGCTGGGTGGGACCCCCAGTCCCGCCCGGTGGAAGGCCTCGAGCGACACCACGTACCCCTCCGGCGGGTTGGGCTCGGCGTGGTCCGGCGGCGGAGCTATCCACTCCGGCCTCTCCGTCGAGGTAACGGGCCGGAGAAGCCCGCTCTCCACCAACCCCTCCAGATACGACTGGCGGACCGAGGTAGCAGGCCAGGCGTCGGCGCCGAAGAGCTGGAAAGTGGTCATGGGAACGGTGGTTTGCTCGGGCTTGGAGGCGGAGGGTACGTTCCCTATCTTTCTCTTTCTCTCTCACTCGCGCAGATTTCCTGCTCGCGGGACGCCTAAGGCAGAGGCAAAGAGAGGAAGGCGAGGAAGACGAAGGCAAGGAGGCGGGGAAGGCAAGTGCGCGTAAAGGGCACCGGACGCCTCGCCCTCACTATTTATTCGCGGGAGGCCAACGGATGGATCCGGCACAGGCAAGAGAATCTCTGCATTTAATTCGTCTATACTTCCTTCCTCGTATTCCCTCCAGGATAAGGCGTAATGTCCCATCATCGGGTTCCGCGCCGCACTCCGCGCTGTAACCGCACTGTTGCGCCGAACGAACACCGCCTAAAAAGGCGCGCGACCGGAAACGTCGTCTTCGAGGGTAAGGAATCTTGAGGCGGCGAGAGCTGGCCCTCGAAAGAGGGTTCGACAGCTACCCTCGAGTGCCCGAGGCCAGAAATGACCTCGGGTTAGGACCTCGGTCCACCCCAAAAATCTCGAGGGGACAAAGGCCGGCCTACGAACGGGCTCGATAGCCCCCCTCGAGTGCTCGAGGCCTGACAGGGCCTCGGGTCGTCAACTGCAGATTGTTCCATGGCCTCGAAGGGGTAAAGGCTGGCCCGTCCGGGGGTTCGACAGCCTCCCTCGAGAGCTCCGACACAGGTATGTCCCCAAGTTCAATACAACAACCCCCTGCTTTTCCCCTCGGCGGTCCACAAGGTCGGACTCCTCCTCCTGAGGATAGCGTCGGATGACGAACCATCCGTCAAATCATGAGGGAGCGAAGGCTGGCCCTTACATAGGGTTCGACAGCCGCCCTCGAGTACCTGAGGTCAGGAAGGACCCATGGTTATCGGACTCCGGTCCACCCCCAAATCTTGAGGGAGCGAAGGCTGCCTCCACGAACGGAGTTCGACAGCCGTCCTTGAGTACACGAGTCAGGGATGTCCCCGGAGCCTCGAGAACGAACTCTCGAGGCTCCCTGGGACATATCCGAGGCATACCTAGGAACACCTAAGGATCCCTACGCTGGGAGGCATCGAGCCACCAACTCCTATCGAACGGGGTTGGCCCCTTGGTGGTCCATATGGTCGTGCTTAGCGAGCCGTACGGCTTGCTTAACAATGAGAACGCCTCCGGGCCTCTAGTCGATCCCTATCGAACGGGGTCGAGTTCTCACTCGGATTTTTACCCGTACAGGGCACCATTTCTAATGGACTCATGCCCGAGAACAACTCACCGAAGACTTCGGGTTCGTCGTCCTAACGAGGATAGCTCGATGCTCTTCACCCCACGATCCGAGCAAAAGGATCCGTGGGAAGGACGCTATGAGGTAGTGAAGGCCTAGCCATTCGAAGGCTCGAGGGCCCGACTACGCACGACACCCCTCGACGAAAGAGGGTCGAAAACTCGTAACCTGGCAGACAGAGTCGACCTCTCGGGCGGGGCGCTCTGACTCCAGTGGTGCTCGAGGGAGCGAAGGCTGGCCCTCGGTAGGGTTCGACAGCCGCCCCCGAACACTTCTCTTTGCAGGAAAAGGAACGGGATCGACCCCTCGACAGGGTGCCGCGTCTCCAGGTATCCTTTAAAGACCCCACTACATAACGTATTTTAGCCCCCAGAGGAGTTCTAAATCACTCCTCTGGGGCCTCGGGGGCTACCCCCGCGGGGTGCGCTCGCGCGCACCCCCCGGAGAATTGGATTTCTCACTAACCCTGCAGGCCAAGGATAAAACCTCCGGACAATTCTTGCTCCCCCCGAGAAACACGTATCATAGCCCCCAGAGGAGTTCTAAATCACTCCTCTGGGGCCTCGGGGGCTACTGTCGGGTACGAAGGTAAGGGGTACCCTAAGCCCTTCGATAAATTAACGCTAAACATAGCAACCGTTTTTAAGGCAAGGATCAGCCTACTGTTCGGTAAGACGCGGCCCATCAATCGAGGGCCCCCGCTACACCGACTGCGGAAACCAGCCACTGGCCCGGCTCTACCTCGACGACGGACGAGGGGTCGGACGAACGACCCCCCGGCTCCACCTCGACGACGGACGAGGGGTCGAACGAACGACCCCCCGACCTCTACCTCGACTTCGACCTCCTCAACCTGTCGACGCCTCGACCTTCCAAGCGCCGTCGACGGACGAGGGCTCGATTAACCCAACCACTCCGGCATGGGTAAAAGTAGACCCACCTGACGACATGGGCACCTGCGTCCACTGTCAAATCCGCCGACTCCCCGTCCAGTCCCCGACTCCCGTCAACTATGCCGCCACTGCCGCCACTACGCGAGTACGGACTTCTACAGTACCCCTCGAAAAGTGAATAGTGCGACCTCGACGACGACTTCGGGAACGTGACGGAGTCATACGGGGCTCGACCTCCCCTCGACCGGGGCTCGACCCCCTCCCCTTCAACAACTCCGGTACGGAAGACGTCCCATCCGCCCCCTCCCGCTTCGGCCGTGGGACTCGCGCCCGCCTGCGGACACTGCACTGCGACGACTTCTACTGATGCCACGACCGGGGACGCCTGAAGGACGGGAAGACCACGCCGCCACAGTGCTCGATGTCTCTTCGCCAGCACTGTGCCGTGGATGCGCCGCCCATACTTCTACTGTTAGGACCCTGTACTCTCGAGTCTCCCCCTTTGGTCTATAAAAGGGGGACGCCGAGGTAGAGGGGGGGGACTTCTTCTCTTTCCCGATTTCAAGAGGAGGTTGGGGTCTCTCTCGGCCGGTTCCCACTTCATTTAGGACTCTGATCCGACTTTGGTTCTCAGGGACCCTATACCACGCCTCACACACACACCGCGCCGCTCGATCGACCCCTCGGGTGGTCGACTCCGTGTAACACTGCTTGTACCCCCTGTACGAGCACGCTTTGGGTGCGAGATAATATAAGTCATCCTCCCCCCGCTGGACGTAGGGTCTTCTTGCCCGAACCAGGATAAATCTTGTGTCCATCTTGCATCACGTCTGAGAGAGGGAGCACGCGATATACAAATTTACTCGTTGGTGGTCTTGACCCCCGGGTCATAACACCGACACATCTTAAGTTTAATAAAATTATAGAGAAAATTATAAGTATTTATAATAATAAATAGGTATACTATTAAAATATACTTGATAAAAAATATAAGGATATTTAGTTGCATCATAAGTGTTATTATATTATCATATAAATTGAGTAAACTTGATATGATTTGACTGTCCAAGATTCATAAAAGACTTATAATTTGAGATAGAGGAAGTACAATAATGAAAGTTCTTATTTTCCTACATGGTACGGTCACTATTATAGTGAAGTCTACATATATAAGATTATTTTATATGTAGCCATATTTAATACATTAACTACTAATTTGAGGAAAAGTTTTTTCTCTGGTTCAGGATAGAAGGAGCTTTACTTCCAAACGTGTAGACGCAACAATGAGAGGAAAACAATATATAAATAAAGTAGACGTTACTATAAAGAGCCAGAAGGTTCTGGTAGTGTTCACGTTTAAAGATTGAAGTAATAGAGTTACGATCTACCGTTCATTTGTCATCCTATGGTTAAGAAAATTTTTGATGACGTGGCCAGCACTGTCTTCTTGGGAGCTCCGTTGCTCTAAAGAAGAGAAATTTAAAACCAAACAGGGCCTTCGCTCTCTCGTGTAGTCGTGCGAGCCCGGCCCATGGCGTGGAATAGTGTGCAATGGCGCCACAATGAGTGGCCCATTACGTGTTTAGATCCGTCACCGATCAACACCTTCCATAATACTATCTTCGTTCCAAAAGCAATATAATTCAAATAATTTAAATTTTGATTGAATATATATAAAAAATAATAACAATCATAATATAAAATTAGTATCCTTATATTAGTTATAAAATATTTTTTATAATAAAATAATCTAGATACGTAAATACTATTATTTCTGTTTGAAATATAATTTTTTTTATTTTTATCACAAATTTGATCACTCGTCTTATTAAAAAATATATATAAACATAGTCAAACTTAAATTATTTTTTAGATCATTTATTAAATAAAGAATTCACAATTAAAAAAAGTGTTATTTTTTATAAAAATTTAAATAAGACGAGTGATTAAACTTGGGTTGAAAAAGTCAAATGAACTGTAATTTGAAATGAAAAAATTAATACTTCTTTCATTCCAAATTATAAGTCATTTCAAGAATCTTTGAGAGTCAAATTTTATAAACTTTGACCTAATCTTCCACACACAACTAAAAAACATGAAAAAGGTTATGCGGTTTGGTGAACGGAAATTTCGCCTCACACGAAAGAAGCCGGTCGTGCGATACCAGCCCCGCGCTTCGGTCATTTGCGCCGACAGGTGGGACCCAGCTACCGCACTCCCCGTCTGGCCCCCTCCTCCGCCTCGACCGACAGCTAGGGTTCGGGCTCAACATCGCCGTCTCTACCGCGCCCCCAGGCCGGCCACGCGCAGACTCATCGTCGCTCGAGTTTCCGGCAAGCTACACATCCTGGCGAGGCGCCCCGGCCGCGGCCAAGATCTGCGAGGACGACGACGCGTCGACCGCCAAGGCCTCCGTTGGTGGAAGCAGCTTTGTCGCCCCTTCCGCACCCCCGTCGACGCCGCCTCCATGGGCTCAAGGTCACAGCCTATACCGTGACCAGGTTTCGCATCACAGGCACTAACAGTAACAGCAGGAGGAGCAACGATTGCAAGAGCAGAAGTAAGCGGATCTCGCGAAGCCGCCGAGTGGGCCAGGCCGATCCGGCCTTCGGTGGTGGCAGGGGAGGGGAATGCGCACCTGGAGGTAGATGAGTGTGAGGGCGAGGGACTGGAGCGCGTCGCAGTCGCGGTGGAAGGAGCTCAGCCGCGGCCCGACTCCGAGCAGCGACGGCGGGCAGCAGGGCATCCCGACGCCCCGGCGAGCCCGGGCGGGCGGGGGCGGGAGCGCCGGAGCCTGGCGGCCTCTCGGCGCGATCCGGCGGGGGCGGGATTCTTGGATCGCCTTTGCACTCGGCTCTTGTAATTGTAAAACTCCTCTCGTGTCTCCGTTCAGATTAAATTAGATTCTACGTAGTAGTTTTGAATATGTCTTCTCGAACTCCAAATTTATGGATATGTTGATTAGCAATCCACCGTGAGAATGGTTGCAGCGCGCCAACGATGAAGGTGGAGGTGAAGGCGTCACGTGACGCTGGCGCCGGTGGCCTGCTGCGGGTGTGAGCTGCAGTAAGCTTGCCCGATATTGATGGGATGCCGTTCTGAGGGGCTGCTCCGCTGGAGTTCATGCTTGTACAGGGGGTGGTGCTGCTGCTCGCCTGCTCCTGATGCTGTTGGTACTGTGCTGGGCAAAAGTTTTGGTAATTTCAGGCCACCTTATGTCCTTTTTCTGAAGCAAGTTGTCATTTGATTGCTTTGAACCGTTTACTTCTTATCTATTCAATGAAATTGGCACCTGTGTTTCAGGATTTGGATTCATCGAGACTTGCAATCATTCACGATTTTACAAACCTGGTAAGTTCAGAGTTACATCTCTAAGTAGCATCATGGTTTAGATCACATACTAAAGATATATTTCTGCATATTTGAATTGTAACACCAAAAACACCCGATGGAGCAGCTAGCCACTTTATATCCACCTTTGTCCAATCTTACATGCTGTTATTCTTGATAATTCATTAATACGAAGATGACAGTGCATTGCAGCAGTAGGAACAAATAAAAAGGAAGAAGCTTGACACAATGGTGTAGGTAAGAGATTCAGAGATAAGAAATTCAGAACTATCATTTTCTGTTAGTAGATGCTGGTGTAGCCTGGTCGAGTTGTAGTGATTGAGTCTAATTAAAATTTAGATCTTTGTCAACCAAACTATATACCTTAAAAATCTCATAACTTTTGCTAATATAAAAATATAGAGACTAAAGCAAACTTTAAAAAACTGGGAAATTTCAGTTCTTCCTATAATTCTATCTACCTGCTAGCTTAAGCAAAAATGTATTCATGTTTGTATTTTGCTGTTCGGTTCCTTTGCTGGCCGATTCCTTTTCAGGCCTGGCCACATGTTGAGCACTTTTACTCCCGTTGCCACTCTTCTCCCTTGCTGTGGCAGATAAAAATGAAAGCTAGGGTCTACGCTGTCGCCGAGACCCAAGACTAACTCGACTACTTGTCCGTCTAGGATCCATACAACCAAGATAAAAATCAAGACATGTAGATCTAGCTAATCTTGACCATCAACAACATCAAAGTAGTCATCAACCAAGGATCTATTAAAACAATGCCCCGAACAACTACATCCACCGTGGTAAGAGGCTATGTATGGTTAAGCTTCCATTTCGTGCATGCACTTGTTACAATGAACTGAACCCGAAAGATACTATGAAATGAGCATTATATGTAACATTTGCTAATCCATAGGCTTACATCTATACTTGAGACATCAATATTAAAAAAATGTAACTTTCAGTTCGACCCTACTAATAATTGGCTATTTTCGGTTTGGCCCTACTAATAATATTTAAAAATCCTACTTTCAGTTTCACCATACTACTTTTGGTTGAGACATCTATACTTTCTTTATGGCGTTCCTGGATACTTGATCTCCTTCATCCAATTTTGGACAAAGGTGCGAAATTGGAATTAGCAGTTTTTTCAACTGAATAGGGATCTAACAATTGTAGTAGTTTCATGATTGATGCAGGAGGATATTCGAAAATTTTGCCTATGTACAAGATCTGCTACTGCTTTTGCTATACCACCTCTGAATCCCCCATAGAATTTTTGGTTACCGGGGCCTGTCAATTTGTTACCGGTTCGAACCTGATCACTTTTACCCATGCATATTTCAGTTTTAAAGAGGTTCCGATATATATCTGTCATTCTGCTCCTCTCTTTTTGTAGCTTTCTCCTGTAATAAAGAAATTTAAACTTTCCAATCAAAACCATGTATATCTTCAATGTCACAGTTCTGTCCGTAGTATTTTTAATCTGGTCTGTCTTTCCATATAATTTTTGGTTGAATAAAGGCCTCTAAAGTTTCTGTTTAATCATGAACTATGCTCTTTTTCTTGCTCAGCTGTGTGCAGTTTAGCTTTGGAGTGCTAGCATCTACCAGAGTTGTGATTTGCTTGCTGCAATTATTGGACATGACCACATGAAATACATGCCTAGAGACTTTTCTTTTTTATGAACTTCACTTTTGACGGTCCTGTAGGTATGTTGGAAATTATTCTGCAAGTCATTAGTTATATTTTTAATTTTTCTGGCTAGCATAAATTATTTGTCCTCAAAATTTCAGAAGAAATTGAAGAAAAAGACTAAATCACCACAATTAACTTAAGAGGACAATAGTTTTTTTTTATTATATGACTTATGTTTATGTCAGCTCCAATGACATTGCCATGATCAGTTAGCTACCATTAGCTAAGTAATATCATTGTATGAATTAACTGCAACAAGTGATTAGCAAACCATCAACATGTGAGGTTCTCTTTCTATAGGGGCCAAGTGATCGTGCACTTCATTTTTCATTATCAAAATCTCATATCTTCAGGGCTTAGTATGCAGTGCTGGATCTTTACGGCTTAGTATTGCAGAAAATTATATTTGCACTCAATCCTACCTTCTTTATCCTGTTTGGGGTTATAATTGAAATACTAAGTCACATTTTGCAGCGCTTTCTACACCTATACTCAATGGATTTTATACATATGTTTTACATATGTGACTATGTTTTGGAAGTCTACATATGTCAGTACATTTGGTTTAAGTAATTGAACTTGCTAAAATTAAGGACTGGTCCCTTACCACGTTTCTTTTCTGGTTGCATCAAATTAGTATCATAGTTAATGTAAGATTTCAGAGTGGGTAGAAGGGGCAGATCCCTTTCATAGTACGTTCAGTTTTCATATTCATATATATAATCTTGATAGAAATTTGTATGGTTTGTTCATATTTAATGGGATTTTTTTTGAAACTAATAATAAGTTTTTTTTTCAGATTAGGTATGATTTGTGTTATGCCATTCATGTTCCCTGATTGCAAAGCGGGATTTATTGTCGCACAGTCCATGTTTCACCTGATTTTTGCAGACTAAAGAGAGAAGTATCAGAAGTGGTTAGATGTCCAGGGGACATGCCCAAAGATGTAGCAACCATTAGGTACCAGCAAAAGGTTTCAAGTTCCAACTTGCGGAAGTGCGGAATTATGGCAAGGACTCTTGTGTTTTTTGTCTTTGAAATAATTGCTTATGTTCTCTTCCTGAACTTGCATTTCTTCCCATTTCTCACTCAAGAAAATGCAAATATAAGTTAATCCCTGGTTGTATTCGACAATATAAGTTTGATGATTTGATCCCTTTTGGATTAAATGATATAATAACCCTGTAAGTTTGTATAGCTCCTTTTATGTGTAAAATCTATTTTATTTTACACCACATTTGGTTGTTACTTTGAATCATCTAAAATGCAACCGTTGTATTAGCACGGACAATATACGCTCTTAACTTTTCTGAATTTCCTAGGCAGCTCAGGTTGGCAAGCGAATAGTGGTGATCCTTGTGGCCATTCATGTTAGGGGAATAGTGGTGATCCTTGTGACCATTCATGTTAGGGCATTACTTGCTCAGAGGATCAGAGGTCACTGAAATGTAAGCCTTGTGATGTGCCGGAACTTATTTATGGATATTGGCCCACGAAAGAAAGAACTGGATATCAGTAGCCTCATCACAAAAAATATTTATATAGTATAGTTTGTGAGGATGCGATGTTGTGCTCTCCATGATGGTGTTAATTTCAGGAAGTTTGCCTTTTGAATTAAATGTCACTTTAAATTTGATATTTATTTTATAATATTGTTATCTTATCGTGTGATTCATGTGTTTTTGGTTAAAAAATGTAATTGTCCCGTAGCAACGCACGGGCACTCAACTAGTTTATATAATATGATAATAACATATTTGATATCAACAAAGTATCATTATTAGTTATATTTTCATACTATACCTATTTGATGTCATAAATTTTTATTTTTCTCTCTATAATCTTTGGTCAAACTTAAAATGCGTTGACACTCCAAGATTTTTAGAATGACTTACAATTTAGAAGTACTATTTATTTAATATAAAGCCTAGAAGCAGGCCACGGACAGGGACACGGAGCAAGCAAGTCTGACCAGGCTTAGCTCGCGTGCATGCACCGGCGTTGGTGGGATTGGGGTGGGGATCACCACCCCACGTGTCTGTCCGACGACGACGACGACGACCTCAACAGCAAGCAAAGCCATGGCGTAATCCCTCACGAACGCACCAGCCGAAGCTTGCAGCAGCTGGTCCTGCTCCTACGCACAGTATAAATGGCCCCGGGGCCCGGGCTATTTGACACTGACACAAGATGACAAGAACCTCCGATCCGAGTCCGAGCTAGCTGTACGGTTGGTTGGCTGGGAAAGGCTTCGGACCCGAGGGACCATCTCACCCAATCCCTGAATCCGTCCGCCGTCGTCCAGGTCCCGCGCGCGCGTCGCTGCCGGGCGGTGATATGGAGTACGGGTGGCTGCTGTGGGCGGCGCTCGCGGCCGCGCTGGCCTCGTGGGCGTTCGACGCGCTGGTGCGCCTCGTGTGGCGGCCGCGCGCGCTGGCCCGGAGCCTCCGTGCGCAGGGCGTCCGCGGGCCCGCCTACCGCTTCTTCCACGGCAACCTCGGCGACATCAGGCGGCTCCGCGCCGCGGGCGCCGTCCTCAGGCTGGACGTCGCCGACCACGACTTCACGCCCATCGCGCAGCCGCAGTTCCGGGAATGGATCCCCCTCTACGGTTCGTATAGTAATCAGTGTCATAGGCAGCAGTTAGCTACAGTACGTAGTTGATGCATGATGCATGTGGCGTTCTGCCGCTTGGCCCTGATGATGCCGTTACGTGTTCTTGATCGAACAGGGCGCGTGTTCCTGTACTGGTTCGGCTCCACGCCCAACATCTGCGTGGCGGACTACGCCATGGCCAAGCAGCTGCTGGCGGAACGGACGGGGATCTTCGCCAAGAACCACTCCAACGCCAACATGCTCCGGCTTCTCGGCGAGGGGCTCGTGCTCGCCAACGGCGACGACTGGCACCGCCACAAGAAGGTGGTGCATCCGGCCTTCAACACCGACAAGCTAAAGGTACGTACGCAGTCACGGACCGAGCGATCGGATCGGCACCCAACTTTTGCTAGTTAGGCAGTTCCACGTGCTTAAAGTTGTAGTCCCTAGGCACATCACACGGGCTTAAATTTCTTATTGATATGAAAGTGATCAAACCTTTCCCAAAAAAAATAGATGATGACATCGACGATGGCGGATTGCGCCGTGTCCATGGTGACCGGCTGGGAGGCGCAGCTGGCGAGTCAGCAGAAGAAGCGCGTGACCATCGAGCTGAGCGACCAGTTCGAGGAGCTCACCGCCGACGTCATCTCCCACACGGCGTTCGGGAGCAGCTACGAGCAAGGGAAACGAGTGTTCCAGGCACTCAAGGAGCTGCAGTTCATCGCCTTCTCCACGCTTTTCAGCGTTCAAATCCCAGGGTTCAGGTACCTGATCGAATAAATAAGCACAAAACCAAATAAATGACCATTGCGTGCGTGCGTGCGCTGCAGGACCTTTTTTCAGTCAGGCATCGTACGTCTTCCAACAAAAAAATTGTGTGGTGCGTGCGTACAGGTATCTTCCAACGAAAAAGAACGTGCGTGTGTGCAAGCTGGACAACGAGGTGAGGAGCACGCTGACGCGGATCATCGAGAACCGTCTCGCGGCCAAGGACAAGGCCGGGTACGGGAACGACCTCCTGGGACTGATGCTGGAGGCCTGCGCGCCGGAGCACGGCGGTGACCAGCTCCTGAGCATGGACGAGATCATCGACGAGTGCAAGACGTTCTTCTTCGCGGGGCAGGAGACCACCTCGCACCTGCTCACCTGGGTCATGTTCCTGCTCAGCACGCACCCGGAGTGGCAGGACAAGCTCCGGGCCGAGGTGCTCAGGGAGTGCGGCGGCGGCAGTGACCGCCGGGCTCCTCCCACGCACGACATGCTCGCCAAGCTCAAGCTGGTGAGTAATGTTTTTTTTTTAATTTGGTCGTCGTACGTCTTGTTGTCACGAGAGTTTTTGACGTACTACTACGTGCCTGCGCAGATGAACCTGTTCATCCTGGAGACGCTGAGGCTGTACAGCCCGGTGCCGCTGATCCGGCGGCGGACACGGTGCCCGGTGGAGCTGGGCGGCGTGGTGGTGCCCGCGGGCGCGCTCCTGACGCTGCCCATCGCGACGATGCACCGCGACAAGGAGGTGTGGGGAGATGACGCCGGCGAGTTCAACCCGCTGCGGTTCGACGCGGGTACCACCAAGGCGGCGCCCAAGAACCTGACCGCGCTGCTGGCATTCTCCAGCGGGCCCAGGTCCTGCATCGGCCAGAACTTCGCCATGGTCGAGACGAGGGCCGTCGTCGCCGCGGTCCTGCAGCGGTTCAAGCTCACGCTCTCGCCGGAGTACGTGCACGCGCCCACCGACGTCATCACGCTGCGCCCCAAGTACGGGCTCCCCATGATCGTTACGACCGTTGGTGATGCCTAGTGCGAGATCTATTAATTGTAGTACTACTACATTGTTGGATACAGCATTAGTGCTGGTCAGCGAAGACTAATACTAATATCCTGTTTAGTTGGTCTTTGCCATGAGTAAATAAATGAATTAGCACAATCTAGTACCCGTATTCTAGCTGTAAGATTACGTACGACGACGACGAGACGGCTGACTTCATCATTGTATCCGCATGCAACTTGGGTGCGGAATCATATGGCCACTAGAACATAGGGTTCCTCGTTCCTGCTTCCTATTCCCAATGTTTAGTTTTTTATATTAAAAAAATAAAATATATGTAAATTTATAGAGGTCTCTATAATAATTTCAACGGTCGTAGCAAGGGCTCAAATCTCAATGGCTGCAGTAAACGATCCTGGGATGGAATTACCTGGCCGGAGGCCATGACTGCAGTAAACGATCTAATTACGGTAATGCGAAGAGACGCGTCGAACGTCGGAGCGCAATTGGGCCGGCCGGGGGCTGTAGCCCGCGCGAACCCCCCACCAAATCCACCTCGCGCCCCCGCGTCGTCATTTCCGTCTGCCCCCTTTCACTCTCTCTTCTCTCTCCTGCACTCACACCTCTCCTCCGATCTGGTGCAACGGCGGCTGCTGCGGATGCGGCTGCTGCTGTCATGGCGGATGCGGCGACTGCTGCAACGGCGGCAGCAACGACGACGACCATGGATCCGCCGGATCCGGAGGCGCCGACCACGGATCCGGCCCAGGTAGTCCTCTTCTTCCTCTTTCCTCTCTCCTTCTCTCCTATACCCTTCCCCCCTCTGGATTCAATGTTTCTCCGGTATTTGCGACGGTGGTTCAGTGCTCCATTTTCAATGTTTCACGCATAGATGATGAGATGTTTCTATGATGTATCCCCTCCCCCTCCTCTTACCCCACTCTGGATCTAATGTTTCTCTAAGTGTTTTACTAGTGGTTCAATTTCTCATTTTTAATGTTTCGCAACATATGATGACGATGTTTCTCTGATGTTGCCCCTACTCCCTCCAGATCCAATGTTTCTGTGATGTTCCGCCGGTGGTTCAGTGCTCCATTGTCAATGTTTCACGCATAGATGATGAGATATTTCTCTGATGTGTCTCTCCCCCTCCTCGTACCCGCTCCGAATCTAATGTTTCTCTAAGTGTTTTACTGGTGTTTCAGTTTTTCATTTTCAATGTTTCGCAACATATGATGATGATGTTTCTCTGATGTTGCCCTGCCCCCTCCAAATCCAATGTTTCATTTTCATTTTTCAGTTTGTTTCATAAATTTAGTTCTGGTGTTATAGCTAGGGGGTACAAACGCATGTTTCATATGCTATTAGATATATGTTGCAATTGTTGTTTTTCTGATGTTTTTTTGTTTTTTTTCAGAGGGGGCACGACGGCCATGCTGGATGGCGGCGGCGGATCCAGTCGGAGGAGAAGGGCCGCGTGGAGGGGGGGTGTCGCGGTGGGGAGATGGCCACGTGTATTTGTGTATGTCGGGGGTGGGCGGGGTGAGTGTCCGTGTGTCCCATGCGGTGGGAGGGGTTGCGGGCCGCTCGAACCCGTAGAACGTTCGTTTGGCAGCGGCTCCCATCTAATTAACTGTCCTATAAACGATCGTAGGAGGCCTGCTAGGGGGCAGTTCAGCCCGCTACTAACGAGCCCATGGAGCGAAGCAGGCCGACTGTTGGACAGAAGATGGGGAACTGGCCATAAGTCCGTTTTTTTTTAGAACAATGGGCCATAAGTCCATGACAGGGTAGCAGGTGCCTGCTTCAACGGCCATAGCAAGTGGTTTCCCCGCTTCAGGGAAACGGGCTCGCCGCTTGAAAGCGAAGCCTCGCGCCGCCGCCGCCGGATGCATACTATTTCCTCCGCGGTGAAGAGGAGGCTCAGACTGAGGCCTCGGTGCCTTCCTCTTGCCTCCCCAGCGACTGCTCCTCGCCGCGGGTGCAGCAGCCACGGCCCTCGCGAGGCCGTCGGCTCGCACGACTCGCTCCTCCTCCGGCTGCAGTCGGGCCCCGCCCTCCCGGAGGTACGGAGATTGCACGCTGCGCTGCTGGTGCGAGGCTACCGTAGAAGCACCGTCCTCGCCGCGCAGCTGGTGCGCGCGTACGCCAGGCCGCGGGATGGTGGGCTCGGGCACGCGGTGCGTGTGTTCGACGGAATGCTTACGAGGAACTCCTTCGCGTGGAACGCCGTGATCAAGGGCCTTGTCGACGCTGGTAGGTTCTCGGAGGCGCTGCGGTGGTACTGGGACATGGTCTGTGATGACTCGGTCGTTGCTGATCGTTTTACGTACCCACCTGTTCTGAAAGCATGTGCGGCACTTGGCTTGATTGAACAGGGGAGAAAGGTTCAAGAGAACGTGGAGGCGGACATTGCCCGGGTATTGCAAAGCGCAATGTGTTTGTGCAGTGTGCGCTCGTAGACATGTTTGCCAAGTGCGGGTGCTTAGGTGAAGCAAGGAATGTGTTTGAGAGCATGGAAGTGAGGGATTTGGCTGCATGGACTGCGATGGTTGGAGGAACTGTGCACGGAGGAGACTGGCTTGAGGTGATGACATTGCTTAAGAGCATGAAGTCAGAAGGGTTTCTGCCCGATTCAATGATTTTTGCCACTGTTATTCCAGCATGTGGTAAGGTGAAAGAGCTGAGGACTGGAATGGCATTGCATGGATGTGTGGTAAAATGCGGAGTAGGTGATGATATCTGTGTTCCTAATGCTTTGGTTGATATGTATTGCAAATGTGCTAGGCTGGATATGGCTGCTTCTCTGTTTTGGTCTATCTATCACAAGGATGTTATCTCTTGGAGTACCATAATTGCTGGGCATTCACAGAACAGAAGATATCATGTGAGTGTCACTTTGTTTACTGAAATGGTTGCTTCAGGAGTAAAACCAAATTCTACTACCCTAGCAAGCATACTTCCTAGTCTTTCAGAGCTGAGGTTATCTAGGTATGGAAAAGAAATTCATTGCTTCTCGCTCAGAAATGGACTGGAGCACAGCGAGTTTCTAGTCAGTGCACTCATCGACTTCTACGGTAGAATAGGATCTATTAGGGAAGCAGAAATTGTTTTTGAGTTCACGCCGAAGAATGATTTGGTCGTTTTGAATTCAATGATCGGAGGATATGTTGTGAATGAGGATACAGAGTCTGCATTACGTCTATTAAGGGCACTGCTGAAAGAGGGATTTAGACCTGATCGTGTGACTGTTGTTTCAGTTCTTCCTCTATGCAATCAACACTCCAGACTCCTCCAGGGTAAAGAACTACATGCTTACACCATCAGGCATAACATAAGTTCATGTTGCTCAGTTAGTAATGCACTTACAGATATGTACTGCAAGTGTGGTTGCCTAGAACTAGCCATCAAGATTTTTCTGCTGATGACAGAGAGAAATACTGTGACATATAACACTCTGATTTCTTCTCTGGGAAAGCATGGTCATGCAGAGCAAGCATTCATTCTTTTTTACCTAATGAAGAGAGATGGAGTTTCTCCAGATAAAGTGACTTTTGTAGCTCTGTTATCATGCTGTAGCCATGAAGGCCTTATTGATAAGGGCTTGTGCTTCTATGATTCCATGTTGCGGGACTATAATATTTCACCAGATAAGGAGCACTATTCGTGCATTGTTGACCTTTACAGCAGATCTGGGAGGCTTGATGATGCTTGGAATTTTATTGCAAATTTACAAGAAGTGCCAGAAATCGATGTTCTTGGGTGTCTATTGTCAGCATGCAGAGAGCACAATAGAATGGACATTGCTGAGCTCGTTTCAGAAAGAATATTTGAGCAAAACCCCAATGATCCTGGCTATCACATTCTGTTATCTAACATCTATGCCAGTGCTGGAATGTGGTCTGAGGTAACTAGGATAAGAACTATGATAGAAGAGAGGAGCTTGAAGAAGAGAACAGGAAATAGCTTGATTTAGGATCATGGTTTGTGGTTCCTTTATTCCATATACATATTCATATTCATTTTGCTGAAAAGAAAAACATCATTTTCCTGTGGTTGTACGGAACAAATAACTAGATATGAAGTCCAAAATTTTCTGACTGCCATATTTAATGGGAAGATACATAACCCGCCAAAATCACGTAATGGTCACTTCATACCATATCCTGGATGCATAAGGCAAGATGGAGTGTAAAACTGCTGATGTGAAAGGATAGTGACTAGCTTCTCTAGCTACTTGAGAATTACTGATATACCTGGGAGATAGGACGCAAGACGGGAAGAGCGACAGCTACTGCATCAAAACACTGTTCAGATTTTTTTCATTCCATTTTGCGGGCATACGTGAGTTGACAGGATTACAGAGTAAATTTTACTGTTTATTATGCTTGTTCTTGGTGTTATATGTTAAGCAGTTTAACAAATTTGCTCCTGGCCTATAGCATGCGTCCATGCCTACAATCTGCATTTCTCTTGCATTTGTTTGCTAGTATAATTAGCTAAAGAGGGTTGCTTGGGGTCTAAAAATCCAACTGTATAGCTCACATTTTCTATTGTTTGACTATCACTGGGCTTCATATAAGTCTTGATGATGAATTTATTTACTTTAACCAGGAACGCTTAACTTTTTTTTCATCTGAGAACTATTTTTTCTGCACTAAGATAATTCCGGCGATTTCAGCTACGACCCACCTCTTAGTTTTGCAAGTTTTTTTTGTAGGTAGTCAATATACACTTTTCTGAAGTCCTTTTGTGCTAGCTGCAATTCTGAAGAGATGAAAAGGGTGCACATCGATCCTCAGATCCTTCTACGGTTTGGAATATTTGGATTTTTCCAGTTATGTTCTGCTTGAAAATTTTCAGTGGCCATGGAATTATTCACCATGAGTCTTGGACTTATTCTCCTAGGCAGGTAGTTAGACCACACATATCAGTGCAGTGTTTCTCCAGACTGGGTTTCAGCATGACAAAGCTTTTGCTTACTCATGAATTAGCTCACCTGTTGCTATCATATACAACGATGGTGTCTCCATCAATGGATGCCAAAAGCAGAAACAGCGCCACGAGTAGAATCAGTAAAGCACCCGGATTCCACTGATGATGCATCATAATGCAATGCAAAAGGGCAGTAATCAATGAGGGTGCTGCGCCAATACAAAGGGGTGGGCTCACCACATGTCTCCATCAGATAGTGGATTCCCTGCTTGTCCTACTGAGCATTGCTGCCATCTGAAGTTTGTGCAGAGGATTGAGTTCATCAACATGGCCTATATTATTACAGCCTTCGTTCAATTCTGGCCAATACAAAGGGGTGTGTAAGAAGATCCTGTGTGACTTTTATTACACTATGTCCTTGGACATCTTTTAGTTTCTTACCCTTGGTTTGTTGACTTCCTTGCTGTGTAGATTGACTTGCAAGCTTCGAGACAACTGGGAACGGGCATCCTTATCGGATCCAGATCACATATGTTCTCCAACTTCTTATCAAAGTTCTGGTGTTAAAAGAAGTTCCAGTGGCCGGCAATCAAAAAAGAAAAAGAAGTTCCGGTGGCCGGTGCGATGTAGTTTGGGGTTTCGACCATCTGCCATCCTGCAACGGTAACTCAGAATCCGAAGTTCATTAAACACCAGCTGTGTATACATGATTCAAATAAATCCCAACAGACTTGCGCACAGCAATAGATAAACTTTATGAGCACGTTGGTAACCGTCGAGTTCTAGTTATAAAAAAAAGTATACAATCTAGTGGTAGACTGCAGGTAGCCTGTAGCCGTTATCTCTCTGGCTGCAGTAGTAAGCAATGGAAGGCTGCACATGCGAAGTTTTGCTCTGGATAACTCCACATGCTATTCTAAATGTTTACTCTAATCCATGCAAGTCTTTGGGCACTCTTGCTTAAACAGCGCTGCCCTCCATGTGGTTAGATAAGGACGTCCCTGAGAATGGGGTACCGACCCACGCCCCTCTCCTCATGCTGCACCCACCGGCCACCACCGACGCTGCCGCAGGACTGCAGGAGTGAATTCACCACCAATCATCACTCAAAGAAGACGTGTAGCTTGCTGCGGCCTGCAAGAGATGAGCTTGGATGTTTGTTTGGTCTGATGATTCGTTTTGGTGCTGCCTGCCACTGCAGCATAGTGACGGTGTTTGAAGCGGCCTATTAGAGGGTCCTGATCCGGTCCATTCATCATCATTCATGGGCGTTAGTATGGGAAACGGCGTGCAGGTGGAGCTGGTGGCCGGTGGGTGCCGACATGTCCAGCAGGGCACCCCGCCCGTTGAATTGTCTTGCCAAGATTAAGCATTATTATGTGACACTAGCTACTAGCTTCATATTATATGTTGATGTGATCCTTCACTCTCTCACATATATAGCTGACTGGACGAGCGGATTAGCATGGCATATATATAGTTACGTGGTAGTGGTTACTAGCTTTTACCTTTGTTCCCCCCATTTTGGTGGTCCTCTTTTTTTTTGGAAACAATTTTGGTGGTCCTCCTTTTTGCAACTTTATTTTGTGCCTGTTCTAAAACAATCAACTGGGCTTTCTTGGTCAGCTTGGCTGTCGCCGACTCTTCTATTCTGGACGATTTACAGCCCAAGCCAGAGTAACTCAGGAGATACATCAGGCATGTTTAAAGGTACTGATCGCATATCACAGCTTTGTTATTTTGAGGTGGACAACATGGAAAAGTTTGACTTGAGAACAAACTAAAGTAGAGAGTACACTTTCCACTTTTCCAGGTACGGTGTGCATTTTACCTGTTCTCTCTCTCTCTCTGGTCCTGGTCATCGAAGCATCCTCCAGAGTTTAGAGATCCGATCCATCCACAAGAACATGCTGAAAGTCTCGGACTCGGAGCAAAGGGACGGATGGAACATGGCTAGTAGAAGCGAAAGCAGGTTGCTTACTTGTCATGAATGGATACCGTGATTCGATTCGATCGCTTGGCGCTAGGAGAGCAAGGAAGAGGATTGGAGTGGACAGAGAGGATGGCAGGAGAGATGTCAGTCAGCTGATGTGCAAGAGTTGATTGAACCAGGATCGACGCGGCGCGGGGCCATTCTGGAGACCGTGAAAGCGACGGCGTCGGTGGATGGATGGATCCATGGCGTCCCTACATGGTTGCACTGAACGTGTCTGGCGTCGGGTTCTCTAGTCGTATCACACCAAAAGGTGGTTTTGTTCCCTGACGAAAACAGATCAGGGAGAGATCTGCTTCGTCTGCTAGAAGAAAGGATTATATTATATTAGCATGGTATATACACAACTACATTTATATATATATATTAATATTCCGTTGATAACCAATTATAGTGGCATGGCAGTATGAGGTAGGAGACATTATTCTACCTACTATAGCAAAGCAATACTATCTTTGTATATAGTACTTGCGTGTCAACTTGTTGGAGCTCTTGAGAGCTGGACGGCCGACCATGCAACAGTATTTTTATTTCTTTCTTTCTTTCTTTCTCTCTCAAGAAAGAAGGTGCCGCGGATCTGCTTCCACGTAGCACTGGAGTCTCTTAATTCCGTTTTGTTGTTTGTTCCTACAGGGTCAGGGTGCACAAAGACGAATGGTGATGCTAGCTACAGGGCGCACAGCACAGCACAGCAGCTGGGTCAAGATCATAGTGAGTCCAGACTTCTTCAGGAAAAGCCGTTTTTTTGCCTGGCTGGTTAATTTCATTACGAAACGGCAACGGGAAAGCGTTTTATTCAGAAGAAAGGCGTTTCTGCCTGCCTGTGCCTGGCTGGATTCTTAATAAGGATATCAAAGTCCGGCACGCAAACTACTGGTGCTGGTTTCCGCATTGGCGCTGGCCTTCGGAGCCGCACAGCTCAGCGCACGCGGCCGGGGAACCTTGGGGATCCGATGCCCCTCCCCGTGCACCATCTCGGCAGTCGCGGGCCACGTGGCCACCCCGCTCTCCTCCTCCGTCTTTATATAAGCCCAGGCCCAGCTCAGGGTCTGAGCTCATCGCATTCACCACCACCTACCTGCCTGCCGCCTTCTGCTCGCCACGAAGAGCGGATAAAATCTAGGTAGCCGCGCTTAGCACGCACAAAGCAGCTAGCAAGCAAGATGTCGGACGGCACCGGCACGGCGACCTGCATCGACATCATCCTCGCCATCATCCTGCCGCCGCTCGGGGTCTTCTTCAAGTTCGGCTGCGGGGTATGTGGTGGTGTGGTTTCTCACTGCTTGCAGTTGCAGAGCCCCCGTCCTGCGTCTGCGTGTGTGCATGACAACTGTTAGGTTATGTTGTGTGGTGGTGGCTGATCGATCTGTTGGTTGCTGCTTCTGCCTCTGCAGGTTGAGTTCTGGATCTGCCTCATCCTCACCTTCTTCGGCTACCTCCCCGGCATCATCTACGCCGTGTGGGCCATCACCAAGTAGCCAAGCCACGGTCCCCCTCCCCTGCCAGGCCTCTTCAAGGTACGTCGTCCTCACTACCTTCCATCTTAATTCACCAGATTGCTACTAGAGTAACCTATAATTTTATTTTTTACTTGGGCCGCATGCAGGTGATCTGATCCGCTGCTGTCGATTTATTGGAGATGTGATTCCTTGTTTCATTTCTTTGTTAGTTGCTGCTGCTGGCTGGTGTGTCTCGAGTCGTCGCCGGCCAACCACTTTCTTCATTAGTCTGAAGAAAGAACAAATCTGGATGCAGCATGGCGCTGCAACTCACCTTGTTGGGCGTGTTGTACATGTGCCTGGTGCAGCTCGTGCTCGGCTCCATGTTCTTCGACAACCGTTTCTCCCTACTGCTGCTGTGCTCGTCCGCTGTGTCCTCCAGTTCCTCTGCACATTCTCCTCCATGTATTGATGCTGGATTATTATTATTAATTAATTAGTTGTTTGTTTGAACACGAGCGAGTTCTTCTTTCATTCTACTCGTTTGTTTGGGTTGGTAGATGAGAATTGATTCACCAGCGCAGCCATTGTTTTGTTTGGTGAGGTGAGCTAGCTAAGCCTCTGCTGCCCTGCTCTGCTCATCTCTAGCCAGCTGCACGTTTCAAATCAAACGGAACGGGCGGTGCAACGGATCGCGGAAAGCGGAGTGGCGACGAAAACCATGGCCAGCTTGTCGCGTTCCCGTCCCTATTCCCAGCGGAGCGAGCGGTACGCAGTACGCTGGCTAGTCGCTGTCGAAGATGGGTTTTTTTTTTCTGTCTCTTTTGTTCGGGTTTATTTGTGATCCGTATCGTTTGTCACTTCCACTTGTGTTGGCACGTTTCAATACTGGGCACAGTTGGGGGTGCTGGCAGTGGCAGGTGGCAGGTCGCAAAATGCCAGCTGGCCTGCGTGGCGCCTAGCGTCATGTGAGGTGTATCTGCAGTGTAGTAGGGAACCAGGGTACGGTTTGAAGAAGGTATACTACTAGCAAGCAAGCGCTGCGGAGTTTTAATTCTCGTTTATTTTTTATTGGAAGTAAATTTAAAACCAAATCTTAGGCTACATGTGACCGAATACAAGGCAGAATACTGTCCAAAACTCAGTACCCTGACGCCCCAAGGGCAGCTAGGATTGTGGGCTACCAAATTACATTCACGGGAATTATGAATAATAACAGCAACAACAACAAAAAAAAAGCAACCAAGTCACATACGGAGTACTAGCCAACCAAGAGGTTCTTCAGTTCCCAAATAAGACCACTCGCCGAAGAACGATCAAAGTCTGTAGAGCTGACAGCCTGTCCTGTGTACCACCATCGATTGCCAAGATCACTTTTTGAATTCCCAAGTCTGCAGCTCTCTCTCTGTACGGCCGGCATGTAGGCATGAATTTCTTCATGGAAAGCTTCACTCACGTTCTTCCCGAGCTGATCACGCGGACGTGGATTGAATTGGGGAAGAACACCACCCAACTTGGACGTGGATTGGATAAGCGTGCCATGAGCATTCAACACATCCGCGTATTTCGTTGGATTGTGCGCCCACCAGCGCCGAAAACGATCATACAGCCTCCAGCCCACCGCCGCGGACTCGAATGTGGGGTCAGGTAATCGGGCCGGATCGCCAACTCGCCTGCGGCGTTCGGGGCCCGGCAGGCGCGGCCCACCAAAACGAAACGAGCATCCAGGTTCAGCCGTTGCACATTGCATCTCAAGGTCTTCCACTAATAAAATCCTATCGGCAGCTATACATACAGTTGGTTTACACTTGCAAGGGCTTTGATGGTAGACAACTCTCATGACTGATCGCTGACTTCAGTAGAGATGGCAGTCAGTGTCATAGCACTTCGCCCTAAAAGCAAGAAAAGAAGCCACAACAATGTCCAAAACCGCAAATATCTGGTGATACACATACGTACACACCATTGACATATACGGATATACCACAATCTGATCTGATGGGTGAACCATGCCGTGCCGCGAGGAACAAGAAATCAAACTGTTTCCCAGGAACAAGACGGGTACCGTTGCACAAGTTTACAGCAAGACTATCTTATCCAATGGTTTCTGCTGGCACAGGTGAAGATGGACACACCAATATTTTTTATTTTTATTTTTTGAAAATGCAGCTTCCATTACTGATTAGACTCAGCTAAATCGCTGGTCACCAAAGCCTCAATGAACTGAGGTACATCATCCCAAGTGGACTGCATACCACTCGACAGACTCGACCCAAAAGCGGCAAGAGCATCGGCTACACTATTATTACAAGAACGTGGACACACTACAACGTTACAGTTTATAAACTCTGAAATCATCAAACTCTGAATCTCAGCTATAACACCACCAAGTGCTGCAAGACGATACTCCTTCCCTTCCACTGTTGTCTTTACCAGAGATGCATCAGTCTCTAGAACAATTTGGGAGATGCCCAAGCTAGCAGCTGCCCGCAGCCCAGCCTGACAACTAAGCAGCTCCGCATGGAAAGCGCTCTACAGGGCCATCTCTCTTTGTGCGCCGGCTTTCACCATCGTCCCTTCGTCATTTCGTATGATGCAACCCCAGCCTCCAGTTCCCGTTTTGTTTTCAAAAGCACCATACAAAATTGATCTTGAACACTCCCAGTTCCGGTCTCTTCCATTTGTGTAACTGATGATAATCCGGCAAAATAGGTGCTGTCTTGTTTGCCTGAAACCTGTCAGCCGTGATAGCTGTGACATATGCCACTTCAGTGGCTGTCCTCCTTCTGCCATCCTCTCTATAACTATTTTGTTCACTCCACCACAACCTTGACAACATAATTGTCATTAGCCGAGTCTTCTCTTCTAATTTTAGAATTTTTTCCATCATTTCTTTGGCCGAATTTGCTTCCATCAGGTTGCATCTCACGTGCTCTAAATTCAGTTCTCTCCCTACACCTTTCACTTCTTTGCATTTGAGAAACAGATGGCCACCATCTTCATCTAGCCTCTGACACATACAACAACTCATCTCAATTTTCATTCCACGTCTGTATAGCACTCATCACACTGCTAGTGTATTATGGCTGAGCCTCCACAAGAAGTGCTTGACTTTGGGTGGGCAATCAAGGTTCCAGAGTTTACACCAAAAGGCATCCTTGCCCCTGCTGGTTTCAGACTCACTATGCCCAGCTCTTTGTTGACGCCTTGCTAGCACAGCTCTGTGAACTCTGTAAGCTGATCTAACTGAAAACCGGCATTTGCTATCAATTACCTGCACCTGAAAAACATATAGCATCTCCCCCACGAAGAGTTTCTAACCTAGTCCATAGTTTATTTCAAAGATACTGTAGATATCTACCCCAGTGAATAGATGCATGTAAACCCAAAAGAGAAAACAGATTAAGATTCTCAAATCACTGAAAGGAATATATAAAAGCACATCAGAAGATAACTCCTAGCACTTTAGCAGGTGCACATCTTTAAACCCCACAATATAGCATGAGGTGCTGCTTAACCAAGTGTCCCTCGAGCACTTGAACTCAGAAAGCTCATCACATATTCTCAAAGCTCAAAAAATACCAGCCCAATGGATCCTATGCCAGGAAGAGCCCAAGATTCATCGCATTGTCTCATTGTAACAGGAAAAAAAAATACAACCAACCGCGTTCAAGAGTTCCAACGCAACCTCCCCCTGCAACTCAAACAGATTAGAAAGAGGTGGGACGCGCACAAGGCCAAGCCGCTGGCCTGCTTAGCGTCCTCGGCCTCGTCATCATCACGCCACTGCAAGGTCCAGCACCACAAACTTCATATGATACACGGCAATCTGAATTGAACCATGTCTTGCCACGACCAACAGCAAAAACCGAACTATTGTCCAGAAACAAATTGCAATTCAGGTGACAGGTACAGTTGCACAACAAGTTAACAGCATGACTATGACTATCCAACGGTTTCTGCTGGGCACAGGTGAAGATCGACACACCAAATATCTGCACCTGACAAACATATAGCAATCACCCCACGAACCTAGTCTATGATTTATTAGATATCTACTAACCCCAGTGAACAGAAACGTGTAAAGCCAACTGAGCATAGAGTTTCAGATTATCAAATCATTCAAAGTCATATATAAAAGCACATCAGAAGCTACCTCCTAGCGCTTTAGCAGGTGCACATCTTTAAGCCCAACAATATAACATCACCTGCAGCTTAATCAAGTGTTACTCAGCTCTTGAACGCAGCAAACTCATCACATATTCTCAAAGATCAAAAGTTACCAACCCAATGGATCATATGCCTGGAAAAGGCCAACACTCATCGCATTGTCTCATACTAACAGAAACAAAAATGCAGCCAACTGCGTTCAAGAGTTCCAACGAAAAATTGAAAATACCGTCACCTCACCTGCAACTCAAACAGACAACCAACCATCCATCATAAACTATGGTTCTAATTACTCTGTCTCCTCTGTGTCCCGACTCTTCTTCTTTTTCTTCTCCTTTTTCTTCTCACTCTTCTCAGCTCCCGCGCCATCCACATGCTCAGCACTCTCCGGATTCGCAGCGGCGCTTCCTTCCTTGCTCTTCTTCTTCTTTTTTTTCTTTTCACTGCCATTCTCGTCGGTCACATCAACCTTCTCCGCCTCTTTCACTTCCACCACGTCAGCTGATCCTGATTCACCCTTATCTTTCTTTTTCTTCTTCTTCTCGCTCTTCTCCCCTTCCACTGCGGCGGCAACTTCCTCAACCTTGATCTTCTTTGCTGGAACGGAAGCATCTTTGTCATTGTCCTCATCCTTCCGCCTCTTCTTTTTCTTCTCCTTGACCTCTTCACCGGCGACTGGGTCCTGTTCCACCTTCACCTTTTCTGGCTCAGGAGCAGCTGCAATGCTAGCAATTGATACATCGCCACCAGTGGGAAGCACCACATTGCGCAGCCACTCCTCTGGGGTCTTCTCATTTGGCTTCCCATGCTTCTCAAGGAGGCCCTCAGCAACCATTTTCTTCTTTTTGAGTGCCACTGGACCAAGCCCCCACTTCCTCGGGTATGTGTCTCTGTCCATCACAACCCTCTTGATCTTTGCGACCGCACCATGGTCACATGTTGCCATAACAGCAGTGGTCATCTCAGCAATACCTATGGCAATCGCCTCCCCCTTTGTTGTCATCAGAACAACCTCCTCCCCGGTCTCGATATCATTCTCAAACCGGAGAAGGCCAGGGATCATAAGCTTAGCGCCATAGCAGATAGCATTCACGGCGGAATCCTTCACGACAAGCCTCTTGTAGCTAGTAAGCAGTACCTCCAGTGGCATGACGACGCGCCTCAGGTAGGTCTCGTCCTTGTGGTTGTCAAGCGACCACATGGCGTCCATCACGTCGTGCATGGTCACCATGTTGTCCTGCTCACCGAGGATCCCCGACCGGACACGCCGCAGCTCCTGCATATGCGCACCGACACCAAGGAGAAGCCCAAGGTGCACACAGAGAGTCCGGACATAGGTACCTGCCTCGCAGGAGATCCAGAACACCGCGAGGTGGCGCTCGGCGTCGTGCTCCAGGAGCTTGCTCTCGTAGATGGTCCGCACCCTGAGCTGGCGCTTGACGGCGGAGATGAGCGGCGGGCGCTGGAACACTGCGCCTGTGAGTGCCTCCAGCGCACGGGCCACGCGCGCGGTGTCCGGCACGGCGGCGTGGAAGCGGGCGACGCAGACGTACTCCTTGCCGGCGCCCTGCTGCGACTTGACGAGGCGCGTGGCGCGGTCCACGCAGACGATGAGGTTGCCGGTGACCTTGGGGTCGAGCGTGCCGCTGTGGCCGGTCTTCTCGGCGCGGAGGATGCGCTTGATCCAGGCGACCACCTCGTGGGAGGACGGGTTCGACGGCTTGTCGAGGTTGATGACGCCGTAGCGGAGGTGATCGGCGAGGGGGCGCTTGAGCGGCGAGTGCCCGCAGGGGAGCGGGGTGTAGTGGCCAGTGCGGACGTTGAGCCGGTCGTAGTTCTTCAGGAGGAGCGGCCAGGTGGAGGTGTCGAGGGACGGCACCAGCGACTGGGGCTTGATTAGGTAGCCACCAGTCTTCTCCTCGGCCTCGGCGAGCGACGGCGGGTCGGTGGCGGGGATGTCCTTAGACTTCTGCTTCTTCTTCTTGGATTTGGTTTGCTCGGAGGCGGGGGACGCGACGGCCGGCGGCGTGGACGACATGGCGGCGGGATTGGGGATTGGCAAAGGCGGGTTTGTTTCTGGTTGCCGCGGAGACGTAGGTAAAAAGGGTTTAGGGTTTAGTGAGCACAGAATGGGCTGCTCGTGGCTCGGGCTGATGGGCTTGTAGGATGGACCATGTTATCGGAAAGCAAAGACAAGACTGATTTGGCCCAATAACCTGAGGTTGTGTTGAAAACGTGATCCTATTTTTCCACCAAAATCGAATAAAAAGCCGATCGTACACTTCATCAATCAAAAGAAAAAAAAATAAAAAACTCAGTTATTATTTGGCTCACGACTAAAGTTTAGTCTGCTCCTATGAAAGTATAGGAAGAAAGAGGTATCACATAGTTTAAAGTTAAATTTTGTTCCTGAGGTCCGATTCCCAAATAGATTCTCAAATAAGTGTTATCGCCACAAGTTTGATTCGATTTATATAAAATACGTGTAATATTTTTATCTCTAAATAAATTTATTAAAAAACTAGATTTAAATTTCTCTCTAATGATACTAATTATATATCATAATTATTTATATTTTTTTATATATTTAATCAAAGATGTTTGTTGGAAGCGCAAACCAAAAATATTTAGAGATGGAGGGAGTAATCTAATAATTTTAGCCAATCTCAGAAATTTTTTTTTTGAGAGATGGCATGGTTTCATAGGACACAAATAAAACATGTCTAAACATTTTATGCTCTATTTTATTGACGGAATTTGTTATTTAAAAGCCTGGCAAAGAGATGCATAGAAATGTGTAGACTTTCATTTCCGGTCTTGTCCACAATACCGCACAAAAAAAAAGAGAGTGGTGTGATATATGTGGACGGATGGTTGGTTTGACAAGAAGAAGGCTATAGAATCTTATTGTCTGTCATGTGCTCCTTTAAATAAGCCATAGCCAAAGCCACAATAACGAGTCATAAATTGTAAATTCAACTTCTATAAAAATGGCTCTAGGTATTTTTGCGCACATAAAAACATGTCCTCTTTCTAAGATATCTGGCACGGGCCCTCTGTCACACCCAATTTTAAGGATAAAATTGAATATGAATAACTCATGTGTGCCCAGAGATCAATCACACACATAAGCCGACAAATCTTTAAATAGTACCATCACCGAGTGCTTATTACATAACGAATAATATTCTTAAACAAAACAGCGGAAAATAATGATAACTCTCACGACGAAGCTCCACTTCACAGGGAATGCCGACTGGTTGTCCACTAGCCTAGTACTCCTCACGGTAGTCTTCATAGCCATCTGAAGGAGTTGAGAAAGCAAGAGTGAGCACTTAAAGTACTCAGCAAGAGTAACATAGGGTTATGAACCTTAAAGGCTGACACTGTCTGTACTGCGATTGCTTTTAACTTGATCAAGTTTTACCAACACTTAGCTTTAGTTATGCATAGCCCAATTATTAACCGCATGATAAGATCAATAAACAACATTAATAATTAAACAACATGATCATCTACGCTGTGAGTTTTTCAGGCCGCTCGTGACCATGAGCACGGCTATCATGATAGATTTATACTCTGCAGAGGTTATACACTTTACCCACAAGCCATGTTACCCATATGCCCGGGTTTATAACTCTCATAACACTTCCAAGGTGAGTGGGCAGGGAACACTATGAAGTCTTTCAAAAGTCTTCCCAACATGTCGACAGACCCTACGGACCCAAGGGCAAAGGGTATGTAAAGCCCCTACTCGATGGTACCTTTCGAAGCGGTAACCACCCTAGGACATGCCCTACAACCAGCTCGGCAATGGTGCCTTTCACGAACTGCCAACATGCTAGTACGAATCTTCATACTTGACTAAAGTCAGAGCCATTATAGCACTCATGGTTGCATTTAAATCCTAACTTTTGCCCTACAGTGGGTTCCTATTCCATGTTGCTATAAAAGCCAATTTTATCTCATCGTTGCATATATCATTAGTCAAGATTCATCATGTAAAGCATAGCAAAGCTACCCATATGCATAAAAACTCATGGTGACAAGGTAAAAGGTAACAAGCTATGGTAAAGATCTAATAGGAATCAAATTAGACACATGCAATATGACTAGGTGAATTAGGGTGAATAGGTAACAAGGATGATCCCATGTTAAACTTGCCTTGATCACAAAGCTCCTGGTGATCCTGATCTGCTGCAAAGAATTCTTGCTCACCGAAGATCTCACCGGTTGTATTCGATCAACATCACCACGCAATCATCCGAACAATCATACACGAAGCAATAAAGATGTGATCAGAACATTACACCATAAACAATAAAGAGACTTTGAAAAGGTTATAAAACAGATCTATACTTTACTACGATCACAAAGACACGCGAATCACACTAATCGGATCTAAAACGAATAAATTAGAGATTAAACAAGATTTTGAAAAGGGCAAGATTAAAGCGTTAACAAATTAATTTACTTTGATTTTCAAAAGTAATTAACATAGATGAAAACTATACTACTGGATAGAGCATAAAATTACGGATCTAACGCAACTTGAACGGTCGATTTGGATTTAAAACGAGCAAATTATAAGCATATGAAAATCAGTGGCAAAACTGTAATTAGGGTTTTTCTTTTATTTTCGAATTAAATCAGATTTAAAAGAGAATACGTTTTCCAGAGGGGGAAAGCGTAGAGATGAAAGACGCTTTGTGGACCGCGGGTTGAGAGGAGAAAAGCCGAGGGGCTCTTTAGCAAGATTACCCGCGAAGGGGTATCGGTTCATGTGAGCCGTTGGATCTGATCTGGGTGATCCAGATTAGAAGAGAGGGGAAGGAGGCGGTGCTCCCACCGGAGCAGGGCGGCGCTCGGCGGGGCGGAAAATTTCCCAGAGTTTTATGCTTCTATCGTTTGAGCTGTTTTGTAAAAACCTGGTCATAGTTGTAACAAGGATGATGTGAAAAAGAAAGGTTCTTGACACGTTTCCTTTTCCGTTACTTTGCTTCACTCCTAAATCTCGGGACGAGATTTCTTTAAGGGGAAGGATTGTAACACCCCGGGTGTTAATCTCTTAATTAAAATTTCATCATGTCATCATATGCATTAAGCATCATTCATTTGTTTGAAAACCTGGATATGCATTGAGCTAAAATGAGTTTACTTGCTTATGTTTGATCATTTGCTTGAATGCAGGTCATCTTTCCAAATTCTCAAAATTTAAAATTTGGAATCCAAACCCTTTTCCCAGAGGGGGGTGGATTAAACCCTAAACATGATTTTCAAAATCTATACAGTTTTTGCTTGTGGTTGTTTAAGTAAAGTTGTAGATCGTGAAATTTTGAGCATCTTTCGTGTTCAAAGTTTTTCCTGAAAACCCCTGGAAGCTTGAGCATTTTGCAAAATAGCTGCAGGGTCAGTTTTGTCCTTTCCTCGAGCAGTTGCATGGCGGGGTCGATCTCGACGCCCACCCCTGTCCGACACAACCGTGCGACACCTGTCCAGGGACGCACGTCTTGTCGTGTACGTGGCGAAATCACGGAACCCGTTGCCGTCTTTAAAAGCGGGACACCGTTCTCCCCGTCTCCCTTTCCACGCCACTGCTCCACTCTTCTCTGCTCTGCTCCGTTTTGTTCCGCCGAGCGCTCCACCTCCACTGACGAACTCGTCCGAGCTCGTTAGTCACTTCCAACCACTCAATCCTTCGCCATTGTCTTCGCCTTGGTCTCGCGCATCCTCGGGTGAGTGGGTTGAAGCCGCCGAGGATGCGCGAGACCAAGGCAAAGACAATGGCGAAGGATTGAGTGGTTGGAAGTGACTAACGAGCTCGGACGAGTTCGTCAGTGGAGGTGGAGTGCTCGGCGGAACAAAACGGAGCAGAGCAGAGAAGAGTGGAGCAGTGGCGTGGAAAGGGAGACGGGGAGAACGGTGTCCCGCTTTTAAAGACGGCAACGGGTTCCGTGATTTCGCCACGTACACGACAAGACGTGCGTCCCTGGACAGGTGTCGCACGGTTGTGTCGGACAGGGGTGGGCGTCGAGATCGACCCCGCCATGCAACTGCTCGAGGAAAGGACAAAACTGACCCTGCAGCTATTTTGCAAAATGCTCAAGCTTCCAGGGGTTTTCAGGAAAAACTTTGAACACGAAAGATGCTCAAAATTTCACGATCTACAACTTTGCTTAAACAACCACAAGCAAAAACTGTATAGATTTTGAAAATCATGTTTAGGGTTTAATCCACCCCCCTCTGGGAAAAGGGTTTGGATTCCAAATTTTAAATTTTGAGAATTTGGAAAGATGACCTGCATTCAAGCAAATGATCAAACATAAGCAAGTAAACTCATTTTAGCTCAATGCATATCCAGGTTTTCAAACAAATGAATGATGCTTAATGCATATGATGACATGATCAAATTTTAATTAAGAGATTAACACCCGGGGTGTTACAATCCTTCCCCCTTAAAGAAATCTCGTCCCAAGATTTAGGAGTGAAGCAAAGTAACGGAAAAGGAAACGTGTCAAGAACCTTTCTTTTTCACATCATCCTTGTTACAACTATGACCAGGTTTTTACAAAACAGCTCAAACGATAGAAGCATAAAACTCTGGGAAATTTTCTAAAAGATAATCTTCAGATTCGCAAGTAGCTTCCTCTTCTGAGTGCTTACTCCACTGCACCTTGTAAAACTTGATGGTCTTGCGACGAGTAATTCGATCCTTTTGATCGAGAACCTTTACAAGATACTCAGCGTAGGTCACATCAGGTTCTAACTGCACTCCTTCAACTTCCACCATTGTATCTTTAATTTGAAGACACTTCTTCAATTGTGATACATGAAACACATCATGAACGGCGGAGAGAACGTCAGGCAATTTCAAACGATAAGCCACCTTGCCAATACGTTCCAGAACTGGGAATGGACCGACATAACGAGGTGCTAACTTGCCTTTCACTCCAAAACGAGAGACTCCTTTCATAGGTGTGACTTTCAAATACACATGATCTCCCGGTTGATATTGAAGTGGCCTTCTTCTTTTATCAGCATAGCTCTTTTGCCTTGACTGAGCTATTTCAAGGTTGATGCGAATCTGTTTAACTTTATCTTCAGCTTCCTTAACTAGATCAACACCAAAGAACTCACGTTCTCCGGGTTCTGACCAATTAAGAGGAGTTCTGCAACAACGACCATACAAAGCTTCGAATGGTGACACTTTTATGCTTTGTTGATAACTATTGTTGTAAGAGAACTCTGCCAAAGGTAAGCATTCATCCCACTTCTCTGCAAAGTTAAGAACACAACATCGCAACAAATCCTCAAGAACTTGATTGACTCGTTCAGTCTGACCATCTGTTTGAGGATGGTACGCAGTGCTGTACAAAAGCTTAGTGCCCAAAGATTCATGGAGATGTCTCCAGAAAGCTGAGACAAACTGAGTCCCACGATCAGATACGATGGTCTTAGGAATACCATAAAGACTTACTATCCTCGCCAAAAACAACTTGGCATAAGCAACCGCAGGATGTTTTGTTTTCACTGGTAGAAAATGTGCAGATTTGGTGAGCCGGTCAACAATGACCCAGATAGAATCATAGCCACTCGAGGTTTTTGGTAAACCTACTATGAAATCCATACTGATGTCTTCCCACTTCCAAACTGGAACTGGTAAAGGTTGAAGTTGACCTCCTGGCTTCAAACGCACTGCTTTCACTTTCTGACAAGTGTCACACTTGGCCACATAGCCTGCTATTTCAATCTTCATCTTTGTCCACCAAAACTTTCTCTTCAAATCCTGGTACATTTTGTTGCTTCCAGGGTGAATGGACAAACGAGAAGTATGAGCTTCATCAAGAATAGCTTGTCGTAACTCTGGAACTTTAGGTACCACGAGACAGTCCTTGAACCAAAGTACATCAGATTCATCTAACTTAAAACAAGTGGGCATTCCAGATTTCACCTTCGCTTTAAGATGTGTGATGCCTATATTGGTTCGTTGAGCCTCGATAATTTGATCACGAATGTTGGGTTCCACAGATATGTTAGCTAGACTGCCATGCTGAACCATAGATATGTCTAGCCTTTCTAACTCATAACAGAGTGTGGAATTTACCGTCTTTAGGCTCAGACAATTGCAACTACCTTTACGACTTAAGGCATCAGCTACAACATTTGCCTTACCTGGGTGGTAATGCACTTCAAGATCATAATCTTTGATAAGCTCTAACCATCGTCTTTGCCTCATATTCAACTCAGACTGAGTGAATATATACTTCAAACTCTTATGATCCGTATAGATATGACAAAGGTTGCCCAGAAGATAATGCCGCCAAATCTTCAAAGAATGGACAATTGCCGCTAACTCCAGATCATGAGTTGGATAGTTCTCTTCGTGCTTTTTCAACTATCTTGAAGCATAAGCAATGACCCTTCCTTCTTGCATCAAGACACACCCAATACCAATACCGGATGCATCACAATATACATCAAAGGGCTTCTCAATATTATGTTGAGCTAATACGGGAGCTGTGGTCATTAACTTCTTCAAGGCTTGAAAAGCTTCTTCGCACTCAGCAGACCACACGAACTTGGTCTATTTCTTTAGTAGACTGGTAATTGGCTTCAAGACTCGAAAAAAGTCTGAAATAAACTGGCGATAATAACCAGCCATACCGAGGAAACTTCGAACTTGATGAACTATTGTTGGTGGCTTCCAATCCAGAATGTCCTTCACCTTACTAGGATCAACTACCACTCCTCCATTGGACAAAACATGTCCTAGGAATTGCACTTCCTTCAGCCATAACTCACATTTGCTGAACTTAGCATAAAGCTGGTGCTCTTGCAATCGAGTTAAGACGATTCGGAGATGACGGGCATGCTCTTCTTCATTCTTGGAATAGACGAGAATATCATCTATGAAGACAACAACAAACTTGTCCAGCTCCGGCATGAACACTGAGTTCATCAGATACATGAAGTATGCCGGTGCATTAGTCAAACCAAACGACATTACCAGATACTCATAAAGCCCATATCTAGTGGTAAACGCCGTCTTTGGGACATCTTCAGGTCGAATCTTGATCTGGTGATACCCTGATCGCAAGTCGATTTTGGAAAACACCGAAGCTCCAGCGAGTTGATCAAAGAGAAGATCAATCCGCGGCAAGGGATACTTGTTCTTGATAGTCACCTCGTTCAAGGGACAATAGTCAACGCACATACGAAGGGTATGATCCTTCTTCTTCACGAAAATTGCAGGACAACCCCATGGCGATGAACTAGGTCGAATGAAACCCTTATCAAGCAACTCGTTTAACTGAGTCTTCAACTCGGCTAGCTCTTTAGGAGGCATCTGATAGGCCCTTCTAGAGATTGGTGCGGTACCAGGCTTTAGCTCTATAGAAAACTCAACATCTCTATCAGGAGGTAAGCCAGGTAAGTCATCAGGAAAGACGTCTGGAAACTCACGTACTATTGGAATATCATGTACCCCAACTGCAACCGTAGCACAGACTCTCCCTACTTCCCGTTTTGGTACCGAAAGTTGAATCAAGAGCTGAGATTTACTGTTTGGCACATCTACCTTGATAGTTCTATTTAACACATCGATCACAGCTTTGTGCTGCTGCAACCAATTCATCCCCAGGATCACATCTAAACCCTGGTTAGGAAGCACTACCAATGTCGTGGGAAAGATATGCCCACCCAGACTCAAAGATACTTGATACACCAATTCTTTAGTTGAGATTCGACCACCAGGTGTTTGCACATGAAAGTCCATGTTTAACTCAGACAAAGGAATATTATGCTTGAGCACAAATGACTTATCAATGAAGGAATGTGATGCACCAGAATCAAAGAGAATAACTGCAGGTTGATTGTTGATAGGAAACATACCCTACAATACAGGTTCTCCTTCTGGCATCCCTTCACCCTGTGTATGAAACACCCGCCCAGTCTTCTGCTCATTCTTGTTCTTCTGAACTCCAACATTCCCACTCTGCTTCTGCTGTGGCTGATTTCCAGCAAACTTCTGATTGTACTGCTTTGGAAGAGGACATACATTGGAATAATGCCCCACCTTTCCACAATTGAAACAGGCATTGCTGGTTTGCTTGGCAACCGCTTGATTGTTGGGACCAACATACTCCCTAGGGTACTGAGGACCCCCAAAGAACTGTTGTCCAAACCTCTGTTGCTGCTGAGGAGGACGATGCTGAAAACGGTTGTGGTTCTGAGGGTGGTAGAGAATCTTCTGTCTCTTCTAATTACCGCTAGAAGATCCAGCAAACGATTTCTTCTTCTTTGCCTCCCTATGGATGCGCAAGGAATTCTCAGCAGAGATAGCCATGCTCACAACCTCATGATACGTAGCATTAGGATTGTGATGAAGCATGGTGTTCAGCTTAGTTGAGAGCCCCCCGAGAAACCATCTCTTCTTCTTGACATCAGTATTGACATGTTCCACAGCATACTGGGAAAGATGGTTGAACTTGCCCACGTACTGCATAACAGTGGACTCCCTTTGCTTCAAACTCAGGAACTCTTCCAACTTAGCCTCCATGACACCATCAGGAATATAGTGCGCACGGAAAGCCTCACGAAACTCCCTCCATGTGGCACGATGACCTGCTGGCTGCATAGCTGTGAAGGTCGATCACCAAACTCCTGCTGCCCCGCGAAGTTGTTGAGCTGCAAAGATGGGCTTCTGCACCTCGGTGTAATTAATCAGCTCGAACTTTTGCTCCATGGTGCGGAGCCAATCATCAGCTTCCAAGGGCTCATCCGCCTTGGTGAACACCGGAGGACGTGTGTCAGTGAAATCGACATACGTTGTCTCCTGGTTATTGCGACCACGACGTTCATTGCCGCCTTACTGGTGATGCTGAGTTAACTCATTCAAAAGACGAGCATTGTCTACTGAAACACTGATCAATGCCGCCAAAGCTTGTGTTAAGGTTGGTGGATCAGGAAGTTCTCCATCATGAGCCCCAGCATTGTTATGTTCAGCCATCTGTTTGCACAAACATACTTTTATTAAGACAAGCATAAAAGTACCAAAGTGCACACATATATTACATGACATCATAACATCACAGTGCTGAAAACTAAAGAGTTCTGAAAGCGATAAAGGTAAATTATGTTACACAAGATCCACTACTCGCATCGAACTAGATAGCTAGGCGAAACATGATCTACTCGTCGTCACTAAGGACTACAACCTCCTGCTCGTCCTCAACGATCACCACTGGTTCGGGCTCTGGTGCAGCTCCACCCTGACCCTCAGGTGTAGGTGCAACGAACTGGTCTGTCTGAACAAGCTCCCCAAGGTCCTCTGTCATAGCCTGCTGTTGGTACTCGGGGTTGTTCATCATGTTGTGAACGTGATGCACCTCCTCATGAAGAGCATTGTTGTACGCCTCAAGATTGCCCACATAGAGCCCCAAGTTGTGGTACATCTCGGACAGAACGTGTTCTCGTTCCCAGGCTTCATTCCTTTCTCCCATCACCTCGTACATGTGATCCTCAGCGATGGACACTTCTGTTGCCTTGGCTGCTAGCTGCGCCTGACACGCCTGCAACTCCGCCTCCTTCTCCCCCATCTTAACCTTAAGGTCATCAGCACTGCTAACCAACTCAAGCTCCAAGTGCTCGATCTTCGCCCTGTGGCGAGCACAGCAACTGGCACCCTGCTGACTGCTCTCAGCACAGTCTCCCCGCGTTGCCAGCCGGTGGCGAGGAACACCCCGAGGTCCGGAAGACTTGCGAGTTGTGCGCTTAGTTCTAGCCATCCTATAGACAAGATTTCAAAGGAGGCAAGTAAGTAACAGGTCAAAATTTTAAACCCATCCCAAGTTGCATGATATGATGCATGAAACGTCCCTACGAATACTATAGTATTTACATAACATATATATAGGGCATATATATATAACCATATTCATACCATCAGCTTGATATCCTAAAGTCTACTTTCCTAGACTTGGAAAGAGAGAAAAGATGAGTTAAAGAAATTTTTAGACTCAAATCACATTTTAATCTAAGATCCAAAAACATTTTGAAAACTTTTACAACTGCAAGATTGGTAATAAGGTGAGCTTTGATACCAGCTGTGACAGAACCTCTTAAGATAGGGCCTACTTGTCAGGATTAACCAACTTAATCCCAACAGATGATCCAAATCTTAATTAGCCCATCAGGTGTCGCCACTTTGCAGCGGGTCATCCACCTCTTTCCGAACAGGATCACATCATTACAATCATTACAGAAGTAATACGAAATTTTTATATTACATCAAAGTAGTGGAAATTTGAAGTCATATTACAAACCATAAGTTTTGAAACATAACTTAGTGTCATATGATAAAGATACATCAAACTGCTGATGGGGAAAGAACAAACAACCGAGGTACTCTTGCCCAAGAGTCAAGCAAGAACAGTTTATTCTTCATCTTCATCTACACTGACCACGGTCATACAGCAAGAAGCCACACAAACCGGGTTGTGATCCTCATCTGCAACAGGGGTCAACAAACCCTGAGTACGGGAGTACTCCACAAGACTTATCCGATAAAGAAAAATATTTGGTGGACAAAACAGTATGCAAGTCATAGGATTCAAGGTGTGGTTTTAGAAGAATCAAGAATTTTGCATAAATGAGCATTTATAAAAAGAATTGAAATCATTTATGTTATCCATAAGATTACTCAAGTATCGATCTAAATGTATGATCGATAACAGGGTAATAACCATCCACAAAGGGATCCAACAAGTATCCAGTTAAAGTGTATTACTACGCGGTAGAGGACAGGGTCATGTTTCCATTTCCGAGGAACACGACGATTCGAACCGGTTTATCCCAGCTGGAGCTTCCCTATCACACGACATATACAGCCGCTTAAAGCACGCATATGACTACCTTTCCCTAGATCCTCTCGCCAAAACCGGGGTTCCACCACCCGAGAGCACAGTACACCTCCATCCAGTTCGCTAACTTGGAGGGTACACACTACTCTCGCCATCTCTCTACTCCCAGTGCGGGTTAACCGTTCTTCAAGCGAGAATAGCCAGAGTCCAGCTTCCCGGAGTATGTGATAAGTACTCCAAAGTCACAACCCTTGGATGTCTACAACGGACGGTTCCTAATCGACACAGGCAGAAAGAACCCGCTCACCAGATATCCACATCTGGTGGCTCTCTAACACCGTGTCCGCCCGGTCTCAGATTATTACTTCCATCAAGAAGACATAGCCATTTGCCGCAGCAATCCGCTATTCGTCTCGAAAACAGAACCATTGCCGAAGCAAACAGGTTACCACCTATTCTCGCAGATGACAGGAAATCATCTGACTCTATCGGTCTAAGCATTGCTAAGCAGCATAAAGCAACAATCGTATTTTTAAAACAGTATCAAGGTACAGGAATAATAATTCAAGGTAGGGCTATGCATCAAGTAGGAATTTGATTAAATACCGTAATGCAATAGTATGAACATAAGTGTATTTAAAGCAAACATTTTAAATACAAGGAAGTGTTTGTGTCGGGTACGAAGGTAAGGGGTACCCTAAACCCTTCAATAAATTAACGCTAAACATAGCAACCATTTTTAAGGCAAGGATCAGCCTATTGTTCGGTGAGACGTGGCCCATCAATCGAGGGCCCCCGCTACACCGACTGCGGAAACCAGCCACTGCCCCGGCTCTACCTCGACGACGGACGAGGGGTTGGACGAACGACCCCCCGGCTTCACCTCGACGACGGACGAGGGGTCGGACGAACGACCCCCCGGCTTCACCTCGACGACGGACGAGGGGTCGGACGAACGACCCCCCGGCTCTACCTCGACGACGGACGAGGGGTCGGACGAACGACCCCCCGGCCTCTACCTCGACATCGACCCCCTCAACCCGTCGACGCCTCGACCTTCCAGGCACCGTCGGCGGACGAGGGCTCGAGTAACCCAACCACTCCGTCATGGGTAAAAGTAAACCCACCTGACGACATGGGCGCCTGCGTCCGCTGTCAAATCCGCCAACTCCCCGTCCAGTCCCCGACTCCCGTCGACTGTGCCGCCACTGCCGCCACTACGCAAGTACGGACTTCTACAGTACCCCTCGGAAAGTGAATAGTGCGACCCTCGACGACGGCTTCGGGAACGTGACAGAGTCATACGGGGCTCGACCCCCTCCTCTTCAACAACTCCGGTACGGAAGACGTCCCATCCGCCCCATCCCACTTCGGCCATGGGACTCGTGCCCGCCTGCGAATACTGTACTGCGACGACTTCTACTGATGCCACGACCGGGGACGCCTGAAGGACGGGAAGACCACGCCGCCACAGTGCTCGATGTCTCTTCGCCGACACTGTGCCGTGGATGCGCCGCCCATACTTCTACTATTAGGGCCCTGTACCCTCGAGTCTCCCCTTGGTCTATAAAAGGGGGACGCCGAGGTAGATGAAAGGGGGGGCTCTCGTCAGAGACTTCTTTTTCCAGGTTTCTCTTTGAGGACTCCAATCCGACCTTGGTTCTCAAGGACCCTAGACCACACCACACACACATACGCTCGATCGACCCCTCGGGAGGCCGACTCCGTGTAACACTGCTTGTACCCCCCCCCCCTGTACGAGCACGCTTTGGGTGCGAGATAATACAAGTCATCCTCCCCCGCTGGACGTAGGGCCTTCTTTGCCCGAACCAGGATAAATCTTGTGTCCATCTTGCATCACGTCTGAGAGAGGGAGCACGCGATATACAAATTTACTCGTTGGTGGTCTTGACCCCCGGGTCATAACACCGACAGTTTGAATGCACCGGGGCTTGCCTTGGTTGGAGGGATAAACGAACTCGGGCTCAGATTCAAGAGAGAAAACCCCTTCACTGGAGGTATCCAACCCAACCAACGAACAATCTACACGATATAATGACATGTTTCAGATGATGCTTGAATAGTAAACATGATGCTTAACTTAAACAAACAAGCTCATAAGAGAAGACTAAAACAGATTACACCTTGAGTACCACTTCCCTTCATGAAGGAAAGCGACACTAGGTTAACAGGCAAATTAATTAAACCCTATTTATCTTGATTATCTAAGTTAATAATTACATCCAAAAGAACTGAGCAAGCAACATTACATCGAGCATGTCCAACTTGTTTTTGTCACTGGACAATGACCATTTGTAGCAGATAATCCAAAATCACTCAAAACCTAAAGTCATTAGGGTTTCTAAACATTTTACAATTAAACAGGGCATTCTTTACAGGATTAAAAACAGGAAACAGGAAAAACTCTACACAAAAACCCTCGGACGGCTGAGACCCGACCAACAGAGGCACAGACGCTCGAGCGGCGGCGCCGAGAACCACAAAACACGGCGGCGAGTCGCCGTCGATGACCAAACCGAACGGCTACCCCTCGAACTTGATTCGGCTCGCCAAGCCAAACCCAACGAGGTGCGCCACGACCCAAACAAACCTTCAGAGACACCTCATCGAGGGTGATGGCGATCTGCCGGAGCTCGACCGATCGCGCACCGTCGAGCACAGACCTCGCTCAAAGAAGCTAGGCCTCGATCGACCCTCGATCAGAGAAGCTAGGCCTCGATCGAAGAAGAGAGACCTCGATCGGAGAAACTAGGCCTCGACTGAAGAAGCTAAACCTCGATCAGAGACATTAGACCTCGATCGATGAAGTTGGGCCTCGATCACGGCTCAGAGGACAACCACGAGCAACACGCTCAACAGAAACGAGGCTAAAACCTACCCAGAAGACTTCGTCGACGGCAATGGCGGTGAACCAAGCTCGACCGCACATATGTCGACGGACACAGGCCTCGAACAGAGCTGGTATCAGCTCAACCAACAACTCCAGCAAGCTAAGCGGCCCCCAACAACGCGAAGCGCGCACGAGACGGACTCAGAGCTACACGCAACACCCTTGACGACGGCACTGGCGGTCGACGGAGATCTGCGCGACGCGCGCCGAAGAGAACACGCACGCGCTCGAGGGAAACTACCCCTCGAAACAAACTCAGGACAACTAGACAAAGCTAGAGCAAGACTCAGATCTCGAAAAGATCAACAACAACGGCTAGACGACGAACACTCCGCCGCGCCGAACAAGAACAGCGACGGTGCTCGAGGACAGAGCTCGAAGGCTCGATACAAGGACAAACGGGTACAGCGGATAGGTCGAGGAGCTCACCCTAGTCACGAAGCACTAGCAAGCGTGGCCGGAGATGAAGCAGAGACGACCGTCGATAGAGAACGTGCCGGCGGAGACAAAGAACTGCGCGGCAACGAAGATGTTCCCGGAGCTATGGTCCACCATTGCAAAACGGAGAAACCGACAAGATTCAGGGAGGAACAAGGAGCAAGAAACACAAGGTACAAATTCAATGCGGCTCCTGCGTAGCCCGGTCGAAGACTGACCAGAGCGGCGGTCGCGTCGGAGCTGAGGAAGACGGATCCGCACTGAACGAATATAGGCTCGACGACTTTAACCCACTCACCCGAGGATGCGCGAGACCAAGGCGAAGACAATGGCGAAGGATTGAGTGGTTGGAAGTGACTAACGAGCTCGGACGAGTTCTTCAGTGGAGGTGGAGCGCTCGGCGGAACAAAACGGAGCAGAGCAGAGAAGAGTGGAGCAGTGGCGTGGAAAGGGAGACGGGGAGAACGGTGTCCCGCTTTTAAAGACGGCAACGGGTTCCGTGATTTCGCCACGTACACGACAAGACATGCGTCCCTGGACAGGTGTCACACGGTTGTGTCGGACTGGGGTAGGCGTCGAGATCGACCCCGCCATGCAACTGCTCGAGGAAAGGACAAAACTGACCCTGCAGCTATTTTGCAAAATGCTCAAGCTTCCAGGGGTTTTCAGGGAAAACTTTGAACACGAAAGATGCTCAAAATTTCACGATCTACAGCTTTGCTTAAACAACCACAAGCAAAAACTGTATAGATTTTGAAAATCATGTTTAGGGTTTAATCCACCCCCCTCTGGGAAAAGGGTTTGGATTCCAAATTTTAAATTTTGAGAATTTGGAAAGATGACCTGCATTCAAGCAAATGATCAAACATAAGCAAGTAAACTCATTTTAGCTCAATGCATATCCAGGTTTTCAAATAAATGAATGATGCTTAATGCATATGATGACATGATCAAATTTTAATTAAGAGATTAACACCCGGGTGTTACAAGGCTGACGGGTGGGCCCGGCGTGTCAGCGAAAGGGAAGAGGGGAGAGGCGCGGTCCTGCGGCGAGCTGGGCCAAGAGGGAGGGAGCCGGCCCACGCGGAAGAGAGAAAGAGAGAGGGGGGAAGCAGGCCAGTTTGGGCCAGCATGCCGAAAGAGAGAGAGAAGGAGAAAAGGATTCCCTTTTTATTTTTCTTTTCCTTTTTGATTTTCAAAATGATTTCTAAATAGTTTTTGAAATATTTTCTTGATTTTGCAAAATCAACCAACACAAGAAAATGCAGAGGCATGCAATGCTCAAACAAGTTAACCCTAACATGAGATTTATTTTATTTTTATTTAATTAATTCTATGATCACACAAATACTTGAATTAAATCAAATTAAATTTAAATTCAAACTAATTTGCTAATTTAAATTTTAGGGTGTTACACCTCTGCTGAAGTTGATGTCAAAGTTGGAACCAGAGTCATGCCAAACAGATCGTTAAGCTCTTGTTCGCTTGAGTTTGGTATCTCACGTGAGGACATTTGCTCTATATGTTTTGCTATTATAGTCTTAGGTGAGGTTTGTTTGTTAAAACTTTGCTAGGTGCGAACATACGACAACCTTATGGAATTTCTCTCGTCTTTTCTATGTTATTATTAAAGAAAATACATCCTGTTATACAAAATTTGGCTCATGAATTTTTTTGGCGTGGCCATAAATCAATGTGATTTGATTGCTTTTATTTAGGAACTATCCTAAATTGGTAAGATAAATTTTGGCATGCCTTCTTAGGTCACAAACCAAACATGCATAAACGCTTCATGCTTCTTTTTAGCGAGATTTTTTATTTATTTGTAGACATAGAGTTTCATTCCCCATCTTATCCACTACTCCTTCCGTCCCGTAATAAATGCACTTCTATAGTTGAAAAAATGTTTCAAAACATAAGATAGTTGTCCATTTCTACTCTCTTTTCCCCAATGTACAATGATTGCATTTTCAGGGGTATACATATAATTTTTCACTAACATTGATCTTTTTCACCAAATGCTAGTATTTTGGGATGGAGAGAGTATGTCATATAAAAAATCATCACGTTAAAAATAAGTTAGCGTACATTACATGATCTTATTGCTCTCTATTCACATGTACAATGAAAGCTGCTAACTGTGTTGTCACGCTTATTCTCGCCCTCCTCCCCGGACACCGACCACCAAAGGTATAACAACGTAATAATCACTTGACGCTGCACTTTCTTTTCTGCATCTTCAGAATCGTCTCCACCAGCTCCCCTTGCTGTCAGAACTTCAGCTAGATCTGCCCTCTCCTGATCCAACTGCAGGTGAGCCCATACCTGTCTCAAATCCTTGCATTTGAAAAACAAAAAAGCTGGGCACCATCCTCGTCAAAACGGTGCCGTCTCCAGTTTCATTCCATGACGTCTCAGCTCAGGTTTATGCGCAGGGCCAAAGCATTGTGTCCGAGCAGCCACAGGAAACAAAAAATCGCCAGCGGCGGCCGCGTTAGGGCCCGGCAGCAGCGGCCCTCCCAAATGAAACGAGCATCCAGGTTCAGGAAACGAAAACATCGTTGCACACTGGCATCATACCAATTGACACTGGATCTCAAAAGTCTCAACTAATAAAATCATATATAAACACTAATTTTCAGCGAACCAATAGTATTTTCATCTCACAGCAAATCAACATAAGCATTCAACATAAGCCAAATTTTCGCAAAGCGAACAGCACCATACAGTTGGTTTACATTTGCAAGGGCTTGATGGTACACAAACTCTAATGACTCATTGCTGACTTCAGTAGAGATGGCAGCCAGTGTGACAGCAATTAGCAAGTCAGGTAAAGAAGCCACAGCAAGGTTTAGCACCGCAAACTTCTGGTGATACACATACACACCATTTGGCATATACCACAATCTGATCTAACGGGTGAACCATGGCGTGCCGCGAGGAACAGGGTATCAAACTGTTTCCCAGAAACAAGACAGGCACCGTTGCACAAGTTTACAGCATGACAATCATATCCAATGGTTTCTGCGGGCACAGGTGAAGATGGACACACAAATTATCTGCACCTGAAAAACATATAGCTTCACCCAACGAACAGGGAGTCCATGGTTTATTTATTAGATATCTACCCCAGTGAAATGAAGCCCCAAAAGAGCATAGAGATTCAGATTCTCAAATCATTCAAAGGCATATATAAAAGCACATCAGAAGCTAACCCATAGAGCTTTAGCAGGTGCACATCTTTAAACCCAACAATATAGCATGAAGTGCTGCTTAAGCAAGTGTAACTCGAGCTCTTGAACGCACCAAACTCACCACATATTCTCAAAGCTAAAAAATTACCAGCCCAATGGATCCTATGCCAGGATGAAGCCAAGATTCATCGCATTGTCTCATTCTAACATGGAAAAAAATACAACCAACCGCGTTCAAGAGTTCCAACGCCACCTCCACCTGCAACTAAAACAGATTAGACAACAACCATTCATCGTAAACTATGGTTCTAAATTTCTAATTACTCTGCCTCCTCTCTATCCCGACTCTTCTTCTTTTTCTTCTCCTTTTTCTTCTCACTCTTCTCAGCTCCCGCGCCATCCACATGCTCAGCACTATCTGGATCCGCAGCAGCGCTTCCTTCCTTGCTCTTCTTCTTCTTTTTTTTCTTTTCACTGCCATTCTCGTCGGTCACATCAACCTTCTCCGCCTCTTTCACTTCCACCACGTCAGCTGATCCTGATTCACCCTTATCTTTCTTTTTCTTCTTCTCGCTCTTCTCCCCTTCCACTGCGGCGGCAACTTCCTCAACCTTGATCTTCTTCGCTGGAACGGAAGCATCGTCATCATTGTTCTCATCCTTCTGCCTCTTCTTTTTTTTCTCCTTGATCCCTTCAGCAGCGACTGCATCCTTTTCCACCTTCACCTTTTCTGGCTCAGGAGCAGCTGCAATGCTAGCAATTGATACATCGCCACCAGTGGGAAGCACCACATTGCGCAGCCACTCCTCTGGGGTCTTCTCAGTTGGCTTCCCATGCTTATCAAGGAGGCCCTCAGCAACCATTTTCTTCTTCTTGAGTGCCACTGGACCAAGCCCCCACTTCCTCGGGTATGTGTCCCTGTCCATCACAACCCTCTTGATCTTTGCTACCGCGCCATGGTCACAGGTTGCCATAACAGCAGTGGTCATATCAGCAATACCTATGGCAATCGCCTCCCCCTTTGTTGTCATCAGAACAACCTCCTCCCCGGTCTCGATATCATTCTCAAACCGGAGAAGGCCAGGGATCATAAGCTTAGCGCCATAGCAGATAGCATTCACGGCGGAATCCTTCACGACAAGCCTCTTGTAGCTAGTAAGCAGTACCTCCAGTGGCATGACGACGCGCCTCAGGTAGGTCTCGTCCTTGTGGTTGTCAAGCGACCACATGGCGTCCATCACGTCGTGCATGGTCACCATGTTGTCCTGCTCCCCGAGGATCCCCGACCGGACACGCCGCAGCTCCTGCATATGCGCGCCGACACCGAGGAGCAGCCCAAGGTGCACACAGAGAGTGCGGACATAGGTACCTGCCTCGCAGGAGATCCAGAACACCGCGAGGTGGCGCTCGGCGTCGTGCTCCAGGAGCTTGCTCTCGTAGATGGTCCGCACCCTGAGCTGGCGCTTGACCGCGGAGATGAGCGGCGGGCGCTGGAACACGGCGCCCGTGAGTGCCTCCAGCGCACGGGCCACGCGCGCGGTGTCCGGCACGGCGGCGTGGAAGCGGGCGACGCAGACGTACTCCTTGCCGGCGCCCTGCTGCGACTTGACGAGGCGCGTGGCGCGGTCCACGCAGACGATGAGGTTGCCGGTGACCTTGGGGTCGAGCGTGCCGCTGTGGCCGGTCTTCTCGGCGCGGAGGATGCGCTTGATCCAGGCGACCACCTCGTGGGAGGACGGGTTCGACGGCTTGTCGAGGTTGATGACGCCGTAGCGGAGGTGCTCGGCGAGGGGGCGCTTGAGCGGCGAGTGCCCGCAGGGGAGCGGGGTGTAGTGGCCAGTGCGGACGTTGAGCCGGTCGTAGTTCTTCAGGAGGAGCGGCCAGGTGGAGGTGTCGAGGGACGGCACCAGCGACTGGGGCTTGATTAGGTAGCCACCAGTCTTCTCCTCGGCCTCGCCGAGCGACGGCGGGTCGGTAGCGGGGATGTCCTTAGACTTGTGCTTCTTCTTCATGGATTTGGTTTTCTCGGAGGCGGGGGATGCGACGGCCGGCGGCGTGGACGTCATGGCGGCGGGATGGGGGGATTGGGGAAGGCCGAAGGCGGGTACTTTCTGGTTGCAGCGGAGACGTAGGGGGGAAGGGGTTTAGGGTTTAATAGTGAGCAGAGAGATGATGGGCTGGTCGTGGCTCGGGATGATGGGCTTGTAGGATGGGCCATGGTTATTAGGAAACCAAAAACGAGACTGATTTGGCCCGATAACTTGAGGTTGAATTGAAAACGTGATCCTATTTCGCCACCAAAATCGAATAAAAGGTCGATCGTTCGTACAAAATCAGTTACTATTTGGTTCACGGCCAAAGTTTAGTCTTCTGTATGAATTTTTCCGTGCACATATATACAGTTATTAGAAGAAAGATGTATCATATAGTCTAAAGATAAATTTTGGCTCCAAATAGATAATACAGTGTTGTTTAAAGTTTAGTCGGACACGTAAAAAGACTACTACTCCTTTCAACCCAAATTATATCTTATTAAAAAAAATAGAGAATCAAAATATCTCAAGTTTGATCAAATCCATATGATATTATATTAATGTAGTATACTTATTTGATGTTATAAATTTTTATAATTTTTTCTATAAGTTTGGTCAAACTTAAGATGATTTAACTCTCTAGAATTATTATAATGACTTATAACTAGGACGGAGAGGGTATCTTATTAAACTACACAAGTGTACTAAATGGTCTAAAATTTAGACTTTATTAGACCATGGCCAAAATTATTTATTGTGTGAGTGAGGGAAAAAAACTCATCGGGATTTGACTGACAACTCATGGGCAATTGGAGCTAACGTGTGATCTTGAGAGTGTATTTATCTTTCAGTAAATTTCATTAGCGGTACTTAAATTTTTTTTGAGTTTCCATTCAGGTCTTGGTACTTTTAAATTACACATTCAATTCTTGAAACTTATCCTTAGTTCTTGTCCCGGTCCTAGCACTTGCAAAATGCATGTTCGACACTTAAACTTATAATGAGTTCTCATCTTAATTCTGGTAAGTACAAATTACACACTCAGATCTTCAAAGTTGTATTATTGTATCATTGTGATATGTCTACCCTTGCATCATCTTCCTCCCATCTTGCCACGCCGCATATACCCTCCACACCTCACATAGCTGCATAGCGCTACACCATGTTTTGTGTTGCTACTACCACGCGCCTGCCTATGTGGCATTGGCATGGCAGTGGAGTGTTGCACCCATGTTGCCCACACTAGGCCATGTCGCGCACGTCACGTACCCATGCATGCCTTGTACTACACTCACCCCACTATGCTGCAGCGACAAATCTGTCTCGTTATCGAGAGAAGCGAGGAAGATTGGGAGAGCGGGGACTAAGTGCAAGGAGATGGAAGAAATGATCTTGAGCTTTCGCTCGATGTGGGAGAGGAAGAGTGTGGTGGTGGTGTGGAATACGCCTGTCATGAGGTAGAGGCCAGCGCCATGAGTTAGAGCAGGAGTGAGTCAAGAAGAATCTAGGAAGACCACAACAGCAAAGGCTCAACTACTGCTAGTTGTAGGACAAGCCCAACACCAAATAGCATAGCATGTCCTAATTAAGAAACGAGGCCATTGCTACACATCTCTCTTAAGCTCTTGTTGCACACCTCATATTTAGTGTGCCACGACACTATGAGTGGACGAACGTAGTGCAGTGCGATATGGCTGCACGAGTGTGGTGGCACACGCAACTCAATGTGAGGACGTCGGGGATGTATGAGATGGTACAATAATTCAAGTTTATAGAGGTGAGTGTATTTTGAAAATATCGATACTCGGACAAGAGGACATGTTTAAGGAGCTAAATATGTAATTTGAAAGTGCCATGGCTTAAATCAAAACTCACGAAAAACTTAGGAAGTTGAATGTGCAATTTAAAATTATCAAAATCTAAATAAGAACCTCGTTCTATGAATTCTACTCTTTGTCTATTAATTATATTTTCATAGTATACCTATTTGATGTGATAAATCTCTATGTTTTTCTCTATAATTATGTGGTGTGTGGACGTACCCACGAAGACGCCATGAATTCACTACTCGTACGTCTAAACTCCCTCAATCTGATATTATTAGTCATTCCAAGAATCTTGGATAGTCAAAGTTTTTCAAGTTTGATCAAATCTATATAATAAAATAACACTCTCTCCATCCTAAATTATAAGGCATTTCAAAAAAATTTGAGAATCAAAGCTTCTTAAGTTTGACCAAACTTATATAATAATATAATAATATTTATAATACCAACTAAGTATCATTAAATTCTTCATCAAATATATTTTCATAGTACATATATTTGATACCATAAATATTTATAATTTTCTCTATTAGATTCTTCATTGATTATATTTTTATAGTGTACATATTTGATGTCATAAATCTTTATATTTTTTTTAACCAAACTTAAAATAGTTTTACTCTCCAAGATTCTTTATAATTTGGAGTGAGAGAGTACCTTTTCTCATGTTATTAGTACCACACTATTGTACTACTCCCTCCATCCCTGAAAGAACCAATTCATAGAATCTGAATTTTTTTTTAAATTCGACTAGCTTTATACAAAAATATAACAACATCTATTGCTTAAAATGAGCATCATGTGAAAATATATTTAGTGATAAATCTAATGATACTAATTTGATACCATAAATTTTAAATTTTGAGGAATGCTATACAAGATATGTGTGTTTTAGGGCCCGCCAACACACCAATTTTGTCTTTGTCCTTTCATAGAAAAAAAACTGTTTCTTGTAATTTATGTTTGTTAGAGCATCTCCAATAATTTATTATTTCTCACTTGCCAAATCTTGTGTTTTACCAAATTGTTATAATAATTTACCAAGTTGGAAAGAGATCATCTCCAACAATTTGCTATTTCTCATTTCCAAACCAAAAAAAGAAGATTAAAAAGGAAGAAAACTTGCATGCGGGAAACCGAGAGGAGGACTCGCGGGCGAGAGGATGGCAATCCGATGCGCGCTCACAGAAATGGCAAACCGATGCAATCTTTTGGCAAGCGTGTAGAATTGGTAAGTCCAATTGGCAAACTGTTGGAGAGTGTTTTTTTTATTGATTTGCCAAATTTTAAAGGATGATAAGTGATTTAGCAAACTATTGGAGATGCTCTTAAACACTGTCAGCTGCAACCATGAGTGGGCCCGCAATGTCTGCTGCTCAAGCACCTTCTTGTACGGTTCGTCGAGCAGAGCAGCCTCGCACCGTTGCCAGCAGAGTCCTAGCCCACGCGGCCCCGTGCGGTCCTACTCCGTGCCCAACGCTGTGTCGAGCGACCGCCCAGCATTGCTGGCAGTCGACGCGAGAGAGACAGAGGAGGGCCTGCCGCCCTGCACTCGGGCGACAGAGATGGAGAAGCACGACGTTGATCAAATTCAAGGTCAATTCCATTTTGGAGATTCTTCTGGGCGTCACAGCGTTCGGAAGCAGAAGCAGAGAGGACACGATCCCCTGCTGCTGTTGCTGCTTTCCGTGGACGACGACGAGGCTTGGCTCACCGGTTTCTTGAGCGCGTCCGTGCACCACACCTCTGCTCGGAGTCGGCGCGGCTGCTGTTGCTCGGTTGCTCCTGCTCCCCCGCCTGCTCGCAACGGAGGACGTAGCGGTCGCGCTCTTCTAGTTGCTGTCCCACGCACCTCCCGCACGACGACGTGGACGTGCGGTCGGTCTACCGCTCTTGCCGCCGTCCATGGGCGGACACTGGCCACCGCTCGACGACGCCGGGCTATCGACGGCGCCTCGTTTGATTTCGTGCGCGTCCCATCCCACCTCGATCTCGACTGCGTCTGCACGGCTAGGCTAGTGGCGAACTGAGAAGGATGACGGCGGTGAGTCGGTGACGATGCACGGCGGCGCCGGGAGCAGCGACCGGATCATCGTGCACTTGGGCGGGGTGGGGAGCAGACCGCCCGGGAAGAGCTGCTTGCGCCATGGCAAAAGGGTGCGCGCGACCGTCAGGGGGGGACGTTCCCCACCTGAATTTTCTATTATGCCCAAAGCGGCTGATTGATAAAGTACATATTTACAGGTTACAGAAGCATTAGAAGGAGGGCCAGATTATGGCATATACAACAAAGAAGAAGAAGAAAAAAAACAACACCATCACATCTCAACACGAGAATGATCAATAGAACATCAAAAGATACACCAGAAAGAGAGAAGAAAGAACACCAGAGCACATGAACTCTTCAACGATGTCTCTAAGGAGGTGAATGACGTCGCAACGTAATCATCGTGTAACAAGAGATGACTTTGCAGGAGCAGGAGCCTAGCACGGCTTTCGCCCGAGCCATGTGCTTAGGTGTTCAACAAGTCGATCCAGGAGGTGGCAACATAAGGTTCTTCAATGACGCCTTCAAGAAGGAGATCTCGTCACTGGCCCAGACACATATGAGCAGAGCTTTCACCTAGAACCTTTACCAAACTCCGGTGGACCTGTCCAAAACAAATGGAGGCGCACACATGGTGGTGCCAGTCGCCGCCACATCGCGCGGAGCCGCTCCCGGACTCGCCCGCGACAATGGGAGGCGCGCACCGCCTCGGCTATCGTCCTCGACTGGACGAAGGATGGTGCGAGAAGGGGGGGCTTGCCGGCCGCCGCCACACCGCACGGAGCCGATTTCGGACTTGCCCGTGTCAGTGGGAGGCGTGCACCGGCTCGGCTATCGTCCTTGACTGGACGAAGGATGATGCCAGAAGGGGGTGGTTGCCGGTCGCCGCCACATCGCGCGGAGCCGTTCCCGGACTCGCCCGCGACAATGGGAGGCGCGCACTGGCTCAGCTATCGTCCTCGACTGGACAAAGGATGGTGCGGAAGGGGGGCTTGCCGGCCGCCGCCACACCACACGGAGCCGGAGCCGATTCCGGACTCGCCTGTGACAGAGGGAGGCACGCACCGGCTCGGCTATCGTCCTCGACTGGACGAGGGAAGGTGCCAGAAGGGTGTGGTTGCCAGTCGCCGCCACATCGCGCGGAACCGCTTCCGGACTCGCCCGCGACAATGGGAGGCGCGCACCGGCACAACTATCGTCCTTGACTGGACGTAGGATGGTGCGAGAAGGGGGGCTTGCCGGCCGCCGCCACACTGCACGGAGCTGATTCCGGACTCGCCCGTGACAGTGGGAGGCGCGCACCGTCAAGCTAGAGCCCCTGGATGGTAGGGTGTTGCCAGCCGCCGCCATGCCTCGCGGAGACGTGCTTGGACTCGTCCGCGACGAAGGACTGTAGGAGGCACACTCCGGCGAGACGTCCACGGGTACATAGCCCCGCCGCAGGCAAGCCCACGGCCAAACTGCGCGCCGCGTGAAAGTTGGGTCCTGCTCCACAGGGTGTGTGCAGGGGATGTGACGTCGCCAAGCTTGAACATGTTGCCTCCGGCTGGAAGCAGAGGTACTGGGCGCCGCATCTGGAGGTGGGGACAGTGGATCCGGTCCTAGGAGGCCAGATCCGCCCCGCCGACCGTTCGAGCCAGTCGAGGACAGGGAAGAGGAGGGGCAGCCGTGGGCGCAGCCGGTGAAGAGAAGAATCCGATCGCCGGTGGTCCGGATCTGGAGGTGAGGACGGTGGATCCGGACCTAGGAGGCCGGATCCGCCCGCCGGCAGTTCGAGCCAGCCAAAGACGACGGAGGAGGGGTAGCCGTGGGCGCCGTCGGTGGAGAGGAAGAGGAGCCGGAGCGGCGTTCACGACCGAGAAGACCCCGTCGTCGCTGTCCTTGGGAGCTGCACAGGCTTCCGGGCGGCTGCCTCCAGCGGCGGCGAGGCGCAGCTACGCGACATGGATAGAACGAAGAAGGGGGAGAGACACACCGTAGAAGCAAAGCAGCTTCGCGCGATGTACCAGAGAAGACGAGGAGGGGAGATCTGGATGATGCCTCGGGCCATGCGCCACTGTATCTGCAGTCGGATCGACATCGAACAGGGCGCCGCGTTGCCGGCCATATCATTCGGCCTGTTCGTTTGGCAGGATTATACACTGTGCTGGCAGGATTATACACTGCTGGCTGATTTCTTGTGAGAGAAAAACAATGTTCTGACTGAATTTAAGCCGGCTGAAAAGACAAACGAACAGGGCTGATTGACTGGCCGGACAGGGCAACGAAGCACGGTGTGTCCGATCGGTTCTGTTTCTCTGAATTTTGCGCGATTTCCTCAGCGGTCAACAACCGCCTCCATTACTGCATTTCCAATCAAGAATCCGACTAGGTGGAGAGAAATGGCGTGGCACCCACGCAGCTCGTCGATGTTCGGATCGACATCGAACAGGGCGGGCGCCGCCGCCGGTGTATCCGACTGGGTGCGCAGCGGGCAAGGAAGCCCGGTGTGTGTCCGATCGTCGTTTCTGTTTCTCTGAATCTTACGCGCTTTCCTCAACGGCCAACAATGCAACCGCCTCCATTACAGGATCTCCAACAAAGAACTCCCTGCACAAGAATCCGACTAGGTGAGAAATGGCAGCCACGCACGCAGCTCGTCGATCGATGACAGAATTCGATCACCGACTCCTATTCACCTTCGGACATGCGGATTGCACCGACGTCCCTGATGGGGGGGGGCCTATATATTTATGCTGCCGCATGCTCCACAGGAATCATCTCATCTCATTCCACCGTCGCTTCTCTGCTCCACCACCACCATCTCCACAATCGGCGCCGCTTCTCCTCCGCGGGCGTCTCTCATGGCGATCCCGGTTGCCCTCGTGCACCTCAAGAGGTGGCACACGCAGCTCTCCCGGCGCTGCTCCCTACGCCGCCCAAGTGGAAGACGACGCTGCCGCTGCTCACGACGCTGCCGGGCGTCGCCGCCATCCTCCCAAAGCCGAAGCCGCTCGCCAAGCCCAGCTGTGCCGACTCCGACGAGAGGTGGGACGCGCACAAGGCCAAGCCGCTGGCCTGCTTAGCGTCCTCGGCCTCGTCATCATCACGCCACTGCAAGGTCCAGCACCACAAACTTCATATGATACACGGCAATCTGAATTGAACCATGTCTTGCCACGACCAACAGCAAAAACCGAACTATTGCCCAGAAACAAATTGCAATTCAGGTGACAGGTACAGTTGCACAACAAGTTAACAGCATGACAGTGACTATCCAACGGTTTCTGCTGGGCACAGGTGAAGATCGACACACCAAATATCTGCACCTGACAAACATATAGCAATCACCCCACGAACCTAGTCTATGATTTATTAGATATCTACTAACCCCAGTGAACAGAAACGTGTAAAGCCAACTGAGCATAGAGTTTCAGATTATCAAATCATTCAAAGTCATATATAAAAGCACATCAGAAGCTACCTCCTAGCGCTTTAGCAGGTGCACATCTTTAAGCCCAACAATATAACATCACCTGCAGCTTAATCAAGTGTTACTCAGCTCTTGAACGCAGAAAACTCATCACATATTCTCAAAGATCAAAAGTTACCAACCCAATGGATCATATGCCTGGAAAAGGCCAACACTCATCGCATTGTCTCATACTAACAGAAACAAAAATGCAGCCAACTGCGTTCAAGAGTTCCAACGAAAAATTGAAAATACCGTCACCTCACCTGCAACTCAAACAGACGACCAACCATCCATCATAAACTATGGTTCTAATTACTCTGTCTCCTCTGTGTCCCGACTCTTCTTCTTTTTCTTCTCCTTTTTCTTCTCACTCTTCTCAGCTCCCGCGCCATCCACATGCTCAGCACTCTCCGGATCCGCAGCGGCGCTTCCTTCCTTGCTCTTCTTCTTCTTCTTTTTCTTTTCGCTGCCCTTGTCGTCAGCCCCATCAGCCTTCTCCGCCTCCTTCACTTCCACCGCGTCAGCTGATCCTGCTTCGCCCTTATCTTTCTTTTTTTTCTTCTTCTTCTCGCTCTTCTCCCCTTCCACTGCCGCGGCAGCTTCCTCAACCTTGATCTTCTTCGCTGGAACGGAAGCATCTTCGTCATTGTCCTCATCCTTCCGCCTCTTCTTTTTCTTCTCCTTGACCTCTTCACCGGCGACTGGGTCCTGTTCCACCTTCACCTTTTCTGGCTCAGGAGCAGCTGCAATGCTAGCAATTGATACATCGCCACCAGTGGGAAGCACCACATTGCGCAGCCACTCCTCTGGGGTCTTCTCATTTGGCTTCCCATGCTTCTCAAGGAGGCCCTCAGCAACCATTTTCTTCTTCTTGAGTGCCACTGGACCAAGCCCCCACTTCCTCGGGTATGTGTCTCTGTCCATCACAACCCTCTTGATCTTTGCGACCGCACCATGGTCACATGTTGCCATAACAGCAGTGGTCATCTCAGCAATACCTATGGCAATCGCCTCCCCCTTTGTTGTCATCAGAACAACCTCCTCCCCGGTCTCGATATCATTCTCAAACCGGAGAAGGCCAGGGATCATAAGCTTAGCGCCATAGCAGATAGCATTCACGGCGGAATCCTTCACGACAAGCCTCTTGTAGCTAGTAAGCAGTACCTCCAGTGGCATGACGACGCGCCTCAGGTAGGTCTCGTCCTTGTGGTTGTCAAGCGACCACATGGCGTCCATCACGTCGTGCATGGTCACCATGTTGTCCTGCTCACCGAGGATCCCCGACCGGACACGCCGCAGCTCCTGCATATGCGCACCGACACCAAGGAGCAGCCCAAGGTGCACACAGAGAGTCCGGACATAGGTACCTGCCTCGCAGGAGATCCAGAACACCGCGAGGTGGCGCTCGGCGTCGTGCTCCAGGAGCTTGCTCTCGTAGATGGTCCGCACCCTGAGCTGGCGCTTCACGGCGGAGATGAGCGGCGGGCGCTGGAACACGGCGCCCGTGAGTGCCTCCAGCGCACGGGCCACGCGCGCGGTGTCCGGCACGGCGGCGTGGAAGCGGGCGACGCAGACGTACTCCTTGCCGGCGCCCTGCTGCGACTTGACGAGGCGCGTGGCGCGGTCCACGCAGACGATGAGGTTGCCGGTGACCTTGGGGTCGAGCGTGCCGCTGTGGCCGGTCTTCTCGGCGCGGAGGATGCGCTTGATCCAGGCGACCACCTCGTGGGAGGACGGGTTCGACGGCTTGTCGAGGTTGATGACGCCGTAGCGGAGGTGATCGGCGAGGGGGCGCTTGAGCGGCGAGTGCCCGCAGGGGAGCGGGGTGTAGTGGCCAGTGCGGACGTTGAGCCGGTCGTAGTTCTTCAGGAGGAGCGGCCAGGTGGAGGTGTCGAGGGACGGCACCAGCGACTGGGGCTTGATTAGGTAGCCACCAGTCTTCTCCTCGGCCTCGGCGAGCGACGGCGGGTCGGTGGCGGGGATGTCCTTAGACTTCTGCTTCTTCTTCTTGGATTTGGTTTGCTCGGAGGCGGGGGACGCGACGGCCGGCGGCGTGGACGACATGGCGGCGGGATTGGGGATTGGCAAAGGCGGGTTTGTTTCTGGTTGCCGCGGAGACGTAGGTAAAAAGGGTTTAGGGTTTAGTGAGCACAGAATGGGCTGCTCGTGGCTCGGGCTGATGGGCTTGTAGGATGGACCATGTTATCGGAAAGCAAAGACAAGACTGATTTGGCCCAAAAACCTGAGGTTGTGTTGAAAACGTGATCCTATTTTGCCACCAAAATCGAATAAAAAGCCGATCGTACACTTCATCAATCAAAAGATTAAAAAAAAACCCTAAAAAACTCAGTTATTATTTGGCTCACGACTAAAGTTTAGTCTGCTCCTATGAAAGTATAAGAAGAAAGAGGTATCACATAGTTTAAAGTTAAATTTGGTTCCTGAGGCCCGATTCCCAAATAGATACTCCCTATTTTGCCACCAAAATTAATAAAAAGCCGATTGTGCATTCAAAGATTAAAAAAATCAGTTATTATTTGGCTCACGACCAAAGTTTGGTCTGGCCGTATGAATTTTGTTGTGTACTTATATATATATACATACAGTATAAGAAGAAAGAGATATCACATAGTTTAAAGTTAAATTTTAGCTCCTAAGACCCGAGTCCTCAAATAGGCAGTCTCAAAAAAGATTTTTTTAGATTTGGCATGGTTATTTCAGACCACAAACAAAACATGCTTCAACATTTTATGTTTTGTTTTATTGGCAGAGCTTGTTATTTAAATGTTAAACAAAGAGATGCATAGAGATGAGTGTGTAGATTTTCATTTCTGGTCTTATCCACAACGCCACATGGAAATAACTTTAAGAGAGGGATAGGTGATACAATTCATGGACTTATGGGTGATTTGACAAGAACAAGGCTACAGATTCTTAGTATCTACTTGTCTTTGTCACCATGAGCTCTTTTAGAGACGTCAGAGCCAATGTCAGAGTAATCAGTCATAAAATGTAGATTGAACGACTTCTATAAAATTTGCTCTAGCTCCTCTTACGCGTATAAAAAATAATATCTTTTTCTAAAATATTTGCTACGGATCAGTTTGTTGTGTCTGGCATTAAAATATTTGGTCATTTTGTTTAGTTATCGAAGTCTTAGTTTGGGTTTGTTTGTCAAACCTTTGCTAGATGCGAACATTTGTTAACGTACATTGCACGATTTCATTGCTCTCTATTCACGTGTGTCTAAAGCCATTGAAAATGATGGACCGATAGTTATTTAAGTTGTCGAAAGTTGCAAACTTGGCTAATGTGAAAACAACACAAACTAGAAATTATTTGCTTCATCTCTTTAATCTCACTAGAACATCAGACGCCCTTTAGGCGCCCTACAATGGTTTGAGGAACAAAAATCAATCTACATCAAATATGCCTAAGATATATAAACAGTCAATGTATATAAGTATGGTTTGTATGGCCACAACAGCCGTCATGGTTCTATTCATGCATACATCATGGAACTATCTCACCATGGTTCTATTCATGCATACATCATAGAACTATCTCACCCTGGGCGTTCGGGTTACCCGCAAAGTTCGGGTCGGGTAGTTCGGGTTTTGAAAAGTTCGGGTAATGAGAATTGTTACCCGATAACAGTCCCAAAAAAATACTACCCGCAAGTTCGGATTTGGGTATACCCAATGTACCCGAAGTATATAAAATCACAGCAAATGCTCAAACATGACAAAATTTTGCATAGAAGTGGACAGACTAAATGATAACTCATTAACTCATAACTGATAAAGTGATAACTTCCAAGTTTTCAACAGCAAATACAAACCAGAACGACGACAAAGGTACTAACTACTTGTACTAACAAGATACGAGAGCAAATTGAAAAGTAAGCATCAGGCCTGCTGTCACATCCGGCCCGTTTGGCCCGTAGTGGCCCATGTGTGTTAATGAGATATTGTGAAGGGTTTAGTCCCACCTTGGTTATTTAAGGTGGGATAGACCAACATATAAGACTTCTAGAGTTCATCCCACCATCTCCGGGTTAATCCTTTTAAGCGAAGCGAGGACGAAAGCTTAAGTGGGATGGTGGTAGGTGTGGTTCACTCAGCGTGCAGAGTGGATCTGAGCCGTTTGGACTCTGGGGCGTTACACCTGCTGCCTGCCATCACATCAGTGCTTTTTGTTCAGTTTCAGACAAGAACAAAAGAACATCACAATCCAGGCCTCCATACTCCAGTGGGAGCAATCCAGTCCTCCATAGTCCATAGTCCATACTGTACAATAACAAAAGGGTTCAATTTCAAATCTGAGCACAGACGCACAACAACATATTTGAAGAAGACAAAGATACTTGATATATCTTCAACTTTTTGGTCGAGCCATCGACATAGTCTGAGCATTACTGCTTGGTGTTTGTGACTTGGTGTTGTGGTGGTGACAGTCACAGATGGCTGCTCATTCTTTTTTCCTATACCGCCATATTCTTCTATCCATTCTGGAAATGCATAACGCAAAACATAGTTACATATGTAACATTACATATAGTAAATTCACAAATGCAAACAAGGAAGGAAAAATGGTACCTTTTTGTACTATTGCCAATTCCTCTGTAATCTCTCTTATGTCAAAAGAAGGCCTTCATAGCCAATCCTACGTGCATACTAAGGCTTCTAACATGAATGGAGTAAGAGATGTACGAAAGTCATCCAAAATACGTCCACCACTGTTGAAAGCTGACTCGGACGCAACTGTTGTAATGGGTATAGCAAGCACATCACGAGCGATGTGACCCAAAACTGGAAACCTTGCTGAATTGATTTTCCACCAAGCAAGAATGTCCATTTTTTATTCTACATCTTCTGTTTCTTCACTGAGATATTTCTCAAGTTCAGATTTGTTGGTGCTGGTAGAACAATTGTTTAACTTCATCTTCTTGGCAATTTTGTCTTTAAGCATTCCTCCTGCTGCTCTCTTAGATTTATCAGCATCAACTACTGGAGTAGTTTCTTCACTTGGAGCATACATGTTCTTGTATTCTTCAAACAGCTCTGTCACACAAGTATTAATTGTTGTCCAAACCAATTGACCTCTTTCCTCACCAAATATTTCTTCAACACTAATCTTTGTGTACAAAGATAACTTGTACCTTTGATCAAGGAATGCAGCCACAAATATCAGTAAGTTGATGTTCTCTTTCTCCTTCTCCCTCTCCTTTCCCTTGCCCTTGCTTCGCCCTTTATTCCTATCTTTCTCTTTTAACCCACCACAATACTTTCCTACCACACGCCATGAATTGAATGAATGAATATGGCACTGTTTGTGGCTTTGAGCTATCAATGGAATTGTAGTAGATTTTACTGGAGAACTGAAAGTGAAAAATTAAATTAACAGTCAAAAGTCTAAATAATACTTACGTCTTAGTTTTGTCCAATTTTTTTTCCCAATTTTCAGCATGCATACAAAGAGGAACAACAAAAGCAAAAGGGCTAATGCAAGAGAAATAGTACTTCGACATCCTTGATGTAGGGTTCACATAACACGTCCAATGTCTTAGTTTCCGCAAGATGCCGCGAGTAGAGTAGAGAAATCCAATCTGAAACATATCCAATAGGCATATTCATTTGTTTGATCCACTGAGTAGGATAGCACGGCTAGGCATTCATATATAGTGCAGCTATTTGAAGAAAATATGTTTCTGTAGCTATCCATGGTTATAAAAAAAATACAATTTTAGTAGGACCTGATTTGCTTCCAAACTATGTCCATGAGACTTTCAATCTTGATATATTAGCATAAGCAAATAAACGAAAGACAGATGTGAAAAGAGCGTCAAGCACTAAAGCAAGAATGCATGCAAATGCAGTTCACTTCTTGCACATGAATACATTAATGATCTAGCTAGCTTGTTTTCAGACATCACGATTCACCATTCATGACATAGACACATGCATCACTGTGAGTAACTAACTATCAAAGTGAATTCTCTAGGACTGGAAACAAGGTCAGGAACACAACGCAAATATCCAGAGACTCGTGGCATAAACATAGAGAACAGAGTACGTGTCGTCTGCTTTAGCCATTGGACCACATCCATCCATCCTCCTACCTAAACAGTGACGCCTTTTCTTGTTCGTTCTTCGAATTACGCTAGTGGAGACTAATTCCTTCCGGCTAATGAATATACTACCCCAGTCTTCCCATTCATTCCCAGGGGATCCTTCTTATCCCTTTTCATTGAACGAACCAAGTTCAACTATACGAGAGTGAGGAATAGAAATCTTACAATCAACTTCCCACTTTTTATGTCCCGTTTGACGATTCTTCTGCGTCTTTAGAAAATATAAAGGAGAAGGACAGGGGTCGCTAGTCATAAAAGCTATAACTATCAATTTGAATTCAGAATGATCTCCCCAAGTAGGATTCGAACCTACGACCAGTCAGTTAACAACCGACCGCTCTACCACTAAGCTACTGAGGAAGAACGGACTTAAGGAAGCTGACTCTCGTTCTTTGGACCAACCAACCGAAAAGCAAAAAAGTTCATCACTTTTTCTCTTTCACATACACCGGGAGAAAGGGTGACGATAGCAATCCCCTTTGCCACCCCCGCCGAGGAGCCCCCAGGACAGGACAAGGGGGGCGACGGTCAACCATCAACTCTCGATATGCATATTGATCAATCGATCTCTGCGTCCTGCCAATTCCCCTGCTGATCAGCAAGGGAATTGACAAGTATGAGAGAGGACTCTCTCTGTCTCTCTGAGTTTCAACTACTAAGTGTAGCTCTTAAGAAGTTCAACTATTCTAAATGTAAATAGATTCCGATCAAGCAAGCAGGAGAAGGTGGTCCTTTCATCTCTCTGTATGCTCCATGCTCTATAGCCTAAGGATCATGAGCAGGTTTAATGCTAGAAAAAAGGAGATCTGCCTAATCATTTCGGTAGATGAAGTAGTGTGGGAGGTCACGAAGGAAGTAAGGGGGCGTGTTAAGTTGAGAATTTCGAACATTGTGGCATCCTTTTGACGGTTGGGCATTGAGTTGAGTTCTTTTAAGAACTCTTAATATGAAAATACACATCATAAAATGACGCATCGAGCGAGACCATTCTGTTTCATTGTGAATGAAAGACGTTTTCGACCAACAACATCTACTCATATCCAGCTTTGTGTCATTTTTTAACATTGCGATCAACAAGCAGCAAGCGGGGGAGAGTCAAGTCAAGTACAACACAGGACTGACGGGGTGGGGCGCGCCAAAGCAACCCGGGACCCCGGAGGGGTCACTACAAAAGCGCTGGCGCCTTCTTTTGAAGGTGAAAAACTACGCTTCAAATAAAGCTAAGAAAAAGAAAAGGGCAACGCTAATGGCAAGGAGCAAGAAAAGGGCAGCTAGCTCGAAATTCAATAAATCAAATACCTCCTTTCAGTTATGAGAGAGAACTCCAAGGCAGGATAAAGACTGAGTTGGATTCAGACGCGTGGGAATGAAACAACATTAATGGAATGAGTTGAGGCCTCCTGCTCTTTTTTAGAGTCAGGGGCAAGCCCGGCCTAGCGCTTTAAAAAGGGTTGTCTGCATTACTGGAAAAAAAGTAGTAAAATAAAAGTAGGGGCCACGTAGAGTATTCTGAGGTGGTATGCTAGATCCATGATCAACTGATGTAGCTAGTGTGACTAAAGCTGCAGCTATTGGCTTAACAGGTTCTAAACTCTCCCACCCGATAAAGGAATTGAAAGACTACCTCAGGCCACGTAGACTATTCCCTTTCGCGGACATTCTTTTATAGTCTAGAAGGAAAGAAAGTAGCAAAGTCGAACACAAATACACATGCAAATTGCGTCGACTACCTCATCACTGTCCAAAATGGGGGATACCGCTATTCATACATGGATGGACGAGGGACTCCGCTGACAACATCAGTAGATGACTTTTCTCTTTTCTCGCGGAATGCTATTAACGTTGGAAAAAACACAGCTCTCAAACTCACCCGGAGGGTGATAGGTAGAAGCAAATAAACAAAAGACATATGTGAAAAGAGCGTCAAGCACTAAAGCAAGAATGCATGCAAATGCAGTTCACTTCTTGCACATGAATACATTAATGATCTAGCTAGCTTGTTTTCAGACATCATGATTCACCATTCATGACATAGACACATGCATCACTGTGAGTAACTAACTATCAAAGTGAATTCTCTAGGACTGGAAACAAGGTCAGGAACACAACGCAAATATCCAGAGACTCGTGGCATAAACATAGAGAACAGAGTATGTGTCGTCTACCTCATGGCCATTCCATCGAACACCTCATGTGCGCTATTGGTGTCATGTCGAGTCCTGCACTGGAGCAGGTGATTATGGGTGCTGCTGGGACAACAAATGCTAGTGTAGGTGACGGGGATGCTGTGGACGCCATCCCCTTCGGCTTGGGGGCTATTGGTGGTCCCTTCCACGCAACCAGCTGTCGGCCGACCTCCACACTCCGTTCCGTGACTTCGCCTGGATTGCCACCGATGGCACCATGCGGCATGGTGGCGCGCATAGGCGGATGACCGAGCCCTTAACATCATTGCCGAGTAAGAACAGGCACGACCGCGCTGCCGGAGGACGGGACGCCTAGTTGTGGCCTTGGTGACGCACGCAGTCGATTAGCAGCTCGGTGTTGCTCATGGTGTCGTACTTAATCGAAAAGATGAACAACCAGGCTCCAACTTAAGGTCGATGCGACGGGACAGCGGGAGGCCGACGAGCTCCGCCCTCCATGCCGTGGAGGCTGAGGCTCCGCCCGTTCTACGCATCGACAATCTTGGTGGATCCCCATGCTCAAGCGACAGAGACGCCAGGAGACGCGTGAAGGGGCAGCGTCACGGAAGAGAACAAACGGGGAGTTGGATCCGTTGCGGCCGATGCTGGAGCCGGCCAGATCCGCTCGCCCGCGGTCGATGCCGAAGGCGGCCAGATCCATTCGCTGGGCGAGCGGAGCGGGCGTGCAACAGCGGGAGCCAGGAGAAGGAAGAGAAAGGAGAGAGGGGGATGAGGAAGAGATTAGGTTCAGGCGTTCAGCCTGGTTGGAGGGGCCTCTCTGTAAAATCTCTTAGAAGGGGTTTTATGTAGAAAAATGACAATTTTTAGATTTTCTCTTCTTAGCATAAGAATAAAATTTATGTGAGGCCCTTATATGAAAACTATCCACATGGGGTCTCTATTGGAGGCTTATGAAGTGGACTGCGCGTTCATTTTAGAAAATAAAGAGGGGTTTTATGCAAAATATACAGAGCTAGATGTCAGCACGAGGAAGAGCCACGGAGTGCCGAATGCTCTGGTGCGAGGAGACCCGAGTGAGTTTTAATAACTCCGATGTAGCCCTAGGATTCCAAGTAAGTCTCGTGTTATTAAGACCCGTTGGAATTATCTAAACTTTTGTATTGTGCTACATTAGTTAGAGGAAGGTAGCTAAATAACTAATTGTTCTTTATGAACTAGAATATTTAGATCTGCTATAGTTTTTTCTTTACTTTCCTCTTATCAGTTAGGTTGTACCCAATGCATCACAGTGACATACTACCCCATATGCCACGTCCCATCTAGCAGTCTTGGTCATATAGTTTGATAGCTTCGTAGGGTGTCAGGTATCCTCGTAGAAGCTGCGTTCTACTCATCTGATAAAAGATTAAGTCATCGGCTGGAGCAAACATTGTGGCGAGAAGACATTCTACTATGACATCACAAAGGATAAAAAAACAACCTACACTTGTAGATAATTGACTTGATTTGGGGCAATAGAAATTATAGCCTACGTTGTGAGAATAAAAATGTTTAGTTGCCTTAGTTTAGTGGCCCAGTACTTTTTGGCGAGCCTCATACCTATGACTACCCATAGTAACAACTTAGGGACTGTTTGAAACTACTCCACGAACTCTGCTCCACAAACTCCACTGTAAAGCAGCTCCATAAACTCCAAATTTTTGTGGAGCACCTCTTTAGGTGCTCTCACAACTCCACCTTTTTCTGAAGCTGTGTGTGTGGAACTGAAACCGTTTGACTAAAAAATATAGAGCGGGACAGTTCCAAACATGCCCTTACTTTAGTGAATACAAACATCACTTTACCTGGTGTGAAAAATTCTTGATTATTCCAAGAAAAAAAATCTAAGCTCGTGTGTGCGCAGCATGCCGTTAGAAAAGGAAGGTTGACCTTTGGAGCTTCAAACATAAGGGCAGACATGCAATAACACAAACAATAGAGGTATGAAAATGTAACAGCTCGAGACTGAACTGTGATGAGAGATTTGCGACGACCCCCCAAATGGGGAAAACCAGAGCTAATCCAAACCCCCGTCGATCTGAACTCCCTCAAATCCCGCAACCGGACCCCTAATCCCTTCCCAATCCAATCTCCGATCCAATGCCTCCCACCGGCGACGACCCGTCGGCCGCCGCCGGCATCTCCTTCCCCGACGCCGATGGCGGCGGCGATTCTGAAGACGGCGACTTCGCCGACGCCCACCTCCTCGACCCCACCGATCCGGGCCTCCCCAACCCCACAACCTCCTCTGCCACCGGCTTGCCCCACGCGATCCCTGCGGCCGGGAGCGGCGGCGGCCCGGTCACCTCCGGCAACGGCGGGGAGCGGAGGCCCCTGTTCCAGCGCCTCTGGACCGAGGAGGACGAGATCGTGATCCTCCGCGGCTTCGCGGAGTTCACCGCTGCGCGCGGCACGGCGTTCGCGTCGCACCAGTACGACACCGACCCCTTCTACGAGGACATGCGCCGTTGCCTCCAGCTCGACTTCTCCAAGAGCCAGCTCGTCGAGAAGCTCCGCCGCCTCAAGCGCAAGTACCGCAATTGCGTCTCCCGCCTCCGCGAGTCCGGCGCCACCTTCACCTTCCGCTCGCCGCACGAGCAGGCCATCTTTGAGATTGCGCGCAACATCTGGCGCCCCACAAACAAACACGGCCGCGATCCCTCGGCCGACTCTGACGATGAAGACGCCGCCCCCGCGGCACAGATACCTGCCAACACCAGCCCCAACGGAGAAGTCAAGTCCCCGTCCTCTGCACGGCAGCGTCGCCGCAGGCGGGTGACGGAGTTCAACCCTGCCACTGGCGTCGCCGCTGCCACTAACATGTTGCAGCCCCCTCAGCCAGTACAATTGTCTGTGTCAGTGCCTGTCAAGATGGATGACTCCCTCCCAGCACAGCCCCAGGCTCCAATGCCAGTGATGGTGACCATGGATGGCTCAGAGCCTCTCAGGTTGCCAGTCGTGTCGCCTCAATCAGGAATTTCTGATGCTGAGAAGACGTGCCTGACTCCTCTATTTAAGGAGATGATACACGCAGCGATAAATGTCGGAGCAAACCCTTTTGGTGCAAAACTGCCTGAGCCGCCGCTTGGGTTGCCCATGGAAGGGGAGAAGTGGCGGAAGCAGCGGATTTTGGAGCTGGAGGTGTACTTGAAGAGGATTGAGCTGCTGCAGGATCAGGCGAAGGCAACGCTTGAGGAGCTCAAGTCCTCCACCCCTGGGACTTGATCCATGACCATGATAAGATGAGATCTCTTTCGTTTTAGGATTCTTGCTCTGATTCTTAGTGTAGATGCTTAGGCATTTTTGCATATTCTACATCCATAAAAGAATATTGTTAACCTGATTGCGGCTTGGAACTAGTTTTTTTGTTGATCTATATGTTCATGTGATATTAGCTTCCATTTATGATATTCTTTCTTTATAACATAGGTTCATGGTCCTTATGATCTTCTTTTTCTTTATAACATAGGTTCATGGTCCTTTGTTTACTGTGGTAGCGGTATGCTTTGAGTGAACAGTAAGGTGCCCTATAGATAGATGAACTATTGCAATTAATTTATTAAGATTACATATTATTGCTATTTTTGTGTTGGACTGTTGGTTTTGTATTCACTTTTGTGTCTGTCGTCAGCTAATTGTTATGATTATATCGAAGTGTCAAACTGGTTTATAATGATGAATAGACTTGCTTTAGAAAGGTCATGGAGCTTGTATATGGTAAAAGCACGGATCTTCTTGAGAAAGGCAATACAAGTGAGTGGAAGTTCGATTCCTATTGGTAATGGTTATGCCCCCTCCCTTTTTTTTTTTGTAAAGATACAGTCTTACATTGTCATGTCTGCATATGATAAAGGCTGGTTAATGTTCTGACCCATGTGATTGCATCTGAATTTCCACCATGAGAATATGGCAAAGCTGTAGGAATAGGGTCATGCATATTCCTCAAAGCACTGCAATTCTGGAGATACATGCCTTTTTGTGTATCAAATCTGGAGACAGGGCATAACATTTAACAGAAACTTGCACACTATATCTGCATAGAACATGATTTTAGATATGAGGAACCTAGTCACCAGCTCTTTGATGCTTGTTGAGGCCACTGCAATTGTTGTTGCCAGACTAAAGCAGCTGCAATTGTTATTGGCAGATCCTTCTGGTCTGGTCTATGCCTCCATGTACTTATCTTCCCTCTCCCCAGTTGTGCTCTTATTGGAGACATGGCTTGATGATTCGCTCAGGAAACACCATTTTATAGTTCGCTCTGAGAGGTTCAATTAATGGATGATGGATGCTATTTTAATTTCAGCATGAGTTGTGTTGTTTTCCTTCCCACTGCAATTTGGAAGATGGGGGGTGCTACATATCAAATTGACCTTACCTTGTATGCTCCTCTTGTTAATTGATTAGTTTGAAGTACAAGACTGAATTAACTGGATTCCACATATGTGGAGATAGTCATTCAGAGCATGGAAATCCCGAGTCCTTGTGACTTTCAGCAATACATTTTGGCCTTGTTTGGATATTATCGGATCCACCTTAATCCACATGTGTTGGGGACCTCCAACACATGTGAATTGATGCCAGTTCGACTACATCTAAATAAGGCCTTTGTTGGATATGTGTTCACTTGTGGCACAATGGTTTCTTCATGGCTCCAGTTAACCTTGCCATTGCTTGCTTATTTGCTGTCTTTTGTAAAATTTGCAAGTCCATCCCATCATTTGATGTTCCAATGTTCGAACAGGTTGTGAGACGATTTGCGCTCATCCTTTTTAATTCTTGTCAGTCTAACATTCAAAATTGGAAGATATGTCCACTTGGCTGGCCACTTGAAAATTCGGTTACTAGTGCTACGCATCGCCTACGATATCACAAGTTCTTCGCTTGGTTATTGCTTGAAGCGTGGCGTTGCAACCCTACCATGCGTTCAAGAGCAAGAAACCGCTGCACATCTCTATCTGACTAGCTGCTGAGGGCAGGGCTGGACCTGGAAGGTGTGCAAGTTTGATGATCGAAATCAACAATCCACACCTGTTTACTTGGAAGAGCACTGCTCGTATCCATCGTTCTAAAAATGTCTTCTTTCAGGTTGTGCACAAATGGGCTGGTGGTGGTTTGTATCCACCACTACTATAAAAATATATATTGTAACACACTTTATAACTTACTTGCTGTACTTGTAGCCATCAATGTGTTACATACAAGTTTCTATGAGCACAAAATTATCGTTCATTGAGTATGTGAAATCAGTTAGTCGTTCTATCGTTTTTTTAATACAAAATTCATATTATGGAAGAAAACATTTACCCCAGACAATGTTTTATTTTTTTATTTTCTTATACTCGACGGATACTTATAATCATGTACTAATGTTTATTAACAAAATTGATTTAGTGTGGCAAAACCTATAATACTATCTTGCGTTGACCTTTTTTTTCCTTTTTATTCCCTTATTAGAAAAGCTAAAACGTCAAAAAAATTTGGAACGGAGATAGTGTATATATATATTTTTTAAAAACTCTAAATAACTACTCACTCCGTCCATAAATATCTGTCGTTTGCGTTTTCTAAAAAAACATCTCTGCTTAAATATATATTAAAAATATAAATAATTATAATATATAATTAGTATTATTAGAAAGACCTTTAAATCTAGTTTTAATAACTTTATTTAGAGATACAAATGTTGCACGTATTTTCTATAAATCGAATTAAACTTGTGTCACATACACCAACGGAGGCATACTCCCTCCGTCCCTAAATAGATGTCATTCTCGCTTCTCGAGAAGTAAGTATTTTCAAAATGCCGACAATTATGTATTAAAATATATAAAAAATTATGCTAAGTAATTAGTATCACCTGAAAGATCTTTAAGTCTAGTTTTTAACAAATTTATTTAGAGATATAAAAGTTGCACGTATTTTCTATAAACTTAGTGAAAGTTGAAAGTTGAGAAAGTTTTATATGCACACATCTTATAACGATATCCTTTTTGAGACGGAAGGAGTACATAGATTAAGGAGGCGGAGAAGGTAACTATAAGATTCTTCAACCGTGAACAAATTCTTGGCTCCTCAACGTCCCTGGCAAGCAGATAATGTTCTTTACTACCTTTTGTTCAAACATTGTTCAATACTGTTCATCATCGTTAGTTATTTTTTCACCAGTTTTGACTATTTGTTTCTATATTATTTCCTTTTCATTTCATAGGAAATATTTGAGAAAGTAAAGGAAAAAAAAGAGAGACATGTAGTTTATTTACCATCAAATAGAGATGAATATTATATGATAGCAGCTGGATTTTTTTTGTCCTTAGAATCAGGGTATTTAGGAACAACATGTTGTTCTAGATAGACACTGTAAAGAATTCCTGGCTATTGTATGCGAACAAATTCATGTTAAAAATATTTTTCCTTTTCAATGTTTTTTTAATGGAGGTTATCTCATTCCTTTTGTTGAGCATAATGGGTTGGAACGCCGGCCCGGTGGTGCACGCCCACTAGTATAAATACGGGTGAAGGTTTTTGATGTCTCCATTGTGAACTTTCACTTGATTATTTATACGTCACCTTTATCACCCAATACCCATCTCTAAACAAATGCATTTTATAGGTTTGGTCTAAGTCAGACTATTTAAATTTTGTCAGATTTTATTGAAATATTATTAATACTTATGATTCTAAATAAATTAACTGTTAAAATATAGAATTAAGGGCACGTTTGGATCCCTTAGCAAATGATAAATAAATTTAGAAAATTTTTGTCAATTTCTAGTATTTAGATCCATTAATAAATAACAAATGACAACTGACAAATGTCACATACAAAGATAATTTTACCACTAATAATTGCATTTTCATTCACATATCATGCATAGGAGGGAGGAGTATGAGTGGAATGATTTCTAGTTGTCATTATTTGCCACTCCAAAATAGAAAATGTATATTTGTCATTCTAAAGTGGCAAGTGATAAATGATAATTTTTTGTTCTTTTGCTATTTTTTTTAGTTTGGATCCATTTACTAACAAAACAACAATTCTTTTGTTCTTTTGTCAATTTATTAAGGGATTCAAACATGCCCTAAATATTGTAGTATCTGTCGAGAAAGATGACAACACTTTATAATTATCCTAATATAAAGTTATAAACTATTACCTTAGAGCAACTGCAACAGTTTGACAATTTTGATTTGACAAAACATAGAATTTGCCAAACTCTGAAATAGATATGTCAAACAAAAAATATGCAATCTCCAACCGTTCCCCCATAATGACTTGGCAAAAACTAAAAAAGAAGAAAAAAAAACCCGTCGGCCAGTGTTCCACCGTGAAAAATAAGGAAGGAAAAAAAAGAAGAAAAAAAAGGTGCCGCCTAGTGTTCGGCCGTGAAAAAAAGAAGGAAAAAAAATTACCTCTCTAAATTGCCAAGTGCAGATTCTTATTTGTAACCTTGACAAAAATAAAAATACTAAACTGTTGACCATCAGTTTTTAAAATTTTTTGACAAAATTAAATATGTCAACTCTAAATGCTTCATCAGAAACAACGTCAGCGACTCTCGCCTACGATTTCTGCGACTTCGCAGCATCAGGCATCAGGTATCACAGAGCACCTCGCTGCTTGAGCCTTGAGCAGAGAGGCCTCGTCTCACTTCCCCCCTGTGGCCAAAAAGACGCGCCTCGATCAAAACGCGCGCCAAAAATGGCGGGCGGCGGCGGCGGAGGCTGGGGCGGCTACTACGACGATGACGACTGGGGCCTCAGCGCGGAGCAGCTGGACCAAATGGAGCGGGACGCCATCCGCCAGCTCGCGGAGCGGAAGGCCTCCGCCTCCGCGGCCTCCACCGCCCCCATCCCCGCGTCCCCTCTGGGGGCCACCTCGCCGCTCCCCTCCCGCGCCACCGCACCGGCGGCGGCCGTCTCGTCGCCTCTCGGGGGCAACCACCCCGCTGCCAGGGCCTCTCTGGAGGCCCGCTTCGGCACGGTTAGGGTTTTCTCCGCTCCGTTGCTGTTTTGGGGTTTCTTGTTGGCCCACTGAGGATTGGCTAGGTTGTCGGATATTGATGGTTAATGCATTTGGAAATTCTTCTCCTTTTTACTTTTTGAAAGACCGCAGTTCTTTTCTTTTACCAAGCTCTTTGTATTCTGTAGCGATTTCCCCCCTATCAAAGAAATAGATGGGTTCTTGTTGGAAAACTCATGGATGGGTTCATAAAACTGTTCAAAATGTAATATGAATTGGGGTCAATGCTGCATATATACAAATGTTGTGGTAATCTTGAGATCGTTCTCATCGAGTCACTTCTATGCAACTGAGTTCTTTGGACAACTGGGTTTTCTGTTTGAGGAAATGGTGAATTTTGGTGTGTTCTCTAAGCTCATCGTTTAGTGTCAGACACTGTACCTCTTTATGGTCAATTTGTTGAAACGTTGGGAGGTCTGTGGTTCAAGTGCCACCAGAGTTTGTGTATTAATAAGCTAAATCTTGGTGTTGGTCTGTTGGATTGCTATTTGTTTTCATCATCTTTGCTTCAAGAATGTTTTTTAGTGTGCAAGTTTGAACATCAAAGGTGTGGTAAAATTTTCTCTTGTTCAAATAAAATTGATGTTCTGGCTGGATAATCAATAGCTTGGTGTAGAGGGTCATTGTTTTAGCAATAGTTAATCAGCTAGGCATATAGGGCTTATGTTGCTGCAAATCTTAGTTTCTTTTATATTTGTAGCTAACGTTGCTAATAAGCGCGATCCCTATCCTTTTCAATTTCTCAGGTAGAAGCACTTTCTCCCTCGAGAAATGCAGGTAGATAAGATAACATTATAGGTCCTTTCATAGTTTGTTATATATGGGCTGGTGCTTAAGTTTATTTATCCTTTGCTTTCATTTGTCATTCTAGTGAATAATAGCCAGAGCAGTTCACCTAAGATATCTGTTCATCTTTTCCTCCATTCTAGCGGGATGATCGCTGCAAGATTCCCATACAACCAGGTATATCCCCAGAGCAAATCTTGAATCACGTGTCACTGAATTGTATGAAACTATAATCTGCTTGATTCTGTTTATTTCTCAGTTACTTGTCGATGCATTTCGGAAGACACCAAAAGCCAGTTGGAATGCTAAAGAAAGGTTTCTTTACAGTTTACACATTCTTTTAATTTTCATGATCACCATATATTTTCTGAAGCATGAAAAAACTTGATGTCTGCTGTAAAATTCACTATCTGTTCTAATTGTTCTTTTACTTAATCCAAAACAACAGGGTATGGATGTTTCCTCCCTCGTCTTTAGCAATAGTAGAGGATTTTCCTCGTTCAGTACCTGGATTAGCTGTGGAGGTAACAGTTATCAATCTGTAATCCCATTTCCATTGCAGTGATGTTTTTCTGAAGTTCTGATTATTTAATTTTATTGCTTTCTTGCTTAGTTGGTTGACCTATATGCTGTTCATACTTAAGTACTCAGCTTCTGCATCATTCACATTGTTAACTAGTTAAATTTAAACAAATTCAAAGTAACACTTAAAAAGCGAACTCATGAAGTTAGCAAGCAGCTGTGAGCTGTCCAAGTCCATTTTGTGTAGGGGTCCTCTCTGTTTTTCTTCTTCTTAATTTATGTGAGGAAGTTTGCAAACCTTGTGTTTTCAGATTGTGACAAAAAACTGAGAGACACACATGTTCTGCCATCTTCCATATTATAGGAAACTTTCAAGACTTCAAACAAGACCTATCTGGAAATTTCTGTCATGTGCAGAGTAGTTTTTGATAGCCCTAACTAACTGGCATGGAAAGGAAAATGATGAAAGGAGAGTGATGAAAGGAGAGGAACCCATGGAGATACTATTGTTCTCTTATTGAAACTCACAAAGATTACATGTACATGCGGTAGTACCCTCATTAAGTCATTATATGTGCATTTAGGACGGTTTGCTACAGAAACTATCTCCCCCTTAATTTGTTTTCTTGGCATATTTGTATATTCATTTCACACGGCCTGGTCTTCTATTGCCCTTGCAAACTTGGACCAGCACTGAAACTTAGGAGCAAGCTGAACTCATCTTCATATTGCCCAACATGAACTTGTCTTAGGATGGACTGACTGATGGAGAACTCACCTAATCAGCATCCTGGACTTCCTCTCTCTTGATGGAGAACAAACATAATCGACACCAAGAGCTCACTTTGTCAGGATGGAGAACACAACTAATCGACGTCTTGAACTTCCAGTCTTAGGATGGAGAACTCAGCTTAGAGACATCCTAGACATATTCCCTCTCAGGATGGAGAACTCGAACTAATCAACACCCCAAATTAAACAGACTCAACTTAGACAGTGTACACATCTTCTCGATGTCCCGAAGTTGAGTCTATATACTCAAACCGATCTCAAAGCAAGCAAGCCTCGGCCATAAATAAGGCCGGCTCATCATTGTTTTGCTGCTCTGCAATATATGCCTTCCCTTCTTTCTTCTCCAAGGCACAATGTGAATGATGCCCACGTGTAAATAATGACCAAAGTTCTTGCATTTAAAACACTTCACCTTTTTCTTGTTGAACTTTCTATTGCGACCATTGGTCTTTTCTTCCTTGGTTCTCCATTCAGCTCTAGTCAACAAGAGATGCCCCCCCTCATCATCAGCATATATGCGGATCCTTTCTTTGTATGCCTTGATGAGTCCAATACTCCAATGATCTCTTCCATGGTCATGATCTTGAAATCACCAAATTGCTCAATAGTAGAGAGTAGAGACAACCTGTAAGAATTTTTTGGGCACACCTTGAAGAAGCTTGTTGACAACATAGGACTCTTCCATATTCTCTCCCAAAGCACAGATCTTGGTGACAATTGATGTCAGCTTCATAGCAAAAACATCAATGGATTCCCTATCTTTCATGCACAGTCGTGCAGAGCAGTCTCCTCCGCTATCAGCAAGAGCGTCTCCTCTGGGATTCCTTGATAGATGTCTGCAAGAGCCATCTGATCTTTGTGTTCATCGACTTCCTTCTCGGAGTCAATCGCCTCCCAAATGCCTTGTGCCTTGATGCAAGCCCTCATCTTGATAGCCCATGCAGTGTAGTTGCTTCCTGTGAGCAATGGGTATTGCAATGTCACTGAATCCTCCTTCGAAGACGAGCTCCCTTCCCCATATTTCACCATGTCTCTGGTACCAATTGATAGTCCTAACTAACTGGTACGTGAGGTAGTACCCTCATTATGTGTGCATTTAGTTTGGGCTACTACAGTTACCGACCTGCTACAGTACTAGTATATATCATACATTCAGCTAGCAGCAACTATGTTCTAGTTATCATACACAAAACCAGTTTTGCTCCTTCGCTGCCCCTGCTGATTCTACTACTACTGCAGCAGTGAAAAGGGAGCCTCTAGAGGACAGTAGCAGCTCCTCCCAGCTGTTGCTGTGCATGTACTTCAGTAGTCAAATCACATTTTTCTGTAGCTGCAGCTGAACACCCCCCAAATTACTTATCCTACAGTTTTGACTTTTGAGCATGTATTCATTCTGATCACATAGTATGCACTCCCCTAGCAGGTTCACAAATTGGATCCGCTAGTTCAGCGTGCTTTAACAGCTGCTTTATGACCCAAAGATCTTCAAGGTATCTTAAAGTTTCCACTTTGTGCTTATAAAATTTATGTTCACCTGATGCTAAGATAGTGTATAGACATAGTAAATTTTGTACCCACTTGTTACCAAAGTTTTGTTGGATATAAATGGTCTTGCTTTCTTTAGTATCCACTTGAAATAAATAACAAAAATGTTGGAAATTCAAATATTTTTGTATGGAACAGCATAATGTGAACAAAAATGATCCATGTGAAATAATAAATTTTACATTTGAATTTATACAAGACTTTTTGTGTGCCGTGCTGACCACATTTTTCTTGGGGAAGGTTTGTATGACAGGATCCCCCTAATCTCGAGTCAAAGCTTATGTCATTTCAGCGTGAAGGCATCAGGTTTGGTGATTCAACATTTCTGCAACTCTGTTTTGTGTATCTCAATCTGACATTGGCATGCTTTGCATAATGTTTAACTTTGTTAGTTGTTACCCTAAAATTATTCTTTAATGAAGTATTTCCTCAAAAGTATTTTTATGTTCATGCATCAAGTGCATTACATTTTTGTGCTGTACTTGAACTTGAACAATGACATACTGGCCCATACGGTCATACTATAAACAAATAAACTTTTTGTTACTCTTGATTGTTTGGTTCGGCACACAACTAGCCATCATAGTAGATGCCGAATCCTAAGCTTGGTAGTACGGTAACCATACGCCAGGAACCTAAGTATGTACCTTGAATCATTTTATAAGGCTAACATATATGCTTTTCATAATTGTAGGTTTGTTTTACAGCATGGTGGCAGAGCCCTGATTGCAGATGAAATGGGTCTTGGAAAGACAGTACAGGTAAAACATTGTATCTGAATCACATGCCTTACAAATTTTCTGCATTCATGACCTGATTGGCTTGCATTGAAATAGTTACAATGGGTGTGATTGGTTGCTTGCACTAGCCTTAGCCTGCATTAAACCTTATGTAGCACAACTCAAAGCCAACATAAACGTATGCAAGATGTGATTGGTTGTCCTACGCATGCAAGCTGAGTTTAGTAGGATTGTGTTTCATATGGTCACCGCTATGTTCTAATAGAGGTGGGGGCGTTGAGGAGATTCCATTTTTATGAGATCTATTGGCTTGTGTAAGCAGGCATTGCCTAATACGGCCAAATCTGGTGCACTAGCTAATGCATGATTGGGCCTGCTTTTGGCATTGTGCAATCTTGGAAAAGGTCCTCTGCGGGCAACCAAGCATGGCTAAGCTGCACTGCACATGCAACCAAACACAATCTGCACATTTGATTCAAGCTCTTGCACTGCAGGTGGACCACCTAAAATGAATTATTAAAAGTTTGATAGATTTACATTTAGTATTTCACACTGAACGAACTCAAATGATGGTATATTGACTTGTGTTATTGACTCATGAATCATGATTTTTGGGACCGCTCATTGATGCCTTATGTAATTTGATGGTAGGTACTAATTTAGTTCCTAATTTCCTATGCAGGCAATTGCTGTTGCTTCTTGCCTTCATGATGCCTGGCCAGTTCTAGTAATCTCTCCATCTTCTTTGCGATTACATTGGGCAACTGTGAGCACCTCTTTTTTACGAGCTGTCAATTTACTATTTTTATCAATAGTTCCTTTATGCAAAGAGGAAGGTCTAAACTTGATAACTTGCTATTTTAACAGGCGATTCAGAGCTGGCTTAACATCCCTATGGAAGATATCTTGGTATATCCTTAACATTTCATTCACTAGTTCTACAAAAAAATTATGCTGTTATGTATTTTGTGAATTCTTTCTCTAGAAGCAAAGTATCAGTATCATGATGATTGTAGTATAATATAACACCATGAAGAAAGAAAGAAACCATAGGAAAAGTTTTGCAAGTCCTGGCTAACCTGCATAAAGTTCTATTTGGAAACTGATGTAGCAGTGATTATCTTATGTATACAGGAAACTTGATATGCAAGTAAATGACATAGTTTAAGTCCTAAGCATAAAATAGAAAAAAAATCATTATGCTGATGAACATGGATCATTGTTCTTTAGGTGGTGTTGCCACATACTGGAGGATCACATAAAGCAGGATTCAGAGTTGTTTACTCAAACACTAAAGGAGATTTTCACTTGGATGGGGTGTTCAACATAATATCTTATGATGTAGTTCCCAAGATACAAAGCACACTTCTGGATTTGGATTTCAAGGTAGAATTTTTGTCTTATACATCATTCCGTTTAAGGAGAAATGGAGAACAGAATATGCCCAAAGAACTATTTTTGGATAGGATTGTGTAGATATTATCAAGCCACATGCCAGAAACATGGTGTGAGCTACTGGTCCCTATATACTACTCCCTCCGTCCTAGTGTATAAGGCGTAACCACCTCTGGTTCAAAGACCAAGAACACATTTAATTCTCTCTCACAATACTGCATTGATATATGTGCCTTTAGAGAGAGGACACCTTATATTATGGGACATGAATAAAAAGTGGTTACACCTTATATATTAGGACGGAGGGAGTACTATTGTTACTACTATTACTACTACCTCTCATTTTTCTTATACTCTTACCTTTTGTTAGAACTTGCTTGGGACTAAAACACTTTGTTATTGCTGTTCATTTCATTTGAACTTGAATTTGGGGAATTGTGTTTTCACATTTTATTCCTCATTTTGTAGGTTTTGTTCAATATCTAGCTACTTAATGCAAACACAATAGCACAACAAGTCATTTTGAAGCATACTATGTTCACTACATCTCCAGAAGATTGATTTTACACCTGAATGGATGATTTCTTGTGGAGCATAACCTTAAATTTGTGGTAGTATAGGAGCATCAAACTCAACTAGATAAACAAGAGTTTGCATGTAGATTAGAGATTGCTTAGCTGTGACTGGAGCTTTCTTTTGTGGACCTTGATTTCAGCACTGGATGGAGTGATTTTTTTTGGGTGTCTTAAGCATTATTTCTATATTAAGAGTACTGTGTCTTTGCAAAAAAGTGAGTATAGGTAGTTATTGAAATTACAGATACTTGGGGGTTTGACTTATCACTTGATTGCACCTGAAGAAATAAGATTTCAACTGAATCTCCAGAAAAAAAAAAGATCAACTACATTTCATAGAAAGTATCTGACTTTTCAGAAATACAATGATGTGCTGACATCTTCTTCCATTTTGCATGAATGTAACAGCTATTTGTCTTCTGATTGCAATGAATTTAACCACCAAATAGTTGTATGCATAATCTATCTATAACCTCTTTTAAATGTTTTTCATCCAGATTGTTATAGCTGATGAATCACATTTTATGAAGAATGGCCAAGCGAAGAGAACGGTTGCTTCACTTCCTCTTTTGCAGGTTTGGTGCTTCTTATGAGGAAAACACCTTTTTATTTGTGAGCATAAATATTATGTGCCCTAATTTGGACCAGTAGATATTGGTATTTGTGAAGTATATGTGGATTGCCCACCTCTTCCAATGGCTTAAGCTTGTGGGTTCATCTGGTTGGCGCATGAAACCTAACAATTGGTAAGGTACTACACTGTTGGAATCGGCTCAGGAGTCAGGATCAATCGTCGCTAGAACGCTCACACACACATACGCAACAGAAGGAAACTCAACATACACCTCATCAAAACAAAATTCGTGATTCTTAGATCATTAGTGTAAATACCACACTGAAGAGGGCTGAACGGTGACTACTGAAGGTGGGCTTTAGGATGGGTGATACCAGACTATGGTGGTTTAGAATTTAGGTCTCAAAAAGTCTAACTCATTCTCTACTTATAACAGCAGACCATCATCCCTCATCTACTGTATGGTTGCTTTGCCTCCTAACAAAATCTCTAAACCAGATCCTGTCTTTATCTCTTATCTCTGACTCTCGAGCAGCTTATCTATTAGTTAACAATAACCAACTAACCTGGGAGTGTTACTACAGCACCATGCAATACGATTCACAATTTCACCTGAACAATACAACATTACAACTGCTCATAACACATGCTTCAGTTGTTTGGGATACTTGCCCACTTATTTCATTTTTTTTTCTAGCAAACAGAAGCTCCAGACTTTTACATAGGACTGCATGGTGCTGGTCTGATTGTGATGAATTTTCCATATAGTCTTGTACTCTTGTTAGGTCCTGGTTTCTGAAGGCCAAAGTTTTTTTTAAAGTCCATTATTCTTGCTTTAGGAGACATCTTGTTACTGCCTGTTAGATGACCAGTAATATCCCCAATAGATGCATGGATTTGCAGAACCAACTAATTGTGACTTACAATCACAGAAAGCTCAATATGCTGTTTTGCTTAGTGGAACTCCTGCTTTGTCTCACCCGATTGAGCTCTTTTCTCAGGTAAATTTTGTTTCCATAGTTAGCTGCATATATTTAATGCTCAAAAGGAGAGTGACAATTACCTTTTCTGTATATCCAGATCCAGGCCTTGTATCCTACAGTGTACAAGAATGTTAGTGACTATGGCAATAGATATTGCAAGGGTGTAAGTACTAGATTTATCAAATTGCTTTCTTCATTTTATGTTGCCAATTGTGACTAATTATGACATGGCTTTGCAGGGTTTTTCGGGATGTATCAAGGTGCTAGCAATCACGAGGAGCTGCATAATTTGATGAAAGCAACTGTCATGATCCGTAGATTGAAGAAAGATGTCCTTTCACAGTTGCCTGTTAAACGTAGACAACAGGTATCCTTGTGGGTTTTTTTAATCAACATAAGAAATATACATTAATTAATTCTGTAAATTAGAAACATTCGATCTGTTCAAATCTGTGAATCTTTCTGTAGTAAATTTGTATTTTGTTTAAATAGACAGTTAGAGGTCCTTTGATCACTAGCACAGACCTTTTGAATCAGTGCCTCATTCCTAATTGTTTCTGAACCCTATGTCAGTATGTTGGCTATATGCTTGTTTCATTGCAATGCTTAAACTGTAACATTGAGAAGATCTGTTGATTTTTTTTATGATCTTGCACAGTGGGTCAGTAAGATAACCTTTAGGATGTAGCTTTTATGCGACTATGCGAGCTTAGTTCCTGTTATGCTGATAGTTTTCTTAACTACACACAGATCTATGCTTAATCATTTAATTTTCATCAACCTTTCAGGTCTTTCTAGATTTAAGTGAGAAAGATGTGAAAAATGTCCGCGCTCTGTTTATTGAGGTATTATTCATTATTCATTTTTGTTCTTTGCCTGCAAATCATATATTGTAGAATATGAGAACACAACCAATTTTAGGTAGCTAAACCTATCTGCATTTCATATAACCACATTATTTGGCATCGTACGTAATTGTTTGCACCAATGAAGATCTTTCACATGGTGTACTAGTTTAATCAGCATTTCATATGACTGTATTTCAACTAATCGAAAGGTACAAATTGTGAAAGCTAACTAGTTATTTGTTCTCACATTGTTCTATAAAGTAAAATTATTATGGAATTTTTTTCTTTTGCAAGTTGCTATGGTACTTTTGAAAAGTTTAATCTTCATTTTTTTATATAAACACAGAGGGAAAGTATGTGTTGCACTTAGTTTTCTTGCTGTGCCTCTGCATGATTGCATCAGCACAACCATTGAAGTTACAATTTTACTTTAAGTTTCTGAAATGGTGTGCATTTTGTTAGTTGGAGACTTTAAAGATCAAAATTGAGTCCTCTGACTCCAAAGAGATGATTGACTCTCTCAGATTTGCTTACCAGAATATTGTCAATAAGGTAATCTGAAAGTGCACCCCTTTATGATCTATATACACTTGGTGGGTATTATTTTCTAATGTCTTACTTTATTAGTTACTAACTATAAACCAAGACATGTAACTCCGCTAAAGCTGGCGTGTATTTTTACCATTTTTGAGGTACCCTTATCTTGGCATGTGTAGTGACCTTTAGTTATTAAAGTTATAAATTCTGTATTTTTCTAGTTCAAGGTTCTATTGGCTTGTGGCATGTAACTGAATTAGCCAATTTAGTAATTCTGCAAATTGTAGTTCTAAAATGAGAGGGTATTTGTTCATTGGAATACCCACGTCAATTTCTTCCTTTTCTGCCCTTCTATGTGGTGCTGTGGTGAAGTTCAACATTGAAATCAGGATCCAGGAGCATATTTCTTTCTATATTAACATCATATGCAAGTTCTATTTTTTGCACTTGGTTTGAATAATGATTCATGTTATTCATTTTTCTGTCATTTAGCTTACTGTGATTAGTCTGTATTTGTGCTTATCTGGAAGTATGATTCTATTTTTCCTAATCACAGATCTATACCGATTCAGCTGTAGCCAAAATTCCAGCTGTGTTGGATTTCCTGGGTACTATGATTGAGGTGATCACCTGATATTATGATTTTATATATTGCCAAATTTCCCTTTTATTCTACCCTCATGCTGGAACATGCGAGTTAGTGCAGTTTCATTATTCCAAATGAGGATTGTATTTTCACTTGCTGAAGCTGATAATGCTGTCGAGTTATCATCAACTACCACTGACCTATACACGGCCCTCATAATTCTCCTGTGTCCCATTTTCTTTCATTGGGGATCACATTTTGACTGTATAATTTGAAAAAAACGAAACAATATCCCTCCTTCTCAAATTCTTCTTAAGCCAACTTGATTTTGTTGTATCATTGCATTGTTGTTGCATTGCCAGGAATGCCCACCCTTCTATGAACTGGCCCTCAAATTCCCTTTTTAATCCCATAAATGACAATGGTCTGTTGGCACATTATTCTCATTTTAAATATGGTACAAAAACTTACAAACATTTTTTTTTGTCTTTACAAGCAATATCTAAATTCTTCACTTTACCATCGACATCCAGGCAGGTTGCAAGTTCTTAATATTTGCTCATCACCAACCCATGATTGATGCCATTGAGAAACATCTTTTGGTAAAAATCTAATAATGTATTTGGTGTTTTACTCATTTATGCTACACGTGGACCTACTATTTGCCGCCATGTTTCAGAAGAAGAAAGTAAAGTGTATCAAAATTGATGATAAGACGCCTTTAACTACAAGACAAACCTTAGTCACAGATTTCCAAGAAAAGGATGACATCAAGGCAGCAGTGGTATGTTTTTACTTATTCATGTTCTATTTTGTATACCCCCCCCCCTCCCCTCAAATACAGCTGAAAGTAAAACAAAAAGTACTTCATTTGCATACATTAGAAAGCCTGAATGCTTATTGAAAGCGTAGAGAAATGCACGAATAATAGATGGTTATACTGGTGACAGGATACAATCATATATAGGCTGAGGGCTGCTGCCCTCAGCTTTGTACACACGCAAGAGGGGTGCCCATTGTTGTGCTGCACCCCTGCACCAGGCCGTAGGCCTACAGAGATGAACACTCAAGACACTAGGACCATAAGCTAATCTATCAGCACTTGTTACTGTGTGTGCATATTTAGCATTTGGGGATGCACACAGAAAATGTCAAAGGAAAGAGAAAGAAAAGAAAAAAAAACTCACCTGCTGCTGCCAGAGACGGAGTTTGCTGGCGTCAGGGTTCACGGTTTCCAGGGGGTTCCATGGTTTCCGGGCTTAGAAGGGGTCGCCCGGGAGGATGCTTGACTGGCGCTTGAGACGGCAATGGGGGTGATGTCACTGGTGGCGGGAGAGGCCAGTTGTGCAGTGCAGATGCAGGGGCGTCGGCTGGAGATGGTGAAGATGCTGCGGCTGGGGTTAGCGGTGCGCCGCACTGCCAGAGCCGGGTGGTGGCGGGGCACCTGAGCTGGAGGCAGATAAGGTGCTGGAATTAGTGGCTGCGATGCCAGAGCCAGAGGGGCAGGCAGAGGTGGCAGGGGAGCGTGCTGGAGGAAGAAGATAAGGTAGAGAGAAGTAAGTGGGTGCTAACGGGTACGGGCAGGCAATAGTAGAGTTCACTAGAAAAGAGGAAACTGATATAAGCTGACCACTACTAACATGTATTGAATGCGATAACGGGCACCTGTATGTGTTGTGGTCGGCGTGAAGTACTGTCGGTGTTATGACCCAGGGGGTCCAGACCACCAACTAGTAAATTTATATATTGCGTGCTCCCTCTCCTAGATGTGATGCAAGAAGAACACAAGATTTATCCTGGTTCGGGCAAAGAAGGCCCTACGTCCAGCGGGGGAGGATGGATTGTATTATCTTGCACCTAAGTGCTCGTACAGGGGGGTACAAGCAGGTTTACACGGGGGTGCTCAGAGTGAGCTGAGGCTTAGGACTAGCAGGGCTATTCTAGGAGAGTCGCTTGGTTGCTTGGGATGTTGATCAAGCAGGCAAGGAGTGGTGTTGCGAGTGTGAGCAGATGTCTGAAGATCTGACCCGCTGCTCGGCTTGGAGGTGGAGTTCTGATTCCCCTTGTCCCGTTTTTTTCCCCGCCCCCTATTATCCCAACGTCCCCTTTTATAGGTCAAGGGGAGGCTTAGGGTTACAGGAACCTGGTACGTATCAGAATGGGAGACATGTTCGTGCGCCATGCCTGCGACGAGACGTCGATCGATGTAGCGGCATGTTCCTTCTGTACTTCCGGTGTTTCAGGGCATGGCGATAGCAGACTGGACACCGCCGTACAGCATGGCGCAGTACGGTTGGTCTTCTGTAGATGGGTACGAGTCCCACAGTTGACGCGGGACGGACTGGACGGGAGCCATGCCGGAGTGGTCGGAGACGATGGTCGAGCCCCCTGGTCGAGGGGGGTCGAGGCCAGCGTGACCCTGTCGTATCCCTGAAGACACAGTCGAGGGCTATCCTGTTCATGGCTCGAGGGGGTGCCTCTGGATTCCGTACCTGCGATGTGGCTACAACAGCCGCACGGTTGACGGAGGTCCCGGGTTTGGGCGACGAGTTGATGGATTTGACTGTGGTAGTGGGCGCCTATGGCGTTAGGCGGGGGCAGGTAGGCGCATTGGATCCCCTTTACCCCATACCGGGAGCAGGTAAGTCGATCGAGCTTCCTTCTCAGGGGTCGTTCGATCGACCCCCCGTCCGTCACGGGGGGTCGAGGTTGGGGGGTCGTTCCCTCGACCCCCGTCCGTCGGTTGAGGTCGAGGCGGAGGGGTCGTTCGTTCGACCCCTGTCCGTCAGTCGAGGTAGAGACGGAGGGGTCGTTCGTTCGACCCCGTCCGTCAGTTGAGGTAGAGGCGGAGGGGTATCCTGCCTTCTGTGTTTCCCGCAATGGGCCGACCCACGACTGGTCACTGTTGCCGGTGAGGGAGGCCTTTGCGTGATGGGCCTTCCTCCATTGACTTGAACGGCTGATCGGATCCTGCCTTAAAAATGGTTGCTATGTTGAGCTTTAGATTATCACACGTTTAGGGTACCCCTTACCTTTGTACCCGACAGTAGCCCCCGAGCCTCTATGTGGATAAGGAAAATCCGCATAGAGGTTTTTGCTGATGATCTGCAGAGTTAGTACGAGGTCTGATTCTTCGCGGAGCGTTAAACTGGAGTCATAGTGCCCTATCGAGGGGTCAACTCTGTCTGCCAGGGTACGAGCGTTTTCGACCCTCTTTCGTCGAGGGGTGTCGTGCGTAGTGTAGCCCTCGAGTCTTGTGTGGCTGCGCTTTCACCACCTCCTAGCGTCCTTCCGACGGATCCTTGCGCTCGGATTGTGGGGCGAAGAGCATCGTGCTATCCTCGTTAGGACGAGCCTCGAAGTCCTCTGTGAGCTGGTAACGGGTAGAAATCCAAGTGAGAACTCGTGCCCCGTTCGATAGGGGTCGATAGAAGCCCTGAGGCGTTCTCATTAAGCAAGACCGCGTGGATTACCTAGGTGCCAACTCCGTTCGATGGGAGTTGGTGGCTCGATGCCTCCCGTCGTAGGGATTCTTGGGTATTCCTTGGTTATGCCTTGGATATGTCCCGGGGGGCCTCGAGAGTTCGTTTCGAGCTGGGGCTCGCGCCGGCTCCCCCGGGTCATCCCTGACTCGAGTACTCGAGGGCGGCTGTCGAACCCCGTCGTGGGCCCAGCCTTCGCCCCCTCGAGATTTGGGGGTGGACCGGAGTCCATAACCCTGGGTCCTCCCTGACCTCAGGTACTCGAGGGCGGCTGTCGAACCCTGTTCGAGGGCCAGCCTTCGCTCCCTCGAGATTTTGACGGACGGGTCGACGTCCGTCGCTTACCTCCGAAGATAACGCCCACTGTTGCACGTTGTCCGCCGTAGGCACGCCTTTTTAGGAGATGTCCGTTCGACTGCAGCCGTAGCAGACGTAGGGTGCGGCGCGGAGCCCGATGACGCGATAGGTGCGCCTTATTTTATGGAATACGAGGGGGCGGTAGGTACGCGCATAAAGTGCGGAGACTTACTTGCCTTTTCATCGGATCAGCCCGTTGGGCTTCCGGTTATAAATACTGAGGGCGGGGAGTCGGCTCCCTCACGCTTGCCATTGCCTCCCTTGCCTCCTTCCCCTTTCGCCATTGCCTTCGTCGCCCACCGAGCCGGATCTCTGCGCGCGCGAGAGTAGGGAGAGGAGAGATTGGGAACATACCTTCCACCCCCGCATCCGAGCGCATCCGCTTTCCTGCTCGCATGGCCAGCTACAGCTTGCGCGACCCTGACGCCTGGCTTCCATCGTCGGCGACCGGGGGCGTTTGAGAGATTTGGTGGAGAGCGGCCTTCTCCGGTCTATCACCTCCGTGGACCGGCCGGAGTGGATAGTGCCGTCGAGGGAGGATCATGAGCCCAACCCTCCGGAGGGTTACGTGGTCAGCTTTGAAGCTTTTCACCGAGCGGGGCTGATATCCTCCCCCAACCGTCTTCTACGCGGGATCCTCCACTACTACGACGTGGAGCTCCAACATCTCTCCCCCAACGGCATCTGTCACGCGGCGGTCTTCACCGCCGTGTGCGAAGGATACCTAGGGATGAAGCCGCACTGGGAGCTGTGGATTCATCTGTTCGAGGCGGGCCTGTTCACCGCTTCGGTCGGGAGCGGCAGCCGCGGACGGTCAGGGCGGGGTGCTGCGGTATCTCCCTCAAGAGGACGGAGTGCTGGATCCCGGCGAAGCTTACGTCGAGCCACTCCGGATGGCACTTCGGGTGGTTCTACCTGAGAAACGACGACGGCCTGTTCTCCGCCTACACCGGGAGGACGATCGAGTCGAGGCCCGACCACTGGAGGTACGACGTCGAGTATAATAAGCATAAGCGCCTCGACCACCTGCTTGGCGCGATCTCCCTTCTGAAGAAGGCGGGGCTTACGGCGACGATCTCCCTTCTGAAGAAGCCTTCCACCAGCGGCGAGTCGTGCCGCTGATGGTCCGTCCGCTACGCCTTGACAAGATGCGCCCGGGGGCGGACCTTACGGGGTGTCGCCTCGTGGAGGACGAGCTGCCCCTCGACCGGGTGGTCCGTCGAGTGCGCGCCTCCTGCGCCGGCACGTTCGAGGTGGAACACATCGCGTGCGTCCCCATGATGCCGGATTAGGGTCATGTCCAGCTGGTATGGTACCTCTTTCTTCGTTAGTGCCCCCTTGTTTGTCTTGTACGTCCCCTTTTGTCGGTTTCCTGACCATGCCTTGCGTTCCTTTAGGGGAACATCGTCTTCCGGCCGTCGCTTCTACCGGTGAAGGAGGAACAACACATGGCCCAGGTGAGACGCTTTCAGGCCGAGCAGGAAAAGAAGGACAAGAACAAGGCCAAGAAAAATAGGGGCATAAAGGCTCGAGAGAAGGAGGGACGTGAACAACGTCGGGCGCGGCAGAGGCAAGCCGATCTTCCCGAGGAGTCCCCCTCAGAGGAGGATGAGGACGAGGAGTCGAGTAGTGGCGAGGTTGTTGGCGATACGGCTCAGTGGTGCAGGGTTGTGACCATTACGCTGGTCCTGACGGAGATTGTTCTTCGTGCAGGACGAGGAGTCGGAGCAGCAGGAGGAGGAGCAGGTCGAGTCGCGCAAAGGGCTCGAGGAAGGCCGAGCGGCGCCCGGGCGCCAAGGGGGGAAGGGGTCGACGTCGAGGTCGGCCCCGACCGCCTGGATAGAGCCAGGGAGCGAGCGTCCCGCGGCCTCTCAGAGCGAAGGGGTGCGGCGAACGCGCGGTTGCTTGTCTCGGTCCCCGTCGAGGGGTGGGTCGAGCGCGCCGCCGGTGCCTGCTCAGTCGAGCGCACGGGCCTCGAGCCCGTTGACCCAGGAGGAGACCGGGGCGGTAACGACGAAGACGTCGTCGGTCCCTGCCATGGTCACGGCGCCGGGAGCAGCCTCAGCCTCCGGTGGGGGAAAAAGCGGCTCTTGGGGTACCGGCCTGAAAGTGCATCTAGCCCTTTAGTGGGTTTTGGTAAATTGAGTGACGACACAATTAAAGGTCTAACAAGTTTGCTAAGTGTATCAAAGGTTAAACAAGAAAAGCAAACTTGATGGTATTCCACAAAGTGTTGAGAAGAAGGTCAAATTGTGTATAGTTGTATTGGAAGATCATGAGAATAATCTAAGTCAAGCAAAAGACAACAATGCAAATGGAATCAATGAAATGGCCTCTATGTTGTGGGATATCATAGTATCATGTGAAAGCAAGCATGTTTGGTAAATGGCAAATGAGACATGAGTTGATATCTATGGATTGGTCTCTATATTGGCTTGCTTTACATGAACAAGAATAGTTGGATAGTGGACTAGTGTTGATCAAGGATTGAATAATGAATCAATAGTGTATTAGTGAGAAAAACACTAAGCAAAGGTCAAATGACAAAGGAGACAATGTATATTGGATATAATATGGTCTCTACTTTAGTTTGCTTGTATGGACAAAGATTTGGAGAATCACTTTGGATTAATATGATCAAGCTAGAAGTATGAAGATAGAGATTGTAGTGATTGATGGGAGTGTCAAGCCAAAATAAAGAAGATATAAGGAATTGTGAATTGGCTTGACCATATTGATATGAAGTCTCATATATCAAAGCTTGATTGATCTCAACATTCCAGTTATACATTTTGAATTGTGCTCAGTTCTGTCCTGGAGGCCAGCACTTCCGGGCTTTAGAGCAGCAGTGTCGGGCACCCCGGCAGTGCCGGACCCAAGGCCGGCAGTGCCGGACCTGTGCTGATAGAAAATTTGCAAGTTTATTTTAAACAGGCCTATTCACCCCGCCTCTAGTCCTGTTGGGCGACATCAAGGTCCTTTCAATTGGTATCAGAGCTTGGCTCTCTATTTCGGGCTTAACCGCCTTGAGAGAACGATGTCGACAAGTGGGGAGGTATCTCTAGAACTACTTTTAGATGGCTCAAATTATGCATCTTGGTCTGCTCATGTACTTGATGTTTTTAGGACCATGGGTCCTCATATAGAGCAGATTGTAGATGTGAGCATTTCACCTCCTAGTGATGATTTGGACTATCTATCTAGAGAGGAAGTGAAATGCTTACAATATAATGCTCAAGCTACTAATGTCTTATTTAGTACTTTGAGTGAAGATGTACTTGATGCTATCATATTTGGAGATGGTGAACCACTAGATGATGCTCACATCATTTGGACCATGCTTAAAGAAAGATATGGTAAATCCAAATGTGATGAGAAGTTGCTCACATTGGAGAATTCACTTGAGTGCTCAACTTCACCGAACAATGATGAGTCTCAAGTGATTTCTCCAAAAATCCTAAGTGATCATGCCACATCCATTTCCTCACCAACATATGACTTAATGAATGGTAATGAAATTGTTGGTGAGAACAATATTTGTATATGTGGCACTTCTATTTCCTCTAGTTCTTGTGAAACTAACATTTTGAAGGAAGGAGAAGCTTGTGATCGGTGGAGGCCAAATGATGAATCTACCTCACCAAGAAGCCAAACTCTCTATGCCACTTCTCATATGGGTCTCATGGCAAAGAATGAGAAGAATGTGGCAAGTGAGAGTGAGTGAGAGTGATAGTGAAGATGAAAGTGATGTTGATGAGATCACTCAACACATTGCTAGCCTAAGCAAGAAAGACAAGTTGATGATGCTCAAGCTCATGGAGAAAATAAATGAGCAAGAAGAATCACTTCACAAGCAAGAAGACTTTCTCATTGAAAAGATCAAATGCTTGGAGAAGTTGACCAATAAGCATGAAAAGTTTAAGTGGTCTCATGCTAGTTTGGTGGAAAGGTATGAAAACTTGTCAATTGAGCAAACTCATATTATTAACTCTCTATCTTGTGTTGCTCAATTAGAAGATGAGAATTATATGCTTAAGGAGAAATTGGAAAGACTCACTAGCAAGAATGAGACCTTGCAACAAAGCTATGATGGGCTCCTGTGCTCTCATGAGAGGCTTATGGAATCTCATATCATGTTAGAGATTGCTCATGAGGTTATGATAACAACGGTAAAATCATATCAACCTCACACCTACAAATGCACATGTACACAAGTTCAATCTATTTTATTATGTGCTAACAATTGTTGCTCTCAAGCAAGACAACCTTCCATTGAGCATGTATATGTAGAAACATGTGATGACTCCATCACAAAAGAAAATAAACAACTCAAGGAAGAGGTTGAGAGGCTAAGAAGGGACTTAATTCATTGCACGGGATCAACCAATGCATGCATCAAATCTCATCAACAAAATCACAAGTCCAACAATGGGTTTGAATGTGTGCAGTTTGAAAGGAAGGAGCAGATTCGTACATATCAGCCTGCACAGATGGTGGCACAACAACAGCCCCGAGCAGCACAACCACCTAAGGGCGACAGTGCCGCGGTGAAGGGCGGCAGTGCCGCGCCCCGTAAAAATGGGAAGGCTACCAATCCGACTCCCGATCAGACTAAGCCTAAGAAGATGGTGCCCAGGCAAAAGCAGGTTTCCCAAAAGCCAAAAGAATCAATGTGGGTCACTCAAAACAAGGTGCAAGATATATCAAAGACGACTCACATCACTTGCTTCAAGTGCAAGAAAGAGGGTCACCGTGTGAGAGATTGCACAGTGAAGAAGGAAGAGAAAGGCATGATCAAAATCCAAGAGAATAAGAAGACTCATGCTAAGTGCTCCAACATAGAACATAATGCCTCTATGTGTTCCAACAAAGTTGATGATCAAGTCACACTTTCAAACAAAAAGACAACACAAAGCAATAGGAGGTGTCATGGCTGTCATATGAAGGGACATGAAATTGCATCATGCCCCCATATGAATGATGAAGTCTTGGCATCATCAAGAAAGAGGCTCACTAGCAAGATAGCAAGCAAAAGGCAAGAAAAGAAGGCCAACAAGAACAAGAGCCGCCTTTGCTACACTTGTAGAACAAAGGGACATTTTAGTAAGGATTGTCCCATGGGTAACACTCCTAAGCCAAACTCTTCAATTGATGAAAATTTGCTTAGGAGACCCAAAAATGACACTTATGCTAGAAAGGTGATTGATTCACCACATGCTAGCACAAAGGTCATTTGGGTGCCTAAGTCTCTCGTGACTAACCTTGATGGACCCATCTTGGTATGGGTGCCAAATTGTGCTTAAAGTGTTGTAGGTAGTTGAAGGTGATATGAAGCTTCGGGGTGCTTGAGCAAGTTGATTGAAAATATTCATTCAAGCTATCAACAAATTCATATTGTCCTTCTTATATGGTTGACCCGAAGATGGATTTATGGAAATATTTTAAACTTCATATTCACCTTGGTAACTAGTATCTAACCCTTACAAGCTAGCCACTTGACTTGTGTAGTCTCTAGCAAATTCACAAATGTGTGTATATTTGTGAATAAGTAGAGTGGCTAGAATATTCTAGTAAATAATTCACTTTCTATATGATGCTTTTAATGGCTCTCTAGTAGAGCAAGTTCTTATTATGTTGTAGGTTATGGAGTATAGAGACATGAGATCATTAAGTTGCTGCTGCACCAAATTTCCACTGACATACTCTATGAAGAAGTGCAGCACACACACTTGCTAGAAATCAGTAGGGCGGCAGTGCCGCCCCTCCTACCTCAGTAGCAACTGAGATCAGTCCAAGCCATGGATGAAGCCTACAACATGTTCATAAGCAAAGTGAAGATGAAGAGACCACCTCATCCATTACATTCATAAGGGTGGTAACAACTAAATCTCAAGTGCATGTTATTTTCACATTTTACTCCTTTGTGTCTTGTGTAGCCACTTAGGAAAATAAAGCACTTGAGGATATATATATTGGTTTCTGGTCATGGAAGAAGAATATGATTAGAATTGAATTGATCATCCACACCAAGAAACATAGATGACTTGAGTTTCCTTTGTGGACTTCAAACCAAGAATTTCAAGATGAAGAAAGCATACTTTGAGTTGGTTTGAGGGATTCAAATACTTGGCTCACATTGAAGAATACAAGTAAATTTCAAGAAGGCCAAGAATGAAGAATCAAGCTCAAGTCAAGTAGAGACACTTATCACTCACAATTCAAGAAGAAGAGGCATTAAAGGAGATTTAATCCATGTTATGAGGTTTCTCTATTTTGGTAGCCTACTTATCATCCACATATAAAGGGTTACTAAATTAGAAACTAGTGCTTGTGTTACTAATAACCTCTTGTGATTGAGCTCGTTTATAGAAAATCAAGAAGAAGAGGTTGTGCTTAAATTGGATGAATCACAAGCATAAAGGTTGCTTTTCACCTAAAGTTCATCGGGCTTGCTGGTGAAAAGCTTGCTGCTGCTTCTCTGTGGGGTTCGGCAGTGCCGGCCTCTGGTCCGGTAGTGCTGTGGTCAGGCACAGAGGCTGGACCAGGGAGCACCGCTGGCCCATCTTCTTCAATTCTTGGAGCAGTAGCATCAACACCTTGAGGCTCCACATCTGTGGCCTGGACTTCTTGTGGTCTAATGTCACCAATGACCATGTTCTTGATTGCTTCACAAGGATGTTCAAACTCTAATGACATGGTCTGAAATTTTGTGAGCATGCTATACACATCCAGTACTTGTTGCTGAACAATTGACATGATGACTGGTTTAGAAGAAAATCAGTTTTGAGTTGAATTCTGTCATCTTCAGCATGCAGTTTCAGACTTGGACAATTTTGGTAGAAAATATATTTGACTTCTCAAATGATGTCAAAATGGGTTTAAATTTCTACAGCAGTTAAAGTACATGTATATTCATACCTCTACCAGTTTTCATCAATATTGGATCAGTATTCAGAGAGATATGAAGTTTTCTCTGAGGTGGACAAAAGCTGAAAACCATGTGTTTTTCAGACCTAGCAGTCTTGGTAGAAAATTGATTTGACTGAACAAATGGAGTCCAAATGAGCTAAAATTTTTACATCAGTTAGAGGACTCATGGATGCACATCTCTATCAAATTTCATGCATATTGGACTGATGGTCTGACAGATATGAATTCTTTTCAGTGAAGACAAAATCTAAAAACTAACTGTCTGGAATTGAATTGCAAGTTGTTTGAAGGAGTTTGAAATTAGTTGGTATATAGTCTAAACTTCTCCCTTGACTCCAGGATCATTGATATGCATGAGTGAACTTTGTGTACTCTTGTGTGCAAACATTGAGGGGGAGTTTAGCTAATATCTTGTGGGACAAATGGTTTCTTTCAAATTCATGATTATGTTGTCTCACACATTGGAGAAACATGGATGGATGGTTCCTTTAAATTCTTTGGCTGCCTCACATTTATTCTTGGAAGTCTTGGTCTTTATAAACCAAGAGCTTCTGGTTTAGTGTTGAATGCCCCAATCCTTGGTGGAACCAACTGTGAATGAGTTGGAGAGAAATAATTGAATTGTGGATTTTCATTGCTAATTCTCCACTCTATAGCTCATCAAGTGCTCATGATCCATCCCATTGATTACCCAGCATCCTATCAACAAAAAGTGGTAACTCCTAGTTCACAATTTGCATGTTTTATGAATTTTACCTTTTTTCTCTCTATGTGAGTTGCTTTAGATAAAGAAAGAACTAGAAACCTAATATGGATCTTGGATGATCATGAAAGCTCTATTTCACCACATTTCATCAAATGAAAAAACTATTGCGATCCAATTCATTGAAGTCTCACTTATGATGGCGTTGTGTGGTGATCTATCTACCTTGGTGGTGGTATGTGTCCTTGGCATAATTTTAATTGTATCAACTTTATCATGCCTTGACCAAGATATAGGATGAACTCCTCTATACTCTTAAACCGATTCAAGTGCATTTCACAAGTAATTTGAGTACTTGATGCACATATGAAGGGGAAGCCCATTCTTTGTCTTGTGTCTTTGAGACTAACCTTTTCTTCTAGTGAATTTGTATAGTCTCTCGGTGAGAATGGGTTTCTCATGAGTATGCTACACTAACTCAATCCAATTTGGTAAAGTTGTCTCTCATACTCATTTGGATTGCAATTTTACCTTGTTAGTAGCTACTCTCCATAATATAGCTTAAATTCCCTTGTTTGGACTTAAATGACCAAAAGTGCATATGTTCTTGTCTTCCACACATATATGTATGCACTATCAAAAAGGGGAACTTAGTCTATGTTATGAGGTTTTGCAATTAGTGATCTACATGCCTTCCACATCCAAAATAGTCACTAGTTGTGAAACTCTAGCTTGTGCAATTTAATGCCATCTCTTGTCTTTGTAAGCATTTACTAGGTGAGTGAAATTATGAGATACAAGCATCCATTCCAATTGGCATCAACTTGTGAAGATTCCTTCAATTGTTGCCATACTATGAAGATTACATTTCAATTGATATTGATGGACAATCTTTGAATTTGGTACATCAAGAAATATGTCTTTAATTGGTATCTCAAAATGACAACAAGAGCTAGCAATGGACTCGAAACTAAAATCAAGCACAAGTTTGTGATGTTTCCTTCAAGATGATGATAAAGATAGATGGGCACAATTGAGATATGTTTGCTTAAGCAAGTGTCAAGCCCATCAAAACACTAAATTCAAAATAATCATCATGATGGAGATTATGAGGCTTAGAACAAAGGTATATCACTCCATGAACTCTTGTACTACCTTTGTGCATCTAGGCCCTTACATGCTAGTGTGTGCATGTGTATACAATAATTTGAGCCACACCATAAGTTTGTTCTTGTGGTGACGATTAGAGAATGAGTTAGATATTTGGTTGATACCTCTTGTGGTGATAGCATGAGTTTGTCTTATAATAAAACTATCATCTAAGTGAGGTATGAGCCAAATATACTATCTTCTCAAGAATTTTGACTTAATTTGTTGCATGCTTTGTTTGGTAGCAAACATAAAAGAGAAATCTTATATGCCCAAACCTTAACTTACCTCTTGCCCTCACTTGTCTAACATGATTTCTTCCTTTGGTAGAGAGATCTTTTTTGGAGATTAATGCCAAAGGGGTAGAAATATTAAAAGTGTAAAGGGGTATAAAAAAAAGATTGATGTGTAAAGGGGAGTGTAGAATAGCAGAGATTGGGGAAACACCACACACCCAACATGGGGGGGGTGACCTTCATATATATATGACAAATATGGCAGAGTATACAAGCAGTATATGGCAGGTGCTAATCACACTGATTGTGTGCCAATCACACTGATTGTGGACTTGCCATATATATACTTGCTATATATATATATCAGATTTACACTTGCTATATATATATATATATATCAGCTGCCCGCAGTCGAAGCGTTAGGAATCCGGATGCAGAGACTGGACCGAAAATCCTCAAATAGCTGAATCGGCAGCCCTTTTGTCATGATATCAGCAAACTGATGCTTGGACGGCACATGGAGAACGCGAACCTCGCCGAGAGCCACCTTCTCACGGACGAAATGGACGTCGATCTCAATGTGCTTGGTACTGAAGGAAAGTATAATCAGGAATAGATTGGATTGATTGATATGAGGCAAGGTACAATTACATATATATACAGGCAAGGATTCAGAATCCTATAAGGATCAAGAGTCCAGAGTCCTATAAGGATCAGGAGTCCTTGCCGTATCCGTATCTATCTGGCCTACCATATCTATCTAACCCAAACAGTCCTGCGCCGATTAGGGTCCTGACCAGCCCAAAGGGCGCCTATTCTAACACACCCCCGCAGTCCAAACGTCAGCCACTTTGCACGTTTAGACTGGACCGAAACTCCGTGAAGACCGAAGAAGGCAGCCCTTTGGTGAAGATATCCGCATATTGTGAAGTGGTAGGAACATGCTGGACACGGAGATCACCAATGGCAACTCGCTCTCGAACGAAGTGAAGATCAATCTCAATGTGCTTGGTACGCTGATGCTGAATTGGATTGGAGGACATGCAGACTGCGCTGATGTTGTCACAATACACCAGCGTGGCGCGCCGAAGGGGTGTGTGCAGCTCGATGAGAAGCTGTCGCAGCCAGGTGGCTTCTGCAACTCCATTAGCCACTGCGCGATACTCAGCTTCAGCACTGGATCTTGATACTGTGTTCTGCCGCTTGGATGACCAGGAGACTAATTTATCACCAAGGAACACCGCATAGCCCGAGGTGGACTTGCGAGTGTCTGGACAACCAGCCCAATCAACATCGGTGTAAACGACAAGATCCGTAGAGGAAGATGGTCGCAGCAGTAGACCAAGGTGAAGTGTGCCTCGGATATACCGGAGAATCCGTTTCAGGGCAGCAAGATGAGGCTCTCGAGGGGCGTGCATATGAAGGCACACTTGCTGAACGGCGTACGCAATGTCCGGGCGGGTGAATGTCAGATACTGTAGGGCGCCAGTAAGACTGCGAAAGTCTGTGGCATCAGACACTTGGGCCCCGTCAGCTGCAGCAATCTTTGGATTGGTGTCAACTGGAGTAGAGCAAGGCTTGCATTCTGCCATACCAGCGCGATCCAGAATATTCAACATGTACTGTCGCTGGGAGAGGAGTAAACCAGCACTGCTTCGCTGAGCCTGCATACCGAGGAAGTGATGCAATTCTCCCAGATCTTTCATGGCAAACTCTCGCTGCAGGGCTGAGATGATCCGCCGAAGAAGATCAGAAGAGGAAGCTGTGAGGACAATGTCATCCACATAGAGCAACAAGTAAGCTGTGTCGGAGCCGCGATGGTAAATGAAGAGTGATGTATCTGACTTAGCTTCAACAAAACCGAGGGACCGAAGGTAGGTAGCCATTCGACTGTACCAAGCACGTGGGGCCTGCTTGAGGCCGTAGAGGGACTTCTTGAGCAGGCAGACATACGCAGGACGAGTAGGATCCTCAAACCCGGAGGGCTGCTGGCAATACACTGTCTCATTCAGAGTCCCATGGAGAAAGACATTCTTAACGTCGAGCTGGTGGATGGGCCAGTTGCGTGAAAGAGCCAACGAGAGCACTGTGCGGACAGTAGCAGGCTTCACCACCGGACTGAAAGTCTCATCAAAATCCACACCAGGACGTTGAGTGAAACCACGGAGTACCCAGCGGGCCTTGTACCTCTCAAGGGAACCATCAGACTTGAACTTATCCCGGAAGATCCACTTGCCAGTGACAACATTGGCCCGAGGGGGGCGAGGTACGAGAGCCCAGGTGTCATTCTGCAGAAGGGCGCGATGTTCTTCTTCCATAGCCGCTCGCCAATTGGGGTCGGCAAGAGCACTGCGGAAAGTCTTCGGCACTGGAGAGAGCGAGACGGTGTGATAAGTGGCCGGCATCCGAAAACCACTCTTCGCCCGCGAGCCCATAGCATGCTGGTTGCTCACGGGGCGAACAGGAACGGCACCCTTAGGCAAGGCAGCAGTAGTACTTGGCGATGCGGGCACAGGTGGAGGTCGAGGCTGGCGGCTGTAGTGGTGCTCGAAGAGGCGCTTGGGGCGAAGAGGCGGAAATCCGGGCGGAGGCCCGCAGGGCGCCTGTGGTGGCGCTGAACCCGTCGACGACGTAGGTGACGACGCGCCAGCCCGAAGGGCTGGCGGGACGTAGAGAGGCCCCGTCGCGGATGCCGCACGTGGCGCGGAAGGAGGCCCTGGTGACCGGAGCGCCGGTGGGATGTAGAGCGTCGGCACCGGGAAGTCATCAGCAGCCTCGGGCGCCCCAGGCACAGTCACAGAGTGACCGACAAGGGCGCTGGTGTCGCCAGAAGGTGCCCCAGGGTCGGCCACACGAGGACCGGCAGGGACAGCAGGAGCGTCGGAGGTGCTGGGAGACGTGCCTGCAGGAAACAAAGTGGGCGAGGGTCCAATAGGAGCTGGCACCACATCATCAGTAAAATCAAGAAACTTGAGGTCGGCCGGGGTGCTAGGACCATGACGTTCAGCAAAGGGAAAGGCCGTTTCATCAAAGATGACGTGCCTGGAGATGATAACTCTATTGCTGGAAAGGTCAAGGCAGCGGCATCTTTTATGGTGGGAGGAGTAGCCTAAAAAGACACAGAGAGCAGACCTGGGAGCGAGTTTGTGAGGTGTGGTGGCAGATATGTTTGGATAACATTTGCAACCAAAAACCCGAAGATGATCATACGTAGGCAGCTTTGCAAATAGTGCAAAGTGGGGTGTAGAGAGCTGGAGAGTTTTGGTAGGCAATATGTTAAGGAGGACAGTGGCTGTGGAGAGGGCCTCCACCCAATAGGAGGGAGGCATAGATGCCTGAAAGAGCAGTGAGCGAATGACATTATTGATGGTGCGAATAATGCGTTCAGCTTTACCGTTCCGAGACGAGGTGTAGGGGCAGGACATGCGAAGATGGATGCCCTGAGCGAGGAAGAAGTGGCGAGTACTCGAGTTGTCGAACTCTTTCCCATTGTCGCACTGGACCGACTTGACACGTGTGTCAAATTGAGTGGAGACATGGGCGATGAACTGAGCCAGCGTGCTGAAAGTGTCAGATTTGAGGCGCAAAGGAAATGTCCACAAGTAATGAGTGCAGTCGTCCAATATAACCAAGTAATATTTATAACCAGAGACACTGACAACCGGGGAGGTCCACAAATCACAGTGAATGAGATCAAACTTGCTAGACACACGAGAGGTGGACGGATAAAAGGGCAAACGAACATGACGCCCTAACTGACAAGCATGACACAAATCTGAACAATCACTAATATGGCACGAAGTGCTGGACGCAAGTTTGGACAACGCCTCATGCCAGGGTGGCCAAGTCGCCGGTGCCACAGCGGGGAAGAAGCCTGGGCGACAAGGGAGTGAGCTGGAGGTAGGCGCAGAGGGTACAACGGCCCGGAGCTATTGCACCTGACGATCTCGGTCCGGGAGGGAAGAACTTTCACAGAACAACCAGCAGGGTCAAACTCCACAGAACAATTATTGTCGGTAGTAAATTGGCGGACAGAGATGAGATTCTTAATAAGTTGTGGTGACGCAAGAACATTATTAAGACGCAAAGAAGGAGATAACTCTGTAAAACCAGTAGCAGTGACAGGCATGACGGAACCATTACCTACGACAATAGATGAAGGAGTAGGATACCGCGAAGGAAGAATATGTGAAAGAGAGGAGGACTGGGATGTCATGTGGGAGGTAGCACCTGAGTCGAAATACCAGTCGCCAGACGAAGGTGGAGTCAGGGACGTGGTGCTGAAGGCGGAGGCAAGCGCCGTCGGATCCCAGGAGGGAAGGCCAGCCACGGGGTTGTAGTACCCGGGGACAACCCAGTGTGCAGCACCGTCAGGGGCAGCAGCCTGGCTGTGGGTGACGAAGGCCTGCTGCTGCTGTGCGAGGAGCGCCTGCTGGTGCGCCTGCTGTTGCTGCGCCTGGAGGTGAGGGGCACCGGGATCGGTGCTAACGGAGGGCGGGGGCCTCCTGGCCACATCTGGATTGAGCCCATCCAGGGGTTGTAGTAGCTGGGCCAGGAGCGACCACCACTGGGGGTAGGCTGCTGCTGTTGCTGCGCGCTGGTGGACTGCTGCAGCAGAGCCACGACTTTATGATGAAGCATGGCGGCACGGAGATCGACGACGGGTGTACGGGCACTGCCAGGGGGGGACCAGAGGGCCCCGTGGGTGGGCTGGCGGCTGCAGCGGCAGCGCGGGCCTGAGCCGTGCGAGCCAGTGCGGGCAGCGGAAGGAACGCACGGCAAGGGGAGCCGACGCGCGGGTTAGGGCAGCGGAAGAGAGAAAAAATTGACCTAGGCTCTGATTACCATGAAGGAAAGTATAATCAGGAATAAATTGGATTGATTGATATGAGGCAAGGTACAATTACATATATATATATACAGGCAAGGATCCTGAATCCTATAAGGATCAAGATTCCAGAGTCCTATAAGGATCAGGAGTCCTTGCCGTATCCGTATCTATCTGGCCTGCCATATCTATCTAACCCAAACAGTCCTGCGTCGATTAGGATCCTGACCAGCCCAAAGGGCGCCTATTCTAACAGGTACGGCGGTGGTGGACCGGGTTGGCTGTCATATAAACAGCGCTGACGTTGTCACAGTAGACAACAGTGGCGACCTTCAAGGGAATGTGAAGTTCCTGAAGGAGCTGTCGAAGCCAACAACACTCTGCGACCACATGAGCAACAACCCGGTACTCGGCCTCCGCACTAGACCGGGACACCGTGGTTTGCCGTTTGGATGACCCGGATACCAAGCTGTCGCCGAGGAAGACGTAGAAGCCTGATGTGGAGTGGCGGGAGTCGGGGCACCCTGCCCAGTCAGCGTCGGAGTAGGCAATCAACTTGTCGACAGGCCCAGTGCCGATGTGGAGGCCAGCCGACAGCGTGCCCTTCACATACCGAAGTATGCGCTTGATCAGCGCAAGGTGAGCTTCGCGCGGATCATGGATGAAGAGGCAAACCTGTTGTACAGCGTACGCCAAGTCGGGGCGAGTGAGCGTTAAGTACTGAAGTGAGCCGGCGAGACTCCGGTACGTGGCGTGGTCGGCGACGGGAGCGCCCTCCGTGGCAGAGAGCTTGGCACGAGAGTCGACAGGCGTCGATGTCGAGTGACACTCGGCCATGCCCGCCTTCTGAAGAAGATCCACCGCGTATTGCCTTTGGCTGAGGAAGAGCCCGTCGGAGGAGCGAGTGACGGAGATCCCCAGGAAGTGATGGAGCTCCTCAAGGTCCGTCATGGCGAACTCAGAGTGAAGGCGATCGATGATGCGGCGGAGCAGAACATCCGAGGAAGCTGTGAGGACGATGTCGTTGACGTACAACAGCAAGTAGGCACAGGCACCACCCTCAGTGTAGACGAAGAGAGAAGTGTCGGTGGCAGACGCGACGAAGCCGAGCTGTCGGACGTATGTGGCGAAGCGCTGGTGCCACGCCCGTGGTGCCTGCTTGAGGCCGTAGAGGGAGCGCTGGAGAAGACAGACAACGTCGGGGCGCGCCGGGTCGACGAAGCCGGGGGGCTGCTGACAGTAGACCGTCTCATGCAGGTGACCGTGAAGAAAGGCATTCTTCACGTCCAGCTGGTGGATGGGCCACTGACGAGAAGCGGCGATGCTGAGGACGACCCGAATGGTAGCAGGCTTGACGACGGGGCTGAACGTCTCGTCGTAGTCGATGCCGTGGCGCTGGGTGAAGCCGCGAACGACCCAGCGAGCCTTGTGACGAGCCAGGGTTCCATCGGAGTGGAACTTGTGCCGGAAGATCCACTTGCCTGTCACCACATTGGCACCTGGGGGCCGGGAAACGAGTCGCCACGTGTCGTTATCGACAAGAGCTTTGTACTCCTCAGCCATGGCTGCGCGCCATTGGGGGTCGGCAAGGCCCCCCCGGTAGTCCCGAGGAACCGACGAGGCGGTGGAGGCGGTGACGACGTGTGCTGTCGGCGGGAATCCGTAGCGGTCCACAGGCTTCAGCGAGCCTGTCGGGAGACGTGTCACTGGACGGCTCGATGTTGGAGGAACCAGAGCCGGTTGTACAACAACAACAGGAACCGGAGCCGGCTGTACAACAACAGCAGGTTGGACCGTAGCAGCGGGCGCCAGCGGGGGAACTGCCAGCGCTGGTGGAGATGGCAGCTCGCCAGCACGCCCCGGTGCAGGAGTACCAGCACGCCGCCGAGTGTAGACCCGTAGGGGTGGAGGGCCAGCTGGAGCAGGCTGAGCCGGAGCAGGTGGGAGTACCGGGCCAATCTGTAGGATGGCTGGGTCCTCAGCGAGCTCCTCCAAATGAGCTCGGTGTCGTGGCTGCTCAACATCGGCGGGCGATGGAGCTACCGCAGGGGTGCCGTGGCAGCAGCGCGGAGCACCGGCGCGGCAGGTCCTGTAAAAAGAAAGTCCAGAGAGCTAGGCATCGCACTGGTGGTGTCAGAACTGAAAGGAAACTGAGTCTCATCGAAGACAACATGACGTGAAATTATGATCCGTCTAGTGGTGAGGTCGAGACACCTGTAACCCTTATGGGAAGAGGGGTATCCGAGAAAGACAAGCGGTGGAGCGAGGTGCGAGCTTGTGTTTAGAGGTGGCTGTGAGGTTGGGATAGCAGAGGCAACCGAAAACGCGAAGAGAGGTGTAGTCAGGGGGCTGCTGGTGGAGTTGCTCATAAGGGACTCTATGGCCAATAGCTGAGCAGGGACGCCTATTTAGGAGATAGGTGGCTGTAGCTAGCGCCTCTGCCCAGTATTTGGGTGGCATGTGAGCGTGGAGGAGCAGTGTGCGACAAATGTCGTTCAGAGAACGAATGATGCGTTCAGCTTTGCCATTTTGAGGGGAGGTGTAAGGGCAGGAGAGTCATAAGTGAATGCCACTGGAGGCGAAGAAGGTGGTGAGGGCATTATTGATGAACTCTGTGCCATTATCAGCCTGTACAACCTTGACAGGTAGGCTGAACTGTGTGTGGACATAGGCGCAAAAATTAGTGATGTGAGTGACTACTTCGGACTTGCGGACTAGAGGGAAAGTCCAGCAAAAATGGGTGAAGTCATCTAGGATGACAAGGTAGTACTGCGCACCAGCAACACTAGCGACCGGGGAAGTCCAAACATCACAGTGAATAAGCTCAAAAGGTAAAGAGGAAACTGAACTAGAGGTTCCAAATGGCAGCCGTACGTGCTTGCCAAGTTGACATGAATGACATAGAGTCTGAGCTGACTTATTACATAAGATGGAATTATTGTGTTGAAGTAAATCTAGAGTAGCAGCTCCTGGATGACCAAGGCGATGGTGCCAGAGGGTGGTGGAGGTGGCGAGGTTGGCTTGTGGCGTGGAAGGGACGGTGTAAAGGCCATCTGAGCTATTGGAGCGAAGAATCACGCGTCCGGTCTGCAGGTCCTTAACAGAAAAACCAAAAGCGTCAAATTCGATAGTGCAATGGTTGTCACAAGTGAATTGGCGAACTGAAAGTAAGTTGCGCACGAGAGAGGGGACAACAAGAACATTGCGAAGTGAAAAGGAGAAAGTGCTGGAAGGTAATGTGGAGGTGCCGGAGCAAGATACAGGAAGGTGGTGACCATTACCAACAGTAATGGATGGGATGGAGGAGGGTTGACGGGAAAGCAGTATACCATCCGTGTTGTGCATGTGGGAGGTGGCGCCGGAGTCTATGACCCAGCCGGAGTTCTGGAGCGCCATCTGGTTCAGGGCGGCGATGAGGCCGACCTGATCCCACATCTGGGAAGGAGGCGGAGGTGCAGCGAAGTGAGCCTGTGGGTTTGCACCCATGAGGCCCTGGTTGCGCCTGCCTTGGGCGCCCTGCCGCCAGGGCTGGGGCCATGCTGCCAGCCGCCGCCTGAGGGAGCACCGCCCTGGGAGGCCCATGGGTTGTAGTAGAACCAGGGCCCCATGGGGCGGTTGCCCCCTTGCTGTCCACCGCTGCTGCCCTGCTGCCAGCCAACGCCATTGCCTTGGCCGCGCCAGCCGCCGACGGGGTTGGGAGACATGCTGCCACAGGGAGGGGGAGCGCCTAGGAGAGAGGTGGGGAGGAAGGAGGCGGAAGCAGAAGGTCCGAGATCTAATTGATCTCGGTCTGTGATACCATGTAGAATAACAAAGATTGGGGAAACACCACACACCCAACATGGTGGGGTGACCTTCATATATATATGGCCAATATGGCAGAGTATACAAGCAGTATATGGCAGGTGCTAATCACACTGATTGTGTGCTAATCACACTGATTTTGGACTTGCCTAATATACACTTGCTATATATATATAGACATATGTTGTGTGTGCAAGGATAGTTGTGCTGACTGTCATAGGTGCGGCAGTGCCGCCCAGTGTAATTTCAGTACAACTTTTCTCTGATGTGTATAACTGTCATGAGCATCACGTTTATCTTGATGACATCTTGCACCCCACATATGCTTATGATATAGGAGAGTTCTGACACTTGTTCCTTAATATGTGCATTTGACATTTGAGGCCAAATTTGAATTTCCTTCAATGCACACATTTAGGGGGAGCTCACTATATCATAGGATCTAAAATCTTATCATTTTTCAACCTCTTGTAAGCTTTAATTGTGTTGTCATCAATCACCAAAAAAGGGGAGATTGAAAGTGCATCTAGCCCTTTAGTGAGTTTTGGTAAATTGAGTGACAACACAATTAAAGGTCTAACAAGTTTGCTAAGTGTATCAAAGGTTAAACAAGAAAAGCAAACTTGATGGTATTCCACAAAGTGTTGAGATGAAGGTCAAATTGTGTATAGTTGTATTGGAAGATCATGGGAATAATCTAAGTCAAGCAAAAGACAACAATGTAAATGGAATCAATGAAATGACCTCTATGTTGTGGGATATCATAGTATCATGTGAAAGCAGACATGTTTGGTAAATGGAAAATGAGACATGAGTTGATATCTATGGATTGGTCTCTATATTGGCTTTCTTTACATGAACAAGAAGAGTTGGATAGTGGGCTAGTGTTGATCAAGGATTGAATAATGAATCAATAGTGCATTAGTGAGAAAACACCAAACAAAAGTTAAATAACAAAGGAGACAATGTATATTGGATATAATATGGTCTCTACTTTAGTTTGCTTGTATGGACAAAGATTTGGAGAATCACTTTGCATTAATATGATCAAGCTAGAAGCATAAAGATAGAGATTGTAGTGATTGATGGGAGTGTCAAGCCAAAATAAAGAAGATATAAGGAATTGTGAATTGGCTTGACCATATTGATATGAAGTCTCATATATCAAAGCTTGATTGATCTCAACATTCATATCTACGAGATATTCAAGCAAGGATCACAATATTGAAGAAAGGGTTTTCAATCGATGCTTAATATGATGTGACTTGAGTATGGCTTGATAGGGTGAAGATAGCAAGGAAAGGACTTCGAGGTACTAAGCAAATGTGAAGGTCAAGGAGACCGAGGTACTATGACTAAGGTGAAGAAGAGAGTATTTGTATTGAGTGGAAGTACTAATCGAGCTATGAGGAGTCATATGATATTGAGGATCAATTTATTAGTGGAAGTGACTTGAAGCCATGGGCTGAACTCATATGTGTTGGAAGATTCGAGTCACAAGCTCTAAGGTGTGTTTGCTCAAAGAGATGAGATAAGGATGATTGCAAACACATGCTCAAGGTACTACAAGAATGAGGACAATACATTCAATGGTACAGCCCCAAATTATCAAAGGATGCGGTGACCAACTTAAAAGCGTTTAAATCATTTGATGTTTTGAATTTGAGTTTAGGAAATGCCGTACTACAAAGGGGGATGCAATATGCATGCTTAAATGTGCAACCAAGTGCTCAAATTCCATCAAACATCCTCTCATACCTTGTCCAGACTCTCTGCAAAACAGTTTTTCATTCGGAGCATTTTTTGGCAGCGCAGCGGTGCTGTTCCCCTGAGCAGCAGTGTTGGGAGTCCAGCAGTGCCGGGCTGTAGGGCAGCAGTGCCGGACCTGTCCGGCAGTGCCGGGCTATAGCCCAGCAGTGCCGGGACTTAAAGTTACCGTTGGACAACATGAAGTATTTCTATCCCCTCCCTGCTGCCACCTATCTAGGGTTGTGTTGTTTGCCTTAATTACATTTGTCCTCAAGGTGATTTTTAGGGTTTGGTTTCGATCTACTTGGTGGGTGTGTTGCTACCACTTTCAAGTGGTGCTAGAGGTTCCCTACACATATAGGAAGGATTTCATTCAAGCACAATTTTCATTCCAGTTATACATTTTGAATTATGCTTAGTTCTGTCCTGGAGGCCAGCACTGCCGGGCTTTAGAGCAGCACTGCCGGGCACCTCGGCAGTGCCGAACCTAAGGCCGACAGTGCCGGACCTGTGCTGACAGAAAGTTTGCAAGTTTATTTTAAACGGGCATATTCACCCCCCCTCTAGTCCTGCTGGGCGACATCAAGGTCCTCTGACGGTCCGAAGCCCCCGAGCGGTTCGAGGTCCGCTGGCCGGACCCCCCTGATCTCGATGGGGTAGGTTCTCTTCCTTCTGGTCCTGCACTCCCTTCTGCTTTGGTTCCAACTTGCGCTAATCGTGGCGCATGCGTTCCTTTTTCAGGGTGAAGCGTTCGTGGCCAAGGCGTGGGTGGCCAAGGCGCGGGAGGCGATAGGGCGCGGGCAAGTGCAGGGTCGATTCGCCGCGTTGACGTGATCCGCCGGCGAGGCGGGCGGGGCCGCGCTCACTGCTCCGCCGGAGGGGTACGCGCCAGTAGCCTCGGAAGGCGTGGAGTCGACGACGGTAGTGGCGGAGGGGGTCGAGGCCCAAGCCTCCATAGAGATGGAGGTGGTCGACTTGACCTCCACCGGCGAGGAAGAGACGCTGGAGCGCCCGGCGACGATGCGGTGGCCCGAGAACCTCGCGTCGTGGGAGGCGCGTCAGCGGTGCGAGCGTGAGGAGAAGGCGCGGCAAGAGGAGGGAGCGATTGTTGCTGCGTCGGAGGTGCCGTCGTCGGCGGAGACCCCTATCGAAGGGGCCTCGGCGCCGCTCCCCGAGCCTGCCGAGGAGGGAGGACGGGCCGAGGAGCTCGAGGCGACGCCCGCGGCGGAGACGGCGACGGTGGCGGAGATGGTGGTGACGATCCCCTGGTCCGAGCCGGAGGGGGCTGTCGTGGCGCTGCAACCTGTCCGAGCGGGTGATGTCCCACGGAGGTACCCTCGAGATGGGTCAGGGCATCATGGACGAGGTGAGGAGGGTCGACCGCTCCAGCGATCTCTGGGGGCAGGAGGTGCTCGAGCTGCCCGACCCCAGAGATCCAGGGCGCAGATTCTTCAAGCTCGACGACCAAGCTGAGCTCGGGGAATGGGAGCACATAAAGAAGTTCCGGGCGTGGTTCGACCACGCGATGCGCGTGGCCGTGGGAGTCGCGTCCGGAGACTTGTACAAAGGAATAAACGTAAGTTTCGTCCTTTCCCTTTCGATTTACTTTGGTTATTTTGCTGTCGTTTGTTGTGACCTTCCTTTTTATCCTTGGTAGACGCTGAGGGCGAGGTCGCACGACAAGTCCCAGTTCATCCTGCGGACACAGGAGCAATGACGCCAGCTCCCCGTCCTCCGTGCTTCGCTAGAGAAGGCGGAGGCCGAGGCCACCCAAGCGAAGGTCGAGGTGGCGGTCGCGCAGGAGGGGGCCAAGGCCGCCCAGGAGGCCTCCCGGGCGCAGTCGAGGGCCGAGGCCGCCCTCTAGGTTGTCGAGGTCGGGCAGCAACGGGACGCTGCCCGGGAGGCCCGGCGTAAGGCGGAGGAGTCCACCCAGCTGAGAGAGGAACTGGCTCGAGCGGCGGAACGTGTCCGGCAGCTCGAGGCCGACCTGAAGCAGGCGGCTGCCGACCGAACTTCCCTCGACGGGCGGGTCCGGGAACTCCAGGCGGATGTTGACACCGTCTCCCGCGACCGCGACGCGCTGGGTGTCGCGGAGGAGAAGGCTCGAGCCCAGATCGCCGCTCTGGTGGAGGTGACGGCTAACCAGAAGAGGGCCCTCGATAGTACTGGCAAGATCATCGAGGACCTCCGGGCTAAAAACAGCGACCAAGCTGCAGAGCTCGTCGACGTCCGCCACCAACTTCAGAGGGCTGAGCTGGACTACGTCACCCTGCAAGTATACGCCAAAGGTGAGTTTTTTAGAAGTGTTATTGAGCTCGCTTGGTCTCGTCCCTTCCCCTGCTTTTTGGTTTTGATGGAGTCTTCTATTTGTTCTGGCAGAACTCGAAGGGGACAAGGCCCGAGCCCACGAGGATCTGACCAGTCTTCAGAACCTCCTCGGGGCGGAGACGAGCTTGAACGAGAGGCTTGGGGACGCCATCTCCTTCTGCGACGACATGGGTGTCGAGCCGGAGCTGCCGGTTGCGGGAGACGTGCGTGGAGATTCCCCCTTGTGCCGGCTCTTCGCCGCAACCCGTGGAGTGACGGAGCGGGTCCGTGCTGCCCTTCACATAGGCGTGAAGCGGACGCTCGCGGTCGTCCGCTTGGGGTACTCCTACGACCTCGACGTCGTTGCCGCGGCTTCGTCGTCGACCCGGAGCTGACCGATGAAGCGAACATGGCGAAATGCCATGAGCTGATCGACGCCGCAGAGGTGCCCGACGGTGAATTGGCGAAGCTGTCCGAGGCCGAGGTGCTTCCCCCGCCGGACGGCGATGGCGATGAGTAGTCGAGGCCTGTGAGCTAAATCTGGACAAGAAGGTCCATGTAATAGATTAGGTTGGTGACAATATGATGTCGAGCCCCTGGGGGCTTCTTAATTTTAATGCATTTTATTCGAGATGCATCTGAGTGTTTTTATTTCTCGAGTTGTCTCTATTTCTCTTTGCCTGAGTCGTTGCTTGTGGACTAGGTATTCGACGCACGCTCGTATCCCTGGAGAGGGGAGCGAGTGGGGGTACCATAGCCCTGAGGCGTAGGAGAGTCCCCGGCTCGACGACCCTCGACCCTTAGGGAGTTCGAGATGTTTGTTACTTAGCCATGAAGCGTACTCGGGGCAAAGGTGGAAAGAGAAGGCCGAGTTTCGAAAAAACGTTCGGGTTTTTAGAGGACTTAGGAGGGGGCTGCTCCCCTGTCTGCCCCGAGGGAGGCTTGACTTTGTAGGAGCAGAGTCGAGACTACCTAAGAGTCATGAACAAACGTGAAATGTATTTCGAGAACATTTTATTCATTCATGATGCGATAAATGTACATAATGCATAAGATGTACAAGGTCTCGAGGCCCTAGGGGTAAAAGCGGTTTTCGGGGATTTTTTTAGGGGTACTCCCGATTAGCCCCCGAGGGACGCTCGACTCTGCGGGAGCAGGATCGAGTCTACCTTTACGACCACGAGCGGTGATTTCTCGAGCCATTCTTACTTCTATCAGCCTTGGTGCTCCACTCTTTGGCGCAGTTGTTGGACGCACGCCCGAGGCCCTCGAGCGGGGGGGGGGGGGGTGGGGAGCGAGTGGGAGTACCTTAGCTCGGGGGCGTAGGAGAGTTCCCGGCTCGGCACCCCTCGACCCTTTGTGAGTCTCGAGCGCGTTTCCTACCCTGCGCTAAGCGTGCTTCGAGGGGCAGAAGAGAGGCGTCGAGGGGTAGAGTAAAATCTACCTCGAGTCACGAATGAAAATGAAAGAACTAGGATCGCGGACTTTCTATTCATTCGAGATGCGAGAATTGTACATAAATACAAAAATGTACGAGGCCTCGAGGCCTTAGGGGTAGAAGCGACGTAGCTGTTCGATGTTCCATGCGTTGGTGAGGATCTCGCCCTTGCTGTTCTTCAGCTTGTAAGTCCCTGGCTTTAGCACCTCTGCCACGATGAAGGGTCCTTTCTAAGGTGGCGTCAGCTTGTGACGCCCCTTGTTGCTTTGTCGGTGGCGCAGTACGAGGTCGCCGACGTCGAGGTCCCTTTTGCGTATGTGCTTGTCGTGGTAGCGCCGTAGCGTCTGCTGGTACCTTGCTGACTTGAAGAGGGCCGTGTCCCGGGCTTCCTCGAGCTGGTCGAGGGAGTCCTCTCGGGCTGCTGCGTTGGCTTGCTCGTTGTAGGTCTTTAATCGAGGGGACCCGTATTCGAGGTCAGTGGGGAGGACAGCCTCGGACCCGTAGATCAAGAAGAACGGGGAGAACCCTTTAGCTCGACTTGGCGTCGTTCTGAGACTCCATAGGACAGAGGGCAGCTCATCAACCCATCTCTTGCCGTGTTTGTTTAGCCGGTCCAAGATCCTTGGCTTGAGACCCTGCAAAACCATACCATTGGCGCGCTCGACCTGACCGTTAGTTCGAGGGTGAGCGACTGCAGACCAGTTCAACTTGATGTTGTGGTGGTCACAGAAGTCCAAGAACTTTTGGCCGGTGAACTGCGTGCCGTTGTCGGTGATGATGACATTGGTGACCCCGAAGCGATGGACGATGTCGGTGAAGAACAACACAACTTGTCGAGATTGAAAGTTGGCGATGAGTCGAGTCTCGATCCATTTCGAGAACTTGTCTATGGCCACGAGGAGGTGGGTGAGGCCACCTTTTGTTTTCTTCAGGGGGCCGACCATGTCGAGCCCCCATACTGCGAATGGCCAAGTTATGGGTATCATCTGAAGAGCTTGAGCGGGTAGGTGGGTCTGCCTGGCGTAGAATTAACATCCCTTGCAAGATCGAACAAGTTTGGTATCATCGGCGACGGCTGTCGGCCAGTAGAAGCCTTGTCGAAAGACGTTTCCTACCAGCGATCTTAGCGTCACGTGGTGGCCGCAAGCCCCTGAGTGTAGGTTCTTCAGTAGTGCCCTCCCCTCCTCGAGGGTGAGGCAACGTTGAAGTACACTGGTAGGGCTGCGTCGATACAGCTCGCGGCCATCCCCATACAAGACGTAGGTTTTGGCGCGTTGGGCTTCGGTGCGGTCCTCTGGGAGCTTGCCCCGTATCAGATACTCGAGGTAGGGTCTGCACTAACCCGTCGAGTGGGTTGGTGTTGCGGTTGTTTCGTCGATCTCCATGACCTCTCCTCCGTTCGAGGGAGGATCGGTCGAGGAGGAAGGGTCGACCTCTTACTCGAGGGCGGGAGCCCCCGAGCCTAGGTCGACGGACGGCTTGTGAAGGTCCCTCGAGAAGACGTTGGGAGGAACCGTGCCTCGGGTGGACGTGATTTTGGCTAGCTTGTCAGCAGCTTCGTTCTACCGGCGGGCGACGTGGTTGAGCTCGAGGCCATAGAATTTGTCCTCCAGCTTACGGTCGTCCTTGTAGTAGGCTTCCATCTTAGGGTCGTGGCAGCTCGAGTCTTTCATCACTTGGTCGATTACCAACTGCGAGTCCCCCCGAACGTCGAGGCGTTGAACCCCGAGCTCGATGGCGATGCGCAGACCGTTGACGAGGGTCTCGTACTCAGCTACGTTGTTGGAGGCGGGGAAGTGGAGGCGGATGACGTAGCGCATGTGGACCCCTGAGGGTGATATGAACAGCAATCCGGCGCCTGCCCCCGTCTTCATCAACGATCCGTCGAAGTACATGGTCCAGAGCTCGGTCTGAACTTGCGCCGGGGGTAGTTGGGTGTCGGTCCATTCTACAATGAAATCTGCCAATACCTGCGACTTGATGGCCTTTCGAGGAGCGTAGGAGAGAGTTTCCCCATGAGCTCGATCGACCATTTGACGATTCTCCCAGACGTCTCCCGGTTCTGGATTATCTCCCCGAGGGGGGAAAGACGAGACCACAGTAACCGGGTGGCCCAGGAAATAGTGCTTGAGCTTCCGCTAAGTGAGGACGATGACGTACAACAGCTTCTGAATGTGGGGGTATCTCACTTTGGTTTCTGAGAGCATCTCGCTTATGAAGTAGACAGGTCTCTGAACCAGCAGGGCATGTCCCTCTTCTGCCTTCTCGACTACTATGACAGCGCTGACTACCTGGGTAGTTGCTGCAACATAGAGCAAGAGGGGCTCGGCTGGGTTTGGGGGCACCAAGATAGATGGCGAGGTGAGTAAGGCTTTGAGTTTGGAGAGCGACTCCTCGGCCTCGACGGTCCATGTGAAGTGTTCTGTTTTTTTCAGGAGACGATAAAGGGGAAGTGCTTTCTCCACGAGCCTTGAGATGAACCGGCTGAGGGCAGCGAGGCACCCTGTAACCCTTTGTACGCCCTTAAGATCGTTGATCGAGCTCATCCTAGTGATTGCGGTTATCTTCTCAGGGTTGGCCTCGATCCCGCGTTGGAAAACTATGTACCTTAGGAGCATGCCTCGAGAGACCCCGAAGACACACTTATCTGGGTTTAGCTTTATGTGATTTGTCCTGAGACACCCAAACGCGATCTCAAGGTCCCCGACTAGGTTCTCGACTTTCTTGGATTTGACCACGATGTCATCGACGTAAGCCTCGACAGTTGGCCCTATATGTTTTCCAAAGACATGGAGCATGCATTGTTGATATGTGGCCCCGGCGTTTCGCAAACCGAAGGGCATAGTGAGGTAGCAAAACATGCCAAAGAGGGTGATGAAAGAAGTCGCGAGCTGATCGGACTCCCTTATCTTTATTTGGTGATAGCCAGAATACGCATCAAGAAAGCAGAGAGTTTAATATCCCGCAGTGGAATCTACTATTTGATCAATACGTGGTAATGGAAAAGGAACCTTATGACATGCTTTTTTTAAACGAGTCTGGTCTACGCGCATTCTATCCTTTCCATTCTTTTTCTTGACAAGTACAGGATTTGCTAACCACTCGCGATGATGTACCTCCTTGATGAATCCGGCCTTCAAAAGCTTGTTGACCTCCTCCCCGATGATTCTGAGCTTCTCCTCGTTGAAGTGGCGCAGCCGTTCCTTCACCGGTTTGGATCCGGCTCGGATGTCCAAGGAGTGCTCGGCGACATCCCTCGGAATGCCCTGCATATCCGAGGGACTCCACGCAAACATGTCAGCATTCGCGCGGAGGAAGTCGACGAGCACGACTTCCTATTTGGACTCGAGGGTGGCGCTGATCGTCAGCGCCTTCCCATCCGTGTTGCCGGGGTTGAGCGGGATGGTCTTGGTGTCCAACGCGGGTTTGAAGTTGCCGGCGTGCCGTTTGGGGTAGGGGATCTCCTTGGAGAAGTCGTCGAGGGCCACGAGGATGGCCGACTCCTCGACCGCCTCGGCGTTTTCCACGCACTCGATGTCGCAGTCGTAAGCGTGCTCGTAGGAGGTGTCGACGGTGATGACTCCCTTGGGCCCTGACATCTTCAGCTTGAGGTAGGTGTAGTTCGGAATCGCCATAAAATTGGCGTATCCAGGTCGACTGATGATGGCGTGGTAGGTACCGTGGAATGCGACCACCTCGAAGGTCAGATCTTCCTTCCGGAAGTTCGAGGGGGTACCGAAGCAGACGGGTAGCTTGACGCGGCCGATCGGGAGTGCCTTCTTTCCTGGGACGATCCCATGGAACTCCTCGGCGCTGGGCAGGAGCATGCTCCTCGGGATCCCTAGGAGGTCGAGGGTCTTGGCGTAGATGACGTTGAGGCTACTTCCCCCATCCATGAGTACCCTGGTGAGGCGGGTGTTGAGTATGATCGGGTCGACGACGAGTGAGTAGACCCCTGTGTTGGGACGTGCTCGGGGTGGTCGTTCTGGTCGAAGGTGATCGACGTGTGGGACCAGTCGAGGTATCGAGGAGTCTGGGCTCGAACGGAAAAGACTTCTCGACGCTCCCTCTTGCGCTGACGCGCACTGAGTCGAGTCGAGGATCCCCCGCAGATCATGTAGCAGTCGTGAATCTCGGGGAAGCCCCCGTTCTTGCCATCGCCCCTATCTTGTGGATCCTTTTTCTTGTCGTCTTTTTTGAGGCCAAGAGAGTCGAAGTACTTTTTGAGCATGCGACAGTCCTCGAGGTCGTGATTGGCCGGTCCCTTGTGATAGGGGCAGGGCTCTTTCAGCATCTTGTCGAAGACGCCCCACTCGAGATGGAGATCTCTAGGTTTTTTCTTGTCTGTCGCAGCGACAAGATCGTCGGTGTCGACGTCGCGTCGACCCGGCGGGTTCTTCTTCTTCTTGTTGTTGTTCCTCTTGGGCCCATTATTCGAGCCCCCGGACTCGTCCACCTAGGCCTTCCCCTTGTCTGGGGATGCATAGAAGAACGCGCCAACGGCTTCCTCGTCGGCTGTGTAGTTGGCGACGATGTCCATGAACTCGTTGGCGGTCTTGGGGGTGTTCCGTCCCACCTCCCGCACCAACTCTTTGCAGGTTGTCCTGGCGACAAACGCCGTGATGACGTCGTAGTCGGAGATGTGGGTTAGCTCGGTACGTTGCTTGGAGAACCGTCGGGTGAAGTCGCGGAGGGTTTCCCCTAGCTTCTGCTTGTAGCTGCGGAGATCCTAGGAGTTTCCTGGCCGCACGTAGGTGCCCTTGAAGTTCCCCTCGAAGATCTTGACCAGGTCGGGCCAGCCATGGATCAAGTCTGGGGGGAGTTTCTCGAGCCATCTTCGAGCGGTGTCGGAGAGGAAAAGCGGGAGTTGTCAAATGATGACGTGGTCGTTGTCGGCTCCTCCTAGCTGACATGCCAACCTGAAATCAGCAAGCCAGAGCTCCGGCTTGGTTTCGCCGTTGTACTTGACCAGGCTGGTGGGTGGGCGGAAACGAACAGGCAAGGCGGTTTGCCGGATGGTCCTGCCGAAGATTCGTGGCCGTGGTGGTTCCGGAGATCGACGTCGATCCTCGTCACTGTCGTAGCGCCCACCTCGATGAGCACTGTAACCTCGAGCCTCAGCGTCACCATGTCGGCGTCGTTTGTTGTCGTTGATGTCTCGTCGCGCGTCTCGCGGTTGTCGATTGTCGAGGATGCGGTCTCAAATTGGTTGCCGCTCCGCTCTGCCTTGGGGCGCCTTGTCTTGGTGGACAGATACCTCTCGATCTTGTCCAAGGGGCACGTCCCGCTGCTCGGAGGCAACTCCTCTGTGCCTCGAGGCCGAGCTCTCCGCCTGCTTGTACGGCCGCGGTTTGGAGAAGCTCCTGGATTTCATCCCTGATGCGTTGCGCTTGGGGCGTCGATGGTGCCGACATGTCGCGGAGCAGCATCGCGGCTGCCACGACATTTTGGCTAGCGCGGTTGTAGACGTGACGCTTGTTCACCCCTTCGTTGACGATTTGTCGATGGACATCCCGAGCCCGGTCGCGGACTCCTCCATCCGGTGACCGCCCGCGATCTTGCTCGAGGGCATGCTCGAGCCGTTGGAGCCGTAGGCGCTTCTCGACCTTGGCGAGCAGCTCTCGGACTTGCGCGATCTGGACATCCTGAGGTGGGCCAGCTTCGCCTAGAACCGGGGGGGGGGGGGGGGGCAGCGTCTCGCGGCGGAGTAGCGTTGCGCCCTCCTCCCGCATTCGCAGCTGCGGCGTCGGTGATCTCATCCTGGGAGTCGATCGGCTCGATGAGGTGGAAGCACTCCTGCGTGGGATCGTAATCCTCATCAGGGGAGTCTGAGTCGGGGTCGCCCTGGTAGAAGTTGGGGAAAGACCCCCTGCGCTCCTTCTTCAGTTGTCGTCGTAGCGTGCCCCAGGTGTAGTAACCTGGGGTCGGGGCTCGCCGTGGCACCGAGCGCTCATCTGACGGATGGGTGCCGACGAGGTTAGTCGTCGCACGTAGCAGGTTCCCTGAGGACCCGTAATGTGTCTGCATCTGCGAGCCTACAAAAGCAGAACAGAATCTGACGTTGTTGTAGAGGCCGAGTGGAAACAGGTTGCGCGGCGGCGCGGCCGAGTATGTCGGAGAAGCCACGGGGACCCTCTGAGATGACGGTGTGGCGAAGCCAGAGTCAGGCTCAGCGAGGTACCTGCTCTCGACCCACAAGCATGGGTCAAACAGGCTCCCGAAGGGAGGAACTGTGTCGCCAGCTGAGGTCGGGGAGATGGCGTCCGGTGTCTCGGGATTCGCGCGGTGAAGAGTGCGGCGGCGTCGTTCACAGCCTCTTCCTGGTGACATGACAGGCGGGAGGCGAGAGTGGTGGGACCGTCGTCTGGTCCCACTTGGTCCCGGCGTACCGGAGCCGCTGCTGTCCATGCCACCACTGGAGAGTAGAACCATGTCGTGGCCGTGGCCCGAGGACATGAACTCTAGACTCTCAAACCAGATGATGGTGGCGAATGGAAATGGTGAGACGGTGGAATCCATCTGGGAGAGTAGTTCGGAGTTGATCGACACGCAAAGCCCCCTACCTGGTGCGCCAACTGTCGGTGTTATGACCCAGGGGGTCAAGACCACCAACAGTAAATTTGTATATTGCGTGCTCCCTCTCCTAGATGTGATGCAAGAAGAACACAAGATTTATCCTGGTTCGGGTAAAGAAGGCCCTACGTCCAGCGGAGGAGGATGAATTGTATTATCTTGCACCTAAGTGCTCGTACAGGGGGTACAAGCAGGTTTACACGGGGGTGCTTAGAGTGAGCTGAGGCCTAGGACTAGCAGGGCTATCCTAGGAGAGTCGCTTGGTTGCTTGGGATGTTGATCAAGCAGGCAAGGAGTGGTGTTGCGAGTGTGAGCAGATGTCCGAAGATCTGACCCGCTGCTCGTCTTGGAGGTGGAGTTCTGATTCCCCTTGTCCTGTTTTTTTCCCCGCCCCCTATTATCCCAGCATCCCTTTTTATAGGTCAAGGGGAGGCTTAGGGTTACAGGAACCTGGTACGTATCGGAATGGAAGACATGTCCGTGCGCCATGCCTGCGACGAGACGTCGATCGATGTAGCGGCATGTTCCTTCTGTGCTTCCGGTGTTTCAGGGCATGGCGATAGTAGACTGGACACCGCCGTACAGCATGACGCAGTACGGTTGGCCTTCTGTAGATGGGTACGAGTCCCACAGTTGACGCGAGACGGACTGGACGGGAGCCATGCCGGAGTGGTTGGAGACGATGGTCGAGCCCCCTGGTCGAGGGGGGTCGAGGCCAGCGTGACCCTGTCGTATCTCTGAAGACACAGTCGAGGGCTGTCCTGTTCATGGCTCGAGGGGGTGCCTCTGGATTCCGTACCTGCGATGTGGCTACTGCGGCCGCACGGTTGGCGGAGGTCCCGGGCATGGGCGGCGAGTTGATGGATTTGACTGTGGTAGTGGGCGCCCATGGCGTTAGGCGGAGACAGGTAGGCGCATTGGATCCCCTTTACCCCATACCGGGAGCAGGTAAGTCGATCGAGCTTCCTTCTCAGGGTTCGTTCGATCGACCCCCCGTCCGTCACGGGGGTCGAGGTTGGGGGGTCGTTCGCTCGACCTCCGTCCGTCGGTTGAGGTCGAGGCGGAGGGGTCGTTCGTTCGACCCCTGTCTGTCAGTCGAGGTAGAGACGGAGAGGTCGTTCGTTCGACCCCTGTTCGTCAGTTGAGGTAGAGACGGAGGGGTATCCTGTCTTCTGTGTTTCCCGCAATGGGCCGTCCCACGACTGGTCACTGTTGCCGGTGAGGGAGGCCTTTGCGTGATGGGCCTTCCTCCATTGACTTGAACGGCTGATCGGATCCTGCCTTAAAAATGGTTGCTATGTTGACCTTTAGATTATCACACGCTTAGGGTACCCCTTACCTTTGTACCCGACAAGTATCATCTGACCAATCACGTGTAGGAAACCAGCAGCCGAGTGGCCAGCAACCTCCCACACATATCCCTCGCTGCTGTATGGCCATGACAGTGTTTCATGCTCCAGAAATTAGTATTTAATTTTTGAAATTTGCTAATATCCCTAGGCTGAGTGTTTCTCTGTAAGATGATTTTAACCTGGCAGAAAGTTTGACTCCTTAGATACAGGAAAGTGTTCTCATGAAGGTTCAGAAACTAAATTAGCTCAGTTGGTTGAGGGTGTGGAATGTGGATGTACACCCAGGTCACCTCAAGTTTGAGCATCGTCAAGCTGAACTTTGGTGCCTATTTTCTTCTCAATATAAAGCTGCCTAGTTCCTCCTAAGTTTGGTGTAGTTCCTTTCAAACATTTGTAATTAGCAGCCAAAACTTTTGGTCCCTGGCTGGCATAGCTCTAACTCCCAGCTTCACCTCAAATCTGAAGTTATTTGCTAAAATCGAGAACCAAAGTTTTTTTTTTCTTGACTAGAATAAAAGAAAACAGTTCAAGTGTTCAACCATACAGCTTAGGTGTATCCACAGCTCTAGCTCCACAGATTTGTAGAGCTAGAATTACCCAGCTCTGCCAAATAAGGCCTACATATGTGGTATTATGCAGATGATCTTATGTGGTATGTTCTGAACTTTGCTTCCCCTACCTAAGTGGCTACATGTTGCGGTTTAGGTCATGTATACTCAGTTGGACTTTTGTTGCTCTGGTTCTGTTTCCCAGGGACGCTGTTCAAGGCAAACTCGAGAACCTGGGGCAGGTTCTGTGTCTTCTCAAACCGGCATCTGATTCTTTTTTTTTTAATAAAAGACCATGATTGACGCCATGAGTTGAGTTGCATTGTTTTGTCCTTGGTTCAGATGCTGGACGGGCAGGAGAAGAAGCTGGACATTTCCCAGATTGATTGCAGGCCAAGCCCCTCGAAGCAGCAGAAGACACTGGACGGCTTCCTGAAGCAGCCCAGCACCTCCACGTCCACGGAGGGTCTGCCCAGCCCCAGCACGAAGCGGCCTCGGCGGATCTGAATCCGAGGGACGGCACCGGATCGCGAATCAGATCATAGCCAGGCCAGCCACTTGACTGGCTTTATGTTGTCTTGTAGGTCGTGCTGCTGGACTTGGCACTTGGGTAGCCGTGGACCGTGGTTGCAGGCTTCCAGCAGCACCACACCGTCCCCTAGGCCCTAACATAACATCCTTGTATTTTGGCTTTGGCTGTTTGTCCTGTTTATGCCCCATGCTCCAACTTCTTACTGATGCCTCGGGCCTATAATGTTGGAACATCTCTCTGGCCGTTGCTTCTAATGAACTTACATTTCTCTGACTTTGTGGTTGATTCCGGAGCGTTGATATACTTGGATGAACTGACAAATGGGGCTGGCTGTATCTATCCTGTCAAGTGAAAATTTAACCCCGGTTTGGATTTGGACTAATGGCATTGCGCGATGGCGATGCGTTTGAATTTAGAAATTGGAGAGGTGCCTGGTGGGTCTAAACCACTTTTTTGCAAGTAAGCAATGGCCGCTAGCTCCTGTTTGGCGGGAGGGCCCACTTGTATTCAAAGGTTAATTTCAACATATATTATTTCTTTATTTAAAAAAAGTCATATATACAGTATTTATGGGAAAAATAAATAAATAAATAAAAAATCACTTGGAATACACAAATTCAGCCCAAAACAAAGCAAATCAAAACCATTGCTAGGCGCTCTCCCTCCCTACCGGTGGCCCAACAATAAGGCCCAGTGTTCGGTGGCCCAACTTCTGCCCCGCCACTCCGCCAGGTCCCTGTCACGCACGCCGCGCAGCAGAACACGGACGGCGCACGCGAGGCGGCGGTCGCGACATCGCCCGCTACTTCTCCTTCCAACTCCCATTTTTTCCCAAACCCTAGCGGCTAGCGGCGGCGGGACTCCGGCGAGGGCGCGTGGCGGCGACAACGGCGTGCGCTGAGGCGGCGGCCGCATCTGGCTCGGGCGGCTATTAGGTTTTAGGCTGTTAATTTCTCTTTTGGCAGCCCTTAGTATTTTGAATACCCATCCTTACAATTCTGAGCCCGCCTGCCGAATGCCGATGAGCAAGAAGAGGAAGTCTCTGAATCCAGCCAACTCGTTGAAAGACAGCGAACAAGTGTAAGCGTGTTGCGCAATTTCGTCATAATTTTACTAGTCTCTCCAGTTACGATTTGTGATGCACGCAGCGGCTGCCTATATATTGTTCGGTTGCTAATTCATTTACTGTTCTGTCCCTGAGAAGATTAGCCTCAGATTTCATCAGAGGAGACGATCTTGATGACCTATTGTCCAAGCTTGTGAGGTAGCACCTTCTATTTTCTCTAGCCTTTTGCTTTTCTGTGTTGCTTCATTATCATGTTGTCAAGGGCGTAAACTGTATTCTTCACTCTTCTGTAGGAATGTGGAGATTGCCAAGGCTTCAAGGGGAGGCTTACCAGAAAAGATATGGATGAAGGTATCATTATTCTTACCTTGGTTCACCAGCTTTTTACCGTCATTGTTGGCAGTCTGTTCTGTTCTCCTGAGCTAGCTCAGTAGAATGCAATCTCTCTCTCTACACCATATTTATTTTGACTGTTTCAACTTGCAGCAACAATTTGCTATCGGGGTCAATGATGTCACAAGGGTTCTCGAGCGAATGCCACATTCTATTACTGCTTCTCATTCTACTCAAAGGTCTAGTGAAGCACCAACTGTCTCAGTCCGACGTCAAGCTCCTTTGGTGCCATTGCAGGTTATTTTTTCTTTCCTAGTTTGATGCTGGTGTACCTCTATAGTGCTATGTTAAAGTGGGATTTTATTTCCATTGTGTGTCGGTGTTAGGTGGAAGGAAATAGCTTCTTAGTCACACCATGTGCTGGACTAACTGCAGTATACTGTGCCGTTGTTTTATCAAAGAAAAAGACATCATGTAATTTTTTCTTGAACTTTGGCCACTTCCAACCTATCTTTTGTCGTCACTGTGATATAAAGCCTTCTCCAAAGTGCAAATAAAATCATTTATACTGTTTTATTTTACCACGTACGTATAGCTTATTCTCTATCAGCCCCATACGCAACAATAAAATGGGTCATTTAAGGATACATGTTGATCATGTTCAATCTAGAGCAAAGGAAAAGGGCAATTTCAAGTGTCGCATATATCGTTGACCACAGTTTTTGTGACAAACACTAAACTGACAAATACTTCTTATCTTATTAATAATGCAACATTGCAGGCTGTCCTTGTAGCTGCTGACTGCAACCCCAAATGGTTAACAAAACACATACCAACACTAGCATCTACAAGGCAGGTACCAGTGTTGTGCGTGAAGGACAACAAGGGAGGCTCACTAAGGTTAGGTCACGTGGTGAATGTCAAAACAGCGCTTGCCATTGGAGTAAAGGTAAGCTTGCTTTCTTTTCTCATGGATTCTGATAAACTTATCTGTCTAGAAAGTATTCCTGAGACCTTCAACTGCTTATATTTAGGCCAGAGATAGCATAGTCAACAAGACTATTGATGAGTTCCTGAAGGATAGTAAGCTGGTTGCCAATGAAGTAACTCCAAGTCCAGTAACATGTTTGGACTAAAAAGCTTGTACTTCTGGGCATGCAACATCCCAGGATCATCTCATAGATGGGTTAACATGGACATATAGCAAATAAGTTTTAAGGGGATCAAGGATCTTAGCAAATTGTGGCAATATCAATATAACCCTGGCACTTGGGAGGAGTTTTTTAGGAAAATAGTCATGAAAATAGGACATGCTATCTGTTTGGTCCTTAGGTGCAACATTGTTTCAATAGTGTACCTAGATGCCCACTGTGAGGCCACTAACATTATTGTGTTGGCGATTGTGGGCTATTGTTGTTATATGTTTTCCTTTTTGTACTTATCTGCTTATTTATCCATTTTTTGCTATACACTTCAATGCGCTGACTTTTCTTTTTTAAATTAAAGAAACATTGAAGGCTAAAGAATATCCGCTACGTCACGACACAGACAGTTTATTTGTCAGGAATCAGTCAGCAAAAAGATACTAAATATGTCGTGTATATTAGAATATTCTAAAAGGTTAGCGTGTTTATACATACGTTCTACAAAGAAGACTAACCTTATACTACTTCAAGTTGGATGTCTGAAAGAGTTCAAGATGCTTAGCTACCTAATCTGATGATGTTTGGTTCGGCGCCTTTTCTACTGTAATGATTAATAGCGCCACCACTTTGTATTGTTAATTAGTGCTCCCTCCATATCACAATGAGTGATTAATTAGAGGGTATTTTTTCTTTTCTACCTTTATTAAATACTGTTGCGGTTGCTATCTTTAGGCCAGTCGCAATGGCTATTTCATAGCACTATTTACAAGAGTGACACGTCAGCTTTAAAAACCAGAATTAGTGAACGAAACTTACCCTCTCAACGCATAATTTCATCTCACGGTTTCACAGAAATATCATAGCATTAATGCAGTAGATGACTTTGTGATCGGATGTGTCATGCTTTTTGTAGTCACGTATGAAATTTGCTTTCAACAGCACGTACTAAAGAATTGGGAGCCACAACAGATCAGGGAAGAAAGCTTCGGATGAAACGATTGTGCCTCAATGCATGTTTCACCCGCTTTCCAAGACATTGAAACGCCACACAAACATTTCATCCGGATGAAACGATGATCTCCTCTCCTTGTAATTACGACGCTATATCATCAAATTTGCTGATTTTGACATTTCATTAAATGTCTTGAAACCTCATAAAATATCCATTGAGACTGACCTTACTACAATAGTTTATAGCTGGAGTGGTCATGCTTGCACAGCCCGAGGCAAGAGGTTGCCCATTCAATTCTTGGCAGCCTCCCATATTTTTTATTGCAGCGGGGCGCGGGAACCAAAGTGAGCATATTTTGCATGCAGTGGCGTGAGCAGCGAGCATTAACGCGTGCGGCACAACCCGAGCGCAAGAGGCAGCATCGTCCAGATAAACTCCAGAACGACCTCTATTTGCGATAAGCTAGGGATCCGAGCCGACTGTTCAACGCCACCCCGTTCGATAAATGATTATTAGGCCAGTCTCAATGGAGAGTTTCATGACGTTGTTTCCAAGACTGTCATGTCATACAAAATGAAATGAAACTCAGATGAAACACCTACTTTCAGTGGAGAGTTTCATTCTATAGTTTCATAGACATTTAATTCCATGACTCATAGAAAGTTGGTATTCGTGCCAAGAGAGTGTCATCCACATGACACTCATTTCTCCTCTCTCTTCTTAAATACACTGTCATGTCATAAAAAATACCTATGTGACAACATATTTAATATGAATGAAACTCAAATGACATCCTCATTGAGACTTGCCTTAGGCTAATCTTAGTGCATAGCGTCGTAGTGTTGTTTTTAAGACTGTCAAATTAAATGAAACTTGGATGAAACATCCTTCCTCAATGTAAAGTTTTATTCTAGAGTTTCATAAACATTTAATTCCATGACTCATTGAGAGTTGGTACTCGTGCCGAGAGAGTTCATCTAGATGAAACTTATTTCTTCTCTCTTCCTAAATACACTGTCATGTCATAAAAAATGCCTATGTGGCAAACTATTTAATACAAATGAAACTTAAATTAAACTTGCATTGAGACTGGCCTTACACGCTATTTCTTTGTCCAACCAAACAAAATCCTGTAAGTTTACGCCCTGTTCGCTTGGCTTATCCATCATGGTACAATATTTTTCTCTCACAACAAAACCATCGAAAACAACATCAATCGACTTATCAGCCGAACAAGACATTAGCTCGCCTTGATCACTTTCATCCCTACTCAATTGCATATGATATATTTGGTTAAACATGATGCCATGAAAAGATACGGCGATCAACGATGGATGAACAAGATTGGAGGTATGCAGCAAGAATTTTACATGAGTTGCACAAGAATTTCATCGAAAAGCACAACACAAAGCATGAAATTTGTCAGACTGTTTGGCAAGACCTTGGTTTCAGTGTGTTTGTAAAGCCTATGGGGGAAGGCTGTGGATAAACCAACAAAGGAATGTTGCACCGTCACGGGGATGTCACTATTTCGTGCGACAGAGAGAGTATATAAACCGTCACAACCTAGGACACGTGCGGTATCGAACATATTTATATTAAAGGAGTTGAGCTTGAACTGGTGTGTACTGAAGTCGCTTTCGTAACCATACTTCCTACATCTAACACACGTGTCCAGTCTAGCGGAAACACGCAGCGCAAACGAACGTAAGCTGCTACTGTATATACTAAATCCCCCGCAGGCCATCGGGAACCTAGTGGTAAGACCATGATCCGGCAGGGGAAGGGATCACTCATTGTTCTATGCATGCTATACACTTTCGATATATACACAACAAGTCAACAACGATGACAATGAACTGCTGAAGCATCTAAATTCAAATGTATATGCCCCACGCGTATATACATACAGTGACTCACAAACCAAACAAAATAAATATATATAAAACAATATATAGGTCGACAAGTTAGACATATATATGCATAGAATGTAAGTGTAGTACTTTTTTTCAAAAGTAAAAGACAAAAAGAATACTATATATATGACCAAGCGCATACGTATACATACAGTGACTAACAAACCAAACCAGAATAAAATTATATAAAACAATATATAGGTCGACAATTGAGACATATATGCGTAGAATGTAACTGTACTTTTTTCAAAAGTAAAAGACAAAAAGGAATATATATATATATATGACGAGACTCTAAACGTAGCACTCGTAGAGCTTGATGTCCATCTGCAGCCTGAAGTAGTACAAGCCCTCGACGGTGTCGGTGCGGAGGGTGGCGATGCCGCGCGCCATGAAGAAGTCGCCGGTGCCGCCGACGACGGAGATGTCCCGTGTCTTCTCGGCGATGGTGTCGGCGCCCATGAGGTTGAGCGTGCCCCTGTGCTCCGTGGAGTTGAACACGAGCGAGAAGGCGAACCACGCGCTCGCCGACTCCTTCTTGTCGTAGAAGTAGAATCCCTCGGCGCGCGCCACCGGCTCCGACGACAGGGCGTGCCCCGCCGTCACCACGTCGTTGAACACCACCACCTGGCCGAAGTAGCTGTCGTTCACGGACACCGACCTGCTCAGCAGCGTCGGCTGCACCGCGGTCGCCGACGTCGCGTTCGCCGTGTTTGTGCCGTCGTAGAGGATGTCGTGGTAGTAGACCGTCATCTTGTGGCACGGCTCGCCGTCGGAGCTAGAGACGAGCTTCTTGCGGCCATGGGCGACGCTGACGCCGACGGTGAGCAGCAAGATGACGACACTGATCAGGCTGAGCTTGTAAGATGGCGTGAGGCCTTGCATTACGTATACTACCGTTAATGTAATCGTCGGTGCACGTCTACGTGCAAGAGTGCAACTCTCTGTAATAATGTCACTGCTATAGAGAGACTTAGAGAGGCTTAAGCAGCTAGCTCTCTTGTTTGTATTGTGTGATCTCAGAGCTGTGTGCTTGCGCATTTATATAGAGCTGCTGTATATAGATAGGAAGTGATATACGTCGAGGGCTAGCTTTTTTAAATACTCATCTCATTCCACGGGCGTGGAGGTAGACTGGGGTGTAAGACAGTGACGGAGCCGAGAGGGGCTGGCAAAAGGGCCATGGCTCTCCCCTAATATTTCACAAGAAAAATATTTAGTAGTATAAAATTTATTATTTTTATTTATATTAATGAAGGGATTATATATAATTCTTGTCATATATATATATATATATATCTATTAATATTTTCTAAATAATAAAACATACCTAGATTATAAAGTTATCGTAAAAAAAGATCGAGTCCATATATACTCAAGATTTACAAAATCATTCTAGACATATTTCTGTTAATTCGTTACCCTAAAACCTATGTATTGAGGTAGATCCAAGGGTATCCAAAAGGCTTTGTTTAGATACTTTCGTATTCACCTCAATCCATAGGTGTTGGAGTATAGTAGGATGGAATTTAGTTTAAATTTAACTCTAATACATCCTAACACACGTGGATTAATACAAATTCGACTACACCTAAATAAGACCTAACACTACGCCAGTATGCTTTTTCGTGTCGGTCAAAAATGATTTATCGCAGCGGATAATGACGCCCGCCGTGATGACAAGGCCACGGTAAGTGTGGCATTTACCGTGGCGGTCGCTAGCGTCCGCTGCGCAAAACCGATTAATCGCAGCGGACACCGTAAGAAACCTGCTGCGGTTAATGTCATTTACCGCAGCGGGCACCCTACAATGCCCGCTGCAATAAATGATTTAACCACCGCTGACAGTTTATAATGCCCGTCACTATTAATATTTTTTATTAAAAAAATAAAATTGCAGTTTCAGAATCTAAATTTAATATTTACAGATTGCATCTATATATATATATATATATATATATATATATATATATATATATATATATATATATATCTCCATACACAAGGGGGGGTATGGGTGGGCTGCAGCCCTCCCTTGAGTCTAATTTCTCCTTTAAATTAGTGTAACTAAATTTTAAATTCACCAATGATCTCTAGCTCTAGTCTTAAACCTTCATTGTCTAGCCCCGTCTTCGCCCTCGTCCTAGATCCGCCACTGGTTACAACTATTGCGCGCGCGCGCGCACACACACACACATATATATATATATATATATATATCACACACACACATATATATGCCTGGTTGGTAGCGCCGGCCGGCACATTTGAAAAATGGTACATGACGTGTGACTTTTTGTTATAGGTACATCACATATTACTATATTTTATAACGCGTGAAAATGACCGTTCAAATTATTTGTTGCCCTTTTCGTTGTCAACAAGTAGGTGTGCGCAAGTGTCAAAAAGTATATGTGCACTGGCGGCATCCGGCATGAGAGAATGGGATAGATAGGTACTGCATATGATTTTTATGACTTCCCCCAAAAGTACTAGCGGGCAGGCCATTTTATTGTTACCATTTTAAATAAACCCAAATATATAACTATATCTATATCTATATCTATATACCTGATAATAAAAAGTCAAAGACTTCAGCCAATTTTTTGTCCATATTTTTTTATGTGTTTGTCCAATTTTTTATGCCTGGTGGCGCTTGTCGGTGCTCCGCGTGTCACGCCCCTCAGCGTGTGGTGCATCGTCCTGCTCGCGGTGACAAGACTTGGCATAACTTGTCCTCGCGTTCCCCTGACTATTTTTGCAAGTTGAAGATGGGAGTGGTGGGCCCCGTCTGATATAGAGCGGTTTCGGTTTTTGTTGACCCCGTCGCCTGACCTATTTAAAGTGACGAGATGAGCGAACTATTTCATCTCGTTCTTTGCTTTGCTCCCTATCCGAATTCCCTATGCTTGAGCCGCTGATGTTTGTTAAGTCATGGACCGTGGTAAGCGTCCCCTAGAGAGTGGTTTTGTCGGGGGGAACACGTCTGATCCTCGGAGCCTTCGTCGCCGGATGACTGAGGCAGGATGGTACTCATGTCGTGCCATTCGGGATATCTTCTTTTTTCTTGTTATGGCCCGGATACTTATCTGTCTTTTGCTTTTTGATTAGGAGGACTTATTCGTCCCCTAACGCCTCCGCCCCTCGCGGTTTCGAGGTGTGGGCGGCGCCTTCCAACTTTCTTACACCGACCTGTCCAGTGTTCGGCGTGGGTCCGGGAAGCATCCTTCGTCCGACTGCGATTCCTGCGCCTCCGGAACCAACACCAGCGGCTCCCATGCATCGGTTTCGGAGCTTGTTGGAGGAGCTGCTTAGTCGACCAATGCCGAACCTTCGCCGTGTTCAGGACACGGAGCTGCTCTATCGGATGATCGATGGCTTTCGCTAGAGCCTTCTAGGGTCCATTCAGGCGGGCTATGGTCTCCGTGATTAGCTGGCGGAGGCTGACAGGCGCGTCGTGGGTAAGCTTTCGTGTTTTTCCTTCAAACACGTTCCGTCGCGCTTTGCTCATGACGCATTGTGTCGTCTTTCCTCTCGCAGCGCCGGAGATGGAGCTACAGACGCTCCGTTCTACTGTGAATGATATCGTCGGCCTTCTTCACGCGCCTGGGGACACCGTGGTCGATCGTCTTCAGGCTGTTCCCGCGTGCGTATGCAATGTCATTGCGCGCATCGTCTTTCGTGGGGCGGGAGTCGCGTTTGCCATGGCCGAGGTTCGCACTGGAACGGATATGATGGATGCCGTTGGGTTCCCTCATGGCCGAAGCGTCGACCAGTATGTTCATCTTATCGAGCGTCTTTCTGACGTGGCGGAGGCCGTCGTCGACGTCGTGCCGGCCGAGGAGGTCCTGGCGGAGGAGCCGAGGGTGGTGGCTCCATGATTGTTAGTCCTCCTTAGAGTTGGACATGTTTCGCTAGCTGACGTGCTTTTATTCTACTTGTAAGGACTGGGCCTGCTGAGCCCTTATCTTTAGCTTCTGCAATCGTCGTTTCTAGCTATCATTTTTGTTTCGTAGGCCTTTGTTAGTTTACCTATCGTGTTTGTTGGACCATGCGTCTAGGGGGCTATCGCAGTCCCCATGTTTCTTCCTCGCAACCCCATGGTCTAGGATGTGGAAGTGAGCAATCTCGAATCTTACCTCGATGGCCGAGATCGAGCGCTCTATGAGTTGCAAACGGGTAATCTAGGTGAGGCCCCGGATCCTCATCTGTGGAGGCGCGCACCGGCGGAAGTCCATCGTGGACCGATCTCTAATCTTCGACAGTCGATACGTATAGTATCCGGACCCGTTCGATGGGGTCCGAGGGCTCGATGCCACCCCTCGTGGGGTTTACCACATATTCTGTTATCTGTCAAAGCCTAAACACATCTACTAAGCGCGTTCTTCGTGAAGACGTCTACGTTCCGACCGCTAGGGTCCGCTTAGCAACGTCCCTCACTCTTTGTTTTTTGGCTAGGGAGGCTGTAGAGCCCGTAATGTTTTGGGCCAACCAAGATCCTTTGGCCTAGTTTTTTCTCATTTGTTAAATGAGTACTGCGGGTAACAAACGGTCTTTCGGCCATTACCCCGTTTTTGGTCCCTGCACTTTGCATAGTAGGAATAAAGAATTTGACGTTCTTTTAAATGACATACTTACCGGTTGCGCTCACCTTTTTATTGACCGCAGTGGACTGGTTGTGCTCTCACGACGCCTGCCTGTTCCTGGGGAGTTGGCACTGCGTGCGCTCCGTGGGCCCTTGTAGTCAGTCGCTTGATTTGGTGAAACGGCGTACGTGTCCTCTGGCTGTTTGTTGATGTCGTCCGTGCCTAGGAAATGAAGAGTCGCGTCTCTGCGGGCCCGAAGGGTGTTTGCGTGGAAGCCGAAGAGGTAGTAGCCCTGTGCTATATATTGGACGGGGTCTGTAGTAGTACTACTTTCCTTCGCTCTTCCCAGTCTTCTTCTTCCCCTTTGCGCTAGCCTGTAGTAGTAAGAAAAGAGGGTTTCTTGGCGTCGTCGTCGTCGGAAGGGGTTGCGGGAAGTGCGTCAGCCTTGTCTTCGCGCTTGCTTTGCCATGGCGGCCAGCTATGACAGAACCTTTTAAGAAAGGGCCCACTTGCCAGGATTAATAGTCCATCCGACTTAATCCCAAACAAATGATTCAATTCTTAATTAGTTTGTCAGGTGTCACCACTTTGCAGCGGGTCATTCACCTCTTTCCTAACAGGATCCTCATTACAGATTTGCAGAAGTAATACAATAATTTAATTTACATCAAAGTAGCGGAAGACATAAGTCATATTACAAACCATTAGTTTAGAAATATAACATATGTGTCATTACTACATCAAGCTGGTGGTAAAGATTATAAGACAACCAACCAGGTACTCTGCCCAAGAGTTATACCAGGACTGATCTTCAACATTAGCTACGGTCACACAACACGAGGCTGTACACACCGCATTGGAACTTCATCTGCAACAAGGGTTAACAAACCGTGAGTACTGGAGTTGTTGACACTGTTTTTCGTACGGGTCAATATTGAGCTAAGTGCGTCGATCGGCAAGAAGGTAAAACATTGCCTCTCATCGGCACCAAGATACCACTAGTGAAAGATGTGTTTGCCGATGAGGAGGTATTACCGATGAAACAAAAATATTGTCGATCGGAAATGTTGCCGATGGATGTGAGATGATGCGGCTGACATCAGCAAGGAGGTGCCGATGATAGTAGAAGGAAAGTGCGGATTGAAGGAATCTGCCGATGAAAAGTTTCATCGTAAGGGAGGTGGATAAGGAAACTAGTAATTTTATGCTAGTATTATTGTTTTAGTTTAAGTCCGACTCTTGCACGAGTCGTTTTATTTCCTTAAAAATAGGAGTTCCGTTTAGGTATGAGTCGTGTCTGTTTGCAACTCCTGTTACCGGAGTATAAATATGTACTCAGGGCGATATATCAAGATAGATCAAATACAATCAAACAAATCTATTATTTTTGTCTTACTTTTCAGCATCTACTTTTTTCGCATTAGTTATAGTTTAATCTACGAGTTCTTACGATCTCGACGGGCTGCATCTACAAGATCTCCGTCTACCTCGCGAGTTCCGCTTTTTGAGCAATCTGAGCCTTGATGTCCGGGCGTATCGCTGTCGTCTCGTTCATCGTTGTTCTAGTTATCGTACTTGTTGATTAACTGGTCAAATCAACTGGCACACCTTTGGATATCGAGTTTGGGTATAAGCCCGAGGTGTTCGTAGATCCGACGCTTTTTGTGTCAACAGGAGTACTCAACAAGACTTATCCGACAAATAAAAATATTTAGTGGACAAAAGATATGTAAGCCATAGGTATCAAGGTGAGGTTTTACAAGAATCAAGTGTTTTGCATAAATGAGCATTTATAAAAAAAATTGAAATTCATTTAATTCGTTTAAAAGATTACTCAAGTACCAATCTAAATTTATGATTGATGACAAGGTAATAACCATCCAAGAAAGGAACCAACAAGTATCCAATTTAAGTTTCATTAACTACGATGTAAAAGGTAGAGTTATGTTTCCATATCCAAGGAACACGACGATTCGAACCGGTTTATCCCAGCTGGGGACTTCCCAATCACATGACATATACAACACTAAAGCACGCATATGACTACCTTTCCCTGGATCCTCTCGCCAAAACCAGGGTTCCGCCACCCGAGAGCACAGTACACCTCCATCCAGTTCCGCAAACTAGGAGGGTACACACTACTCTCGCCATCTCTCCACTCCCAGTGCGGTTTGACCGTTCTTAAGGCGAGAATAGCCAGAGTCCAGCTTCCCCAAGGTATGTGATAAGTACTCCAAAGTCACAACCCTTCTACGTTTTACAACGGCAAGACCCTAACGACACAGGCGGAGAGAACCCGCTCACCAGACACCGCTGATGGCTCCTAAACACCGTGTCCGCCCGGTCATGAATTATTACTTCCAACAAATCATTTCCTTTTTAAGACAAAGCCATTTGCCGCAGCAATCCGCTATTCTTCTCAAAAACAGAACCATTGCCGTAGCAATTCATGTTATCACCTATTCTCGCAGATGACAGTAAATCATCTGACTCTATCGGTCTAAGCATTGCTAAGCAGCATAAAGCATCATTCATATTTTAAAAACGGTATCAAGGTACAGGAATAAATAATTCAAGGATAAGGCTATGCATCAAGTAGGAATTTACTTAAATAGTAACATGCAATAATTAACCATAAGTGTATTTAAAGAAAAACATTTTTAAATACAAGGTAGGGTTTGAATGCACCGGGGCTTGCCTGGGTAAGAACACTAGTCAGTGTTGGTTAGATGATACTCGCTTGGCAAGTATCATTGATCAATATAAGAAAGCCGAGATTAACCATCTTCTGGATTCAGCACCAAGACATCTTCGATTAGATCCACCAATCACCGTCTTGTGGTTCGACATTAACCATCACGTATGAATCTATCGAACCTTAATGAGATGCAAAGATGCAAATGTATAAATGCAATGAATTGATAACACAAACTTGCATTACAAACAAGCATTCAATTGAACAAGAGGTCATACATGACATATGCACTTTTAGTTAATTAACTAACATTATTAAGCATAAAGGTTGGACATGCTAATCACTTCAAACATGACACGCCATAAGATTTGATTCAAATCATTTCAAGTATAGAGCAATCAAAACTAACTAAATAAATTCAGTCAAGCAAAGGCAAATTGAAGCACTCATGACATCACAAGACAACACAAAGCATAGACATCTATAGTTGATTAACTTAATCTTACCAAACATGATATTTAGAAATGAAAAAAATCTAAAGTACACACACAACTGAACTTAGGTTCAGACTTGCCAAGCATTCGTTAATCAAGAGGTAATCATTAGATTAAACAACCAAAATAGAGTTAAACAATTAACTTATACATGCAGTTTTTGGACAGCAAGACAACAGTCACCATTTTAATCATATACAGAGTTTTACAAATCCAAAGGACTTACAACAAGACATTCTGGAAATCTTATGAAATTAGCTATATTTCATTTCATACTAGCACAACATGATTAACAAGTTAAATAAGTCAAAACTATAAAGTTACAGAATCTGTTCCTGAAAAACAGAGAGCAACCACTTCTGAACATCAACTTGCAACATGCATAAAACATAAACTACTTGGCCAAATGCCACCAAATTTTAACAGCAGCTAGATACATGAGTTATCGACAACTTTGGTATTCACAAGATTCTCATAAAACATCATGAACATGAGGTAATTTACGTTGCCCCCAAAACTGTCCAGAAACTAGCAATTGCAATAAATAAAAGTTAACTTATGTTGCAAACACATAATTGGACAAAACCAACTTTACCAACATGTCATACATGAATAATGAACACTAGAAAACATAGTTTCCATTGATAAATAAATTCTTTGAACACATTTTCTTAATTTATTTAGATAACTAGGTGTAATTATGAACACATATCAAACATGCACAAACAATTCTACCAAACTTACAGAGGCTTACACATGTCTTCATTAGTCTACTGTATAAATTCCATGTCATTTAAACAAGTATATAAACCTCTATGAAAAAGACAAAAGTGCTATTGCAAACAACTTTAAACAACAAGGCAGATTCTGCATTCAACTTTAAACAGTTATAACCTGAGATTTAGACCACATAAAAATGTGAATCTCAACATTTTGGAAATATTATGAAATATACTTCAAATGTTTCCAAAGTGACAAAGCATGAATCTAAAAGTAAATTGCTCAAACAACTCATTCTTATCAGCTCTGTCAAGAAAGTGAACAGCAACCGCATTCTACTTGCAAAATTGATAAATCCTAAACTATCAGATATAAAATCATGAAATTTTAACACAAGGTAGATCATAAAATTATCTATCACTTTGGTACTCAACTCAGCCACAGAAAACATCATATTGACCACGAAATAAATTGCTCAACCAACAACACAGTAGCAGTCTTAAGCAGAGAGACATGAACTTTGCCATTTTTATAAATGAACAACCATCAAACATAAAATCATGAAATTTTTACCAGGCATCAAGCATAAACTTTTAAACACCCCATAAATGTTTCAGATTTATTTGACAAGTATAACAGTGGCTACGAAAATAACAAAAACATCTTAACAGAAATGACATACTTGCACAAAATGATTTTTACAGCAAAATCTATGAACTAAAGCATGACATATGATAGATCTACTGCATATAAAACTTCATGAGGATTCCAAAAAGTCCAAAAACACATGTATACGATTTTTCTATGAATTACTATAGATTTTCAAAGATCAGCAAAAACATGAGAAAATAATTACGGGATTTAACTTAAGCATCAGGAATCCTAACTTTTCAAGAAATCAAATAAGCCCCTATTTGCAAATCTATGAGTCATGAAATATATGCATAAAAATCCAATAAAAATCATTCCTCACCAAAGCAACCTTTCTTCAACCTTTTACCGGAGAAAAATTCATGGGAACGAAGGATTGAAGGTGGGATTCATGGCCAAGTTGGTTTAGGGACCAAGGAAGGAGGGTGGGAGGACTGCTAGGGCAGCAGGGAAGGTGGAGGAGGGTGGATTGCTGGCCATAGGAGCAGCAGCAGAGGAGGCGATGGAGGAGGGAGTCGACAGCAGAGCCGCTACAGGCTCTCGGCCTCCTGCCGATGGAACCGAGAGGGAGAGGGAAAGATTGAGAGGGAGGGAGTGAATGGGAGAGACCGAGAGGGAGAGAGAAAGATTGAGAGGGAGAGAGGCCGGGCTCCCAAATTCCCCTCTGCTGATTGACAGCACACCGGGCAGGTGTCGAGCCGGGCAAGCTCGGGCGACGGGAGGGGGACACGCTAGTGCGTGTGTTGGCAGGAGGCCGACCCTCCCCTTTACAGTCAAGAAGACTGCCCCCAGATTCGATTTGTATTAACGAAATTGCCACTCACATAAATTGCTTCTAATTTCAATACCGTTTGTCGATTTGATCAACCGATTGCACCATGATGTAGATCAACAAAAGTAGAACAACATGGTATAAATGAGTTTGACATATTTCAAAAGGTTTGATAAATTTTAGAGAACTCGGAATGCCAATGTCAAAGACTAGGAAAACCTAGATTTTGAAAGCGTTGAAGGCTTTAACAAAATTAATTTCTGGAGCCATTACTTGACAAGCTTAGAAGAAGATTTATTCTTAGATAATTAAACAAAGTTTAAATTAGGATCTATTTCCATAATCTGGAAATTAACATCTGGGATGTTACACCAGCACCCTCCTGACGCTGCCGGAGGAGCTTCTCTTCCAGATCCTTCTCTACGCCATCGACTATGGGGCTGGCTACACCTACTACATAGACCTTTGCCAGGTATGCGGCCTTTTCCGGAGGATTTGCAACAATGGCGAGATGGTTCGGCTTTTGTCCCTCCGGATGATGCAGCGCTGGTGTCGGTCGACGGGCCATATGCTTCGGGAGGTGGCTCTTGTGCATCTCTTCGTCGAGGCGGATCATCGGGAGGCCTTGTGCTTCCGCGGCGTGGAGAAGTTGATGCTGTGCGGTCAGGACCCTTCTGGCTGGGAGTTCGTTAGGCTGGCGATCCAAGCTGGGGATGCCGAGGTGATGTACTTCCGAGCCATGCTGTTGTACTTTGCAGATCCGACGAACCCCGCCGCTCTCGCTCTCCTCAACCGGACTACTGATGGCGTGCTTCCCAGTGGCCGTTGGGGCAGCCGTGGCCTCAACGTGCTTCGTTTCGACTCCCAGGAGGATCTTCACACTATTGCGAAGGGGATGGGTCTTTGTTGCTCGAAGCGCCTGCCGATGATATCGGTCAACCGCTATCCTGACTGTACCTGGGCAGGTGTAGGACCCTCTGGACTGCCACGCGGGAATCTGTTCAGAGCTACTGTGTTTTGTAGCTTGGAATGCCGTCTTAGTTACGAGTTCGATCTTTGGTGTACGCATCTCTCCGACGAGGTCAACTGTTGTATCCGTAGGATGAGGCTGTGATGCTGAATAGCTCGTCCAGTCTGTGGTTCTTTTGCTTTTGGAATGGTTGTAATGAACTTGGATTGTATATATCTGTTCGAATTTTTTTTTCGTGTGTATCGGGTAGCCCCCGGGAAAGGGGTTTCTTTGCTTATCAAGTATGGCAGAAAAGCTCTTTCCCAAGACTTTGTGAAAAGAAAACCTTGATTGAAATGCTGTAAAGGGGAATTTTTTAGGGGTAGAAACGACATAGCTGTTGTATGTTCCAGGCGTTGGTGAAGATTTTGCCGGCGAAGGTTTTGAGTCGATAGGCTCCTAGTCTTATTACTTCGTGGATAATGTAGGGTCCTTCCCAGGGCGATGTGAGCTTGTGCCGCTCCTTATTGCTCTGGATTTTTCGGAGTACCAGATCGCCTGGCTAGAAATCCCTTGGTCGGACGCGTCGATCGTGGTACCAGCGTAACGCCTGTTGGTACTTGGCCGAATGTAGGAGGGCGACGTCTCTGGCCTTGTCAATCTGATCTATGGCGTCTTCCAGGAAAATTTCTGCCTTCTTGGGATCATAGGCTTCCACCCTTGGGGACCCGTATTCAAGGTCGATGGGTAATATGGCTTCCGAGCCGTAGACCAGGAAAAATGGTGAAAAGCCAGTAGCCCTGCTTCGTGTTGTCCTTAGACTCCACAGAACGATAGGGAGCTCTTGGAGCCATTTTTTCCCGTATTTGTTTAGCCGGTCGAAAATCCTTGCCTTGATTCCCTATAGGATGAGTCCGTTGGCACGCTCGACTTGCCCGTTGGACTTTGGGTGTGTGACAGAGGCCCAATCAACCCTTACGTGGTGTTCGTCACACCATCCTAGGAATTCATCCGCGGTGAAGTTTGTCCCGTTATCGGTGATAATAGAGTTGGGCACTCCGAAGCACTGAATTATGTTTTCAAAGAAACCGATAGTTTCTTCCGCCCTGATGTTTGTGACAGGGCGTAATTCGATCCATTTGGTGAACTTGTCGATGGCGACCAGTAGGTGTGTGTAGCCCCCCGGGCGCTTTGTCAAATTTTCCAACCATGTCAAGCCCCCAAACCGCGAATGGCCATGTAAGAGGGATGATTTGGAGTGCCTGGGCAGACATGTGAATTTGTCTGGCGAAGAACTGGCAACCCTCACAGGTGCGGACCAAAGCGTGCGCGTCGGCCACGACCGTCGGCCAGTAAAAACCTTGTCGGAACACATTGCCCACGAGGGTTTTAGCTCCCGCGTGGTGTCCGCAGACCCCCTGGTGGATGTCTCGCTACAACTTTTTTCCCTGTTCGGTGGGCATGCAGCGTTGCAGGATGCCCGTGGCACTCTGCTTGTAAAGTTCGCCTTCCACAAGAACGAACGCCTTGGCTCGTCTGGCGAACCGTTTAGCTTCCACCTGGTTCGTGGGGAGCTCTCCTTTGGCCAGGCGATCTGTGTATGGTTGCCTCCAGTCTTTTTCTTCTGGTGTTAGCTCTTCCGACTCTATGTTCATTGCCTCCATCACCTCGACGTCCTGAGTAGTCGAGGCCTCGGTGGCGCCTGAGGCCGTCGAGGAGATGGCGTTGGGAGAGCTAGAGACTTTTGACCCTCCGGTATTAATGGATGGTTTAGGTTGGTCACTCGCGAAAACCCCGGGAGGCGCGCGGGTTCTCGGCTTGAAGCCGCTTTTGCCAACGAGTCGGCTTCTTCGTTCTGTCGTCACGGTATGTGGTTGAGCTCAAGACCGTCGAACTTGGATTCAAGCTTTTGCACCTCTTGGCAGGAGGCTGTCATGCGTGGATTGATGCAATTAGATTGCTTCATGACCATGTTGACTACCAGTTGGGAGTTGCTGCGAACGTCGAGCCGCCTGACGCCTAAGTCGACAGCTATCTGTAGTCCATTAAGCAAAGCTTCGTACTCAGCCTCGTTGTTGGATGCTGGGAATAGCAGGCGCACCATATATTTCATGGTCACCCCGTGGGGTGACATCAGGATGACTCCTGCGCCTGCTCCTATTTTCATAAGGGATCCGTCGAAACACAGGGTCCAGTACTCCTGCTCAACCGCCTGAGTGGGGAGAGTTGCGTCCGTTCATTCGGCAATGAAGTCGGACAGGACCTGTGATTTGATGGCGCTTTGCGGAGCGTAAGTAATATTTTTATCCATCAATTCCAACGCCCATTTGGCGATGCGATGGGCGGCGTCCCTGTTCAAGATGACTTCTCCCAGCGGCACGTCGCTCACGACCGTAACTTTATGTGACCCAAAGTAATGTAGCAACTTTCTCTTAGTCATAATCACCGCGTATACCAACTTTTGCAAATGGGAGTACCAGGTTTTTGAGTCGCTTAGTACTCCGCTGACAAAATACATGGGTCTCTTTATTTTGAGTACGTGCCCTTCCTCTTCCCTTTCGACGACAAGGACTGTGCTTACCACCTGCCTCGTGGCGGAGATGTACAACAACAGTTCCTCATCGTCAGTAGGGGTACTAGGATCGGTGCGTTGGTCAGCAACCTCTTGATATGGTCAAGAGCGGACTGGGCCTCGGATGTCCACATGAATCGCTCGGATTTTTTCAAAAGTTTGTATAAAGGCAAGATTTTTTCTCCGAGGCAGGAAATAAAGCGGTTGAGCGACGCGAGGCATCCGGTGACCCGCTGTACTCCTTTCACGTTGTGGATTGGCCCCATCTTTTTGATGGCGGTGATCTTTTCAGGGTTAGCTTCGATTCCTCTTTCGGAGACGACGAATCCTAGGAGCATGCCTTTGGGGATTCCAAAGACGCACTTCTCCGGATTAAGTTTGATGTTGTTCTTTTTGAGTTTTGCGAATGTGAGAGCGAGGTCAGCTACGAGCCCATTGGCGTGCTAGGTTTTAACGACAATATCGTCTACGTAGACCTTGACTGTTTTACTCACTAACTCATCAAAGCATCGGATCGTGGTCCGCTGAAAGGTGGCGCCAGCATTTCGGAGTCCGAAAGGCATGGTGACGTAGCAGAAAGATCCGAACAGGGTGATAAATGACGTCGCGAGTTGGTCCGACTCATTCATTTTGATTTGATGGTATCCCAAGTATGCGTCGAGGAAGCAGAGGAGCTCGCATCCCGACGTCGCGTCGACTATCTGGTCGATGCGAGGTAACGGGTACGGGTCTTTTGGGCAGAGCTTGTTAAGGCTCGTGTAATCAACGCACATCCTCCATTTCCCGTTCTTTTTTCGCACTAGTACAGGATTAGCGAGCCACTCAGGGTGGTACACTTCTTTGATGAAGCCCACGACGAGAAGTTTCTTGATCTCTTCTCCGATCGCGGTGCGTCTTTCTTCGTCGAAGCGGCGTAGTCGTTGCTTGATGGGACGGGAATCCAGTTTGATGTGCAAGGAATGCTCGGCGACGTGCCTGGGTATGCCCGACATATCCGAGGGCCTCCATGCAAATACGTCGATGTTTGCACGGAGGTAGTCGACGAGCTCGCTTTCCTATTTGGGAGAAAGGGAGGTGCTGACATGCGCGGTCCTTTCCTCCCCGTCCCGAGTGTCGAGAACGACCATCTTCGTGGACCCTATGGGTTTGAAGGATCCGACCTTCTTGGCGTTTGGTGCCCCTTCTCGTGACGCGCTGGCCTCGGCCGCCATTTCGGACACCAGTTGCTTCGAAGCCACGAGCGCTGATGCGTACGTGCAGCATTCGACGTCACACTCATACGCGCGTAGAGGCGCCGCTCCCACTGTGATGACGCCCTTAGGGCCTGTCATTTTCAGTTTTAGGTAGGTATAGTTCGGAACAACCATGAACTTGGCATAGCATGGTCGTCCAAGTATGGCATGATACATTCCCTTGAAGCTGATGACCTCGAAAGTTAACATTTCCTTTCGGAAATTGTTCGGTCCGCCGAACGTGACAGGCAGATCAATCTGTCCAATGGGATCCGCCTTCTTGCCGGGAATTACCCCGAAGAACGGGGCCCCCGAGGGCCGCAGACGTGACCGCGGTATCCTCATGGCGTCGAGGGTCTTAGTGTAGAGGATGTTGAGCCCGCTCCCGCCATCCATGAGGACCTTAGTGAGGTGCTTCGTGCCAACGATGGGATCAACAACTAACGGATAGCGCCCGGGGAACGGTACATATTCGGGATGATCATGGCGATTGAAAATAATAGAGGACTCGAACCACTTGAGGAAGGTGGGAACAACGGGTATGGTTGCGTATACCTCTCAGCGTGTGACCTTCTGTTGATGCTTGGAGCTGCATGACATTGGGCCGCCGAAGATCATCAAGGTCTCGTCCACCGGGACGTAGCCGTCATTTTTTGCTCCTCCATCCTCGCCGTCGTCCTCTTTCTTCTTCGTCCATCTCTTCTTCCTCGAGCCACCACCGAGAAACTTCTTCATTAGGTTACAATCCTTGAGGAGGTGTTTGACAGGGTTCGCGTGGTTCGGACAGGTCCGTTCCAGCATTTTCTCGAAGTGATCGTTGGCCAGCGCGTCCTGCTGCTCCTCGCCCTTCTCGACGGCGGCGACGAACGATGAGTCATACCGCTGTCGGTTGCGCCCCTTCTTGTACGGGTGGGTCGAGGGCCCTTCTTCTTCCGCTTCGTCGCGCTTGCTGTGGCTAGGTGCGCCTTGGAAGACGGCGCCGACTGCCTCCTCGCCTGAGGCATGATTTGTAGCGATGTCGAGCAGTTCCTTCGTTGTTTTGGGCTTTTTGCGTCCTAGTTTATGGACTAGAGACTCGCAAGTGGTCCCTGATAGGAAGGCTGCGACGACGTCGCCATCAGATATGTCCGGGAGTTCATTACACTGCTGAGAAAAGCGACAAATGTATTCACGGAGGGTTTCGCCTCGCTTTTGCCTACAGTTCTTGAGGTCCCAAGAATTGCCGGGACGGACGTAGGTACCTTGAAAGTTTCCAATGAAGGTGTCTTTCAGGTCTCCCCAGTTCCGGATCTTCCCTTTCGGGAGGTGCTCTAGCCATACGCGCACCGTATCTGAGAGGTAGAGCGGTAGATGGCGGATTATGAAATTCTCGGTGTTCGCCCCACCCGCCTCGCAGGCGAAATGGTAATCCTCCAACCAAAGGCAGGGGTTCGTGAGCCCCGTATACTTTTGGATGTAGGTGGGCGGTCGGAAACGCGACGGGATCCGTGCGGTGTGTATGCGCGCGGAAAAACACCGTGGCCCGGTGGGCTCCAGGCTAGAGTCCCGGTCCTCGTCAGGGTCGTGTCGTCCGCCCCTGCGCGGATGTCGCCCATGTCGCCGGTCGCTGTCGTTGCTGTTGCTCAAGCCGTTGTCACCGCTCTCGAGACGCGCTCTGCGGCCAGGGCGTCGCCTGACCGGCTCTTGGTCCCTCGCGGGAGTTGGTCTTGGTCTTTGGCGAATGGAATTTTCAGGTTGCGGTGTGTTGGGAGCACTGGAGAAGGTTCCCGCTCTCTGTCGCGCCGAGCTCTCTGCCTGCTGAGCCGCCGCGTGGTCGAGGAGGAAACGTAGCTCCCCTCTGAGCTTCTTTTCCTTGGGCGTTGCGGGCTCCGGGAACTGCCTCATGAGCATGGTGGTAGCCGCTATGTTTTGCTGCGCCCTCGGGAAAGGAGGGGACGCGTTATCCTCGACTATGCGATGCTGCGCGTCCCGGGCTCGAGCCCGGGGGTCGACCTCCGGTCTTGGATGGAGTTGCTGCTCGAGGAGAGCGCACTCATCGTCGATCTGGCGGTGAGCGTCTTTGAGCTTCTCCTGACGAGCTTGCATGGCGTCTATGTTGACGTGTGGTGGCGTAAAGGCCTGAGGGTTGCCCGAAAGGATTTCGTTGCCATCCTCGTCGACGTCGCGCATGGCTCCCTCAGGGTTTCCCTCCCTTCCGTCGCACATGAAGCATTCCCGTGAAGGGATCTCGCTGACCTCGGGGTGGTGCGTTCGGTCCCCGTGCTATTAGTGTCAGAGAGAGCCAGATTGTCCTCAGTCAGGAGGTCGTAAAACGAATCGATGGTTCCTACGAACTCGTCGTCGCTGGTGTCGGTCATCTTTAGGGCGATAAGCTGTTCGAGGATGGACGCGGCACTGATGAGACCAAAAGGGTATGTTACAGGGACGCCTTCTTCTATCGACGCGCCTCCCTCGATCTGGATGGTGGCCTCGACGTAGGCGAGTGCCTGTTTCTGCGCTCGGGTCGGCGAGGGTCGCGACACTCTTCGGCCTTTGGAGCGCTGACGTAGCCTGCCCCGGTGGAGGAGCGGGCGGTCACTGCCCTCAAAGGATTGTTCATCCGAGGCGTAGTACGTTGCTCGCCATGGGACGGACTCCCTTCCCGCGACGAAGCTGGGGAGGAGGCTGCCGATGTGTCCCTTGGCGTCTTGGTGGGCCCTTTCTGTCGAGATGACGGCCTCGAGGCAGGCGTCGCTCGGTAGCGCCTCGTCGCCATCGGAGCTAGGGTCTAAGTCCAGGAGGTAGTCGTACTAAGAGCGTATGAAACGCGTCACGGCGTGATCGGTCGTGCGGACAGTTTCGTACTCGTCGCTGTCAGAGTCCCTCATGCCGCTCATAAACGCCTCGAGCGGGTGGAGTCCTCTGTCGTTGCTCCTGAGTTTGGTGCGGTTGGATCCAGGGCTTTGTGGCCCCGGTCCTTCGACCAGTGTGTCCATGCAGGGGGCAGGGGGATCCTCGTTCGACCGTGCCAGGGCGTCAACGACCTGGTCCGGCGAGGATTAGCACACGGGTGACGGTACCGTCCGCGGAGCAGGCGAACTCCGGGCTCCCGAAGCGGATGACAGAGAGCCCAGGGTTGCTGGAGTTGAAGGTGGCCATTCGGAACCACTAAATCGTCGCGACACGCGATGCCCCCTACCTGGGGCGCCAACTGTCGGTGTTTAGAAACTACCAACGAGTAAATTTGTACGCGTGTCGGGTTTCGAATGGTGAGACAAAGAGACAAGAGGTTTATACTGGTTCGGGCAAGAAATCCCTACGTCTAGTGTGGAGCTGCTCGTGTTCCTTATCTGTGCTTGCAGGGGGCTACAAGCTGGTTCGAGAGAGGGGGTATGAGCCCCAGGTCTCTGGATGGTGTAGTGAGTGTATGTGCTATCGCCTAGCCGTGTTTTTTGGGTGTGTGAGATCTCTTCTCCGAAAGCTTGAGAGTAGAGAGTTCCGGTGTCCCTCTGATTCGTCCCCCTTGTCCTCCTTTTATAGTCGCAAACATGCGTCGAGAGATATCTTCCTAGGATACCAGCCCCCTTCCTTCTTCATGAAGGATGTTGGGCATTTACAATACTATATTCCTATTGTCTTCGTACTTGGTCGGAGGAGAGGAGTTGTGTCGGCTCCTTGTTGCATCACCGGAGGATACGGGGGGGGGGGGGGGTCCGGTTGAACCCATAGCGTAGTAGAGGCATGGAGTTCGTTGTATCGTTGGAAGGTACACGACTGTACCTTCTTATTATTCTTTTTGTATACGGCGGATTCCTCCACTCCGGGAGAATGGGTTTCGTTACCTGGCGGGCCCCATGTACGTGATGTACTTCTATTCGGAGGGTTTCTGTAGGGGCCCGGAAGCCAGAGGGGTTGCCGTCGCTTCTTGGGGGTGTGGGTCCCTCATGTCTTGAAGTCTGATTCTGTCCCGTCCCTGGCTGGAGGACTCGTCGTGTCTCCGTTTCGGTAGGGAACTAGGGTATTATCTTGCGCTCCAGTTTATACGGGGTGTACGATCTTCAGGATAACGTACCTCCGTTCTTATCAACGTTCGCACCATCAACGCCTACAAGGCAACAACCATCACCTTCTAGAATGGGCAAATGGGCCTTTTCCCTGCGGCGCCCTGCACGTCTTCTGCTAGCGGTGGACTCGTCCCTACACGTCGGGCGAGACGGAAACACGTCTGCCCGGGAGCGCGTCTGCCTACCCGGGCCGACGGGATTTTGTGGATCACATGCCCTTTCTTCGTGGGTCGGCGGTGATTTATCCCTGATGGGCTTCTCATCCCTCTCTGGATGACCGTCATGGGGCCTTTAGTTTATGGTTTTATTTCTAAAAGTTTATCATTAAATTAGATCTCCGACACACCCCTATTGCTTTACATAGCTGCCAGAGGTCACGCAATTAGCGTGGTGCTAGTACAATAAAAAGAGGCTGACGGTGCAACATATCACTGCCCAGTCTATTACATCACAGAGGCACTATCAGGGGCGAAGCTAAACTATTCCGAGGTCGAAAAGATAGCATACGCAGTCCTAATCTCATCCATAAAACTCAAGCACTACTTCCAGGCACACGAGATAACGGTACCTTCGACACAACCACTAGGGGACATCTTCAAAAACAAGGAAGCATCCAGAAGAACCGCTAAATGGGCAGCATAGCTCTCACAATATAGCATCAGCTACGTGTCAAGAACGACAATTAAATCACAAGCCCTAGCAGACTTTGTAGGACACTGGACCCTACATGAGGTGTCAATCGGCAGAAGCGAAGACCAATTATGGACAAACTTCACAGACGGAGCGTAGGGCCAGAAAGGATCCGGGGCCTCCTCAATCCTAGTCTCACCATCAGGGGTCCGAAGCAAATATGCAGCAAGATTGCTATTCAAGTCCACAAACAACGTCGCAAAATACGAAGGTCTGGCTTTGGCCTTGTCCAAGGAAAAAAGGATGGGCGCGCGAAGTTTGGGGATCAAGACAGACTCTTAGGTAGTGGTAGGACAGGTCGAGAAGGAGTATACAACATGTGAACCCGAACTAGCAAAGTACCTCACGCTAGTCAGGGTCGCAGAAAGAAAGTTCGAAGGGTTCACAGTAGAACATATACCAAGGGCATCCAATGCAGAGGCAAACGAGCTGGCGAAGGCAGCAGCAAATGGATCACCCCTACCAGAAAACACCTTCTACCTGGAGCTTACTGAGCCTTCGACAACCAAGTAACAAGGCACATAGTCGCATTATAGGCAGAGGATTGGAGGAAGCCCATCCTGAACCAGCTGAACAACGAGGAAGACAACCAAGACGAAACCGAAAGGGCAAGAATCACAGTCAGAGCGTGAAGCTATTCGGCAAGGCTTCTACTGGCCCAATCACATACAAGATGCAGAGACGATAGCAAAGACATGTCAAGCCTGCCAGCATATGTCACCACACCAAAGGAAGCCTTCGGCAAACTGCCAACTAATACCGGCAACCTGGCCACTACAGCGATGGAGAAGTGACGTAGTAGGGCCTCTGCCACCATCGCAAGGGGAAACAAATTCGCACTAGTGGTCGTTGAATACTTCACAAGATGGATCGAAGCAAAGCCACTAGTGAAGAAGTTCTTCTAGCAAAACATCATCTGTAGATTCAGAGTACCAAGGACATTGACCATGGATAACGGCAAGCAGTTCGACTCGGACCTATTCAAGCAGTACTGCAAAAGCATCGGAACCAGAGTAGCCTTCGCATCGGTCTACCACCGAGAGTCCAACGGTGCGGTAGAGAGAGCTAACATGATAATATTCTCAGAAATCTCAAAAACACTCTTCAACCTTCGCAAGGGGAAGTGGGTCGAAGAGCTGCCCAAAGTGGTATGGTCCCATAACACGACAATATCAAGAGCCACAGGTTCCACACCCTTCAAGCTGTTATACGACGAAGAAGCAATGCTGCCAGAAGAGGCAAAACTAGAAAGTTTGCGAGTAACTAAACAAGCCCTAGCGTTGAGCGGGAATATTCTAAAGAAGCAATAGAGGGGTCAAGGCTCGAAGCAGTCCAAAATATATCCAAGTACCAAGACCAAACAAGGAAATGGAGAGACCACCATGTGGTCCGCAAGAACATCCAAGACAGAGACATGGTCATGCGAAGAAAACCAAACACAGAGACAACCGGGAAGCTACAACCAAAATGGGAAGGTTCATTCTTAGCAAAGGCGACAGGAAGGCCAGGAGAATTTCTCCTAACGGACACTAAAGGCAAGACAACCACTCACACCTGGAACACCAATAACTTGAGAAGATTTTACATCTAATGTAAGAGCCACCTTTGCAAAACTATAAGCGAAGGTTGGTTGGTAGTTAGTTTACAATTTCCTTGCATTCTCTACTCTCACCCCACTAGGTACCATACTCTTTTCCTCACAGGGGAACCCTTAACAAGGGTGAGGTTTTTAACGAGGTGGCACCTTTGTAAAAAACCTTTGAAAAATATAAATAGGCTATCCCTAAACTTGTATTTTGAAGAAACGTCGAAAGTGGCTAGCAACGAAGCCACACCATTCGACATCAAACGATAAGAGGACCTTCAAAACACACAACCAAGCATTTGTGTGTGGGGCACGACCTCCACGCCCACAAGGCGTTCAATCTCGCAAAAAGACATGACAAGTCAGGCGTAGAGATAAGGGCTCAATACAGACATCACAAAAATCCCTTAAAATCCCTGCAGCACACAGGCAGAGGGACATAAGAGAGAGAGAGATAGAGAGAAGAAAGATAAAGAGATAAAGAAAAGAAGAAGGAACCCCCGCATCAATTACAAAAGAACATAATAGTTCGGTCCATATCTAACATTCAACCCCCAACCAACAACCACTAACGATCCAACTACCTCTCGCATTAAATTTTAGCTCCTCGAGCACTATAAAAGGAGGCCGAACCAAGGAAACCTCCCCAACCCACTTGCAACCATCACCGAGCGAGCCATGGAAGTAGGCGTCTCTCTAGCCACAAATAAAGGGCCAGGGCCCGTAATACCGCACAAAGACTCGTAAAAAGCGGGGCACGACATCCCAAGAACTGACCTCTGCTTGTCTGCAATCAGGCAGGAAAACAGACGATGGGAGATTACCGCATGAAGGCTCGTAACCTCCCCCTGAATCTGTCTCTCAAGCCCCGAACACAAGACAAAGAGATTCCCCCTGGTGGCCACCCCCACACGACCACGCACGAGGGTCAAGCCACCGCTCAGCACCACACAAGCGCCGGAAGGTCACTCAAAGTGAGCCCAGATATAGCAAAGGTGCGTAGGTCACCCCCGGAAGAACTAGAAGCAAGCAATAAATCTCGACTAGATATGAGATGGGAGCAGCCTCGGCACACCATCAAATCGGGCGAAGACCACCCCGACCGAACATAAGAAACGACAATATGCCAACAATAGCAAGATTAGGAAGGCCTTCGCACCAAATGTAAATGGCTCTCTTTGTATGTAATGAGCCCAGAGCTCACTTCTATACAAAGTGTAATCGGCGTGTCTCGTTTATGAATCCGATACCACTTTCAACATCTATGCATGTTGTACGGCACAACCAAACGCTTCCTCGTAAACCTTCGCATCCCCTCACCACATGTTCTCGAAGCATAAGATAAGCAAAAGTACATGGTGTTAAGCCCAACAAGCTTCGGCCATGTCCAACCTTCGCCGAGCTTAAACGAAGCCTCAATCAGACGCTATCATTTGTCCACGGAATAATGGACATAGTAGTAATGACAACCACCAACCACTGGACAAAGATCAAGTGAATCTAGCAAAGTAGTGACAGCATGTGATCAACATTCATAACACCACCTAACAATAAGGGAAAAGGAGGTAACAAATAGAAAACCACCTAATCCTGAACCCACAACGCCATATACACAATCCCCCAAGAAACTGAAACCACCACGATCCAGCTAGGGTCTCAGACAACCCAATCAAAAGGAGTCACGCGAGCAAGGGGGGAAAAGGATGGAGGCTGGAGTCTCGCTGGCCAACACTACAAGCGAATAGCTACCACACAAAGACTCGTAATAACAAAACCACCTCGAAGGATACGAAGGCTGGCCGGAAAGAGGTCGTCTGCGAGAACCGCACCAACGAAAGAAGACGAAGACCGAAGGAGATCACGATTGGGAAGAGCCCAGCTGCAAATCCTTAAAGAACTTGATATCACCCGAAAGGCAACGTTAGGCTCAAGTTCAATAGCCTGCAATGGTGTACACCTTGGTAGAAACCACGACATGTGAAGGATCAAAGAACGGTAATAAAGGAACAACTTAAACGGGACCCGTTTTATTCCTCAAAAGTTAACCTTCTCAAACAAAGAACATAGGAAGAAAAAGGCGAGCACCAAACTTGAACATCTAAAAACATCGTGGGCACGAAGGCCCCTAAACGTAAATCACTTACAACGGGTCGAGAGGACCCCGCCAAGCAAGGGAGCGAACAAATTCATCCCTCCAATCATCAATCGAATAAAGCACAAACTCCCACATCTTATCGATCGAAGGACTCAAGTTGCAACACCTCCAAGAGTCCCACAAATCGCCATCAACATAAACGCCATCACGCATAAATGTCAAAGGAAGAGCGTCCTGTGCAAGGCCATTGAAGGCACCCTACGCAACACAAGTACACAGGTTAACACAACCATACACATCAATAAGAAGGCACACATGCCAGCTAATGGACTAATGCCCCACCTCCTGGTCTTCGAGCATGGGGCCTTTGACATCAGCAGAATAGAGTCTCTCGCTAGAGGCTCCGTCCCGACATCTTGAGCAGTAGCGGGGGCTGGGGCCTCTGGGTTTGACGCATTGCCAACCTTAAGAGGCGTGGCGGAGACTGTGACCATCTTCACACTGCCAGAAACAGTACCTCCACCGCTGGGAGCAACAGTTCCCTTCACCAAGCTCTATAAAACCAGCAGGGCAACGTCAACAACATAATGCGACCACCTTAAGAAAAGGCAAGCGCCTCAAAAGTAAGACCTACGCACTCACCTCTGCACGCCGGGCCTCCGCCAAAGCACGGGCATCCGAGCGACCGAACTTCATCCAAAAGTAGGACATAAAATTCCTCACCACCCGAAACAAGGGTTTTGCCAGCTCGGACGACGTAGAAGGTGCAGGAAAGTCCTTGTGCTTCAAAGCCGCGACGTAGTCACAACCACCCTCCACCAAGGCTCTTGACAAATTCGTAGCGCTGAGAGAGCTGTGAATTCGTTCGCTCTGGCTATAAAGTCCAAGAGCTTGGCCAAGCCAGACCGCAACCAGTCAAAGATGTTAACCACCGAAGGATCTTCGACCAATAGTGGAGTCGCGCCACCAAACTCCTCCAAGGCCTTCGAGTACGAAGACACAACTACAACACCCGCCTCTCTAGCGACTTCGAAACGCCCGTTAAGCAGATCGAGTTGCGTCTTAAGTGCGATAGCGGAGGACTTCTCGCCATCCAGCTCCTTGCGGAGACCCTCGACTGCCATCTCATCCGCTTCACACTTAGCTAGGGCATCCTTCTCACCCTCCGATGCAGCCTCAAGTGTCTTTGCCAATTTCTCCACGGTGGCCGTAACTCTTTAGTTGATCTCTGAAGAGGACGTAGCATGACTGTCTCCTCCTCAAGCTCCTTAACCTGTGCCTCCAACCGATCGACCTCCTTCTTCATAAGTGTTGGTATTTCTTATGACTATTGGATAAATCCGCAAGCACACATATTATACCGTTGTAGCACTTCACCTAGGAGTATTCCGGGGTATCGTATTTATATTCTCTCAAAGGAAAGCAGAGCTAGAAATAATAATAAAAGAGAGATCCTAGAGATCACCTCAATTTAGTACCAACTAGTGTAAGGGGGTAATCGATATAATGATAGGAAGGTGATGATGTAACAAACCGGTAAAGATAAGTAAGAGATGACTGAGTATAACTATGTGGGAGGACAACGAGAGAGTAAAGGACTCCTGTGATTCCAACTCTACCTTTGTGGATTTAACTATGGCACTCAGCTGAGACAAACATCAATTGATTCCTCAATACAAGTATGCTAGGCGAGGGGATAGATCAGTAGGAGGGCAAAACTCCTACCGGGCTGCGCCCTCTTCTTACGGGGGCCTTATCTTTTAAGAACTTGCCTAAGAACACGTGGTGGAATACAAAGACTAGACAAGGTTGTCACCTCTTGCTAGCTACCACAAACAATCCGTGCAACAAGCGATAACCAAAGGTGAGATTAAGTATAAGCACCACGCTTACACCTATTCTTACTACTCTAATCGTGTATACGACAACTAGAGCACCCTATAACAGGCGATGATCGCATACAGGAAAGGCCACAAGGATCTCAATCTAGTTTATAACAACTAATTGACAAGATAAACCACAACAATACTATAGCAAGTATAATATTGCACAAAGTAAAGACTAAGTAAAGTAAAGAAGGAATATTATATTGAATAAGTAAAGTCTTACAAAAGGGAAATATATAAGAGCTTATACCAGATCCTCCGGGAAGACAACTCCGGAAAGCCCGAGCAAAGCTCAACTCAACTCTAACTCCCACACTAGAGAACACCACTAGACTAATCTCCACTTGATAACAACAGTGGCTTCTATGGATTACATCATGATTAGAGAGGGAGGTCTAGGCCTCTATTTATAGTGGGGGTGGAGTAGGGGCTACTCCAGCGCCACATCATCGATCCAAGGAGCTTTAATCCTCCTCCCTTGGATCAAACCATCATATAACCGCCAAGGATGGATGGCTTGGATTTCCAGCATGTGCTAATTGATGTGGCGGTTGAGGGGGACCCAACCGACCATGGGGGTGGTTCGGCCGATCCACCCTATGGCCAATGGGCCATCCCCTGGCCTTATGGGTGTGGCCCCACTAGTCAAGGTCTGAGTGAGGGCCAGGTGGGCCCAGGAGGGGGGGTCGACCGATCCACCCTAAGGGTCCCTGGCCCATCTCGTCCATCCTGGTACTAGTCCCACCTATCATGTGAAGTGGTTGTTCGTTCTGAAGTGTTTGTCGTGTTGATCTCTTTGGTGTGGGCCCATGGATCCTTGTACATTGCTTGTGAACCATTGGGAGAAAACACAAAGTGATCTGATGGTGGAAAATCACTCTGAAGGGTTTCTCCTGGATCATGGCTGAGGGGGAAACCTGGTGGGCCCATAGTGGGGTCGGCCGACCCCCTATGTGGGTCCCACTGGGTCTCTTTTGTTCTATTTCTTCATATCTGCATTAAAATATTCATGGACATGTGGAACTTGTTATTTAATAAAGAATGTTCATGCGATGATTGTTTTCTCCTCGATCCTAAGTTATTGGCAACATTTTAGTTATATAAAAGTGGGTCATAATTTGTGCCAACAATAAGAGAGAGAGCGTCATCACGGACGATGAGCTCCAGAGTCACCTTTTCCTCCATAGCCTCGCCAGGTGATGGCTCTGAGGGAAAAATAAATAGATAAAAAAGGAGGGAAGGGATGAAATGAAATCTCCGCCAACCAAGACGAATAACAAAAAAAACTCACCACACATTGCTGCTCGAGGTTCATGCGCAGTAGCTGGTAGGAATCTGCGTCCATCATACGACGGTGAAGACAGTCTGGTCAAAACAAAGCACGAACGATAAGTGAAAAGCAAACCACCAAAATATACAATGGATGGTATAAGGACCTCCGGTGTCTTGGTAAAGCATCCTCAACGACTCAGCCCACCCACTTAAAGTATCTAAGGAAGCTTCAGCTGCAAAACGCCAAGACATCACTAGCAGAGCAACCAAACTTATGCGAGCCAACGATGTGGCACTCACCTTCAATGCGAACACCGGTAGGGGGCGGAGCCTGCCTCGAGCAACTCGGAGCATCAAGACCTTCACCCCAAGGCCAATGGGAGCAATGTCTACACCAGAGGGCAAGGGTCGGTCTCCGGGAGCCGGCTCCAAAGCTTTAAGAAGAAAACCTACGAGAAAGACGAAGACCACTTAAGAAAACATGATAATATCAGGCGCATAAACAACGAAAAACGGGTCGTGCCTTACCTAGGTGCATATCGCCGGTAGCGCAAGTGCTCGCTGGGACCTTCTCCTTTCTGGCGTCGGCCTTCGGGACGACGGTCGACGGGGGTTCGCCCGATGACCCGGAACTCGTGCTTTGAATAATCACTGGGTCCGACGGGGCTCCCTCCCGAAGGCTCCCAGGCCACCGCGTGGAACTTACAGATTTATCAGAACCCGAAGAGATGGAGCTGAAGGCAGCCGACAAAATGTCATGACTAGAGGAAGACTGCGCCCACACCCCGGACGACTGTGCCCGCTCCTCAGTTGTGACCGGAAGCAGACCCTGCCACGGCACAACCCCCGGCGCCGAAGCCTTAGTGGGTACGACCTCCGATGTTGGAGCCTTCGGTGATGGAGCTCTTGTGGATGGAACCTTCGGCGATGAAGCGTTCGGAGATGGTCCTAGCAAATATGCGGTGTCTTTTGCATCATCATCAAGCCTAAAATACCCAAGAGCATAAAAAATGTTGGATTAGGACGCCCGACTGGCGACCCACCTTCGGAGGTAGGGGAAGAAAGGAGGGAAGTGGCTTCGGTAGAGACAGCGGTCGCCAATCGAGTGTTCTTTTTAGGAACCTTCACCTTAGACCCAAGGGCCTTCTGTTTTTTGGTCCCGGCGATGGAGATCGGAATGGTCAAAGAAGCAGCACCCCCTTGTTCTTCTCGGCAACGGGCGCATTAGATGGGGCGGGGGAAGGGGTAGCAGCAGCTTTCCTTTTCTTCTTCTTCGCTTTGGTGGCGGAAGACGAGGTGGTCTCCCTCTTCCTTTTAGTCTGGGCGGCTGGAACCAGGACCGACGAGGCAAAATCAGCCTCCATGCCCTCGGCTTCCTCCGCCTATTTCTCCGCCTCCTTCGCCTTGCGAGCGATCGCTCTCAGGATCCTTTGGGGAACGACCCTATCACCATACCGAATGCCCAGACTCTTAAACACGCGGTTAAGGCGAGGCATGATGCCCACGATGGATCTTCGGGACGTGTACTCCTTCTCGGTTATCTCACCGACGATGCCGAAGACCTCCAAGTCGACCTCACAAACAAACTTGTGACAGAACCTCTTAAAAACAAGGCCCACTTGCCAGGATTAACGTCCAACTGACTTAATCCCAACAAATGATCCAAGTTTTAATTGGTCCTTCAGGTGTCGTCGTTTTGCAACGGATCATCCACCTCTTTCCGAGCAGGATCCTCATTATAATCATTGCAGAAGTAATACAAAAATTTAATTTACATCAAAGTAGCGGAAGACATAAGTCATATTAGAAACCATTATTTTAGAAATATAACATATGTGTCATTACTACATTAAGCTGGTGGTAAAGATTATAAGACAACCAACCAGGTACTCTGCCCAAGAGTTATACCAGGACTGATCTTCAACATTAGCTATGGTCATACAACACGAAGTTGTACACACCGCATTGGAACTTCATCTGCAACAAGGGTTAACAAACCCTGAGTACGGGAGTACTCAACAAGATTTATCCGACAAATAAAAATATTTGGTGGACAAAAGATATGCAAGTCATAGGTATCAAGGTGGGGTTTTACAAGAATCAAGTGTTTTGCATAAATGAGCATTTATAAAAAGAATTGAAATTGATTTAGTTCTCATAAAAGTTACTCAAGTACCGATCTGAATATTTTGATCGATCACGAGGCAACAACCATCTTCAAAAGGAAACATCATGTATCCAGTTTAAGTTTCATTAACTACGATGTAAAAGGCAGGGTCATGTTTCCATATCCAAGGAACACGACGATTCGAACCGGTTTATCCAGCTGGGGCTTCCCAATCACCCGACATATGTAGCACTAAAGCACACATATGACTACTTTTCCCTGGATCCTCTATCCGAGAACGGAGTTCCACTACCCGAGAGCATAGTACGCCTCCATCCAGTTCCTCGAACTTGGAGGGCACACACTACTCTCGCCATCTCTCCACTCCTAGTGAGGGTTAACCGTCCTTTAGACTAGATTAGCCATAGTCCAGCTTCCAAAAGTATGTGATCAGTACTCCAAAGTCACAACCCTCTAACTTTTTACAACGGCAAGGCCCTAACGACACAGGCGGAGAGAACCCGCTCACTAGACACCGCTGATGGATCCCAAACACCGTGTCCGCCCGGTCCCCAATTATTACTTCCAACATCCATCGTTTCCTTTTTAAGACATAGCCATTTGCCGCAACAATCCGTTATTCTTCTCAAAAACAGAACCATTGCCGAAGCAATCATGTTATCACCTATTCTCGCAGATGACAGTAAATCATCTGACTCTATCGGTCTAAGCATTGCTAAGCAGCATAAAGCATCATTCGTATTTTTAAAAAGGTATCAAGGTACAGGGAATAAATAATTCAAGGTAAGGCTATGCATCAAGTAGGAATTTATTTGAACAGTAACCATGTAATAAATAACCATAAGTGTATTTAAAGAAAATATTTTTAAATACAAGGTAGGGTTTGAATGCACCGGGGCTTGCCTGGATAAGAACACTAGTCAGTGTTGTTAGATAACACTCGTTTGGCGAGTATCGTTGATCGACATTAGAAATCCAAGATTATCCATCTTTGGATTCAATTATCAAGACATCTTCGATTAGATCCACCAATCACCGTCTTCGGGTTCGGTACTATCCAACACATACGGATCTATTGTTCCTTAATGAGATGCAAAGATGCAAATGTATAAATGCAATGAATTGATAACATAAGGTTGCATTACAAACCAATCATGTCAAGAGAACAAGAAGTCATACAAGACTCAGACACTTTTAGTTAATTAACTAACATTTTAAGTATAAAGGTTGGACATGATAAGAACTTCAAACATGATACACTCAGGTTGACTTGATTCAAGTTATGTTAAGTAAAGAGAAATCAAGATTAACTAATAAGTTTAGTCAAGCAAAGACAAATTAAAGCACTCAAAGCATAACAAGACTATACAATACATAGACATTTATAGTTAATTAACTTAACCTTACCAAGCATGATATTTATACATGAAAGAATCTAAAGTACACACACAACTGAACTTAGGTTCAGACTTGCCAAGCATTCATTAACCAAGGGTTAATCATTAGATTAAACAACCAAGATAGAATAGAACAATTAAACTATGCATGCAGTTTTGGACAGCAAGACAACAGTCACTATTTTAACCATATCCAGAGTTTTACAAATCCAAAGGACTTGAAACAAGACATTCTGGAAAGCTTATGAAATTATCTACATTTCATTCGATACTAGCACATCATGATTCACAAGTTAAATAATTCGAAATTGCAAAGTTATAGAATCTATTTCTAAAAAATAGAGAGCAGCCATCTCTGAACTCTAACTTAAAACATACATAAATCATAAACTACTTGGTCAAATGCCACCAAATTGTAACAGCAGCTAGATACATGAGTTATATACAACTTTGGTATTCACAAGATTCTCAAAGAACATCATTAATAAGGGGTAATTTGCATTGCCCCTAAAACTGTCTAGAAACTAGCAAATGCAGTAAATAAAAGTTAACTTATGTTGCAAACACATAATTGGGCAAAACCAAATTTACCAACATGTCATACATGACTAATGAACACTAGAAAACATGGTGGCCATTGCTCAATAAATTCTTTGAATATATTTTCTTAATTTATTTAGATAATTAGGTGTAAATATGAACACATATTAAACATGCAACATAAATTCTACCAAAATTACAGAGATTTACACATGTCTTCATTAGTCTACTGTATAAATTTCATGTTATTTAAGCAAGTATATTAACCTCTATAAAAAATATAAAAGTTCTATTGCAATCAACTTTAAACAACAAGACAGATTCTGCACTCAACTTTAAATAGCTATAACCTGAGATCTAAACCACATAAAAATGTGAATCTCAACATTTTGAAAATATTATGAAATATACTTAAAATGTTTGCATAGTGACAAAATGTGAATCTATATGTAAATTGCTCAAACAACTCATTCTTAACAGCTCTGTCCAGAAAGTGAATAGCAACTGCATTCAACTTGCAAAATTGATAAATCCTAAACTATCAGATGAAAATCATTAAATTTTAACAAAATACAGATCATAAAATTATCTATCACTTTGGTATTCATCTCATCCACAGAAAACATCATATTGACCATAAAATAAATTGATTACAAACATCACAGCAGCAGTTTTAAACAGAGAGATAGACACTTTGCAAATTTTATAACTCTAAAACCATCAAACATAAAATCATTAAAGAAATACCAGACATCAATAATAAACTTGTAAACATCCCATAAAAATTTCAGATTTATTTGACAAGTATAATAGTGGCTACGAAAATAACAAAACATCTTAACAGAAATGACATGCTTGTAGAAAATGATTTTTACAGCAAAATCTATGAACTAAGCCACCACATATTATGGATCTACTGCATAGAGAACTTCATGAGGATTCCAAAAAGACCAAAAACACATGCATATGATTTTTCTATGAATAACCATGAATTTCCAAAGTTTCAGCCAGATTCTTAAAAAAGAAAAAGAGAAACAATATAGTGCACTATTCACATGAGTCACTGAGTGTGCAGATAGGTCCCTGCCTTAAGTCGAATTGCTGCGCAAAGACCCCCGCGCGATTTGGAGCAGAGGAAGGCAACTGAACTCGCTGTTCCCGGCCGGAGGAGGCTCGTCGGCGGCCGTGGAGGGGTGGAGCAGCACCGGGAAGCCGACGCGCACCCGAAGGATCGCGTAGCTCCGCCCGAGGACGACCGTGGCATTCCGGCCACATGCGCACGCCGTCGGAGACGGCAACGGAATCGGACGGCGAGGAGGAGCATGGCGTGCAGCTCGAGGCGAGGAAGGTGGTGTTGCTGCCGGTTGGAGCGGAGGAAGATCGGAGCGGCGGGAACGGCGGTGGCCACGGAGCTTTGGCCGGCCATGGCCATGGCGTGCTGCTGCTGCTGCGCCAGACCGAGGGAGAAGAGGTAGAGACGGAGGAAGTGAGGAGACGAGAGTGGAGGGTGCTCTGGTGCCTCCCCATTCCGGTTCTGGGCATGAGAGAGAGAGAGAGGGAGGGGGTGGAGGTGGCAGCAAGGTGGAGGACGAGCTCGGCATGGACGCTACGCCAATGACACCCGTCGCCCATTGAGGCATTTCGTCGAACACGTGTCGGGTGACGGTGTTGCCGACTTGGGGAATGATTTTGGGCTTTTTCTCGGACGAATTTGGAAATGAGCCGAACACAAAAATTGTAGCCCACGAAAAGCTCTGCATTTTTCGTTGAAACATCAAAGTCATTTGAGTAATGGATTAGTAGCTAATAAATTTCCAAAATACTATTGTCAACGTTTATGGAAACTTAAATTTAACCACCAAAACGGAGTCAAACGAGTTCCAACTTTTTGCAGGCTCTTCTCCAAAACATAAATTCAATTTTTATGTTTAGAGAAATATGAGATGTTTGATAAATTTTAGAGAACGCGGAATGCCAATGTCAAAGACTAGGAAATCCATATTTTGAAAGCGTTGAAGGCTTTAACAAAATTAATTTCTGGAGCCTTTTCATGACAAGCTTAGAAGAATATTTATTCTTGGATAATTAAACAAAGTTTAAATTAGGATCTATTTCCGTAATCTAGAAATTAACACCTGGGGTGTTACAAAACTGCTCCGGAGTAAGTCCGCCAAGATCGATCTTGAAGCGGGGAAAGAGAATCCCTTCAGCATCGCCGAAGACCGGAAGAGCCACCTTCTCAATGGTGAACTTAGGCCGCTCAAGGCCAAGAGGCCAATAGCTCCCGGCACACATATCCTCCACAAGATCATGACCACTAGAGAAACAGCAGGCCAGAGCGAAGGCCTTGTCACAGACCTCACGGTGGTTGGTAATCGTATCTGACGGAGGCACCCTGGTCTTCGGCTTCATGGGTTGCAGCACCGACGCATACGGATAAAACGTCTACTTCGTACCGTTGGCAAAGGTAAGAAATGTCGCGAGTGGTGTGACATAAAACCAATAGCGAAGCCAATCTTTGTTCCACTTGTTCTTCTTGCAGAAAGATATCTTCGGCCTCTCCTCATTGGGCTTCCAGAGAGGCATGAAGGTGCAACTGCCAAACTGAATAACCAGGTCGCTGGCCTTCTTCGGCTAAAATTGGATCTCATAGTTGGCACTGAAGGTGTCGATGTCTGGCTCGGAACCATATGGCTCACAAGCCCAACAAAACTGACAGAGGGCAAGAATGTCGTTCGACGTAAGATCATGCAGCTGACAATCGAAGGTCTGCAAGACGTTGCGAAGAAACGTCACCGATGATATCCGAAGACTAGAGACGAAATAATCCCGAAAGACAACCGCTTCCTTCACATGTGGATCTGGTGCTAATTCACCCTTCGAGAGTCAATACTTGTTCTTCGAGAAGACATAGTTCCTAAGAAGCTCATCAACCATACCGTGGTCTTGCCTGCCATCGCTGAACCTTCCTCTGGACCAATCAGATCGCCAACAGAGACCTCCACACTGCTCAAACTCTCCTCTAGATCTCGGGCCTCCACACTGCCAACATACACTCTTCGAAGCACCTAGACCAACCAGCAGCTCGAATGCCAACTACGGTGGAATAAGGACCCGAAAACGTAGACCAGCGGAGACCAGAACGCTCGGACGAAGCCACCGTCGAAGACTAAGGACAGAGGCAGGGAGAAAGCCAAGGGCGCCAAAAGGCAAGAGCAAGACGCGCTAGCGGATGAAAGCGACGCGAGCGGGTGTGTCAGATACCTAGAAATAGGGTACCCAAATTACCAGACTCTGCAAAAACAAAAACCACCATCAAGGGGCTCCTTCGCCTCGCCCAAGCCAAGGTGACGTCGCCCGTAACGTCATTAACCCTCAGGGGCTCCTTCGCCTCGCCCGAGCCAAGGTGGCGTCGCCCGTGACGTCATCTGCCCTCGGGGGCTCCTCCGCCTCACTCGAGCCAAGGTGGCGTCGCCCGTGACGTCATCAACCCTCGGGGGCTCCTCCACCTCTCCCGAGCCAAGGTGGCGTCGCCCGTGACGTCATCAACCCTCAGGGGCTCTCCTGCCCGTCCGAGCCCGACAGACGTCATCCATGACGACCCTCGCCCTCGGAGGTCTCATTGCCATACACAGCCTGGGGTTCCCTAGCCCACATAGTCAAAAGGTCCACGGTACGCTCCGTCCTCAGGGATGGGGTTCAAGGCATGAGCCACCATACCAACTTCTGTTCACCCTGCGGTACACAGTCCTGTGCTGCCTAACCGACGACTCCCGCGCGTGATGTCCACGCCATGTCTCCGACGGACACCTCAACAGGGATTAGGGTGTCATCAAGCCCTGTATGACGGGACGCGGGGGTGCCTGGTCCTGTGCGACCAACCTCCGCCCATTCCCGGAAAGGGGAACAATAGGTTTCCCGATCACAAGGCGTATGGCTACAGTTCGACAAGGACGAACAGGACTCGGACATGTGTCTACTAGAGCAATCTTCCTCAGGAAGGAAGATAGGATGAAGACAAAGGCTTCCTTCGGTAGCAGCCCAAGCCGGACCCACGTCACTCCCTCTCTCTCTACTGTACTCCTCCATCTCTCCCTACGTATAAAGGGAGGGAATGGACCCCCAATCTCGCTCTCTCGACATCCCAACATTCATTCACACACACACTCAAACTCGCACACATGCGAGCACTCACCAGAACCAAGAACCTCATACGCACGAGACCTGAGGACAGCCTCCCCTCTCTCACCAAAGCTTGTAGCTCCCTCCTACGAGCCCTCCGCGCTCGGTCATACAACCCCGCAACACAATGGATGTAGGGCGTTCGTGCCCAAACCAGTATAAACCTCCGTGTTCTCCGAGCGTAACCATCCAAACTCCGACACGCTTAGAAATTTACTCGTTGGCCGTCTAGACCCCGCCATTTTAGACACTGAAAGTTGGCGCGCCAGGTAGGGGGACTTTGCGTGTCACCCGTATTTTTGAGTTTCGGATGGCTGATCGCCACGATCGTTTCGCTCCGGGCACCATCATTCGTTTTGGTAGCCTGGATTTCCAGTGCCACGAGCAGGACGCCGACCTGACTCTCCGTCGCCCTATGACATCTCCTGAGGTAGCCATGGACGCCATCGCCACTTCCATGGCCCACCTTCATCTATCTCCCTCCAGGGAACAAACCGCTCGCGGGGCGGCCATCCCGCGGGCCAATTATCCTCAGTTCGGGCGCCAGCTCGACACGCTCACGGGACCCCGCCCGGCTCGGGAGTCCCTACGTAACTTTTGCTCTGCGTTCGCCAGCACGACGACACATCTCGCGGGAGGGCAGCCGCCCTTTTCCGAGTACAACATGCCCGTACGCGAAACAAGAGCCCCGACGCCCACGTCGTGAGGCGACCTGCGTTTCCCAGACCCTCGTCGGCCCAGCCTCGGGATGCCCGGCGGCTCAGGACGGAGACCCAAGAGAGGACAATGATGACCGGTCTGCAGACACCTCCCTGGCGTCAACGCAACCCGTACGCCAGGCGAAAGGGCGGTCGGCGTCACCTCCTATTCCGGCAAGGCAAAAGGAAGGCCGCGACGCAGCTACGCCGACGTGGTCGCGCTGGCGGGCCGCGTGTTTCCTTTTCCTCCCCGCGACGGTAGGGAGAGAGGCGAGCACGACAACGCCCTCACCCAGGCTTGTCGGCACCACAGCGCGCTTGTCAGACATACCCTTCAGGAATGTGAAAGGGTGGCCAGACACCTCTCGATTACAAGAAACGAGGGCGGGGGTCGCAACAACTTTCCTCTCCCTGAAGGAAAATGCCTCATGATCTTCGGCGGTTCAAGGATCGAACGCCACAAGCTCCAGCAGGAGCAGGAGCAACGCGAGGTCTTCACGGTTGTCCCGACGGTCCCTGACTTCCTCGCCTGGTCGGACACCGACGTCACTTTCGGGCAAGGCGACCACTCGAAGTGCGTCCCCCATCCGGGATGCTACCCACTCATCGTGGACCCGATCATAGGGGGCATACGCTTCACCAAGGTATTGATGGATGGGGGTAGTGACCTCAACATCATGTTTTACAATGCCTTCAAGGCCCTAAGGGTACCTCGGAGAAAACTTCGCCTAGAGGGGGTTGCTTTCTATGGAATTGTACCGGCAAACCTTCCATACCCCTTGGGCAGGTCGACTTACTCGTTACGTTCGGGGAACCGGACAACTTCCGGACCGAGGTCCTCACCTTCGAGGTTGCACACTACGATGTGCCCTGCCAAGCAGTGTTGGGAAGGCCGTGCTACGCGAAGTTCATGGCCATCCCGAACTGCACCTACCTCAAGCTCAAAATGCCAGGCCCTCAGGGAGTCATCACGGTCACCTCCGAGTTCGCGGAGGCGTACCAGTGCGATGTGGACAGTTGCGAAAGAGCAATGGTCGCGACGCGATGCCTGGAGCTGGCTGCAGCAGCCGAGACTGCAAGCAGCGAGGGGGTCGACTCTAAGGGCATGAGAAACTTTACCCCCTAGAGGGGGTAAAAGAGATCCAGCTCGACCCGTCCAAAACGGACGACCGAGTGCTGCGCATCAGCGCCTCCCTAGATCCGGAATAAGAATCGGCGCTTGTGGATTTTCTCCGCGCGAATGGCGATATGTTCGCTTGGAGTCCCGCAGATGTCCCGGGCATACCGAGGGACGTGGCCGAGCACGCCTTGAGGATTCAATCTGGGGCCCAGCCGGTGAAGCAACGCCTGTGCCGTTTCGACGAGGAAAGGCGGCGGGCCATCGGGGAGGAGCTTCACAAACTTCTGACGGCTGGATTCATCAAAGAGGTATTCCATCCCGAATGATTATCTAATCCAGTGCTAGTTAAGAAGAAGAGCGGAAAATGGAGAATGTGCGTAGATTACACCAGCCTGAACAAGGCGTGCGGCAAGGACCCGTACCCTCTGCCGCGTATCGATCAAATCATCGATTCCACCTCGGGGTGCAAAACGCTTTCGTTCCTTGACGCATACTCCGGCTACCATCAAATCCAGATGAAGGAGTCCGACAAGCTCGTGACATCCTTCATCACGTTGTTTGGCTCTTTCTGCTATGTCACTATGCCATTCAGACTCAGGAACGTGGGGGCCACGTACCAGCGGTGCATACGCTCAGTTTTTGGGAAACTCATCGGCATGATGGTTGAGGCATATGTGGACGACATCGTGGTGAAGTCCAAGCGGATGGAAACCATGGTCGCAGACCTCGAGACAACGTTTGGGGCCATGAGGCTCAAACACGTCAAGCTCAACCCCGAGAAGTGTGTATTTGGGGTTCCGCGTGGCATGCTTCTCGGCTTCATCGTCTCCGAGCGTGGCATCGAGGTCAACCCCGATAAAGTCTCCGCCATCGCCAGTATGGGAGCAATCCACAATGTGAAGGGGGTGCAACGGATCATGTGATGCCTCGCATCTTTGAGCCATTTCATCTCGCGCGTTGGCGAACGAGGCCTACCCATTTACCGACTTCTCAAGAAGACCGAACATTTCACCTGGACCTCCGAAGCACAGGAGGCCCTTGACAAGATCAAGGCGATCCTCACAAGCGCACCCATCCTCGTTCCACCGACGCCGTGCAAGGACCTTCTCCTTTACATAGCCGCCACCACCCAGGTGGTGAGCTTCGTCATCGTCGTCGAAAGGGAGGAGGAGGGGAACACGCTGAAGGTCCAGCGGCCGGTGTACTTCATCAGCAAGGTACTATCCAAGACTAAGACTAGGTACCCGCAGATCCAGAAGCTCCTTTACACGGTTCTCACCACGCGGAGAAAGCTGACCCACTATTTCGACGGCCACAACGTCACCGTCGTGTCTTCCTACCCCCTCGGGGAGGTGGTAAGAAACCAGGTGGTAAGAACGTCCGACGGTCCGACGGCATTTCCCGCCCGAACGCGACCAGGCTCGCCAGCCCACAGGTCCGCCGTCTCCCAGCAGTGGCGTCGCCACCAGCAGGCCTAAGGAACGTCTGGGTTAGAGGACTGAGCGGGCGGACCGCACAGTCTCTCCACTAGACGCATCCTCGGCCCCCTGTAATGAGAGACGGTGAGGGAGCACGACCGTCCCGTGGGACGAGACAACGGGGAAGAACTGTGCATATTGCAGAGCTCCCCCTGATATCTCCCGCCCCATGACACGAGACGTTGGCACTCCCAACGCAGAACTTCCTCTGAATCCGGTTTTGCTCTCAAAAGGTCGTCCGCCAGGGCGGCTCGGAGGGCTCTCCGACGGGACCTCGGAGGAAGAACTTAGGGTAAGCCATGCTGTGAGGATGTGTGCTTCCCCACATGCGGCCTCCCCTATTTATAGCCCGCCAGGTCACTCACGTGACAACCGGCCGTGAAACTACAGTCCCGCCGCCCAACCACATTGCACTGTTTGACGGCACCCACTTTAAGGGGGCGCAGCCGTGCAGCGAGGCCATAAATGGCCAAGCAGACTGCGGACTCAGGGCACACCGGTCAGAGTCTGGACCGCAGAGCGAGCAGTGCTCTGGCACCACTCCTCGAACGGGAAAGACACGGCACGTCCGCTTTTGGGCTACAGGGAAAGGGGGGCGCAGTCAGACTCTGGAATCCGATAAACAAATCTTCGATCGGTCAATCGACCGTACAGGCCGAAAGATAGCGCGGCGCAGAGCCGACTTGTCATCTGAAGGTGCGTCAGCCCAAGGCCAGCAGTGCCACCCGTGCCAGGGCTGGCGTGCGACCGAAGGTTTGGTCCTGACGCGCGGAGCAGCTCTCTCTCTCTCTCTCTCTCTCTCCCTCTGCCTCGTGGAGGAAGCGAAGGGTCGAGCACTGTAGAAGTCTTCCGAGTAAGCCCTCCTAAGGCCTCGGGGGCTACACCGGGCTGGTGTGCTCGCGTGCACCCACCGGAATACGCAGAATCGAACCAAACCACCATAAAACGCTCTCGGAAGCCTCTGGTGTAGTCGTCACTACATCGAAGGCTCGGGGGCTACTGTCGGATACCTAGAAATAGGGTACCCAAATTACCAGAATCTGCAAAAACAAAAACCACCATCAAGGGGCTCCTTCGCCTCGCCCGAGCCAAGGTGACGTCGCCCGTAACGTCATTAACCCTCGGGGGCTTCTTCGCCTCACCCGAGCCAAGGTGGCGTCGCCCGTGACGTCATTTGCCCTCGGGGGCTCCTCCGCCTCGCCCGAGCCATGGTGGCGTCGCCTGTAACGTCATCAACCCTTGGGAGCTCCTCCGCCTCGCCCGAGCCAAGGTGGCGTCGCCCATGACGTCATCAACCCTCGGGGGCTCCTCCGCCTCGCCTGAGCCAATGTGGCATCGCCCGTGACGTCATCAACCCTCGGGGGCTCCTCCGCCTCGCCTGAGCCAAGGTGGCGTCGCCCGTGATGTCATCAACCCTCAGGGGCTCTCTCGCCCTGTCCGAGCCCGGCAAACGTCATCCGTGATGACCCTCGCCCTCGGAGGTCTCATTGCCATACACAGCCTGGGGTGCCCTAGCCCACATAGTCAAAAGGTCCACAGTACGCTCTGTCCTCAGGGATGGGGTTCAAGGCATGAGCCACCATGCCGACTTCTGTTCACCCTGCGGTACAGGGTCATGTGCTGCCTAACCAACGACTCCCGCGCGTGATATCCACGCCATGTCTCCGACGGACACCCCAACAGGGATTAGGGCGTCATCAAGCCCTGTATGACGGGATGCGGGGGTGCCTAGTCCTGTGCGACCAACCTCCGCCCATACCTGGAAAGGGGAACAACATGTTTCCTGATCACAAGGTGTATGGCTACAGCTCAACAAGGACGAACAGGACTCGGACATGCGTGTACTGGCGCAATCTTCCTCAAGAAGGAAGACAGGATGAAGACAAAGGCTTCCTTCGGCAGCAGCCCAAGCCGGACCCACGTCACTCCCTCTCTCTACTGTACTCCTCCATCTCTCCCTATCTATAAAGGGAGGGAATGGACCCCCAATCTCGCTCTCTCAACATCCCAACATTCATTCACACACACTCAAACTCGCACACACGCGAGCACTCACCAGAACCAAGAACCTCATACGCACGAGACCTGGGGACAACCTCCCCTCTCTCACCAAAGCTTGTAGCTCCCTCCTACGAGCTCTCCGCGCTCGGTAATACAACCCCGCAACACAATGGATGTAGGGCGTTCGTGCCCAAACCAGTATAAACCTCCGTATTCTCGGAGCATAACCATCCGAACTCCGAAACGCTTAGAAATTTACTCGTTGGCCGTCTAGACCCCGCCATTTTAGACACCGACAGGGTGTGAGTCCGACGCATCATGAGACCCCCCTTATATAGGGATCGGGCCACCGCCTTGGCTCCGAAGCCACGAAAGCTAAACCGAAATTCAAATCGATGCATAGTAAAGAAACCAAGCACCTATCATAACCTGACACAGTGCGATGCAAGGGGTAAGGGGGATGCCCCCCATGGGAGAAAGCCTTCGTGACTCCTCCAAGCTCTCGAGGGGTGCGTCCCGCTGACATCGGGCCACCCCTCAATGGGGGAAACTGTTGGGACAGAGACCACGAAGGCAAAAATATAAGCGAAGGCTTTGAGAACCCGCCTGCCCCGCCGCGCAGCTAAAAGCGACATCTTGGGCGACCGCCGGGTGAGGCCTTCAGGTGACGGTCGTGCCGGCGAAGGGACCATGGACAACATAATGGTATGTTCTCTGTGCGCAGGTACAATAGAGGCGAAGGACTAAACCTTCGTAGTGCGACGTACCTGTTGACACAAAAAGCGTCAGGATCTGCGAACACCTCGGGCTTATACCCGAATTCGATATCCGAGGGTGTGCCAGTCGATTTGACTAGTTAATCGACAAGGACGATAAATAGAACAAGATCTGAACGAGACAACGGCGATGCGCTCGGATGTCAAGGCTCAAATTTGCAAGGGTTGACGGAGGTCGATGAGATGCAGCCTGTCGAAACTTGACGAACTCATAGATAGACTAATACTAATGCGATAAAAGGTAAATTGCTGGAAAGATAGATAAAAATAGTAGATTCATTTGATATGCTTGGATATATATTTTTTTCTCACGACCCCTAGGTACATATTTATACTCCGGCAACAGACACGACTCGTACCCTTCCTAAACAAAACAAACTCCTATTTTAAAGGAAATAACTAACTCACGCAGGAGTCGAACCCAAATAACAATAATATTTTCCTAAACAAACACCTCTATTTTTAAGGAAACAAACGACTCGTGCAAGAGTCGGACTCGAAATAAATCTATTAACACTGGCATGAAATTACCAGCTTCCATATCTATCTCCTTCATGATGAAACCTTCCATCGGCAGACTTCCTTCAATCCGCAACTTTCCTTCAATGTCATCGGCATCTTTCTGCTGACATCGGCTATTTCGCTTCTACCGGCACCTTTCTATTCCCATCGGCAATCACTCTTCGGCAACATCTTCTTGCCTCCATCGGCAACATTCTCTCTACTCCCATTGGCAATCCGCTGACACCAGCCACGTCATCCTGCTTCCATCGGTAGCATCTACCATTCATCGACAGATTTCCATCTTCATCGGCAATACTTTCCTGTTGGCAACATTCCTGTTTCTATCAGCATCATCCCCTTGCCTTCATCAAGTCTCCCTGCCTCCATCGGCAACAAATCCCTGTCTTCATCAGCAACATTCTTGCCTTTATCGGCAATCTGACCGATAATATCCCAATGCCGATAAGGAACGACAACTAGCCTTTTGCCAATTGGCACAATCCTTAGATCATATTGACACGTGCCAAAAAATGGTGTCAACACGTGCCCCCCAATTACGGAGTATAAGATATCTTATGCACCAAAATTTCTTCTACTGCATCTCCCCCAAAATGCCTGCACCACTTCCTTGACTATTGCACGTAAGCTTGCAGAGCCACTCTTACAATCCTTCGACTTGTATCGAACATTTCCTTTTGTAGCCAACAAATTCATCGGCAGCGCTGCTCCCAGTGCACAAACTCTTCACTCAACCTGCCGATGCCCCCCAAGTGTAACAGTTGAAATGCCAGGGCTCACCAAGTGCTGCTCCCAAGCCAAAATGCCCAAGGCCATCGACTCTAGTTATGCTATCGGCAACATATTGACATCTGCCGATGGATCCCCATCTTTGCGCTTTGGCCTTCATCGCTTGTCTGAAGATTTCCCTCTGGAAGGATTTTCATCGTGACACAAATCTTCTTGGCGCTCACGCTGCATCCTCCTTCTTTGAGTCTTTGTAAGACCTTGGGGCACCATTGAGGGAGCCTGGTTTTCCAAACAGGTTGATACTATTTTCCGCCTGAATCTGGGCAACCCCGTATATTCGGATCTCTATAAAGTATATCTTCGTCGGGTACCCTTGCATTGGCCATCCCTTCAAGCTCCTCTTGGTTCCTTGGAAAATAATGGTCATGCTTTCCAAGTCTATTATGCACGCTGATCTTGCCCCCCAGCCGATCATGCACTGATCCCTTTTCTCTAATCGGCCTACCATAGCCTGATGTCCAGTCATCAAAACGGGGCTTCTTCTCTGACCGATCGGCAGGGTAGTACCCATTGCATTTGGGACAATTATCGGTAGTGGGTAGTTTGATGCCTTCTTCCCAACAATAAACAAAGAAGGGACACCTCCAAAGATCTTTATGCCGAAGCCACTCTTGGTGCCTTTTTTCCTCTTGCCGCCGATATCGCTCCTCCTTCGATTGCCGATAATCTTGTCGTGACCGCCTATGCGTGATCACGACGCCATAAGACCTCCCGGCGTTACTGATTTCATCGGCAACTCTTTTGCCTTTTCTATTATCGGCAAACTTCCCCCCTGTTACTTCATGCGCAGCTATCTGATGTTCAGGGTCTACCGATGCGCTTTTCTTGGCAGCTTCTGATGTCAACACCTTAGTCTTTCCACTGGTTTCCACCATGTTATTTGGAAACGGGTGTTGATCAATCTTCATTGGCTTCAGGGCCTTAGTATTTTCAAACTTGATTTGCCCAGATTCAATTTCTAATTGCAACTGCTGCCTAAAAACTTTGCAATCATTGGTACTATGCGAAGTTGCATTGTGCCACTTGCAATACTTGATCCTCCTGAGTTCTTCGGCCGATGGAATTACCTGGTTAGGCGCCAGCTTGATCCGCCCTTCTTAAAGCAATAGGTCAAACATCCTATTGGCCTTGGTGATATCAAAGGTGAATCTCTCAGCTTCTTTCTGGTCAAACGGACAAGATATCGGCTTTTTATTCTCTACCCATTCAACTAAACCGATACTTGCTTCTTCGTCCGAATCTGTCTTCTTAGTTAAAGACACCTCCTCATCCCAATTTCCTCTAGGCTCAAAAACTTTGGTGTCTTGATCGGCAACCCTTTGCACAAGATGGCTCAAGCTTTCAAACTCTTGAGACGCGTATTTGTCCCTGATGTGCGGCAGTAATCCCTTGCAGGCCAAATCCGCCAATTGCCGATCATCAAGTACTAAGCTATAGCACTTGTTCTTCACGTCTCGCAGTATTTGCACGAAGCTTTCTGCCGATTCATCATTAGGATGCTTTAATTTGACCAAATCGGTGATCTTCTTTTCATGTATGCCAGCAAAGAAGTATATGTAAAACTGTTTTTCGAGATCGGCCCAAGTGATCACAGAATTTGGAGGTAGTGAAATAAACCATGTAAATGTCGATCCAGATAACGATGACGAGAACAATCTTACCCTCAGTTCATCCCTGTTGGCTGCCTCTCCACATTGGATAATAAATTGGTTAATATGCTACATTGTTGATATATCATCTTGACCAAAAAATTTGGTGAAATCTGGCACTCTGTACCGATTTGGGAGAGGGATCAAATCATACACTGGAGGGTATGGAGTCTGATAAGAATATGTATCAACCTTAGGCTTGATACCGAATTGCTCTTTCGCCACTTTGGCAATCTTATCGGCCCAGTACGCATCTTGATCCTGCCGATGCACTGGTTGGATGTTGACTGGTTGAGCAGGTTGATGTACCTTCTCATCTCTTTGTGGTAAATAAACCAAACCGGTTGGTGCAGAGGCAACATCAATTCGATAATCATGCATCGGCTGATTTGCTGATGGACCACCTTGAACGTCCACTGGAATATATTGCGAGAATAGAGGGTTTACCGGCTGGGACGCCGATGCATCATTATATAATCCCGATGGTAAGTGGTGGGGTTGGACCTCTGTCACTTGACATCCAAGTTGTGTCACCTATTGTTGAACATTATGCATCGGCTGAGTTGCCGATGGGCAATTTTGAACGTCCACTGGGTTGTATTGTGGCATTGTATTCATCGGCTGATATGTCCATGTCTCATTGTGCACGTTCACTTGCGAGTACTGCGGCGAAGTAGTACTTATCGGCTGATGTACCGATATTTCATTCTGAAGACTCGCTGGCGGATGATACTGCGGTGCTCTTGCCACTTGGTATCCAGGCTGCACAACTTGCTACTGAATCGGTAATGGACCGATCCAACTTACATTAGATGTCATCGGCATATGACTTGCCGATGTCTGATAACCAGCTGGCACTTGTTGCCCTTGTACCCTTGGATGATTGCCTTGATTTGCGGGTACCACAGCTTGAGCAGCCATTGTCGATACTGGCTGATTTCCAATAGCAATGTCTTGCTGCATTGGCCAAGAACCTGCCGATGGTTGCGCATAAGCCACTCTAAGTATCGCCACCTGAGGATTCCCTGACGGCAATTGCACCGTTGGAGAATATGTAGCATAATGCATCACTGGAATCATCGGCTGTGCAGGTGTTGTCGATGCCACAGGAATCTTCCACCCTACATTGTTATCTTGGACCAATTTGGAATCAGCAAATGGACTTGGAGGCATACCGTATCCCCACCAGCTGACGGAAGTTGACTGACTCTGGGTCACAGGTCCATACATTGTTGACGTCACCAGATTTGCATTCAATTGAGTAATGTTTGCTAGGCTTGATCTTGGCGACGTGATCTCATCGACAGATCGGTTCATATGCGATGAAGACACCCTTGGAACCGCCGATGGGATCGTAATAGATGCCGATCCGAGTTGATGATACGCTGGATCAACATAATATGGTGCTTGTCTTTCCTTGAAAGTTTGCTTGACAGCATTGTATACAGTATTGGACAACACATTGGATTGGCTAATTAACATATGATTTAATGCAGAATTAACCATCTCTTGTAATTTACCAGGATTGGCGTCGAAGGTAACCTTCCGTGGATCTTACTTCTGGATAGCTTCGCCGCTCCTGTTTAGGCTGAAGGACCTCAGATACAACTGTTTGTATTCCTCCATAGCCCGCTCCATAGCCCGCTTCTGATCATCTCTCAAATTTGCTTCGGAAACTTCAATGGCATTCTTCGGACTGATCTCAGCAGTATTATCCATTAAGCTTGTAATGGGTTAAACTGCGGCCAAAAGATGTGATATTGTCCCACTGGGTGTGCCAAAAGAGGTGTTGACACAAAAAGCGTCAGGATCTGCGAACACCTTGGGCTTATACCCGAATTCGATATCCGAGGGTGTGTCAGTCAATTTGACCAGTTAATCGACAAGGACGATAAATAGAACAAGATCTGAACGAGACAACGGCGATGCGCCTGGATGTCAAGGCTCAAACTTGATCACGATAACTAGAGTAGAGCTGAACGAGATGACAGCGATGCGCCCGGACGTCAAAGCTCAGTTGCTCAAATGCGGAACTTGCAAGGGTTGACGGAGGTCGATGAGATGCAGCCTGTCGAAACTTGACGAACTCATAGATAGACTAATACTAATGCGATAAAAGGTAAATTGCTGGAAAGATAGATAAAAATAGTAGATTCATTTGATATGCTTGGATATATATTTTTTTCTCACGACCCCTAGGTACATATTTATACTCCGGCAACAGACACGACTCGTACCCTTCCTAAACAAAACAAACTCCTATTTTAAAGGAAATAACTAACTCACGCAGGAGTCGAACCCAAATAACAATAATATTTTCCTAAACAAACACCTCTATTTTTAAGGAAACAAACGACTCATGCAAGAGTCGGACTCGAAATAAATCTATTAACACTGGCATGAAATTACCAGCTTCCATATCTATCTCCTTCACGATGAAACCTTCCATCGGCAGACTTCCTTCAATCTGCAACTTTCCTTCAATGTCATCGGCAACTTTCTGCTGACATCAGCTCTTTCGCTTCTATCGGCAGCTTTTTGTTCCCATCAGCAATCACTCTTCGACAACATCTTCTTGCCTCCATCGGCAACATTCTCTCTACTCTCATTGGCAATCCGCTGACACCAGCCACGTCATCCTGCTTCCATCGGTAGCATCTACCATTCATCGACAGATTTCCATCTTCATCAGCAATACTTTCCTGTCGGCAACATTCCTATTTCTATCAGCATCATCCCCTTGCCTTCATCAAGTCTCCCTGCCTCCATCGGCAACAAATCCATGTCTTCATCAGCAACATTCTTGCCTTTATCGGCAATCTGACCGGTAATATCCCAATGCCGATAAGAACGGTAACTAGCCTTTTGCCGATCGGCACAATCCTTAGATCATATCGACACGTGCCAAAAAATGGTGTCAACAGTACTGCAAAGGCCCTAGGAGGCGCAAAGGTCTCTGGAGGGCGGTTGCACCGGCAGAGAAGGCACATATTATGTTTGGACATGTTCTCTGTGCGCAGGTGCGAAGGTCCCAGGAGGCGCGAAGGTCCTAGTAGGGCGGTCGCACCGGCAGATAAGGCACGAATTATGTTTGGCATGTTCTCTATGCTTAGTTACAATAGAGGCGAAGGCCTCAACCTCCGCAGGGTGGCGTGTAGAGGGTGAAGACTATCGACGCGAGATGGATTGAGGCTGAAGATCCCCGAGGGGCGATCAAAGCCGACGCATCGACCCGACTCATGACGGGGGCCCGAAGACTTTTTGAAGAGGGCGTTCAAGATGTCCTCCTAGGCCTCCACCAACCTAGAGGCGGCCCAGTGAGCCCAACCGGTGAGTTTGTCCCTGGAAATCCCCTGTGGGGTCTAGAGAAGACCCCGAAATATTCTGGGGTAGGTAGAGGACATTAATGTAACAACATTTACCTCAAGAACAGTGTACTATAAAAGGGGTCACTACCCACCGTAATAGAGGAGACAATTTCCCTGATTCTAGGGTTTCCTACCATTGTTGTCTGCTGCCGCCATTTGGGGTATCCTTCAGCACCCGCGAAGCCCCGCCCCCCACCCTCGTACGTGAGGACCACTGGGCAAAGGCCTTCGGCAATTCGGAAGGCCTCCCGAGGTCCCCTTCGAATGTATCGCACATCCATGTATAGCTTATTCGCTATCAGCTCCATACACAACAATAAAATGGGTCATTTAAGGATACGTGTTGATCCCGCAAAGTAAAAGGGCAATTTCAAGTGTTGCATATATCTGTTAACACTGGATTTTTGTGTACTCAGAATGACACTGGATTCAGGTCTAGACCACCGCCAACCGATGATGCTGCCACTGCTGCCGCTACCTTGGATCAGGCTTTCATGGTAATACTTTATTTGCTTATACCGATTGAAAATTTTCATCGGTAATTTTACTCTGCTTTCAATTTACACTAACTATCCTTTTCTATAGCCAACAAGCTCATCGGCCACCATCCCAAATGTACGAGCTATTCGACCTGTCGATGCCCTCAAAGCACAAGGATCCAAACGCCAAGGCCAATCAAGTGCTGCTCCTAAACCGAAGCGCAAGAAGCTATCAGCTCTAGTTGCACCTTCTCAAGCTTCCACCGATGCACCGGTATCAGAACCAGTATCGGCAGCTACCACCGAGCAACCACAAGCCGAGATTCCTGACCAAGCGATGGCGCCATCACCACAAGAAATGCCTATGACAACATAAACGGTATCGGCATCGGTACCAACATCAGCACCAGATGAAACCCCTGACCAAAGGGCAGCAACTCTCCCTCAGAAGCCAGCAGAAGCGACGCCAACACCAGCACCAGCTCCAGCACCAACCGTCCTTTCTACTAAGGAGAGCTCATCGGCAACCATTGCTGATCCTCAAGATACGGTCGCATCGGCTACTCAGTCAAGCCAAAGGCGAAAAATTTCTTTAAAGCAGGTAAACCGATTACTTCTATTACAAATCTATGAGACACAAGCTCCTTCCTGACATATTTTGATTCTTTATCTATCCAGGCCCAATATTCTCCCAATAGCCTGTTCTCCTTTGTTGTCAATGTTCCAGAAGATGCCGATGAAGAGGCAGATTCTACCCAACCTTCAACTGCCGTATCGACAGAACTGAAATCCAAGCTTGAAACCCTGCTGCTTCTACTACAACAAAGTACACCCCAACTGGTTCAAGATTCCAGTGCAATAAGGGCGGCTTTCAAGGAAATCCAAGATCAACTGCCTGCCGATATCGAAGAACCACTTTTCTAGGCGGCTTTCCTTGAGAGTCGGCAACTCCAATAAAAAAAGGCTTTAGGTCGCATTGCCGACAGAGTTGCTCAAACAAAACTTGAAGAAGAAATATCTAAGTTCAAGCAGATTGCAGACGAAAAGCACAAGGACATCGGTCGCCTAGAAGCCTCCGACACCGAACTTGATCACGAGATCAACCGTCTGTCGGCACGGAAAGAAGAGCTGTTGGCCGAGCTGAAGAGAGTAGATGAAGCCTTAGATTCGGCCACCCAGAAGAAGACCCAGCTCCCTATCATAGCCAAAGCTTTGCAATAGGAGAGGGACGCCAACGCTCGCGAAGCTCTTCTGCTGAGGAGAAAGGTCAAGACAATTGATGGCACTGCCAACGACGACACCAGGGAAATAGAAGAAGCCGACCAAGTTTGCCTTCGTGCGATTTTATGTATTCAAACCCTGTTGTAGCTTGTTACTCCTGAGCTTGACAAGTGATCTATCTGTAATATAACATTTAACGTCTTCCTACTGATATTCCTTGTATGATAACTTTGTCATCGGTATATACGTATTGCTTTCATGCATCCATCCAGATGCTAGGATAATACTTCTTTAAATATTTACCATTTATTGCTCTGGAAAATACAACTCCTTCAAGAGTTTCCAAAATATAAGCGTTGTCAGGAACAGATTGATTTATCTGAAAAGGGCCTTCCCAATTAGGAGACCACTTCCCAAACTTCGAACTTTTGGTTCCAATCGATAAAATCAGTTTCCACACCAAATCTCCATCGGCAAACTCTTTCACCTTTACCTTCTTGTTATACCATCTGGCAACTCTTTTCTTGTTCTCCTCAATACTGATTAGAGATCTTAGCCGATGACCCGCTAGGGCTGCTAACTGGTCCTAGGAGAACAACCGTCTAGAACCAGTTTTAATTTCCCAGGGTAGGACAACATCATGTCCGTAGACTAATTGATATGGCAAAACCTTAGTAGCACCATGACATGCCATCCGATACGCCCACAACGCTTCGTTCAGTACCGTATGCCATCTCCCAGGGTTTTCTTCAATCTTGCGCTTGATAAGCTTGATTACCCCCCTTATTGGTTGCTTCAGCCTGACCATTAGCTTGAGCATAATAAGGAGATGAGTTTAAAACCTTAAACCCCATACTGATAGCAAATTCATCAAATTCTCCCAACATGAACATAGTTCCTTGATCGGTAGTAATAGTTTGAGGGATACCAAATCGGTAAACAATATGCTCTTTCACAAAATCTATCATGTTTGCCGATGTCACCTTTTTCAACGGAATAGCTTCAACCCACTTCGTGAAATAATCGGTAGCAACAAGTATGAACTTATGTCCTTTACTCGATGGTGGGTAAATCTGGCCGATGAGATCAATGGCCCATCCTCTAAACGGCCAAGGCTTGATTATAGGATTCATTGCCGATGCAGGTGTTCTCTGAACATTACCAAATCTCTGACAATCTTGACACCCTTTGAAATACTCAAAACAATCTTCAAGAATCGTCGTCCAATAATATCCATTTCGCCTGATCATCCACTTCATTTTGAATGCCGATTGATGTGCCCCACACACCCCTTCATGAATCTCACCCATCAACCTCTTCGATTCCTCTCTATTAAGGCATCTGAGCAAAACCCCATCAAGTGTACGATAATACAATTCATCATCAAGGAGCACATACTTAGTAGCCTGAAACCTCAACCATCTATCAACTTTCCTAGACGGATCTCTTAAGTAATCGGCAATCTCTTTTCTCCAGTCATCGGCAACCACTACCGATGTCATCACTTCTTGAATCGGCTGATACCCCGAAGCATGTTGTGCCAACCGATTGGCCTCTTCATTATGCAACCTGGGAATATGCTCAAGACGATACTCTTTAAATTCCTTTAATAACCGCAAACACTTCCCATGATATTCAATTAAAATATCACTTCGGCATTCATATGTTCCAATCAACTGATTGATCACCAACAAAGAGTCACCGAAGACTTCAACAGCATTGGCACGCACATCCCTGAGTAACTCCAACCCCTTCAGTAACGCCTGGTACTCAGCCTGATTATTCGTCGAAGTATCAACAATCGACAATGAGATTTTATACTTTTTTCCTCGGGGTGAAATTAAGATAACACCGATACATGCTCCTTCCTTACATGCGGAACCGTCAAAGAACAAAATCCAAGGAGCAATCTCTACTGAATTTGGAATATCGCAATGCTGAGTAACAAAATTGGCCATCATCTGCCCTTTAACTGCCTTAGTCGATTCATACCTCAGATTAAATTTTGACAGCGCCAAAATCCATTTGCCGATCCTCCCATTCAATATCGGCATCGACAGCATATACTTGACCACATCGTCTTTGCATATGACAGTACACTCGACCGATAGCAAATAATGCCTTAACTTGGTACAAGAGAAGTATAGACATAAACATAATTTTTTAACGGCCGAATACCTGGTTTCAGCATCCACCAGCCTTCTACTCAAATATTAAATCACATGTTCTTTCCCTTCAAATTCTTGAATCAAAGCTGACCCGATAACACCATCATCGGCCGACAAATACAATCTGAAGGGTTTCCCATGTTGAGGTGGAATCAAAACCGGAGGATTCACCAGATACCTCTTAATTTCCTCCAAAGCCGATTACTACTTTTCTCCCCACACAAATTCCTGACCGACCTTTAGCTTCAGCAGTGGGCTAAAAGATTCAATCTTCCCAGACAGATTAGATATAAATATTCTAATAAAATTAATCTTGTTGATCAAATATTGCAACTCGGTCTTGTTTGTAGGAGCAACCACTTTGTTAATTGCATCAACATATTTTCTGCTGATCTCTATACCCCTTTGATGCACTATGAACCCTAAGAATTGACCCGCCGATACGCCAAACGTGCACTTATTTGGATTCATCTTTAGCCCATGCTCCCTTGTGCATTCCAGAATCTTCCACAGATCGGCAAGATGCTTTTCAAAGTTTCCGGACTTAACCACCACATCGTCGATATAGATTTCGACCAACATACCGATGTACTTATGAAAAATAAAGTTCATTTCTCTTTGATAAGTAGCACCGGCGTTCTTCAACCCAAAAGTCATTACGATCCATTCAAATAAACCGACATGACCTAGACACCTAAAAGCAATTTTGGATATGTCTTCTCCAGCCATAAATATTTGATTATATCCAGCATTACCGTCCATAAAACTGATAATTTTGTGTCCAGCAGAAGCATCAACTAGTAGATCAGCAACGGGCATTGGATAGTCGTCCATTAGCGTAGCTTTATTGAGATTCCTGAAATCAATACAAACACGAAGTTTTCCGTTCTTCTTATATACAGGAACCACATTAGAAATCCATTCAGCATATCGGCATTGCTGAATAAATCCAGCTTCGATTAACTTCGTAATCTCAGCTTTAATATCGGGCAGCATAATAGGGTTACACCAGCGTGTTGGCTGCCGATGTGGTTGAAACCCCGACTTAATAGGTAACCGATGTTCAACTATCGATCGGTCTAGACCAGGCATTTCTATATAATCCCAAGCAAAACAATCTTTATATTCTTTTAACAAATCACTCAGCTGTTGTTTACATTGGGAATCCAACCTAGCACTAATAAAGGTTGGTCTAGGCTTGCTACCGTCGCCGATGTCTATTTCTAGTAACTCATCGGCCGATGTGAACCCTTGCCCAAGCTTTCCATCATCAGCGAACTGATCCATTAAAACACCCCTTCAGAACCGACTGCTTGGATCGGTGTAATTTGGAAACCAGAAAACTTCGTGAAATTCGGCACCTCGTACCGATTTGGAGGAGGAATCGAGTCATATGCCTGAGGGTATGGTGTTTGATAAGAATATGTATCGACCTCGGACTTATTACCGAACTGTCCTTTCATCACTTCGGCGATCTCATCGGCCCAGTATACATTTTGACCCTACCGACGCGTTGCCTGTATGTTTATCGGCTGGACTGGTAGAGACATCCCTTCTTGCCTTTGTGGTAAGTAAACCGATCCGATTGGCATAAGCGCAGCACCATGTTGCTGAACATTATACATCGGCTGATCTGTCGATGTATATCATTGGACACCAGCTAGAGTATTTTGAGATACTATCGACATCTCATTTTGAACATCCGCTGGGTAATGGTATTGTTGTGCTCCTGCCGCCTCATATCTAGATTGCACCAACTGCTGTTGCATTGATGTCTGACTAGTCCATCCAGGATCACAAGTCATCGGGATGTGATTTATTGATAATTGATATCCATTCGGAGCCTGTTGCCCTTGCATTTTAGGACAATCAATAGATTGACCTCCTTGTTGTATTGATACCCCCATCAGAGGATTTATCATCAAAGGATAGCCTGCATCTGCCCTATTTTGTTGCATCGGCAGAGCGCTTGCCGATGGTCGCCCGCAAGGCGTCTTAGGTACCACCATCTGAAGACTTCTTGTCGACGACTGCCCGTTTGAAGAAGGTGTAGCATAATGCATCACTGGATTCATCGGCTGCACTGATACTGCCGATTCCACATGGGCTTTTCCCGTCGTATTGTCACCTTGGATTGACTTGGCATCGGTCGATGAATTTGGAGGCATATCATATCCCCACCGGCTAGTAGGAATCGGTTGGCTCTAGATTACAAGTCCTGACACCTCCGATGCTACTGGGTCTGTATTTAGCCGAACAACGTTTACAGGGATTGATTTTAGAGTAACTTCACCGGCAGACAGCTTCGCAGGCTGGGAGGATCCCGCTGGGATTGCCGATGGAGTTATAGTAGATGTCGATCCAGACCGATGATACGATGGACCAACATAATGAGATGTATGCCCTTCTTTGAAGGATCGCATAACAGCGTTGTGTAGAGCGTTGGACAACATAGTAGAGTGGTTAATCAATGCTTGATTTAATGCAGAATTAACCATCTCTTGAAATTTACCAGGATTGGCGTCGAAAGTGACCTGCCGTGGCAACAGCGGATCTTGCTTCTGGACTACTTTGCCACTCCTGCTTGTATTCCTCCATAGCCTGCTCCATAGCTTGCTTCTGATCATCCTTTAGATCTGCTTCGGAAACTTTAATGATGTTCTTTGGATCAACGTCAATAGAACCACCCATGATCTTGATCAAGAGATATATCTAGGGTCCCACCGGGTGTGCCAAAAGAGGTGTTGACACAAAAAGCGTCAGATCTGCGAACACCTCGGGCTTATACCCGAACTCGATATTCAAAGGTGTGCCAGTTGATTTGACCAGTTAATCAACAAGGACGATAACTAAAACAACGATGAACGAGATGACAGTGATACGCCCGGCCGTCAAGGCTCAGATTGCTCAAAAAGCGGAACTCGCGAGGTAGACGGAGATCTTGTAGATGCAGCCCGTCGAGATCATAAGAACTCGTAGATTAAAGTATAACTAATGCGAAAAAGTAGATGCTGAAAAGTAAGACGAAAATAATAGATTTGTTTGATTGTATTGGATCTATCTTGATACATCGCCCCTGAGTACATATTTATACTCCGGTAATAGGAGTTGCAAACAGACACGACTCATACCTAAACGGAACTCCTATTTTTAAGGAAATAAAACGACTCGTGCAAGAGTCGGACTTAAACTAAAACAATAATACTAGCATAAAATTACTAGTTTCCTTATACACCTCCCTTACGATGAAACTTTCCATCGGCAGATTCCTTCAATCCGCACTTTCCTTCTACTATCATCGGCACCTCCTTGCGGACGTCAGCCGCATCATCTCACATCCATCGGCAACATTTCCGATCGACAATATTTTTGTTTCATCGGTAATACCTCCTCATCGGCAAACACATCTTTCACTAGTGGTATCTTGGTGCCGATGAGAGGCAATGTTTTACCTTCTTGCCGATCGACGCACTTAGCTCAATATTGACCCGTACGAAAAACGATGTCAACACATGCCCCCCAATTTCGGAGTATAAAATATCTTATGCACCGAAATTTGCTCTCTTGTAATCTTTCCCTCCAAAAATGCTTACGCCATCATCTTGATTACCGCGCATCATCTCCGCAAATTACCAACAACTCCCGTAACTGAAACGGTGTCAACAAGTGCAAATTTAGACCAGGAGCATAGGTTGAAATTGATAGACCTGCTAAAAGAATTTAAAGATTGCTTTGCTTGGGATTATACAGAGATGCCCAAACTGGATCGTTCCATTGTCGAACATAAATTGTCGATCAAGCCGGGATACCATCCTTTCAAGCAACCTCCTCGGAAGATTTACAAAGAGGAGGTGTTGGCCGATGTGAAGAAGGAAGTTGAAAGATTATTGGAAGCGAACTTCATTCGTCCATGCAGATATGCAGATTGGGTTTCAAACATAGTCCCAGTATACAAGAAGAATGGAAAGATGAGGGTCTGCATTGATTTTAGAAATCTCAACAAGGCTACTCCCATAGATGGTTACCCAATGCCAGTTGTCGATCTGCTCGTCGATGCGTTGGCTGGTTATGAGGTCATCAGCTTCATGGATGGTAATGTCGGTTATAACCAGATCTTCATGGCAATAGAAGATATTTCAAAGACAGCCTTCAGGTGCCCTGGTCATGTTGGATTGTTTGAGTGGATTGTCATAACTTTTGGTTTGAAGAATGCCGGTGCAACCTATCAAAGAGCTATGAACTACATTTTTCATGAGTTGATCGGCAAGATTGTGGAAATCTACATTGATGATGTGGTGGTTAAATCTAGAAACCATGAGAGACATTTGGCCGATTTAAGGAAGACCTTGGAGTGCACTAGAAAGCATGGTTTGAGGATGAACCCGAATAAATGTGCCTTTGGGGTCTCGGCTGGTGAGTTTATAGGTTTTCTAGTCCATAAAGGAGGGATCGAAGTTGGCAAGAAGAGTATGGAAGCAATAGACAAGGTGGTACCTCCAACCAATCTCACGAAGTTACAATCATTGTTAGGCAAGATTAATTTTGTGAGGAGATTCATCTCTAACTTGTCAGAAAGAGTGTTACCTTTCTCTCCACTGTTGAAGCTTAAAAAGGATCAAGAATTCGTGTGGGGTGACGTACAATAGAGGGCTTTCGATGAGATCAAAGAGTACATGAAGGCACCACCCGTATTGGTACCTCCGCAGCTTGACAAGCCATTTAAATTATACGTGGCAGCCGACAACCTGACGATGGGGTCAACCCTCATGCAAGAGTTCAAAGGAAAGGAAAGGGTAATATCTTACCTTAGCCGAAAACTGCTAGATCCAGAGACAAGGTATTCGGCTGTAGAAAAGCTTTGCTGCGAACACATGGTTGATATGTGACCATGATGTTCAGTTTTGATGATGAGTGATTGACCAACACATGAGTGTTTCAGTTTGAGCGTTTACTTCTAACCTCTTTGCGAAAGCAAATGTGTGCCTATCTATCGGCTTGTGGTATGCAGGTGTTATGCCTAGTGACAGTGGTCAATGGCGTGGAGAAGGTCGAGCAGAGGCTTGCCGTGCCGATGGACTGAGAGCGGTGAAGGGCGGAAGCGGAGCTCGGACTGAGGGACCATGCGCGCCGGCAGACTAGCTGTGGTGGCTAGTGCCTGGCACCGGCGAATGCGAGAAGACATGGAGGTAGACCGAGTCGACCGAGTCAAGACGGCAGATGAGCGGGTCGAGCAGAGGCTCAGGGGCCGACTGGGTAAGGACAAGGTGGCTCGAGTCGAGCGGTTTGGTGGTTTGGGCTGCAAAACCACCGGAGGACGGTTTCCGAGTTTGGGCCTCAAAACTCGGGGTTCGGTAGTTAAGCCGAAAGCTACCGGTGGCGGGTTTCGCACGTTTGCGCCTCAAAACCCGGGCGAAGCTTCCGAGGAAGCGGGGATGGCACGTGGCGGAATCTTGGAGGTTGCGTCGAGGCGACGGCAACTCCTGGCAGGAAGCGGGGCCGTCCATTCAAAATGCGGGAGATATTTTCTGGAGCTTGGACTGCAATGCTTAGGCTAGGTAGTTCACTCATGTATCTAGGGGGGTCTTTGGGAAATAGCCAAAGCCCTGATAAATAGGGGATGAAGGGGTATCATCATCCTATCTCTTGAACCCTAATCATTTTGCCCCAACTCTCTCTCTCTCTACCCTCTCTCTAGTTCATGAGATCCCTAGGTTGTTTCCACCAACCTTTGTCACAACTTGAGTTTGTTGCGAGGAATCGGAGGTCGTAACCTCTGTAAGCCATGGTGGCCTCGATTTCTTGATCGTGTCCCCGTTTTGCTTGTGTTCTTCGCATTTTGCTTTTGCTCTCTCCTTTTCCCAAGATGATTTCTCTTTGTAGGGAGTAGTTTTGCAAAATCCGTTTGAACCAAGTTGTTCGTATTCGTGAGGAGCATCTTTGCACCGAAGGGTTTCTCCTCAAACCTCATGAGTACGTAGATCGGGCGATTTCTCTGTGGCCTTCTTCGTTTTGCCTTTTCTCCCCCAAATCCGAGTGTTCCCATTTATCCTCTCCAAATTGAGCGATGATTTCTTTGGGATAGCTCCCAATTGCACTAGGATCATGCCTACAAAGTTTGGTTGCAGTTGGAGTTCATTTGGTTGAGTTTTGGGAAGATTTGGCGGAGAGAAATCTGTTTTCGCGAAGAACAACTTTCTGCTCGTGAGCATCGGACTAGGCTCCGGACAACTTTCCCCTAGCTCCGGGCCATAGCAAGTGGTCCGGTGGTCTTGACTTTTCTTGTGTCAAGCAGCGAAAGGCGTCGGACCACCCTCCGTACCATTCGTTTTTGAGGCTCCGGACCATACCCCATTGGTCCGGTGGTCTCTATCTGTTGAGTCCACCAAGCGTCGGACCAGTCGTCATAGTCCGACAGCCCCGTCCGACGGTCTGGTCCGGTGGTCGGGTGCTCACTGCATGGTTTTCGCAAAGGCGAGGGAAAGCTCCGGACCAGTGCTCCTTGGTCTGGTGGTAGCGTCGGACTAGTCCGGAGGTGACGTCCGAAGCTCGGGTGTTTACTGTGTCTTTTGGTCTCTGCTGAGTGACCGTCGGACCAGGCATCGGACCAGTCACCGGACTAAGCACCGAACCACTTCCATTGGTCCGGAGGCTCTGTCTGAAGTGGTCCGGCGGTTGCTATTTTTGTGAGTTTTTGCCTCTTTTCCCTAGGGGTCGAGAACCTACATTTTGGGGTTTCCGGTGAGTCTTCCTCCATTGCCGGTGAGCTCTCAATTCTCCGATTTCGTCTGAATCCCCACTCGCATTGCTCGGGGGAGGTTGAGCACCCAGCAACTGGGTTTGGTTTTTGGGAAGAGTGGCCCGAATATTTCGAGAGAAATTTGAGGCTCCCATTCACCCCCCCCCCCTCTGGTCGCCGTTCTCGGTCCTTCATTTGCTTATGTGTGTTTTATTCATGTACTAAGCTTCGGCATTATCTGTTAAATGTCGAATGTGTGGTAGTTTCTGAGTTCGATGTGATAAAACACATGTTATTGATGCCAATTTTGAATGGGAGAATCGGCAAATGGATTTTAGCTCTGTCAGAATTTGATTTAAGGTACGAATCGGCAAAAGCAGTAAAGGGTCAGGTTATTGTTGATTTCGTTACCCAACACCATGATCCCTCTGCTGACATGGTAACCATTGTACCACAGACTTTGTTTTTTGATGGTTCATCTTGTGGCAAAGGTGGTGGGGCCGGTGTTCTTTTGATTTCTCCCAGAGGTTTGACCTTTGAGTATGTCATCCCTATCGATTCTTTGGTTACTAACAATCAAGCAGAATACAAAGCATTGCTTAGAGGGCTTCGAATGCTTGTCGAGGTAAGGGTCGTTGCTGTTGAAGTTTTCGGGGATTCTGAGCTGGTAATTAACCAACTGATCGGCCAGTATGAATGCAAGAGTGATATGTTGAAGGGATATTATGAAGAGTGTCGAGAGCTTCTAAAAAGTTTCCAAGTAGCCACCTTGCATCATATCCCTAGGGGGCAGAATGAAGAAGCAAATTGGCTGGCTCAAAGTGCTTCGGGGTACCGAGAGGATCAGGAAATTCATGCTTTGGATGAAGATCGGGTAATTAATGACTGGAGGAACGAAATTGCCGATAATTTGAAAAATCCATCACGAAAAGTGTCCCGAAAGCTCAGGTATAAGGCTATCAAGTTCGTGCTCCTTGATAACCAGTTGTACCATAAGTCCATAGATGGAGTGCTCCTCAAATGTTTGAATCAAGAGGAGTCCAGAAAGCTGATGTATGAAGTGCATGAAGGAGTATGTGGTGCACATCAGTCGGCTTACCGAATGAAGTGGATAATAAGGAGAGCTGGTTATTTTTAGCCAACCATGTTTGAGGATTGTTTTGAATATTACAAGGGATGTCGAGACAGTCAGAGGTTTGGTAATATTCAGAGAGCCCCAGCATCGGCCTTAAACCCAATCGTCAAGCCTTAGCCATTCAGAGGATGGGGCATAGATTTGATCAGTCAAATTCATCCTCCTTCTAGCAAAGGACATAAGTTTGTACTATTGGCCATAGATTACTTCACAAAGTGGGTTGAAGTTATTCCCCTAAAGAAGGTTACATCAGAAAACATGGTCAACTTTGTTAAAGAACATATAATTCACAGATTCGGGATTCCTCAGACCATAACAACAGATCAAGGGACTCAGTTCACTTCATCCGAGTTTTGTGATTTTGCCGAGGAGATGGGAATCAAATTGTACAGCTTTTCTCCTTATTATGCACAGGCTAATGGCCAAGCTGAAGCTTCAAACAAGATCATGATCAAAATTATTCAGAAGAAGATTGATGAAAACCCGAAAAAATGGCATTCGGTTCTTAATGAGGCTTTGTGGGCTTACCGGATGGCTTGTCATGGGTCTACTCAGGCATCTCCTTACGAGTTGGTTTATGGCCATCATGCTGTGCTGCCATGGGAATTGCAGTCAGATTCAAGATGGGTTACATTACAGAACGATTTAAGTAAAGAACGTTACAAGAATCTGATGATAGACGAGTTAGAAGATTTTCATTTAGTTCGTCTCAACGCATTGGAAAATATTGAGAAAAATAAAGCGTGAGTTGTCAAGTATTATAACAAGAAGGTTAAAGAAAAACAATTTGCAGAAGGAGATTTGGTTTGGAAAACTATATTGCCGATCGGAGCCAAGGACAGAGCGTTCGGCAAATGGTCTCCAAATTGGGAAGGGTCTTTTCGAGTGGTAAGATGCGCGCCTGGCAATGCGTATATCTTGAAAACTCTGTTGGGAGAGGAATTTTCTAGAGCTATCAATGGAAGGTTTCTTAAGAAATTTCATCCCAGTGTAGAGGTTGGTGCATAAACGGATTTAAAAGGACTTGTTCCCAGATAGCCGAGATTGGGATATCGCCTAAAATTCTGGGAACAACTCAGAAAGTAGCCGACATGATATGTGTCACCTGTAGAATAAAAATCAAACATAGCGTGCAAACATCCTTCGGGTTGGCTGTTCTTAGAAAGATTTACAAGAAGAAAACCAGCAGAGATCCTAAATATTTTACAGAGCAAAAGTTTTACATGAGACTCCTAAATACAAACTACTCCCAGAAGAGCCTGTTGAGAATAGCCTAGGCATCTGTGATTCCAGCAAGGGAGGTTGCGTGATCTTCATAGCTTTCCAGGAGGTCGTCGATGCCTTCAACATCCTCCGGGGGCATCTGACCGTGAAAACCGGTTGGCTGGACGGAGAAGTCTTCGCCGCGCTGGGTGGTCATTGCCGACAACCCCAGGGCCGTGCCGTGGTGCACGCCGTGAATGGAAACTTGATCAATGCGGTCATCCACATTGTCAAGGCGTGCCTCGGCGGTATCTCCCTGAGCGTTCACCTTGTTGGCGATCCTGATCGCCGCGGCCTTCAAGCGCTCGTTTTCTGCCGAAAGTGTTGAACGAGGATGCAGATTGGATGAGCGAACGGGATTAAAAGAAAAGGGAAAATAGTATTGCTTTCGGCTAACCCGTGATGGCATCGCAGAGTTGCTTCCGCTGATCCTCCCACTCGAGTTGGTCGACGCCATACTGCTTGGAGATCCTCTCCAGTTCTCCGCGGGTTTCATCTCTCTCGCGCCTGAAGTTGGCTACCTCCACATGGGTGTAGGGGGCATCCGCATCCGACCCCGAACCTAAGTCCCAAGGCTAAGAGTGGTAGGAGTCCGAAGACCCAGAGGAGGCCGGCGCTAGACTCCCCGGTTGACTTGTTGTCGCTGTGGGGAGGGGGATGTTGTGACTCGTGGAGATGGAGATGACCCTGATAAACAAGAACGGAGATTCAGGGTTGGCATATTGGACGAAGAAACAAAATGCGAGGGGGCAAAAAACTGATTCTTACTCGCGCTGTCGATTGCGCCGTGCACGACTCCCTTCAGGTGCTCCTTCGGCGGGACGCTTGCCGCGGTTGTCACCTCCCGCCATTGTTACTGTATGGTTAGGGTTTCCCTCTGGATTGAAAAGGAGAAGACGGAGGCAAGAGTTTGACTGAACCGTTGAAAAGAAGAGAAGAAGGAAGGTTTATTTATAGGCCGAACGAGAATACCAAAAGGCGAGTCAGGACCGTTCCTATTCGATGGGCCGTTGGTGGAATGGGCCAGGCTCGGGTATGTCAAAGGACGCTAGGCTATATCTTTAAACTGACCCGATCGGCTACTTCAAAGGTCGTTCGGCTGTGTTTCTGTGCTGAGGGCAGTCGGCTATCGGAGGGCCAGAGATGGATTGGCTATGCATTAATCGGTAAAGTAGTGGAGCCGATTGTGCTATTATACGAGCAGAGGTATATAGGAAACAAGACAGTAATGATGGTCTGAGGGCGAAACATGTTGTTCTTGATCTATTACAAAACTATATGTCTACTGATGAAGGAGCTGATTGATGGCATCCAGGGCATCAGTTTTGATTCGGTTGACATCAGCTAGCACTCTTTGATCTTCATTGTCAGAGCTTTGAATGTTGGATAGCCTTGCTTTGAGTTGTTGGTTTTCTTTCAAGGCGACTGACATTTGTGATGAAATTTCTTCTATGGAGCTTGGCAGATCCATCATCTTGTCTTCATGAGATTGGATTTTGGCATTCAGTGCAGATAATTCAGCTTCCAATCTGGCTCTTTCGTCCTTCATAACTTTTAGCTCAGATTCTAGTGTCGCCATTGAATCTTTGGCAGCTTGAAGGTTGGAGTGCAAAGCTTTGGCTTCTTGTTTCTTCAAAAGTTTGCTATCCTGTATGGCAGTCCTGGAAGCTATATTCTTCTTTGCTCTCTTCACCATACCAAAGTAGTCATCAAGTCTGGCTGCGGATTCCAGGGAGGCCTTAAGGGCAGTTGGAAGATCTTGATTAATAAGTTCAAGGATATCCTTTATCTGATCTGAGTCTTGTAGTAAAATATTGATATCTTTGTTCAGCAGGTGAGCTATATCCCGCAGCCGGGCTTGGTTTTCCTCAGATAAAGTCTGCTGAGAGGTAGCTTCTTCTCCTTTTTCGTTAATGAAATCATCAATGGTGAAAGAAAAACTAGTGGTCGGCTTAGCGGTATGCTGGAGGAAGGAAGAGTAATTTCTCAAAATTAGCCGATTGAGTAGAATGTGCTGAGAGGGTGCTTTAAGATGGCATGTTACCTGTTGTGTTGGTTGAACATCAGGGTGGATTGTGTCTTGATCTGGCTGGAGATCTAATTGGGTGCCCGAAGATGTTGAACCTAGAGCTTGACCAGAGGAGTGTTCTCCTGTTGAGTCCCCTGGAATTTTATCTGTTTCCAACAATACAGGTGATAAAATATGAGAGCAGAAGATAAAACTCCATGAAAGGGGAAAGGAATAATTAGCCAAACAATACCAGTGTCTGGAGGTGTCATGAACATCTGTACTTTCGGCTTCGTGAGAATCTATGTCCACAACCTCATGAGTGTCTACACCCTCAATAGGAGCTTGAGGAGGGATGTCTAATGCAGAAGGATTGCTTGACCCAGGAGTTCCAACACGTGGCTACGGCAGAGAATGGTTCATGTGAAAGCAGCCAAATTTAGGGATGGTTGAAGATTATAGCCGAAAAGAGGTTCATACCTTAAAATATATCTGGACTTTCTTGGACCTTACTTTTCCTGCTACATGAATCTCTCCAAGTGCCTTCCTTTTGCCTTCTCTTCCTAGAATTGCAGCACCTAAAGATGTAGGGGTTTTCATGAAGGCCGCCAAGGTTGGGGCATTGAAGCCCAGTGTTGGATTGGGTCCTGCTGTGTAGTATGTTACTGCCTTGATAGGAGGGGTAGGCTTGAAATCCTGTGTATAATTGGGATTTGAAGTGAGCAATAAAAAATATAGAGGGATATAAATGCAATGAAATTACCTCACTGTCAGGAACAAATTGAGGATACAGGTCATGGCAGAAGGGATGCACTGGTATGTTGAAGATGTGATCATGCCACTCTTGCCACCAGGAAGTAAAGAAAGAATGAAGAGTGTCCACCAACCCAAATGGAGAAGGTTCGTATGTAGGTAGGTTTTTCTCAAGTTCAAAGACCTTTCTGGCTTCTGTTTCATTGGTGATCAATTCTCTGTACCTTATAGTTGTTGAGAAGAAAGGTCTTGGGGGCAACTGTCCACACCCTAATTGTCTGGATGCCATGTTGGGATAGTAGAATTCATAAGTGGGATTTACCATTCACCCATGGTGGAATTCGGCTGGCAAGATGCAGGGCTTGATAAAGGAATTGAAAATTTTTGTAGACACCTTGTCAGAGCAACCGGATTCATAGCTGAATTTGAATGGAAAAATCAGGTCAGCATTTTCTCTGTAGGGGAGCCAGAGTACCTTGTTAAAGCCTTTGAAGAATAATTCAAAGAGATGGACGATATCCATGTCGATGCTAATAGAGGAAGATGCTTCTCCATAAGTCTGGCAGCTCTTGACCGTTGCTGAGTTTCCTTCGACATAGTTAACTGAAGGGAAGCTCAGATTGTGGAGGGGCACAGACACTAGTTGGTGCATATAAAGTTGCAACCACATCTGGATGAACCACCAGGGACCACTCACACAGGAGATATCTTTGCCATGGAACATCTAGACGCTGATTTGATGCATCATGTGATAAACAGATCCTAAAAGGAATTTGCCCAGAGGGATTAGTGTACCTGCGGCTAGATCCTCATCCATTATCATATGGTTTAGGGTCGGCTCATTGGATTTGCCACAGAAGATGAACCTGCACAACCACATATTCATGAAGGCCCTATTCTTCTTATCAGAAACAGCCCCAGTCTCTTCCATATAGGTTTGAATATACCCAACCCATCCACCCCCAGATCTGACAGCTCTCTGGGTCCTTTTGCCCTTATACCGGCAGGGGTGTACTGGCTTGGATACATTTAGGTCAGTCATCATGAATACATCAGCCAAAGTGGGAGTCATCATGCCATGACCGAATACGAAGGTATTTGTGGCATTCGACCAAAAGTGGGAGGCTGCTATCAACAGGGGCTCGTTCCTGGGCATTTCTGACAAGGATAATTCTAAGCAATGATTGATGTCTTGGCTGTCCCAGTTGTCACTACTCTTTGTCATCATCCTTCGGTACCAATTTCTCCATCCGGTGATTGGGGGAAAAGGTCAAGTCTTGAAGGTGTTTGGTCATTTGTTTGGCGGCGTGATTCCGTATTTGAAACGGATTCTTAGAGTTTCTTTCTCGATAACCTCAGTTGGGTCGGGATTTCCCATAGGACCAAGCAGGTAGGAATCGGTGTTGTCAGCATAGGGAATCAGGATATCGTTCTTGTATTCCTTCGAAAAGTAAAGGGATCAGAAGAACGAATGAGTTTGGGGAGAAGCAAGAAAGTCAATCAGAGATTGCCGAATGTCTGAGAAAATGAGTTGGAAATTTACCTCTGGCATCTTGTCCTGAGTCGCCATTGATGATTTAAAGCGGATTTGAAAGTGTTGGAGTGTGAAATCCTCGGATGACAGCTACGACGTTGAACAGTGTAAACCTAAAGGGGAAAAGGAAGCTAGCGGTCAATTTCAGAATAAATAGTTTTTATCCCGCAATTGAGGGGGCATGTGTTAACACTGGATTTTGGTGTACTCAGAATGACAGGTGGGTCAGTGTGAGAAAAGGCTGCCGAAGAACAAGTATTCAAAAGTGTTCGGCAAAATCTATGCGGTCGGTTAATTCCTAAGGATTCAGCAAAGTGATCGTGCGGTCGGCTATTCTAAGAGTGATGATCTTCCGTTAAGGAAAGCGACAAAAGCGGTGAGTAAGAGCCGAATCGAGCAACCGACATTGCAATGATTAAGGGAATGAAGATTCCAGAAGGAGAGCTAGGATTAAAAGTGTTGTATTCTTTTCCTTAAATATCTTGTAATCGTATCCTTTTAGGATTCGTGTCATGACCGGGGTATAAATATAAACCCTTGGTCATTGTAAAAAAGGTTCACAACCAAACCAATACAACCAGCCCCGTGCCAACTTCGAGTCCTTTGTCGTGTCGTCGAGTTCTTCGAGAGGAATCATCGATCTGTCGACCTCCGTAAGTCTTGGCAACCTTGTTATCATGTCTAGTATCATGCGGTGGATTTAGATATTGATGCAAGTAGTCTTGTTTATTATCAATGATCGTGTGGCAGATCTTTGTTCAATAATCAAGAGGTCTTCGCCTGTGTTTTGTTTATAAGTCGATGTCGTGTGGCGGATATTTGCTTGTATGCTTAGCAAAAGCAAGATAGTTATTGGCTCCAATAGATTTGGCAAGATCTATTGGGTTCATTAAGTTATCGTGTTGCATGTTTTATATAATCTTTACGTATTTGCAAACACTCTTTTGCCCAATCTAGATTGATATGGTTCGGCTCTTATTAGTTTATTTAGATCTTATGATGAATTACTTTCATGTTGTTTCCAAGAGTAGATCTTATATCTATAAATAGCCGAATTAGTTTGAATCTAGATTGTCACGTGTTGCGGGTCCATGCATGCTATCCATGTTTAAGCTTTGATGACGCTAGGTGTTGTGCGGAAGATGCAAGCTTTAGATTAGTTTAATCATGTTTGCTTACGTGTTTCCTTCATCATGGACCCCAATTCGGCTAATTGCCGAGATTGGTCATGCTTTAACTTATAATCAATTACGAGTCGTTCGTATGTCCTTTTTCTCATGCATGCACGTTCGGCAATCAGTGGGTTACATGTTACATGTTTATTTTAGCCGAACGTTCCATAATACCTGGTGGCAGATAGCTGTCATAGTTATATGTCGTTGTAAGTGGCTTCAGGGCCGTACATATGGAACTGTCTGGTATTAGCCAGCACGTTCCAGTTTATGTCTAATGACTTTCATTCCTTGTTAGTTTTCAGGTCAAACTGACTGGCACGTTTTCGGTTCTCGAAGCATCCGGGCGCCCGATTGAAGTCACGCTTTCTGGCTTTCCGGCTTGCTGTGTGTGAGACGCAGTACGACACTTTTTACGTCAACAATATTGTTGACCACAGTTTTTGTGACAAACACTGAAACTGACAAATACTTCTTATCTTATTTATAATGCAACATTGCAGGCTATCCTTGTAGCTGCTGACTGCAACCCAAAATGGTTAACAAAACACATACCAACACTAGCATCTACAAGGCAGGTACCAGTGTTGTGCGTGAAGGACAACAAGGGAGGCTCACTAAGGTTAGGTCACGTGGTGAATGTCAAAACAGCGCTTGCCATTGGAGTAAAGGTAAGTTTGCTTTCTTTTCTCATGGATTTTGATAAACTTATCTGTCTAGAAAGTATTCCTGAGACCTTCTTTAACTGCTTATTAGGCCAGAGATAGCATAGTCAACAAGACTATTGATGAGGCCCTGAAGGAAGGTAAGCTGGTTGCCAATGAAGTAACTCCAGGTCCAGTAACATGTTTGGACTAAAAAGCTTGTACTTCTGGGCATGCAACATCCCAGGATGATCTCATAGATGTGTTAACATGGACATATAGCAAAGAAGTTTTAAGGGGATCAAGGATCTTAGCAAATTGTGGCAATATCAATCTAACCTGGCACTTGGGAGGATTTTTTTTGGAAAATAGTCATGGAAAATAGGACAGGCTATTTGTTTGGTCCGTGCGTGCAACATTTGTTTGAATAGTGTACCTAGATGCTCACTGTGAGGCCACTAACATTGTGTTGGCGATTGTGGGTTATTGTTGTTATATGTTTTCCTTTTTGTACTTGTCTGTTTATTTATCCGTTTTTTGTTATACACTTCAACGTGCTGGCTTTTCTTCTGTAAATTAAAGAAAAACATTGAAGGCTAAAGAATAATATCCGGATCAGGAAATATTGTCACTACATCACGACACAGACAGTTTATTTGTCAGGATTCAGTCAGCAAAAAGATTATAAATATGTCGTGTATATTAGAATATTCTAAAAGGTTAGCGTGTTTATTACTATACATTCTAGAAAGAAGAAGACAAGGTATGGTTCATGGTAAGCTTATACTTCAAGTTGAATGTCAGAAAGAGTTCAAGATGCTTAGCTACCTAACCTGGATGATGTTTGGTTCAACGCCTTTTCTACTGTAATGATTAACAGTGCCATCACTTTACATTATTTAGTTTGGTTGTGCAAGCACGTAATCGACTCCGAAGGGATCCAAGCCGCCTGTTCAACGCCACCTCCGTCCGTTGCACGCTATTATTGCTTTGTCCAACCAAACAAAATCCTATAATAAGTGAATCCCACCATCCCCCTGCAATCTAATATATTTTCAATTCATGTTGCCATTTCCAGTTTGCCAACCAAACACGTACTACTACCCAGGTGTTTAGCTCGCCTCGGTCACTTTCATCACTACTCGACTGCATATGATATAGTAGGTTAAACTAGCTTAAACATCATGAACAGATACGTCTAGACCAGATGGCCTCGAGACTATATGCAATAACTTTCTATTGAGATTTCTAACATTTGTCGGGATTGGCGGACCAAGGTGACAATGATGGATGCACAAAGATCAGAGGTATGCTGGATTGGATGTGACAATTCATGTCTCAGGACTACTCCCTCCGTACCAAAAAGGCGGTCGATATGGGATACGTGTAGGTTAAATTTTTTCAATTTTAACTAAAATTACAGAAAATACGTGCAACATTTATATCTCCAAATAAATTTGTTAAAAAACTAGACTTAACAATCTTTCCGATGATACTAATTACTTCTTTTTAGATAAAGGATAGAAACTATCCGGCTTCATCTACCCATAGGTAGAATCAGGCCAAATGATTACAACAAGAAAATTAAAAAGAAAGAAACTGACGGAAAAATTACATCCCAACAAGAAGCTCGAGTAGTCCTACATAACAAATAGACTTGCTCCGCGATGTCAACTCCACTAGAATAAGATCACCAACGTGTCCACTAGAATAAGACCAGCGTCAAGACAAAGCCGCTAAAAATACGTTTGTCAGACCTAAAAAAGTACTGAAAACGTTGGACACCGACCACCATTGAAGATTGGATGCTTTTTTCTAAGGCAACAGCACAAAGCACTTGGTGCAGATGCAAGCCTACCCACCAAAAGCGAGTTGTTACGCCATCGAGCATCACCTCTGTCTTGAGCTGCGCAGCAAGGTAACACGTGGTAGGAAATCCTGGCCCTGACGAACAACAACTTCGACGACGCGCCAGCTGCGCCACCGCCGCCGGCCCAGAGAAACCAGGCTAGGTTTTCACCCAGTTATTGAACGCCCACGGGCGCAACAACTTCAGCGACGCCTTCAACAAGATGCGAGGCACGGTGAGTGCCACCGCCGCCGGCCCGGCGTAAGATGCCAGACAGGGTTTTCACCCAAACTGCCATCCCGTGAACCGGCCGCCGGACGTTGGAACAGGTCGCCGTCCAGATCATCGCCGTAGAGGAGAGCGGTGTTGGCGGCCAGATCCAGATCTGGCCGCCGTCACCCAAGAAGCCCCGCCGCAGGCGCTGCCCACACGGTTGCCCCAGGTCCGGAGACACCTGAACCGTCCGCCAGAGAACCGGATCCACCCACATGGTCGACCGCCGCAGCTGCCAATGGAGATGGGTGAGAGGAGGGAACGACTGTTGGAGAGCCGAGGGAGAACGAGAAGGGAGAAAGGATGGGGCTGAGGAAGGGAAGCGGGTCGCCGCCGTCGCAAGCCGGGGAGGAGCGGCAACGGCGGCCGGGGTGGCCCTCGGAGAGGCCCCCCGGGGTGGGGGCGGCGGCGGTGGGATCCCCCGTGTCCCCCTCGGAGAGGACGCGGGGGTCGGGTGGGTCACCCGGCTAGCATAATTATTTATATACTTTAATACATAATTGTCAGCATTTTGAAAACATTGACTTCTCGAGAAGCGAGAATTACATCTATTTAGGGACGGAGAGAGTATATACAATAACTTTCTATTGAAATTTCTAAAAAAAAATCAGGATCGGTGGACCCCGGTGGGATGCGTAGCTTCACCTCTAACAATGATGGCTTTGTTGTGAGTTAAAAACACTATTTTACAACTGATTTGTACCGATTAAAGCCGAATGAATAGTACAAGCGAACAGGCTGGCATGAGCCCTTAAACATTATACTTAGCTAGGTCGTTTGGGAAAAAGGATTGGCAGGCCATATCGTCAACCTCCAGCTTATGCCTTGTTTAAATGAAAAAAGTTTTGGAAAAACAACACTATAACACTGTCATTTGTATTTGATATTATTGTCTAACTATAAAAAAACTAGGCTCGAAAGATTCGTCTCGTAAATTATAACCAAACCATGTAATATTTAATGCTCTATACATACGTTTAAAAATTTAATATGACAATAAATCTTAAAAAAAAGAATTTTGAAGACATCTAAATAAGACCTTAGTTGAATTGAAGGCTGCATGAGCCATGAAGAATATAGCAATATCAAGTCAGAACTACCTGTTAGCGAATCGAGACGAGAAGTAGCTGACATCACTCCTAGTTTCGAACTCTAACAGTACGTTTATTTTTATTTTTTTAACTTTACATGTTTATTTACTTTTTGGAAACCTAAGCCACCGCCCGCCTCTGTTTCTAATCTCCATGAGGTGCTGATAAATCCTGGCCAAGAAAAATATGTTTCGAAAGAAGACAAAAAAAAGTAAAAAAGGCTATTACTATACGTTATCCAAGACCCACATAATCATCCATATTTTTCCGTCTACCCTGTTCGCTTGGTTTATCATCCGATTTATCAGTTATCGAAACAGTGTTTTTCAGAAACAACATTGGCTAATTTATCAATCACCGAAACGATCACAAAATGGGACCCAAACGACCAGGAAGCGGTGCAACATGGGAGCGCGACAGCCACAGAGGCGGGTCAGCGGGCCTGTGTGGCGGGCGGCTGACTCGGCGGCCTGAGCATACCTAATGATGTTTTTTTCCTATTTGTTTTGAAGTGATGATGCAAGTAATTGGAGGAGGAAGACCACGAATTGATAGAGGTAGATCGAGGTAGAAGTTCATCCTATACTGAATGAACCAAGTATGTCATACATGTATATTTTGAACAGGTTTATGCATACATCCCACATAGGATATTTACTCAGTATGCATATAAATTCAAATATATATATATGACCACACACACATACAGTAAACCAAACCTGGATAAAAATATATAAAACGATATATGCATCAACAAGTGAGGCATGCATATATAGAAGGTAGCGTGCATTTTTCAAAATGAAAAGATATATATAAAAAATACTATTATACGGAGTATCATATATGTGTGCTAGCTTTGTCCATCTTCTCGCCACGTTTGACGCACGAGACTCTAAACGTAGCACTCGTAGAGCTTGATGTCCATCTGCAGCCTGAAGTAGTACAAGCCCTCGACGGTGTCGGTGCGGAGGGTGGCGATGCCGCGCGCCATGAAGAAGTCGCCGGTGCCGCCGACGACGGAGATGTCCCGTGTCTTCTCGGCGATGGTGTCGGCGCCCATGAGGTTGAGCGTGCCCCTGTGCTCCGTGGAGTTGAACACGAGCGAGAAGGCGAACCACGCGCTCGCCGACTCCTTCTTGTCGTAGAAGTAGAATCCCTCGGCGCGCGCCACCGGCTCCGACGACAGGGCGTGCCCCGCCGTCACCACGTCGTTGAACACCACCACCTGGCCGAAGTAGCTGTCGTTCACGGACACCGACCTGCTCAGCAGCGTCGGCTGCACCGCGGTCGCCGACGTCGCGTTCGCCGTGTTTGTGCCGTCGTAGAGGATGTCGTGGTAGTAGACCGTCATCTTGTGGCACGGCTCGCCGTCGGAGCTAGAGACGAGCTTCCTGCTGCGGCCATGGGCGACGCCGGCGCCGGCAGTCAGCCCAAGCAGCAAGACGACGACACTGATCAGGCTCAGCTTGTAAGATGGCGTCGTCAGGCCTTGCATTATTGCTGCTGCTAGCTGTTAATATAATCGTCGGTGCACGTGTACGTGCAACTCGATCTGCAATAATAATGTCAGTAGTACACTTATATAGTTACTATAGAGATCGACACTCTACAATAATAATGTCAGTAGTGCTATAGAGACACTTATATAGGCTAGCTTAAGCAGCTAGCTAGTTACTGGAGAAGCTAGCTACTGTAGCTCTCTTGTTTGTTTTGTGTGTGATCTCGAGCTGTGCATATTGCGTATTTATAGAGCGCGCTGCTGTATACTATATATAGGAAGTGACATACATCGTCGAGGGCTAGCTTTTCTAAATACTCATCTAATTCCGGAGGTAGATTGGGGTGTAAGACTAAGACAGCTCGCCCTGAAATGATTTGGGCTGATATAGTTTAATGGATTGGTTTTTGCTTTGGGGTCTTTTTGCATTGGGTTGGTTGTAAATGGATACTGGCCTATCATGGATAACCAACGGTTATTCAGTTTCAGTTGGCAACAGGTGGCAAGATCGTCGGAGATACATACGGGCCGTGAGCGCAGATCGAGGATGACGCTGCCGGTCACATAGGCGCTTCTCCACGTCCTGCAGTGCGCCCTCCGAGTCCAGAAGCGCCTCCCCTCCGTTTCCGGTCATTGCTCGCCCGCAGGGCCCTGACGCCGATCGTGGTCACCGAGGCCTCGGTCTCTGGCTGCAGTTCAAACCGCGATGGCAAGCAAAATTATTAAAGTAAGAAGGTCTTCTTATCTGAACTCATCAAAGGTTGCTTCTAGATAGACGAACCATCCACTAGCAGTACACGAGTGCTACTTTGGCACTAAACCGAAGCTGCTGGGAAATGCCGAAATGGGGTGTAATTGGTTTTGAACCATAGTTTTAGAAATGAATATGTTTGATTTAGCGTGAAATACGTACTACTTTAGGTTGGTTCTGATTGATTTAAGAGAGGTAACAAGCAAAGTGGGGCACAAATTGGGTTCACGTACGTGCACTAATGAAATAGTGTGATGTGGTTACAGTTCGGTTCTCAGCCCATTAACAGGGCTGGCAAGATTTCACAAAAAACATATTTAGTAAGTAGTATAACTTAATAACTTGAGAGAGAGATTATATAAAATTCTTGTCATATATACCTATTAATTTTTTTAGATAATAAAACATAACTAGACTATAAAATTACCGCAATAAAAAAGATCGAGTTGGTACTCAAGATTTACAAAGTCATTCTAGACGTCTTGTTGTTAATTTGTTACCCTAAAACTTATGTATTGAGGTAGATCGATCATAGGGCATCCAAAAGGCCTTGTTTGCATATTATCGGATTCACCTCAATCCACATGCAGTGGCGGATCCAGGATGAGGACTAGGGGGGCTAAAAAATGAACGTTTAGGACTAGAGAACTAGAAATCAATGATGAATTTGCGACTTAATTATCGGATTCACCCCAAATCCCACTTTGGATTCGCCCATATCCACATGTGTTGGAGTAGATTGAGATTGAAATTTAGTTCAACTTTCATTCCAATTCATCCCAACACTGCCAATTGATGTGAATTCGACTATACCTAAACCCAAGTTGGAACTATTGTGTAACTGGTTTGAATGATGTACCGAGTAAAAAGTATGGAAGCGATAAGAATCACACAAGCATATCAGCATATATATGCATGGTTGGTAGCGCCGGCTGAGTTGAAAAATGGTATCATCTCAATGTGACGTGTGACCTTTTTATTTTTATTATTATAGGTAGCTACATCACATGTTACTATATTTTTATATACGCGTGAAAATGACCGTTCAAATTATTTCTTGCCCTTTTCGTTGTGAAAAAGACTGTTCAGATTTTTTTTATGCCCTTTTCGTTGTCAATAAGTAGGTGTGCGCAAGTGTCAAAAGGTATATGTGCACTAGCGGCATGACATTGGGATAGATAGGTACTGCATGTGATTTTTATAACTAGCCAAAGTACTAGCAGGCAGGCCATTTTATCATTACCATTTCAAATAAAAACCAAATATATAACTATATATATCTATAAAACAGTGTTAAGCACAGAAACGTTTGCCGAGAGGGTCGAATAATTACAAGATTAATCAGAAAAAAGAAAATAATAGAAACCATTAGATTTTACTATGATCTCACAGATTAGACAAATTCAAAGAATATATACCTAATACGACTGATAAAAAATAAAAAATTGAAAATAATATCTTAAGGAAATATAGCAATTAGTTTGTGATTTACTCCATTTATCCTAAATTATAAGTTATTTCAAGAATCTTGGAGGATTAAAGCATCGACTTTACGTGATAAGATAATAACATTTATGATAGCAACTAAATGTTATTAGATTATTTATTAGTTATATTTTCATAGTATATATATTTGACAGTGGTAGAGCTCTCGGTAGAGCTAGGTGTGGAACCTACCCTACCTTAAATATGTCATGCTCTTCATTATCCTGGCGGGTTCCACTAGTACATGACATGCTTTTGGTTCACATTGGAATTTACTTTTAGCCCCGGTTTCAAGTTTTGTAGAATTTGATTGACCTTTAGTCCCGGTTGGTAACACCAACCGAGACTAAAAGGTCTCCTTTTAATCCCGGTTGATGTTATCAATCGGGACTAAAGGTCTCTCGATTAGTGAGTTCAAAAGGAAAGAGTCTCATCTATTGTCATATGTTGTGTTGTGTAGGTGGGGTGGTAACTTATATGCGAGGTAGTGTGCATGAGGTCTTAAGTTTGAATCTCGCGGAGCGCAGTGTTGGGAGACTTTTTTTTAAGCTAGAATGACCTTTAGTCCCGGTTAGGAAACCGGCCAACCGAGACTAAGGTCTTCCCAATCGGGATTAAAGCACGTTTCTGTACTAGTGTTCACATGTCATCTATCAATGCCTATGGAATTAACCAAGACACCGCCATTTGATGATATAAATCTTTGTATTTTTCTCTAGAATTTTGGTTAAAGTTAAGATATTTTGACTCTCCAAAATTTTAGAATGAATATTTATATAATAGAGAGAGTACTCTATTTGCGTAGCCATTCATAGGTGTGCCTAGCAAGGGGGCCAATTCAATGGTATTCCTACAATAAACAGCGGCTGTGCAGGAGGGAGTACGTGTAGTGATAGGGTTCTTTTGGGCCAAATTGGGTCTCTGCGGATGGAGTACTGGACCAGGCCGTGAGACCTGTGACAGGATGGGCTATTCCGGTAATTAACTACCGTATGCATCAATGTATCCTAAAGTAATTAACTAGGAGTACTGGACCAAGCCGTGGAGTAATTAACTAGAGTCAAATGAAAAGAAGAAAGAATATTACCGAACAACACAAAATTATATCCTAAAGCATCAATGTATGCATATTAAATATCACAAAAAACATCAAACATTGTATTTCTACCCACAGACATCAAAATATAGATGATAGAACTTTACATATACACTGCAGAAAACATCACGTGTGTCTTTATTAAAAAATAAAAAATGAAACATAAAATTATCTACCCTATTAATTTACCATCTTTTTCTTTCCTAGATCCAAAAAAACATCCCCCACTAAAAAGGTTCCAATACATATACCCATAAAATCGTACCCACAAAACCAGCTCCTTTAAAACAAACAGTCCAGATTTATTTGTTCACCTTCTCTCTTTCTACTCACTCAAATCGAACGATCCAGATCATGTGTATCATCCTCCTCCGCACACGGCCCCCTCCCCCGGCTCCACTTGATCCCTAAGCTCGAGCGCTGGGTTCCCACTTAAAAACTCAACGCGAGCCGGGGTCAGTACTCAGTAGCGCGGGAGGAATAGCCATACGTACGGATATGTAGTTAGATTTCTCTCCTTTTTTTTCTATTTCTTTTCATTTGCCTTTTTTATTTTTAATCATTGATCTCAGTTCTCAGGCGCTGACATCAATTTTTCTTTTCTTTTTCCCCTTTGGTTCCGTGTTGTACGTACGGATATGTAGTTAGATTTCTCTCCTTTTTTTCTTTTTTCTATTTCTTTTCCTTTGCCTTTTTTATTTTTAATCATTCATCTCAGGCGCTGACATCAAAGAATTTGGCAAACTCACTTGCAACACCTTTAATTCTAAAAAAATCATTGATCTCAACATCGGTTGAGTTATCATGAAAAAAAACTTATACAAAGCACCTTCTTGTGATTTAACAAACGGCTCTTCTTGTCTTTTCCGTTTTCTTTTCGCTGCCTCTGACAAATGTTTTTTGGATAACATTCTGAATTGGATGAAAACGTGATAATATGAGTACAAAGTACTATAAATCTTCAATATTATACAAATAATTATTAATTAATTTGGATACAAAAATTGAATAACTAAAAGAAGAAAAAAAATTAGCGATAGCGTTTAGCAGTCAACACTCTGATCTCCTGGAGTAGCGATAGCGTTCAGCAGTCAACACTTGAACGTTCTGATCGTTTTCGTATCCAGGGCGAGGCTTTAGGCAATTAGGCTTCAAGCGACAGGCGATCGTACGGACTGCAGAGGACTGAGGTCTGCGGGCAGCGGGCGGCGCGGCGGCTTCACGCGACTACTCCGCGAGAACACGGCGCGATCGTGCGGGACTGCAGGAGGCGCGCGGCTCTTCGACTCCTCCCCCGACGCCGTCGTGAGGACGCGTCGTCAACCCTCCCTCCAATGGTTGGATCAGTTCTGGCGGCTGCCGGGAAACCCTAACTGCGTCGGGGAAATCGTGACCCAGGCGCTTGGCGTGGGGAAGATGAGTCACAGATGAAAAAGAAATAAAAAGACAATCAAAACAACCTGAGAATCGAACCGTGGTTGTGTGGTGCGGTGGGTTGGACGTGGGTGTGGGAGACGGAGGGATGATGAGGATCCGTGAGGAAGCAGAATAACACATACGATCTTCACCGTCCGATTTGAGTGAGTAAGGGGAGAGAAAACTGAGAATAAAATTTTAAAGATGTTGTTTTTCTAGATATATTTTTTGGGTGGATGGATGTGAGACTTCTCAGTGGAGGAATTTTCTTTTGGGTGGACATAGGAAAGAAAAAGATGGTAAATTAATAGGGTATAGATGTATCATAAAACATCATAGATATATTAGATGAACATCATAAATATATATATATATAAATATATATATATAACATGACATGTATACTACGTGTGAATATCATATATCACAAAATATATCGTAGAACATGACATCTTATATGAGCCAATTGGTACTCAAGTTTTATGGTTTTACTAGAAGATTATAGTATAGAGGGCTTAATAATTAGTCCTGAAACTGAAAGGATAGACATGGTTTACAAGTTGTAGGAAACCAAAACATGCTATTTATTTTAGTTTTATGATTTATTTTTCTAAATGTTACCGTAGCGTTAGTATGGACATTATACCAGTAAATAGAAGAATAGAAAGAAAAAAGAATAAAATACAGAAATAAAAAACAAAAAGAATAATAAAGACTAGGAAAATAAAAAAAGAAAGGAAAATAAAAAGACACTAAAATAAATAAAAGATGAAAACAAAACAAAGAGAATAAAATGATACTAACAAAAAGTAAAGGAAAATAAAAAAATCAAACAAAAAGTAAAGAAAAATAATTTATTAGATTTAAATTAAAATAAATAAAAAGGAAGAATAAAACATCATATAAGAATATAAAAAGGAAAATGAAACGAAAAGGCTATGGGCCACGCTTGCTTCCACAAATGATGGGCCGTGGTCATGCATGGGCTGCTTGCTCCAGCGCATAGGTCGGCGCCGAAGATTTCCGGTGCGCATGGCAGGCATCGCGCGTCAGTCAGTCAGCGCGCCGCGAGAGCGCCTGCTTCACGCGTGCCATGCATGCATGAGGGCATGAGTAAAGATGGCAACGAACCGACACGCAGCAGCAGCAGCACGTGCTTTGTTAGGTTGTGCGTGCGGCGGACCGCAGCGGTGCGTACGTGGCCGCGGGCGGGAGGAGCAGAGCTACCACTGCTGCATGCAGTTGCATCGGCTCCTGCTGTGTTGCGCGGCCCCAATCTCCGCAGTCCGCCGCACAGCACAGGGGCCGCGGCGGCGTGGGGTCTCCTCCCACCGCATGCGTGCCAGCATGCTGCGACGACGACACGATGCCGATTATTGCCGAGCCGAAAGATGGACGCACGGATGGCGACCGGCATGCATGGATTTGGATGGCCACCAGCCACCGCGCTCGAGCGAATTGACATGGAATCCCCAGCACGGGCTGAGGCAGTGGGCGTGGGCGTGGGCGCGCTCATCGACGACGACGTCACGCGGCAGCCCGCCGCGGGATTTGATTTGTTGATTGGATCAGCTGCTCACACGTACTACTACTCGCGGGCCCAGGCCGGCCGCACCCATCAGCCCACCCTCTTCTGGAAACTTATATCCGATTGAAATCCCATATCAATTTAGTTAATTATATACAGAGAATTTTCATATTTACGTTACCTTTTTTTTAAAACAATTCTAAATTAGCCCACATCGCATGCTCTGCGTTTCCGTCCCTAACCGTGCATGTGGCTGTGCGGCGATCGAATCTGCTCATCATTTCTCCTCCTCCTCCTTGCTCTAGAGTGTTCCACGAATGGATCTGGAACCTGGCCGGGAGTGGCTCCGATCCTCTGCAATTCTGCATATGTTGCATTCCCTAGCAGCGCTGTACGTCTTGCATGCAGAGACGAAGCCTCGGTCGCGCACTGCACACCGCCACGGCGCCACCTCACACAGTATTTGAGAGCATGCAGATCGGTCAAGCTCAACCACCTTGTTGAGCTCTATAATGGGGGGGGGGGGGGACAACTCTTGATAGATGCTACCAATTAATCACAACGCCAAATAAGTTGTCCCATCGCGCGCGCGTCTTCACAACTGAACTTAGTTGAATAAGCTAAATTAAAACAACAAAGCAAGTCGGTCTTTTTTCGTACGCACAAAAAAGAAAACACATATTCTACGTACGCACAGGACGATTTCACAATTCACATACAGCATATATCGCTGCCGCGAGCGACACACACAGATCGATACGCGTCCTCATCACCTCTATATACAAGATCTGTTTTCATAACACTGACTGCTGGACAAGCATCATGCATGCGCGGTCAACGATTCGTTTGGACAAGAAAAAAGAAAAAGGATTATTTGGTTGAAGCTCACACGCATTGACCAGTCGTACACAGATCTTGTTTGTGTACCACATGCATGTGCGTGCACAGTGATTGAGTTTTTTTCTTTTCCTTTTTCTTCCTGGTTTATTTCCGTCGTTCTGGAGATCGAGGTTGGCTGTAGTCTGTGGAACTATATATGTGGCATAATAGCCTATGTACGTCTGGAACTTGGAAGAACTCATGCATTTTAGTGGTTTTCTCCGGCCAGAACAAAGACAAGTGTGGTTACCAGCACAAGATGTTAGCAACACTGCACTTCCGCCGGATAACGACAGTAATTATGGGATTTTAATCCCTATATAGCTCTAAAATTATAACTGCTAGCTAGCTTTTGGATACCAGCTAATACTATACTATATAGCTTTGGTTCTGGTTAATCAGTATACTAGAGGTAACCAGTGGCGGAGCCAGAATCGTAATCAAGGGGGGTCAAATTGATCTAAATAATTATAGTTTTGTTGTAGATATAGATGAAATAACTACTAATTCATATATGCATTTTGCAAAGCAGATAAACTTAAAATATCTAGCACTCTGGATGGACAAATGAGACTTGCAGTCATATACATGTAAATCTTTTCTTTTTTTGACAACATATACATGTAAACCTTAATTAGTCTTCGACAGCAAGGGGGGGCCACGGCCCAGTATGGCCTGCACTTGGCTCCGCCAGTGGAGGTAACAGTTAGATACATTTAAGCAGGGGGTCAACTAGTACTCTCTCTGCCTCAAGTTATACTTAGTTTAATTTTTCTTTTTAACTTTTGTTGTATACATCGTGTCTAGACGCTAGAGAAATAACCCAAGTTATAAGTCGGCACTAAAATTAAATGATGCATCTTGGTCAATAACATAACAAGATGACCTCTCATAATATTTGAATAAGTCAAAAACCTCTTGATGGTAGACAAAGCGCAAATGAACGGTCACATCCGGCCGGTAGCAATGAGTAAGCCAAAAATCACTTGATCTATGTAGATTCAGTAAAATATTCTACAGTACAGACCAATATGACAAGAGATCATGTTGGTGAAAGCAACATACTACTATACCTAGACAATAACTGATGAATAAATGTACACAATAATAGAGCTTTGAAAGATCAAACCCAAATTTTTGTATACATAAAACACATATATTATTAGCTCCCTTCTAAATTGTTTTCGTAGATCTTGAAAGGTACTAATGCCTCCTGGTTCATTATAAATAGCAGAAAATAATGATCTCTCTAATATTCGAGCAAGTAAAGAATAAAAATATATTAACAACAAATGTAAGGAAAACGCGCTCTCACAAATGCACAATACAATCTTTTTTGGACCGACTTCATGCGGAGTTGACTAAGCCAAATAAACACTCAATCTTTTAGGTACATGATATTCTAGATGCAATTTGATAAGATACAAACATTGATGAAAGCAACATATCAAATATATCATTAGTATTCATCATATGCAACATACTTATAGTTGAAAGGTAAGTGTCCAATGTTTTAGTGTCATCTTTAAATTAGTAAACACAAAGCAATCAAACAAAGCAAAAGGTGATTCTACCCTACCCTATAGCTAGATTATCAAAGAAAGGCCATCAAATACTCAAAATTAGAATATCTAGTTTCAAATATGCAATTCAAGAGTTTAGGGCTATGAATAATAGCATCAGACAAGTTTAATGGCCATTGATACACTTTAAAGATAATCTCCAAGCGCATTTAGATCTTACTACCTAGAACTTTGAATAGTGGCTTGGCTAGTCGACTAGTTTGTTGTGATGGGTATTTTAAAAACTACACTCTTCAAACTCTTAAACATGTGTTTAGTGATACAAACTACACACTCATAATGTACTCTTCTAAATGTGCATTGTAGATATCCAAAAGTATCATGCCTCGTGGTTGAGAACACTGAGTACACAACACACGAGAACACTTATCACATGGATTTCGAGTGTCTAATTCAACACGAGTGCTCACATTTATATTTAACTATTATTTATTAAGTGGTAAGCAACATGATCGTTACTAATGAGGTGTTTGTGTTCTTTATATGTGTAGAATGTGTGTGTGCCTATGTTCAAAGAGAGTGTGAGTGTGTGTACCTGTGTATTTTGAACCTATGCATATGTACTATATTTTCTTTCTTGAAAATACTATGATGTTTGAGAAAAAAAACAACCATTTGATAGCAAACAAAATGCAAATGGGCTCTCATATCACATCAAAATTTGAGGTGGTGTTTGTAGCTTCTGAAAAATGATTTTGTTGCCAAAAAGTAGAACACCAGCTAAACGGATGGAACCTAAAGTTGCTTTTCTAGAAGCAACCGCTTCCATGTAATATAATTTTCACAGCACCTTTGACCCTGCCTTTAACAGTTAGATAGCTTTCTACTTTTCCAAATAGATGAACATAGAGAGGCGTTTTATAGTTGCTTCAAGAGAGATATTGTTTCAAGAGAGATAAAGAGGGGCATGATTCATTGTGTTTTAACCAACAATTGACATTCTTTTCACATCACACAGCTCGCAATATTTTTTTTTCACAACGCGTAGCTCAAACAGTTTCTCCATAGCTTACATCTAAACCAAACAAACCATAAGTAAGCCTAAAACAGTTACACATCCATAATGCATGATGGTCTACAGCTTTGCATTGTGATTTGACAAGATACACGACAATCTGGTGAAAGCAACACACTTAACAATAACAAATCAATGGTCAATCTTATAAAATAACAAAGTTTTGATACATCAACCCCAACTTATTCTCTTATGGACACATCTTTGTATATTATTTAACTATCCATGTCCCATGTTAGCAAAAAACAAATCAACTACACAAACTAAAATAATTAAATAAATTACTATGTCATATGCTAGCTTAATTAACACCTTATATTTAAAAGAGTAAATAAAAAAATATTATAACACATGAACAATATATATCTTCTGATCAACTAGTCTTTAGGCGAAGAATGTGTGCGTGTCTATATTTAAAGAGGTGAATTATGATCGAGTATACATATGAGCATCTGTTGCTACATTTGTTAAAGAATGACCTCTTACACGCTTGAGGTGAAAATGAAGCCAAAAAAAGAGTTTTTCATGCAAACAGAACACGAACGAGCTCACAATTCATAAATAATGAGTAAGCCAAAAACAACCATGATCGAGATGCGATTTGACAAGAGAGGCTGGTGAAAGCAAGACCGACACAAAACACTGAGCAATCGACAATCTTATGTATATCGAGTTTTGAAAAGATGAGACCCCAACTCCTCTTATCCACATCCTCGCGCATTATTCTGGACAACCATCCGCGTCTCGACATTAGCAAAAACCAAAACCGCTACATGCATGATATGAACCCCAAAAATAAATTAATAATAAAACTATTATATGTGTCCCCAAAATCATGAACCGAACAGACACCATGAAAATTTCAAAACACTAGTGACGCGGCCCAGTCTCGCAACACCTCAGACCTCACACTAAAGAAAGAGAGGAAAATATCTCCTTTTTTAAGTAAAAATAAATACTCCAGTATATAGCACACGAACGCTAGAAGCCTAGAATAATAGAGTGTGTGGGCCCTGTCGCGGGTCCTATGGCACGGCGACGGATACATACACGGGCCGGAGGCCTAGCTAGCTCCCCGATCGCCATCGCCATCGACGGTTCCTGTATAAATCCGCTTGTTTGGCGATGGCCGCTAGCTAGCATTCCTCCCTCCTCCCCCCACCTAACGTTACCGGCCGGTCAGCCTCCAGTCCACCCGCGTGCCCGTCGTCCGCCGCAGCAGAGCCCTCTAGTTAGTTGGTTCACCGCACGCGCGGCCCGGCAGGCAGCCGCGTGCGTGCGTCGACGCCCGGCCGCCGACGAGAGACGACGAGCGAGCACCGGCGGAGGAATTAATGCGGATGGGGAAGTACGAGATGGGGCGGACGCTCGGGGAGGGCCACTTCGGCAAGGTGAAGTTGGCGCGGCACGCGGAGACGGACCGGACCTTCGCCATCAAGATCCTCGACCGCCAGCGCATCCTCGCCATGAAGATCAACGAGCAGGTGCGTCTGCCCGCCCACCGGCTCGGTTTCGGTCGATTCTCCCCTCTCGGAATCAATCGCGGCCGGCTCTTTCCTTCCGCCCTTTTGCTTCTCTTCTCTAGTATTATTCCGATTACATACAAAATCTTGTAGAGTCAAAGCATCTCAAGTTTGATCAAGAATTATAGACAAAACTATAAAGATTTATAACATCAAATAAATATACTATAAAAATATAATTGATAACGAATCCCATAATATTTATTTGACATTATAAATATTATTATATTGTTATATAAATTTGGTCAAAAAACTTTGAATCTACAAAACTTTTAGAATAACTTACAATTTGGGATGGCCTACCGGCCGTGCGCCCGCCGCAGATCAAGAGGGAGATTGCCACGCTGAAGCTGCTCAAGCACCCCAACGTCGTCCGCCTGTACGAGGTGAAGCTCATACTCTCTCCTCCTCTGAAAACCCCCTCTTGATTCATTAATCCGTCCGTGCTCTTCTTCTGGCTCGCCGATGTTATTGCCGGAGGAGAAAGAAGAAGGGGAAGGGTAGTTTGGGCAAACTAATTTCTTTGCGTGCGGGGCCGACAACAAGCAATTAAGCAAGCCAATTAGCCCACTGTGCGGCCGTTGAACATGTAGCGTGTGAATCTCGAGGCCGCGGCAAACCATAGAAAATTCAGCCCGGAGCTCAGTCATTACGTACTCTTCTTTGAATGTTTCGTCGCACAAGGCAAAACGGGCTCCCTTCTTTGAATTTGAATAATAATAACGTAACCATAACATCAGTAGTCCATTAAAAGTAATGCTACTTTCAATGTCCTTTACTTGACTTGGACATCCTCGCTTCCCTGTATGTATAAACGTAAATAAACGTAACAAACAAATGAACGCCCGAAAGGACCAGCCCAAGTACAAGTACATATTTTTTTCTCCAATTCCACAATCACAACACAACCCAACCAAAGCAAGTTAGGCCAAGAAAAGTCTTCTACTGTTACATTCCAAGAAATTCTTTCTGTACTCTTGCCACTTATTTTATTTTTAAAATTTATTTATATTATTGCTCCGGAGCCTATTCTCGGTTGGTGCAGAGCAAACTTGCTGTAAACATCAAAATAAATCAATTCAATAATAACAATTACAAATAAAAGATCCTGCAACGAAAACAAAATTCCCGGGTGTCGACGTCGTCACGTCAGGCGGTCGAGTCCTCCAAATCTGCTGACAGTCATTGCCCATTCGGGACTGCCCGCTGCAGACGGCGAGGACGCCGTCAGGTGAGGACTGTCCGCACGCACCCACGAGGGCCACGTGCGATCCCAGCCGTCAGCCACGATGATCGGACGGCGGCTGGTGCTTTCCAGAACGCCACACCGATGAATCGAGATAGCGACGGGCTCGTCTTGTCTGGCTATCTCTCTCTGCCTCACTGCCTGTAGGAGATCCGGAAGCCAACCAAATGGATAAAATGCCTTTTGATTCGTGGAAGTGGCGTACACGATCCCAATTATTGGATGCACTGCGTCATCAGCTCGTCCTTCCGTTCCGGCCGTCCGTGCGTTTCGTCAGGCGGCTTTTGGTCCTGCAACTGCAAGGCAAAAGAAGAAGGGTGAACAGCGTGAGCCCAGCTGCTTCACACACACACACATGCATCTTCAAGTATTATGGCAGGGCCCCACAACGCTAGTAGTATAATGGCACAATAGCCGTTTTGACCCCTCAATTACCACCGAAGGCTCAAATTGACCCTTGAACTATCAAAACGGCGACTTTGACCCCTCGAGTATCACCGAAGGCTCAAATTGGCCCTTGAACTATCAAAACGGTCACTTTGGCCCTTAAACTTATAATTTTCGTCTCAATTTGATCCATTATCCCTGATCGATGGACACGTGTGTTAGCTCTGACCGGTGTTCTTGACAGCCAGCGAGCTTGCAATCTGTAATCACAAAACACAATCACTCAAACACAACACGAACACATGGAACACTGGGTTTGGTGCTGCGAACAACTGAGCAGCGTTTTCTGGTTTTCTCTTCTCTATTTATTCTGTGTACAGACCACCGAGTGGCCAAGCGCGCACCGCGCAGCGAGCACGTCCATCCCCGTGCCCACGATGCCGCGAGATCATCGGTCATCCATGGAATGTGCGAGCTATTCCCGCCACTACTCCTAGCGTGATGGCAGCCACAGGTTGGTGCTCATCCGCATGCAACTGAAACTGAAAAACTGACTAACACATGCAGCTAACATGCAGCTAACTAACAGAAGGCTAATGCGCTAGGATTACTAACATTTCTCCTCCTAATTCTTGCGCATAGCCTGAATGTCAATGACGCCGATCTTGGAATGCATCTCAGAGAAACGAACTCGCCCCAAAGCCTTCGTCAGAAGGTCTGCCAACTCCTCAACCGTCCCAATGGACTCAAGCTTCACCCCATTCTCCTCAACGCACTCCCTGATGTAGTGGTACCTAACATCAATGTGTTTGCTGCGGTCGTGGAACACCGGATTCTTGCTGAGTTGGAGTGCAGACTCGCTGTCAATCTTCAAAGTGAAGGCCCTGCTCTGCTCACCTCTGAATTCAGCAAGCAAGCGGGCCAACCAAACACCTTGGCAGGCTGCAGTAGTGGCTGCAATATACTCAGCCTCGCAGGACGATAAGGCCACCACCTTCTGCTTCTGGGACTGCCAAGTGATGATGCTGGGGCCGAGGAAGAAGATGACTCCACTGGTGCTCTTCCTTGTATCAAGGTCACCTGCTAGATCACTGTCATTGTAGCCTGTAAGCTCAGCTCCCTTCCTCTTCTGATAATGGCAGCCAAAGTGCAGAGTCCCAGCAATATATCTCAGCACTCTTTTGACAGCCACCATGTGCTCTGTAGTCGGCTTCTCCATGAAACGACTAACATACCCCACAGAATATGCCAAATCTGACCTTGAATTCACTAAGTATCCCAGAGAGCCAACAATGCTTCTATACTTCGTTGCATCAACAGAAGGTGCAGCACTGGACTTACTGAGTTTTAGCCGAGGCTCCATGGGGGTGTGGCTTGGATTGCATCCTTCTAGCCCAGCAGTCTGGAGTATCTTCGCTGCATAAGAACTCTGACAGACTGTAATGCCACCTTCAAACTGCATCACCTCCATACCAAGATAATACCGCACGAGGCCGAGGTCGCTCATCTTGAATGTCGCCTTCATCTCCTCCTTGAAGGTGTTGATGTCTTGTGGATTGCCACCCGTGATCACCAGATCATCCACGTATACGCCCACGATGAGGCGCCGTGCGCCCACACCGCGGAGGTAGACAGCGTGCTCCGACGTGCTGCGTGTGAAACCGAGCTGCAGCAACGACTCGTCCAGCTTGGAATACCACGCGCGCGGGGCTTGACGAAGTCCATACAGTGCCTTGATCAGATGCAGCACCTTCTTCTCCTGGCCCTTCATCACGAACCCCGACGGCTGCTCGACGTAGACATCTTCCAGCAATCTTCCAGCAACTCGCCATTCAGGAAGGCGGACTTGACGTCCATATGATGGACGACCCACCCTTCACTTGCAGCCAGTGCCAGCAGCAGCCTCACCGACTCCAGGCGTGCTACGGGCGCGAAGACTTCATCAAAGTCGACGCCTTGGCGCTGCACGTAGCCCTTGGCAACGAGCCGGGCCTTGTACTTCGTCACCAGCCCGGCTTCGTCCCTCTTGGTCTTGAACACCCACTTGAGGCCGATTGGGCGGGCCCCTGCCACCTGATCAGCCAGCTCCCAGGTGGAATTCGCCTCAATTGAGGTGAATTTGTCGAGCATCGCGTGGCGCCAGTTCTCGTACTTCATCGCTTCCTCGAACGACGTCGGCTCGGCCTCGCTTGCCAGCAGCAGCCGCTCCTCCAGATCACGTGCGGCGAGACCCGGCGGCGTGGCGTGACGGAGTATGGTGTCGATGTCGCGGTACCGCAGCAGCGCGGCATCGTCATAATCCGCGTCCAGCTGCTCCGACGCCCCAGCGCCTGGAGGTGACACGAACCCTGCTGGGTGCGCCGGAGGTGGAGGTGGAGTTCCCGGCATCGCACTCCCGGCGCGAGTTGGCGAGGCACCAGACGGGGAACTCCCTGTGCCGAAGGTCGGTGAAGCCTAGGATGGTGATGCCGGCGGTGACGGGGCTGCTGCAGCTGCTGACGAAGACGTGCTTGCTGTTGTCGTCGTGGTGGCCGGCCCGGGCAGTGGCAGGTGTTCGACCGTGAAGTCGTTCAGCCCGCTGCTCTGCCCCTGGGTCCAGGACCACTGCGCCCCCTCGTCTAACACCAGGTCCCGGCTCACGTGTACGCGCCGCGCCACTGGATCGTAGACCCGGTATGCCTTGCTGCCGGGCTCGTAGCCGACAAGGATGGTCCGCCGGCTCCTGTCATCGAGTTTCCTCAGATTGGGCGCGGTTATCTTCATGTGCGCGACGCAACCGAATGTTCGCAGGTGCTGGACGCCGGGAACGCTGCCTGTCCAGAGCTCGTAGGGGGTCTTCCCGCCTATGCTCTTGGACGACGAGCGGTTCAGCAGGTAGACGGCCGTGGTGACCGCCTCGCCCCAGAATTCTCCAGGGAGGCCCTTCGCCTTGAGCATGTTGCGCGCGGTCCCGACCACAGACTGGTTTCTTCGCTCCACCACCCCGTTTTGCTGAGGCGAGTGTGGGGCAGTGAGCTGGCGATGAACACCGAGCTCGGCGCAGTAGTCGACGAAGTCCGCTGCGGCGAACTCACCCCCGCGGTCGGTACGCAGGGTGAGCAGCTTCTTCCCGCTCTTGCGCTCGGCCGCTGCTTGAATGCGCCGAATTGCTGTCGCGGCGGCGTCCTTGGTGGGCAGTAGAGCAAGCCACATGAAGCGAGAGTAGTCATCTACCAGCAGAAGAAAATACCGATTTCCACTTGGAGTTGCCGACATGATGGGCCGCAGAGGTCGTCGTGGAGGAGTTGGAGCGCCTCCGATGAACGCCCGAGGGCCTGCTGCGAGAACGGCATGCGCCGTTGCTTGCCGGCGAGACAGGCTTCACAGACCTGCTCCACCTGGTCCAGCAGCGGCATGCCCCGGACGAGCCCCTCTCGCCCCATCTTCCTCAGAGCCGCAAAGTGCAGGTGCCCGAATCGAGCATGCCACACCCACGCCTCTTCTTCACCACGGGCGGCGAGGTAGACCGGCTGAGCGATGTCGACGTCGAGCATGTAGAGCCGGCCCTGGTTGCGGTGGATTTTGGCGAGCAGTCGTCGTTCCTCATCGCGCACACGCATCACGCCGCCTTCGACAAGGACCTGGAAGTCGATCTCGTCGAGCTGCCTGACCGAAATAATGTTGGCGGTCAGTCGGGGCAGGTAGTAGACGTTGGAGATGGTGCGGTGCTCATCGTTCTTGCAGGCGAACACGACGGTGCCAACCGCTTCGATGCTGGCGACGGACCCGTCTCCGAAGCGGACGGAGCCAAGGACGCTGGCGTCGAGGTTGGAGCACGCCGAGCGTGCGCCCGTCATATGGTTGGACGCGCCTGTGTCCAGAGCCCATCGCTTCGGGTCCTGTTCGCCGGAGTCGTCGAAGGCGGCGAAGACTTTCTTCTCAACGAGGTGGAGCTCGCCGTCGTCGTGACTCGATTTGGCAGTAGCCCGGGTTGGACCCAGCGGCGGCACGGGAGAGGAAAAGGTCTGCTCACCTGGAACAGCGTAGGCGAGCATCAGGGTTGGCTTGTCGTCCTGGGCCACATGGGCCTGTTCTTGTTTCTTCTTGCTTCGGCAGTCCTTGGCCCAGTGCCCCTTTTTCCCGCAAGCCTTGCAGGCATCATCCGCGACGCCTTGGCCTGTGTTTGTTCCGGCCCGCTGCTCGCTGCCTCCACCGCGTCCGCGACCTCGGCCGCAACCGTGCCATTTGCCGCGTCCGCTGGAGCTTGATCCGCCCCGACCTGACTCGGCGTCCCTCTTCTTGTACCGCTCCAGCCATTGTTCCTCCGTCAACAGGAGCTTGCCGGAGACGTCCTTCGCCAGCGACGGCTCGTCGTTAGTCGCCGCTTTGAGCCGCCCGGTGACCTCCTCTAGGGACAGGGTGTCGATGTCGAGGAGAGTTTCGATCGAGACGACGAGTTGCTTGTACCGTGGACGCGCGGCGCGGAGGTACTTCGCCACCACCTTCGGTTCCGGCTCCGGGTCCCCGAGGATCGCCAGGCACTGCACAATGTTGGACAAGCGCAAAGCGAAATCCTCAACGGCCTCACCGTCGCGGAACGCAATTTGTTCGTACTTCGCGCGAAGGCTCTGCGCTGTCGACTTGCGCACCCGATCGTCTCCGATGCGCATCGATCGGATCGCCTCCCATGCCTCCTTGGCTGACGGCTTGGTCGCCAGAGTGGGCACCATCTCTTGGGGAACGCCGGAGCAGATCACCTCCAGTGCGCTGCGATCGTCGTGGAAGTCGACGTCCTCGTCCTCAATCGCATCCCAGAGATAGCGAGCTTGCATCTTCAACTTCATCAACAACGACCACGAGTCGTAGTTCGTCTTGGTGAGCTTCGGCCAGTTGCCGGAGCCGTTCGTCTCCCGGATCACCCGCTCGACGACGCCATCACGTGGGTGCCCAGTTCGCGACCGTCGTCCGCCCCGAGTTCGCGAACGCCGCGGTGGCGAGTGGCTTGGAGACGGCTTGCAAGGCGGAGTCTTGCTGCCGGAGCCGCTGCCCTTCTCCTTCTTGCCCGCCGGCGGCGGCGTACGGCCACGACCCTTCGGCGATGTCATGTCGCCGCGCTAGGCCCTCTCTTACGGCTTTGATGTCAATTGTTAGCTCTGACCGTTGTTCTTGACAGCCGGCGAGCTTGCAATCTGTAATCGCAAAACACAATCACTCAAACACAACACGAACACATGGAACACTGGGTTTGGTGCTGCGAACAACTGAGCAGCGTTTTCTTGTTTTCTCTTCTCTATTTATTCTGTGTACAGACCACCGAGTGGCCAAGCGCGCACCGCGCAGCGAGCACGTCCATCCCCGTGCCCACGATGCCGCGAGATCATCGGTCATCCATGGAATGTGCGAGCTATTCCCGCCACTACTCCTAGCGTGATGGCAGCCACAGGTTGGTGCTCATCCGCATGCAACTGAAACTGAAAAACTGACTAACACATGCAGCTAACTAACAGAAGGCTAATGCGCTAGGATTACTAACAACAGATGGATTGTGAAAAGGTCGAAACTGCTCCTCATTATTTTCTTTATTTGTTGGCCGCTAACGACATTTCCAACCTCGTCGTTTGTTTTAAAAAATACCAAAATATGATTTAATGTTAGAAAATTCATACAAAATTTATTTTATCTTAGAAAAATCAATGAGCACAGATGATTGAAGGTACATAGTAGAGAATAATCTCCTAAACAAATATAGTATAACCTGGATGCAAATTTGAGGAGTTACTTTTCATGAGGAGCTATCCACATGAGACATGATTTTACAAAACACATGAAGTTTACCTGGTTAAGCTAGACTAGAGTTTACCTCCATTTGCATCCACTGTTTCACTTTAACCTAGTTTTGAATTTTATGAGATCATATAAGCTTTAAATATTCTAAACGAGTAATAAAAAGGTATATCATGATTGTAGTAAAACAAATTTTGGTAAAACAAAACCGGTTTCGAACATTAAATTTTGGTAGAACAATTTTTTTATGAATTCTCTAACATTAAATCAGATTTTGGTATTTTTAAAACAAACGGTAGGGTTGGAAACGCTGTGAACGGTCAACAAGTAAAGAAAATAATGAGGGGTGGTTTCGACCTTTTCATAGTTTATCTGTCCATGTATCCATCGATCAGGGATAATGGATGCAATTGAGATGAAAATCATAAGTTCAAGGGCTAAAGTGGTCGTTTTGATAGTTCAGGGGCTAATTTGAGCCTTCGGTGATAGTTGAGGGGTCAAAGTGGTCGTTTTAATAATTCAGGCGCCAATTTGAGCCTTTGGTGATAGTTGAAGGGCCAAAACAGCTATTTTGCCTAGTATAATTCCATGCAGTAATGATGATAATGCATAGGTAAAGTGTCAATCAGAGTAGCAGCAGATGGATGAGCTTGGCTCACCGACTGGTTCGTAAGGGGTTGGTGTCAACGTCAGGCTTTTGCTTCCTGATAGAGAAAAATTGTACTGTAGAAAACGATGCCTGCCGGCTTATGTAATTGTCAGCAGACCAATGTGGAAATGGCTTGTCCTGAAGCCCAAAAGCTACCCGGGTGAGTTCTAAAGTTCTAACTTCTAGAAGCACAGCCAGTGATAGCTGATAACAAAGGGGAAACGGTAGATTCTACGCCCAGTGACGATTCCACGCTAAAACTGGCACACATATACTAAAATATAAAGTTGCGTGAGAACATAGAACTGATCTGTTTGTTTCAGAAAAAGGACTGAACCATTATTTAACCTTCTTTTCTTGTGCAGGTTTCAGCAAGCAAGACCAAAATATACATGGTCCTTGAGTATGTAAATGCAGGAGACCTATTTGACAAAATCGTAAGAATTCTGCGCCTTGATTGTAAACTAGTCAAGCCTCATGTTTTGTGAACCAATGAAGCCAAGTCTTGAGCTACAGCTACCAAAGGTTTTTGAATGCATAACAATCTCAATCTTCAATATATGCAGGCATTGAAGGGTAAGCTGACAGAGAAGGAAGCGAGAAAACTATTCCAGCAGCTAATAGATGCCGTAGCATATTGCCACGAGAAGGGGGTTTATCATAGGGACCTCAAGGTAATCACTAACCATAGCTTTTGAGATACCAATTGATGATAGGAATGGTAAACAGATTACATCATCAAGACCTTTCTTCTGGATCTTTTGCAGCCAGAGAATGTCCTTGTTGATGCAAAAGGAAACATAAAGGTTTCTGATTTCGGACTAAGTGCACTTCCACAAAACCAACGAGTATGTCATCCTCTCTGCTGTTAAATCAATATGGATCATTTTGTCTGTGCCTAAAATGATGGCTCTTTTTGCAGAAAGATGGTTTGTTGCATACCACATGTGGCAGCCCTAACTACATAGCCCCTGAGGTAATAATTAAGCACTCTTTTCTTTCTGGTGTTGAACCTACTAAGATGCATGGTTCCATCATCACTATCTACTTCAGTTCTGTGTGGTGCACATGGAAGATGAAATTGCTGACACTGTTGTTTTTAGGTCCTTCTGAACAAAGGTTATGATGGCTCGGTATCTGACATATGGTCCTGTGGTGCTATTCTATATGTGATGCTTACAGGGAATCTTCCATTTGATGACCAAAATATGGTTGTCCTTTATCAGAAGGTATAAAGCAAGGAATGGGGTATTACTGGAATATTCATTTGATGCAACCATATCTCAGTGTTATGTTTATTTGTTCTCAGATTCTGAAGGGGAATGCTCACATTCCAAAGTGGCTCTCTCAAGGTGCCCAAGATATACTGAGAAAAATCCTGGATCCTAACCCGAGTACACGCATAGATGTGGATGGAATAAGGGCACATGATTGGTTCAAGCAAGGCTATGCTCCTGCTGTGCCATTTAATGATGATGAAGAAGATATCAGCAAGGATGAAGACAGCCTAAATGTGACCGAGGTAACCTATATGAGCCATTCTTACGTTTGCAATATAATACCATGGTTTTAGGCTTTTAGCAGACTGGTAAAAACTGAAATTTGTCTGTGTTTTCTAAAGCATAATGACATTCAAGACAAGATAGCAATCAACCAAATCAATGCTTTCCAGCTCATTGGGATGTCTTCCTGCCTTGATCTATCTGGATTTTTTGAGAAAGAGGTAAGCTCAATGTTTGTTTCAATCTAATTGTTTTAGTATGTTTTAATTTCCACACATCTACTAAAGACTTTAAATTTGAACTAAGCCCTATCCCAGACTCTACATACAAAGCAAGTCCTAAGATGGAATTGGAAGGGTTCAATTAGATGGTAAAAAATTTAAAAAGTGTATGAAAAGAATACCAGCAAGGAACCAGTAATTGACAAAGCCTGCCTTGATTAGTTGTCTCTGTTCCTTTATCGGGCATTAATATTGTTAATAAAACTCTAGAGATATAGATACTTTTCATAGCTAACCTTCCACTAAAGTCAGACATGTGCCTTGAGTTGTAGGATGCCTCTGAAAGGAAAATCAGATTTGCATCAAATTATTCCCCAGCTTATTTATTTGAGAAGATTGAGAGCATTGTCAGAAAAATGGGGTTCCAGGTACATAAGAGCAACGGCAAGGTCAGTGATCTCCTGTAATGTATTCATGTCTACGGACTTCCAGCTCTGTGTGTCCGGAATCAGGATGCTGAGAATCATATTGTCGTGTCTTGCAGCTAAAAGTGATCCAAGATTGCAAGGGACTAGCAAATTCAAGAGGGCAAGAATCCTTATTAATTTCTGCTGAGGTATTTATAGTACATTTTGTAGTTTAATGCAGCTGTCTCCCATGGTGCCTAGTATATTTCTATTATACTTCTTGTTTATTTTTATGACGTTTCTTCTGGACCTTCCTATTATTAACATTGTGGTATTATGATTCCAGGTGTTTGAGATCAATGAATCTCTTTACGTTGTCGAACTAAAGAAGTCATCTGGAGACTGCTCCCTGTACAGAAAGGTATTGCTTCCTCCCTTGATAATTCTGTATTTGAAAGGCTTGAATGCTCCGGATAATTTCACTTTAGCAGATATTTTATTTATTCTGTCTATCATCTTGTTTCAATGTTGCAGTTGTGTGAGACGCTCTCAGAGGACTTGGCCACATGCAAAAGCCAGCAATTTTTAAAGCAGGATTCTATCAGACAAGAGATAGGTAGATATAATAGTAGCTTTTAACAAAGAACCCCTTACTAAATAGGCTATAGACACAAACTAACACAAACAATATACTGAATTTAAAACAGTATATTGGCCATGCACCTATTACAAATGTGCTCCCTTATGCCTTTTGTCATGAAACCTTAAGAGGCTTAGATCATGACAAATTGGCAACAAAATTGACAACTGACAATGTATCAGAACTCCTAAGGGATAATATGATGTAAACAAGTAAACTACACATACAAGAGATTCAGAGTTACCTGGTCTCTATGTTTCTCATATATATTGAGATTGGAATGTAAGATTGTTTGCTTTTGAAGCCCCTGGCTGACTTCCATGACTCAAGAAAGAAATTGTGATATGTTGTTTGTTGAAAGAAATCCTTTCAGATGCATGTTCAACTAAAAGAATAACTGTGAAGACCATGGATATAAGATAAACTCCTGCACGGTACATTTGGTACAAATTTGAAACTTTGCCAATCACCAGTAGTCCTTGCATGAGCATTGTCCTTCACTGAAATGGTGGAAACGGTTACGGTCTCTAATGATCAACTTGCGCTCATACAATAACGAAATAAGCTTAATAGCAGAATGGCAGTCTTCACAGGCTCTGAGATTCTTTGTTATTCGGAGAGTTGAGCCTGCAGGAGTGGTTAGCAGCCCAAAAGCAATTGCCAGCTTCTCACTATGTTCAGCCAATGCACGTTCCTTAGATTGCTCATCAATGTCTTGCAACACTAAGCCTGTCATTGGCTTATATCCAGCTTGTCTTAAACGATCCATCATCTCTTCCAACATTTTGTAGATCTCCTTGGACCTTGGATGTGATCTATCACCAGAAACAAACTCGTGAATTGTGTTCTGCCACTCAATCGAGCTTCTTCCAGGAATTCTCTGAATGCTCTCCCTCCTAAGCGTCCTCCTCATCTCTGCAACACCTTCCCAGGAATTCGCTTGTGCATATATGTTTGACAGTAAGACGTAGTGCCCATCGGCATGAGGATCCAATACTCGCAATTTTGCCATAGCTTCCTCTGCAACTTCTACATTCTTATAGATGCGGCAAGCCCCAAGAAGTGCCCTCCAGATGACTGCATCTGGCTCAAATGGCATGCCCCTGATGAGCCGCCTTGCCTCCCCAATATGACCCGATCGACCCAAAAGATCAACCATGCATCCATAGTGCTCAACCTTTGGGGTTACACCGTGCACTACACTCATTGAACTGAAATACTTCTTGCCATCACTCACAAGACCAAGATGAGTACAAGATATAAGAACTCCAATGAAGGTAACCTCATTTGGTTGCAGACCTTCTGATAGCATCCTTGAGAACAAGCAGAGAGCATCATGACCAAGCCCATGATTGGCCAACCCGATGATCATCGAGCTCCAAGTCAGCACATCCTTCACTGGCATAGAGTGGAACACTCTTACTGAATTCTCAATGTCGCCGCACTTGGCATACATATCGATCAGAGCGGTCCCAAGCTTGACATCCAACTCAACCCATTGCTCTCCACAAACTGATGCACTTCAGCACCAACAGCGAGCGCCCCCATATCACCGCACGCCGAGAGCACGCTCACCATGGTGATGCAGTCCGGGTTGACACAGTCCACACACATCTGTCGCCACAGCTCCAGCGCATCCTTGGACCTCTTGCCCTTGGCGTACGCCGACATCATGGAGCTCCATGAGAAGGCATCCCTGACCTCCATGCCGTCGAACAACTCCCTCGCCAGGGTGACCTCCCCGTTCACCGCATACCCGTGGATAATCGTGTTCCAAGAGACCATATCCCTCTCGCGCATTCCATCGAACACTCTCCTCGCCTCCACGACCTCGCCGCGCGCGATGTAGGCAGCGAGCATGACGTTGCAGATGAACACGTCCCTGCGCGGCGCCTCGTCGAACGCGGCGCGCGCGAGGTCCGCGCGTCCCGCCTTGGCGTAGGCCTCGACGAGCGCGGTGCGCACGAACAGGTCGGCTGAGGCGAAGCCGGACTTGAGCGCGCGCGCGTGGAAGGACGCGGCGCCGATGCCGAGGTCCAGCGTAGCCGGAACGGAGCCCGAGAGCGCGGCGGTTGCCTGCAGCGCGAGGGAGAGCGAGAAGGAGTTGCCGAGGAGGCGGGGCGCCCGCGGCAGGAGCGAGCGGAGGAGGAGCAGGGCTTGCAGCGGGAGGCACGCGCGGAGGTAGCCCCGCATCGCCGTGGTGAGGAGGAACGCGTCCGGGCACGCCGACTTGACGAGGCGCGCGTGCGCGGCCAGGTGCTCCGGCCGTGCCGGCGCTCCGCCTCCCCGCACGCGCATCGCGCGACAGAGTTCGCGTTACGAGGCGTTCGAGTCTGCCGCGGCGAGATTAATCAGTTGATATATTGATGAGACATAATAAAAAAAATAATATATAGTATTAGACCCACATACAACCCTCGCATAGTCTTGGAGATAGGTTATTTGCTCGTACCCAGTGACTACTCTCCTATTTTTTTTCTTATCACCTCACATCTAGTTAGTCAAATAGCTAATCATCTAGCTTGTCAAATAGTTAATCATTACGGACGCCCTTATAGCCGTCGGGGCGGAAGAGAGATTTGACGGGTGTGGGATTGTCAAGGCATCTTCTAATAACGAATCTACAGGAGAAACCGCGGGGTGGTGGATAGGTCCACGTCGCCCGCTAGCCCGCTAACCGTTGGATCGAGCTTTAAAGTGATCTGGTCCGTCCGATTGCGGGTTGGTTCGGGCGTCGACTCGTTGGTCGACCAACTGGTGCTCTGGAATCTTCGTGAGAACGGCGTCGCCTCCTCCGGCTTCCTCACTCGTGCGTCCTCCATACGTGTACGCGCTACAACGGGACTCCACTAGCCGATGCGCCGGGGCGAGTGAGACCTATCGATGGCCGCCCCCAGTGCTGGGACGACGAGCACGTCCTGCGACGCCAGTCGCGCGCTGCCATCCTTCTCGGTCTGACGCACGCGCAGGTGAATCGAGCGAAATGTGGTGCGGGCGCGGCACCACGGGCCAGCCTGGTGCGGCCGCTACCGTGAGCTAAAGGTACGGGCCCCACCCCACAGGTGATGCGGCGCGACGAGTCGAGTCGGGCAGCGCCGATGCCGTCCCCGCCGTAGCCGCGCTACTGCCGACTACCCTGGCACAGCCGCGCGTGGCCGGACCCCCAACGGCCACGACCGACCGAGCTACCATCGCCCATGCATGCCATCGGGTCCGCTTCTATCCCCGATCACTGTACTCGCCATCACCGATCAAGTAGGCGGATGCAGAAGGAGTTTTCTACCCACGGGTACGTTATTGGACGAAATCCTTTAGCCGTCGGGTATGGCGGGTACGGGTGTGGAATAGCAGTACCCATACCCATACCCGCATACCCGTGGGTAAGAAATACCCGCAAAATTGAGTAACTAGCCTAAGTGATTGTAGCTCATATAGTCCATAAAATTTGGCCCAAACACTCCTAGTATATATCAAAATTGAGTGACAGTTGTTATCTTGATGCGTTGTCTGCTGATGAGCCTAGTATATATCAAAATTTGGCCCAAACACTCCTACTTAAGTTATTAACTTGATGGATGTTGTTATAATTTGTATGTGAACTCGGGTGTATTATCGGGTATGGAATACCCGTCAGGTAAGAATTACCCGTCGGGTGCGGGTATGGAATGAATTCCTTACTCGTCTGCTTTCGCGGGTAACTCGATGGAATAGATTTTGACCTGGCGGGTGCGGGTATGGGTGGCCAGTACCCGTTGCCATTTTGAATCACCGACGGTCTACTGCGCCAAATTGGCCACATTTCAACACTCTCCCTAAGTGTTGGAAAGCAAAGCAAAGAAGAGCAAGGAGACATCATAGGGCCACAAGTCAGCCTGGGCGTTCGGTTAACCGAAACCGATCGGTTCGGTTCCTCGGTTCTTGACACAAATTTGGTTCTCTAAAATCAGGAACTGATCGGTTCTTTGCAAAACCTGGAACTGAGCAAATTCGGTTTCGGTTAGCTCGGTTCGTTTCGGTTCCGACCGAACTAACCGAAATTTACACAAATAGCAAAAAATAATTAGAAAAAAATATGGAAAAAATATATTTAAAAGGCATGATGCCAAGATTCAAAAAAATATGATGGTGTGAGGCTATGAAAGGGTGTCATTCACCTTTTATATCTAGGATTAAGATGGTATTATATCTAAATTGTAAAGTTTATTGTGATTATTTGTAAATTTTGGTTATTTTGGTTAGCCGAACCTAGGAACCGAAATTTGATCGATTAGTTCGGTTCCTGAGAATTGAGAACCGAACTACTAACCGAAATTTTCGGTTCCGGTTATTTCGGATTCGGTTTCGGTTATTTCGGTTCGGTTTTCTGTTCTCGGTTTTTTGTGCCCAGGCTTAGCCACAAGAGGGGTATAGTCACAACTTGAGCTTGGAATGCTCCCCCTAAGTGAACAAACCCGGCAGATGCTCAAACTTAACCGAAAAGAAACGAGAAACAACACATGCATATGCAATGCATTACAAGAATTTGAATCTAGGTTGCTTGCAAGTTTAAACCACAGTTAAGCTTCTTCACACATTTTGAGGGTGGTTATCCTAACCGCGTTAGTCAAGCTTATGTGCATTACTAGAATTAAACATGTTATTTTACGTATGAATGCGGTTGATCAACACAAGCTCATTTTTTAATGAAGTTGGAATAGTCAAGCACACTTAACTCATTCCTCAACCTACAAAAGGTTGATTCATCAAGTGGTTTAGTGAAGATATCCGTCAATTGATCTTCGCTCCTAACTCCCACTAGTGATATATCCTTTCGTGCCACATGATCTCTAAGAAAGTGGTGACAAATATCAATATGCTTGGTGTGAGAGTGTTGAACCGGGTTGTTTGCAAGTTTTACGACACTTTCATTATCACACAAAAGTGAAACATCTTTGAGTTCAATGTCGTAATCAAGGAGTGTTTGTTTCATATATAATATTTGTGCACAACAAGCTCCCGCGGCTATGTACTCTGCCTCAGCGGTTGACAATGCCACACTATTTTGCTTCTTGGAAGACCAAGAGACAAGTGATCTTCCTAGCAAATGGCACCCTCCGGAGGTACTCTTCCTATCATCCTTACACCCGGCATAATCTGAATCGGAATAGCCCACAAGTTGGATGGGAGCTCCTTTAGGATACCAAAGGCCAATGCTAGGGGTGTGCCTTATGTACCTAAGGATTCTTTTTACGACACTTAAGTGTGATTCCTTAGGAATAGCTTGAAACCTTACAAACATACACACACTAAATATGATATCGGGCCTAGATGCGGTGAGGTAAAGTAAACTACCGATCATAGAGCGGTAAAGAGTTTGGTCAATCGGTTTACCTCCCTCATCAAGGTCGAGATGTCCATTAGTAGGCATGGGGTCTTGATCGGCTTGCAATCCTCCATCTTGAATTTCTTGAGCACATCATGAGTGTACTTCTCTTGAGATATGAAGGTGTCATCCCTCAATTGCTTCACTTGGAAGCCAAGGAAGAAGGTGAGCTCACCGATCATGGACATCTCAAACTCCTTTGACATCAAGTTACCAAACTCCTTGCAATGATCTTGGTTTGTTGACCCAAATATAATGTCATCGACATATACTTAGCAAACAAAGATATCTCCATTAAGCTTCTTGGTGAAGAGTGTGGTATCAACTTTACCGATCTTGAAGCCCTTCTTGAGTAGGAAGTCTCGAAGCCTCTCATACCAAGCACGTGGTGCTTGCTTCAATCCATATAACGCCTTGGACAACCTATACACATGATTAGGACAATTTGGGTGTCGGGTACGAAGGTAAGGGGTACCCTAAACCCTTCGATAAATTAACGCTAAACATAGCAACCATTTTTAAGACAGGGACCGACCCACTGCTCAAGTCAGTAAGGAAAGGCCCATCACGTGAAGGCCCCCCACACCGGCTACGACAGCGAGTCGTGGGCCGTCCCACCTCGATACCGAATGACGGACCGAGGGTCGAACGAACGACCCCCGGCTCCCACCTCGATGACAAGTGACGGACTGAGGGTCGAACGAACGACCCCCCAATCTCCACCTCGACGCCGAATGACGGACGAGGGGTCGAACGAACGACCCCTCGGCCTCTACCTCTATCCTCCCGACTTCGTCTCTACTCCGACCCTACCTCGACGACGAGCGACGGACAGGGGGTCGAACGAACGACCCCCGGACGGGAGGCTCGACCAGCCCAACTGCTCCCGGCATGGGTTAAAGTAAATCTACCTAACGCCATGGGCGCCCGCGTCCACAGTCAAATCCAACAACTCTCCGTCAAGTCCCTGAGTCCTGTCAACTGTGCCGCCACTGTCGCCACTACGCGAGTACGGACTCCAGCAGCACCCCTCGGAACGTGAACAGTACGGCCTTCGACGACGACTTCGGGATACGGCAGAGCCGCGCAGGGCTCGATCCCTCCCTCCACCGAGGGGGTCGACCCCTCCCTCCGACAACTCCAGTATGGGGCCCGTCCCATCCACCCCGTCTCACTTCAGCCGTGGGATTCATGCCCGTCTGCGGAAGCTGTGCCGCGACGTGCCGCGGCGACTTCCACTGCCACCAACGACCGGGAGCGCCAGAAGGATGGTAAGGCCATGCCGGCACAGTGCTTGACGTCCCTTCGCCGGCACTATGCCCCGACACGCCGCCCATACTGCACAGTTAGGGTCCTGTACCCTCGGACCTCCCCTTGGTCTATAAAAGGGGACGCCGAGGTAGAATAAAGGGTTGGCTCCTGAAATCTCCGATCCGAGACTTCAGTTCGGACCCACACACTCCGATCATCACACCCCGCTGCTTGAGCGACCCCTCGAGCATTCCGCTCGCCACCTAGGGCAGCACTGCTAGCCTTAGGCCGTAGCTCACTCTGAGCAAACCCGTGTAACACAGCTTGTACCCCCCTGTACGAGCACGTTTGGGTGCGAGATAATACAAGTCATCCTCCCCCGCTGGACGTAGGGCCTTTTTTGCCCGAACCAGGATAAACCTTGTGTCCATCTTGCATCACATCTGAGAGAGGGAGCACGCAATATACAAATTTACTAGTTGGTGGTCTTGACCCCCGGGTCATAACACCGACATTGGGTCTTCAAACCCGGGAGGTTGTGAGACATAGACAAGTTCATTAATGAAACCATTTAAGAAAGTATTCTTCACATCCATTTGAAAGAGTTTCATCTTATGATGTGAAACATACACTAAAAGGATACAGATGGCTTCTAGTCTTGCAATCGGGGCAAAGGTCTCTCCAAAATCAAGTCCTTCAACTTGAGAGAAACCCTTTGCCACCAACCTTGCCTTGTTCCTCACAACTTGGCCTTGATCATCTTGCTTGTTGCGGAACACCCACTTGGTTCCAATGATTCTTGCACCTTTTGGTCTTTCTTCTAGTGTCCACGCTTGGTTCCAGGTGAAGTTGTTGAGTTCTTCATGCATGGCATTCACCCAATCCGGATCCGCAAGTGCATCCTCCACACATGTAGGTTCAATAAAAGACACAAAAGAGTGATGTGCAACATAAGATGCAAGTCTAGAATGAGTCATCACTCCCTTAGATGGACTCCCTATGATTAGATCATGAGGATGAGTTTGAAGGATAGGTGTTGATCTTCGATCAACCACTTGAGGAGGGGGGTTTGGTGCTTCAACATTGTGAGCTTCGGCCTCGGCTTGATATTGAGGGATGAAGGAGTCTTCTTGTGCTTCCCTCACTTGTTCTTCATCAACTTGAGGCATGTGGGGGTGGAGAAGGATCTTGACTGGCATAATCTTCTACTTCTTCCACCTCTTGCGGGTTGATAGCACCAATTGACATATTCTTTATCACATCCCTTAAGGGTTCATCACCTACATCAATATCCTCAAGCGCTCCTTGAGAGCCATTAGTTTCATCAAACTCCAAGTCATACGTTTCTTCAACTAAGCCGGTGGCTTTGTTAAATACACGATATGTCTTGGATTTAAGCGAATAACCAACAAGGAAACCAATGTCACACCGTTGTTGGAATTCACCCAAGTGTTGGCGCTTCTTGTAGATATACACTTTGCATCCAAATACTCGGAAGAATGATATATCCTGCTTCTTCCCATTCAAGAGCTCATAGTGTGTCTTTTTTAGTAGCCTTTGGATGAAGAGGCGGTTTGCCGCATAGCAAGCGGTGTTGATGGCCTCCGCCCAAAACTTCTCTGGAGTGTTGTACTCATCTAGCATAGACCTTGCAAGAGTGATAAGTGCCCGGTTCTTCCTCTCTACAACATCATTTTGTTGTGGGGTATAAGTGGCGGATACTTCATGCTTGATTCCCACATCATCACAATAATCTTCAATTCTTGTGTTCACAAACTCGGTGTCATTGTCACTTCTAATTTTCTTGATCTTCACATCAAATTGATTTTGAGCTTTTGTTGCAAACTTCTTGAAGGTGGCAGTTGTCTCTCCCTTGTCTTGAAGGAAAAATACCCAAGTGTATCTAGAGAAGTCATCCACTACCACTAAGCAAAAGAGATTGTCTCCAAGGCTAGCATAGGTAGTGGGTCCAAATAGGTCCATGTGTAGAAACTCTAGTACCTTTGTTACCATAATATATATAGTAAAAACACATAGCAAGGGTTGCTATAATATTGTAAATTAGTATAGTAATTAGCGTAAATCAAGATGGCTACAAAATAATTTATTTTATAGCTAGCTATAGAGTATTAGTTCTCTCTCTCTCTCTCTATATATATATATACACACACACACAAGTGCTATTCTACACCCTAGGTGTAGAATACTTATACTACACCAAGGTATTATACTGTAAAAAATCAGTATTGTTCAGTAGCCGCATGTTAGTATTATTTAGTATTTTCGTGGTGTTAGATTTAGTATTGTTTAGCTTAGGTTCATCTTGTCATTTGCACTAGCAACAACAAACTGTACTCCCTCGGTCCCTAAATAAATGTCGTTTGCGCTTTCCAAAAACTTCTTTATCTAAATATATATTAAAAATATTAATATTTATGTTATATAATTAGTATCATTAGAAAGATCTTTGAATCTAGTTTTTTAATAAATTTACTTGGAGATGCAAATGGTGTACATATTTTTTACAAATGAAGTTAAACTTGTGGCACGGACACGAACGGTGATAGTTATTTAGGGATGAAGGAAATATGTTTATGAGTTTTGTTCACCTTTACGTTGTATAGAATTTTTGTTTATTTCTTCAGTTAATTTCACTTGCCTGAGTTGTATTGGTTGTAACAGTTTGCGTGCATGTGTGTTGATAGAAACAGAGTAATTCCGTGGCAGCTATAGTCACTGTCTTTCATAGAGTTTGCGATATTTTTTTCTCCAGTTCAATTCGTTCATTGTAGCAGCTTAGAGATGCTTTAGTTATGACATTGCCATTTCATACAATAGTGAATCAATCGTCCAAACAATTGTTTTCTATTCATGTAGTAGTTCGCTCCTAAACAATTCCTTTGAATTGGTCTTAGATTACTGTTCTATAAAATATTTTGAGATTGATATACGGTTAAGTGAAATACTGATACATGTGGACTAGTATTTTGGTCACATGTTTTTGTAGGGGATGTGATGAAAAGGTTGCATGAAGGATGAGCTGAGAGGATCTCCAAGTTCTCCGGTTCCTCATGGTCTGTGAAGATTTGCAAGCGAGCATTCTACCAAATTCTCATAATCTCTATATTGTGAGATTCTGAATTTGTTGTGCTCATATCTTTATGGTCAATTTTGCCCCAAGGTATTGCTGGGCTACTGATATTGAGGAGTGAGACAAGGAAACTCAAACATGCATGTGAGAATGGAGCATTTTGAGAGGTTGCATAGATATTATGTAGACAAATTAGATTGCTATAATTTTTTATTATAATTATGGCATGATATAGCCCACGACAGCTTCATGAGTTGTTGTGAGTTTTTTTTGTCAAACATTTATTTTCAAAACAGCTTAACGGTGAAGTTATTTTTCTATTTTTCTTCCTCTCTCACAAAGACAATGAAGCTGAAAAAATAGTTTATCTCAACTCTTTTTTCCATTTTTGTCATATCCATATATTAAGTTGTTGGTAAAACTATTTTGCTAAACATTTTTTTTAAAAATAGCTTAACTTTACCTAGAAAGTTACTCATGAAGTTATTTTATAAAAAAACAGTCTCACTAGCAAATATACGCAAACCACGGGCGCCGCCCCCTGTTTTGCAAAACCAGCAACATGACGACCTCACCCGCCACATTTTGGTTACCAATCTCATACTCTAATCCACGCCACCGCCACCCACTTCCTTCCCTAATCCACTCCGCCGCTAGTTTTGGTCGACGTTACACGCACGTCGATATCGTGGAGCTCAAGCCCCGGGGCGCAGAAGAGGCGCTTGTTGCGCCGCCGCCGCCACCCACTTCCTTGCCTAATCCACTCCACCGCCGGCGCCACCCACTTCCTTCCCTAATCCACTCTGCCGCCCCTGCCCCGCCACTATGGTTTTGGTCAACGTCTACACGCACGCCGATATCGTGGCGCTCGAGCCCCGGGGCGTAGAAGAGGCGCTTGTTGTGAGGCTAAGAGAGCTCGAGTCTGTCCACGGGGCGCGTGAGGCGTACCCGTTGCTCCGCCAAATGACCCGGGAGCAGGATTGGCGATGCCCAAAGCTAGATGCGATATCCCGCGTGTCGTCAGCTGCTCTTGAGCTCTTCTGCATGCATTCAACACGATCTTCTCCATCGCCTCCACAACAAACGTGGTGATGTTGAAGCCCTTCTGCTAGTGAAGAATGCAGCTTTGACGCTTAGCCGTCTGCGAATTCGTCACCTTTCAAGGGTAACGCGCTTCTGGTGGCACGGGTTAGGGAGCTCGCTGATACGCTTTTTGATAGCGCAAACGAAATGAGATGTGGATGGAGGATCAGTATCCAGATCTTCTGAATTTGGTTGTTGCAGCGGCAACGACCCAAGTTTGGTTCGTTTCTCCATAGAGGTGCCCAAGTTTGGTTCGTTTCTGCATAGAGATGATTCACCTCTTCTTGTATATGGTGTCAATAGTTTATCTGCCACTGCTACGAGCGTTGTGACGATTATCAACTTAGCGTAGTCTCTCACTTCTTATACGGAGCGATGAGGATTTTCATAGAGTGGTATGATGTTAGTTTATATTTGAGTGGACAGATCGTAGCGATGTGAATCATTATTATTTTGTTCGATCTCAATATTGCTACATTTTGAAGGTAGGTGTAGCAAAGAAGTTAGGTTAGATTAGTGCCACTTCTTGGGTAGTAAAGTGGTGCGATGAGGATTTTCTTAGAGTGCCAAAGATGTTAGTTTACATTTGAGTGGATTGGTCGTTGGGATGTGAATCATTTTGTTCAATCTCAATGTTGGTGCATTTGAAAGTTAGGGGAGTTTGTTAAGGCAGTTGTGTTGAGCTTAAGTAATTTAGTGTGAATCATTATCTATATTTTGAGATCAATATATGAGAAATATGTGGATTTAGATCAATTGCAATATTCCTAAGTTGCTTATGGTGATTTGCAATGTTCTTAAATTTGGCTTATGGTGATTTGCAATGCTCTTAAGTTTGGCTTATGGTGATGTAATACTCGTGACTTTTTTATCTCTACTCGTGTGACTGTCTGTGCCAAAGTGTAAGGAGCAGCAAATATATTTAATTAATATTAAAAGAAAATGGCACGCACACCCCTCCCCAAACCCCCACTCTAGTAGAACGTTGTGTGACCTGCAGCCGCCTTTGCCTTTTATAGAGTTCGCGGCGATCTAATCTAAAGGATATGTTCTCGGTCGTTGGATTTGATTTAGGGTTCAGTTGGTTCGAGGGCTGGCTGCTGGGTCGGGCCGGATGGTGGGCGGACTGGACTGGCTATCCAAAAATATATATTTCTATAATTTTTTTATTTATGCAAAACTAGCCTACCGTTTTCAAGAATTTGTTTTTAAAATTTTTATCAAAGGTAAATGTCCTAAATTATAACAAAAAAATGAGACCCTATCACCCTTGCAAAAACTTTTGAAAAAATGACACTGTACTCCGTGCATGAGTTTAAAAATTCAACGTAACATGAAATCTTGTAAAGTTTTAAAATTTTAAAGGCATCTAAATAAGAGAGGAGGAATTTATTGCTCAGGAACCCGTCACCCGTATGAAGGACGGCAAGAGACCTATAAATGTTCCTGCGTGGGACCTACTTAGTTTCTTTTTTACTCATTGAGTTATATACTTAGAGCAACTCCAACAGTTTGGCAATTTTAGTTTGGCAAAACATAGAATTTGTCAACTCTGAAATAGATATGTCAAAGCAAAAAATATGTAATCTCCATAATGACTTGGCAAAAACGGAGGAAAAAGGAAGGAAAAATAAGTCGCCGCCTTCCACCGTGAAAAAAAAGGAAAAAAAAGGGCGCCACCTAGTGTTAAGCCGTGAAAAAAAAGGAAAAAAATTGCCTCCCCCTTTTCAAGGTCTCCAAATTGCCAAGTGTGGGCTCTTATTTGTAACTTTGGCAAAAATGTCAAGCTCAAATGTCAAACTGTTGGCCACCAGTTTTTTAGGTTTTTTGGCAAAATTAGATATGTCAAGTCTGTCAAACTGTTGGAGTTGCCCTAGGGGTAAATATTTGGATGACTATTAAGGCATGAGATTTTTTTCGTATGCGAACTACGGGCATGACCGACCCCACCAAAGAATTTCAGCAACATGTGACGTCTGAATTGGGTCCATTGCACATAGCATAATCCCTGAGTCCTGAGTTTACGCTTTCCTCCACTGTCATTACAAAATCCTGTTCTTGTATTGTTTGAAGGATGGTACGTTGTTAATCACTCATCATTCATACTTTGCTTTGGAAAAGACCTACTACAAGCACTAAACAGGCCTTCACTGTGGCGTTCTGTGCACTATTGAGTTGTCTCTCATCCATCGTTTGCAGGAAGATCAGGGAGTAGGAAGGTAAGAGCAACTCCAACAGTTTGACATTTAGACTTGACATATTTAATTTTGTCAAAAAACTGAAAAAATGTTGTCCAACAGTTTGACATTTGGGTTTAACATAATTGTCAAAGTCGCAATTGCCGCCCGTGAAAAGGGCGAGGCAAACCCTCTCGCGACCGTGGACCGGTGCCCCCTCGCGTCGTCCTTTTCCTTCCTGCGAGAACGAAGACCCGCTTCGTCGTCCTTTTCCTTCCCGCGAGAAGAAGACTCACGCCGTCGCCGTCCTTCCCGCGACAACCTGCAGGAAGACGACGCATCCAGCTGGTCGTCTCCATCGTCCTCCACACGCCGGCTAGGGTTCAGGTATCCTCTCATCCCCTCATCCATTGTTGCTAGGATTTAGGGAAGGGCGGCTGTGGAGGTAGATGGACGGTGGGGAGTGCGGATGGCGGTTGTTGGGCGAAGGGAAGGGAGGCTACGGTGAGGGGGACAACATGGCCAGATGTTGGGGAAGGGGTGTCCGGTTGTGGTCAGGGAATAGCCGGTTGTGGAGAGGGCATGGCCGGCTGTGGGGAAGAGAAGGCTCGTTGTGAGGAGATGTCGTTTTTTTGTTTTGATCTTCCTTGTGAACGTATGAAAATATTTATTTCATGTGATCTCATTGGGTTCTCATTATTTATGTTGCAGATTGGTTCAAATGGAGAATTTGGGTTACTATACGAACATGCTGACCTCTACTGATCCAGATGTTCGTGGATTGGATGAATTCTCCTTTTCGATGCCTGAAGAAACTCATGGCAGCAATGATCTTATTTCTCAAGTTGAAAATGATATTGACCAAGTGCATGCACCTCAAGTTGTTGGTCGTCGTCGCACTGCAAAGGGTATGTCACATAGGACCAAAAAATTTGATCTGAAGGAAGATCTAGTTATATGCTCAGCTTGGTTGAATGTTAGCAAAGATCCCATTCATAGGGTCAGTCAATCCCGTTCATCATTTTGGAGTAGAATTCGGTCTTACTTTGATGAACACAAAGAAACTACAACTGTAAGGACAGAAAGTTCAATTATGCATAGGTGGCTCATTATTCTGAAGGACGTGAACAAGTATTATGCATGCTATGATCAAATTGAGTGTAGAAATCAAAGTGGAGCAACTATACAAGATATGGTTTGTATAGTAACCAATAGTATTGGTGCAATTCCTTTTTTGCACAAAGTAATGATCGTGATGTTCAAAAACATTCATGATGCGTAGAAAAAGATCCTTACTCATTTTGAACCTGAAGAAAAGAAAGATGTTTTCAACAATTCAAATAATAAAGTGCATAGTACGGGCGAATTAATTCAATATTACCTTCGACAGAATATTTCTAGACCGTATGTAGGATTATCTGCTAAGTAATCTTGAAACATCCTTCGATGACTGCCTTCTCCATCTCGATAAATAACAATATGTCTAGGAACGGAACCACCATGTTTCCGTTTTACCCCAGAATATGTATGCACTATTTGAGCAGCTGTCAAGATCAAATAATCATCGTCATCCGAAGATAAATCATCATCCAATTCTTTTTGGAATAGTGATTTCGAAGCACTCATGATATGCAAGGCCCCTATGAATACAAATGTGCAGCTCAGTACTGATTTCCAAACAAAAAAATCATGATCCCAACCGGCCGCAACTACTGTTCGCACAGGACGATACTGTTCATACCTTGGAGACGTGATGTGCTTGGCGGATGGGAATCTCAGGCGTGCAGAACGGCGGAACGACGACGGTGGACGGCGTAACGGCGACGACGGCGAACGGCGGACAGCGGAGAACGCAGGGTTTGGCGACGGCGGCTCGCGACTTCTCGCGCGCGCGAGCGACCTAGATGTCGCGTGAACAGGAGAAAGTGCGGGGATAGTTAACCTCATGATTTCCGTTTTTGCAAAGTCATTATGGGAACTGTTGGAGATTGCATATTTTTTCTTTGGCATATCTATTTCAGACTTGACAAATTCCATGTTTTGCCAAACCAAAATTATCAAACTGTTGCAGTTGCTCTAAACTAGATCTTATGATGAAAATGATTCACATAATCTCTATGTTTAGCTATTTTTTTCGTCTTGTTCATTTGGCTTATTACTCTAGCTTATCAGTTATAGTACAATGTTTTTATCTTACAACAAAACAGACAAAAAAATATCAACCCAAACAGACCGTTTATCATTGTGTATAGCTAATTAGATGTATCATTCACACAGTTCATGTGATGCGTTCTGGTGTTCTACTAATAATGTTTGCAACAGTTTCTTTTGGTGCCTTTAGGCTTTAGTGCATCAAGGTAACCTACACTTCAACCTTCCCATTTTCTTTAGTTATCTGCAATTATAGGTGGGCAACGGGCCGGGCCAGGCCGGCCCGGCACGGTACCGGGTCGGCCTGATGGCCATCAGGCCAAGGAGGCCCGCGTGCCCTACGGGCCGTGCCTCATAGGCCTACGGGCCTGGCCTTCGGCCCAGGCACGGCCCCATGGGCCGTCGGGCCGGCCCGTGAGCCCGTCGTTCCCTGCGGGTCGTGCTAGCCCATAGCTTATTTTGTCTATTTTTCTGTTTTTCTTTGTGCAAATTTGGCTCATTTTGATGTATTTTTTGAGAATTTAGCCTACTTTAATGTTGGACTACAATGTGAGACAGATGTATCTTTGAATTTATAACTATTATAAATTAAAATTCCATATATTATCGGATCTACAACTTTTAGCGGACTGAACGGGCCGTGCCTTACCGGCCCACGGGCCTGGGGTGCGGCCCAAGCACGGCCCGCACAGCACCGGGCTCGTGCCGTGCTCGTGCCGGGCCAAAACAGCGGGCCTCGTGCCGGGCTCGGGATGCATACCCATGTTTATCTGCAATGAACCCTTTTACCTAACTAGTATATTGCATGTGTTAATGCTATGATAGCGTCTAGAAAAAAAATCATATAACTAATTCCATATGGAGTCAAGGCATCGTCAAGAAATTTAGACAAGGCATGAAACCACAAATAAATAGAGGAGACATGAAACTACAATATTCCTGATCTCATAATCAATATGTTTCACAATCCTGATATAGCATGTTCACAGTTTTTAAGTGCTATTGTACTTCTTAAGATTAGTTACAGATAAGCACCTTGCTAGTCAAATTGCAATTGTTGTAGCATTTTCATATTGTTCCATCAGGAACTGAACTTTAGGTTTGCGCACATAACCCTTCTAAAAAGTTATGCATTTCTCTGCATCCTCGAGACCATGAGGTAAAGCTCCCAAATAGATGTAGCATTGAGCTCTCTTGCTAAAAACCTGAAACATCATCCATATACATAAAAAACAAATTATCATTGCTAAAAATGCCAAGGAGAAAAGAGAAAGGCACAAAACCTAACTTCAGAATGAACAAGTATGTCAAATGTGCCTCATCATAAAAGGGCATATTACCAATGCAAATTTAGTTTCTTAGATATTACTGTAATTTATAAAGAGGTGTGACTTTATCAAGAGTCTAAAGTTCTATTTATTTGACAAGGAAAAACAGAGAAATAGCCAAAAATGCTTGCTCTAGATCCTTTGGGTTCATTTTCATAGCTTGCATGTACTGTGCTTCAAGGCATGCTTCAAGGCATTTCTTCTGCTTCATTGCCAGCAAGCTTTGTGTGCACTAAGCCAAAAATGCTGCCAAAATGACTGAAAATTCAGCAAACGATCCCAAAAAAAGAAATGGAACCTACCATAGCTCTGTGGGATGCAAATCCACCGACTTGACCCTCTCCGACCGTTGAGCAAACATCCTCTAATCATCACTAAACAAACAAAACTGAAACTGAAATCAACACAAAATCAAAGCGGTAAGAATAGCAGATGGGCGACATGGAGACCGAGATCAAGTGAGGTGTGTCATGTGTGTGCCGTCTTCAATCCTCCTGCCGTGTCACCCACAGCGCGGGAGGCTCGGTGCCATTCCCCAAGAGGATTTTTTTTCAGAAATGTATTGGCCACGCCCAGAGAAGAAAAAAGGTTTTTTTTGCATGGTCAAATTCAGACATGACTAAACAACGACAGTATCGCAATCGAGAGCTACTTGAGCAGAACAATATTCAATCAGCATTACTCAAATCGAAGCACAGAGTAGTGCATGCCTAGTGATATTAGACCAAAACAGCTCAAATATTTGTCAATTGAATGGACAAAATTATTATTGGACTGCAAGGTCATAGCATTGCTGACTCTTGATAAGGATGTCTCTATGCCGAGCAATAATAAATTAGCTCAAGGAAGTACTGACACCAATCTTTCTTACAAAAGTACTTGGAAGTTTATGTGGATGAGTATAGCAGATGCTTGTGCTAAGAGCAAGTACAATAATTGGTTTATAGCCAAACAAATGTTGATGTGGAGGAAAGAGAAGAGGAGAGAGAGGAGAGCTTAGCTCCCATGCAAGCACCAAGCTGGACACGGATTTCTAGGTAATAGTGGGTCCAAGTAGTAAGTATTGTAAGGAGGAATAGGAAAGAGAAACTTGTTACAATCAAATAGGAGACAACTTATTGTACACATTGGCTCTAATAGTTTGGCTTATAGCCAAACACTTGGCTCTATTATTGAACTTGCTCTAATGCTACAGTTTCATCATACTGGGCAATCAACAAATGAAACATGTCTAAAAAGCTTCATCCTATAGTTTTCAAAACCTGGCACGTTACAGAGAGGGTCAAGAATTGTCAAGACATGTTTTCAATAGATTCTAAACTCACCTGAGGAATCCAGTAATGCACTTAAAATTGGCCTTGTCTTGCTGCCCTGACAAAATTAACAAGAATTATGACATAGTATAAAATATTTGTAAATTACTGACATGGCAGGAGTTCACAAGCCATTAATAATTATGCAATATTATATAGCTTGACATGATTGCTTACCGTAGCAGATCACAAGCTGCTAGTTCAGGTGTTTGGATGTAGAGAGTTGTTGCTCAGAGACCCAACAGAGAGAAGTAACTACAACACCTGATGATATAAGTGTCGAACCTAATCAGATCTGAACACAAATAACACAAGGATGCAGAAATTAGCTTCACTCTTGAATGTTGAGATACTGAATGATAAAGTGAGAACTACCAATTAACTGAAAGATAGAATTTCAATTGTATCTATTAGGAAATTGTTTGAGCATAACAAATATAATCAAGTATAATGCATGTGCTAATGCTACAGACAAATCAACTAACTAAAATATTTGTTTGCCAATCTACAGGCCAACACAGGTGGCTGAGGCTAGCACCGGGAGTGGCAGTTTTACACAATCAGAAAGGCTTAGTTCATGTGTATTTGGGAGAAAAAGAAACCATGTTTAACCCTGTGCAATACTATGAATATTCTTGTGTGTGGTGAATATATATACACAATGAAAAAAAAAACATCTCTGATACTTACTGAATGTGCCAAAATAGAGATCCTTGTTCTCCGTGGAACATGTTACCTTCCATCTAGAAACTGAGAAACTGGTCATGCAAGTCTTGTCCGTGAAAGATTCTATAAGCCACATGGACATGCTACTTTATATCTGTAGACAAATATATCAATAGGAAAATATTTTATAAAACATTTCAAACATCTGGATAATGATAACATGTCGATTTCAATATTAGTTTAGACCTAAATAAAAGGCAAATTGAGGGGTAATATTCTACCAGTAACTCAGCCTGAACATAGCAACACATCCCATAGGCTACATCATCATACATGGAAGGCTGCAATATGAGGACTCAATTTGCCTTTGATTGACTGTAATATGGACACAAGTCACACAACCAATCTGGATACCTTTTTTAGTCACGGGCAATTCAACAAGCACCTAGAGAGCACCATAACATCACCAACCAAGTACGGGGTAGAAGCTGAATCACTGAAGGGTGACGCAGGCAAAAGGATGTAGGCATGGCCTGAACGCTGGACCTGCTGAGCGTAGGGCGAGGAGCGACTGGACTGTGGGAGCCGCCGAGGGAGAAATTTGCAAGATTACCAGAAAGAATAAATCTAAGAAAAATAAGAGAGAAGGGAGGAGAAGACCAGACAAAGATATGGAGGGGAAGGAGACGATGCTACCTATTGTTTTTTTTTTTTTGAAACTATGCTACCTATTTTTGGGGGCATGGTGGCTGCAGTTGGCCGAGGGCGCTGCCGCTTGGAGGTCCCGCCGTCCCGATGGATCGCCACGCTGGAATCGCGTGCAAGCAGCTGGAGCATCTAGGCCGCTACGTGTCTGTGGGAGAGGAGGCGAGGCCTCGTGGCGGTGTGCATCCTTGGCCGTCGTGCGGGCGGCGCGACACGGCGGCATGGCGGGGAGCTGCGCATTTACCCCTTTTTATCTTGATTGATGAGGAAGCCCCGCCCGCACATTGGGTAGCGGAGGAGTCAGGGGAGGGAGAGCGGCGCGTGGGGGGTTGCGGGATGGGAGGATCGATGGGTGAGGACGTATGATCCAAAGAACATGGACCCTATCCGAGTGAGTAAGAGAAAAGTTACAATTTACAGTGAATCTCGTGCGTTCATTTCAAAAAATTTATATTTTGGGGATATTTTCTGATGTGCACTTAGTTAAGATATTGACTATTTGGATATTTGTTGACGAAGCTTTAAAAAAAATTTATCGATGTATTATATATTGATAGAGAGGTAGAGATCAATGAGTTCATTCCGGACTTGTCAAAAGCAAAATGAATTGTGTTCCTCTCAGAACCCCTTTCTACCATAGGCGGGAAGAGTTTCTTGTACATTGTTGTATACAGATGTAAATCAATCACACCACCCTGAATAAACGCACCAACCACCACCGGTGTTCTCCGACTCCGTTATTTCAGACTTCAAAACATGTAAAATCATTTTGTGTTGGTTTTCTCATTTCGTCTGCCTTGTTGCTACGTTCAGTTAACTTTTGTTTTGAAACTGCTTCACGGGCAACCCTTCTTTTTAAGCTGAATTGTGCCAAAGTTACTGCAAGACCATAACCAAGTTTTTTTTTTGAAGGTTCAACGGGGGAAATTCCCATCTGATTTTATCTAGATTTCATTACAGTTTGACTTGGCAGACTACATTTATGTAGTTTTATAGTGGTAAAAAAGTACACCACCGATTACATAGTTGTATGCATAGCTTCCTGAAATAGATTGCATCAAAGATCAACGATCGGTTTCTGCCTCCTGGGCAGTCTTGCCTTCCATTGCTTGGCTTCAGATGAGCAGTCAATCAGTAACTGCCTTAGAGAGGACAATTCATTTCTGAAAACAGCGTCATTTCTTCTCTTCCAAAGCTACCAGCAGCATAAGGCAACAAGCATGTTATGCTGCTGCAACGGCAATGTACCAACTTTGATTTCAGAAAGGATGTCGTATGCACAAACATCACTTGAAAGGATAGGTACGCCAAGGGATGCCCAAAATTCAACAGCCTTTGTGCAATGGAACAAGAGGTGCTTCGTCGTCTCATGCGTTGAGCCACAGACTATGCATGATGCAAGACCATAACCAAGTTTGGCTACCAACCACGTGTATTTGCCAGACTTCTATCAATGGTCGCCTTTATTAGTTTGCCACGATTTGTCTTATGTATGGTTAGGACACCCGCAATGGTATGAGTCAACCACTAGCTCTAAGTCAATCTCTTCAATAGTATTATCTTTTACCAATAGCTCATAATGTCATGATATAATCACATGATCTTGAAATGTGTGTATGAGCTAGCTCTTGATCAAGAGCTAGCTTTTCTCTGTGATCTATTAAAATATAAAAAGAATGCTTAGAGCTAGTATACGAGCTAGCTTATGATCTATTAAAACATTACATGAAAAGTTAAAAAGGAGAAAATAGATGAAATCTCTTGGATTGAAATAATTCGCAGCGTCAATTCAATGTCAAATTTCGAAAGACAAACGAATTAGATGTCAAATGTTGCTGAGGCAGACAAATTATTAGATGTCCATTATCCCCCGGCCGAAAGGCGTCCCGTATCCCGCCGCGCTTGATGGCTTGGGAGTGGGAGCCAAGGTTCTGGCCGTCGGATCGGCGGAAGAGAGATTTGACGGGTGTGGGATTGCTACCGAGGCATCCGAGGGGAGCAAGTGCGTCGACCGGCTCTTCGCCGCTCGATGCCTGCGCGACTCGCGAGCCTTCTCCACCGACGCCTGACCAAGCACCGCTCCGCCGCCGTCGCCGTCGCCCCCGCCTCCCTCCGCCGCAGGAGACGGGTCGGCATCGGCACGGCACGATGAGGAGCAGCGAGGCCATGGAGCTCCTGGGCTTCCCTCCCTACTCCCGCCCATCCCCTTCCGAGGTCCGCCCTGGGCTCCCATCCCTCTCACTGCTCCTGCTTCCAAACGAATGCGATTCATCCTTAACTGCTCCGCAGCGCTAATCTCTGAGCTGATTCTGTTGGATTTTTTGTTCAAAACGGGCTAAGGGTGAGGAGAATTATACGCTTCCGAATTATTAGTTTCTACTACTCTGCATGCATCTTTGTAATGCAGGTGAAGGCTGCGTATAGAAGAATGGTGATGGAGTCCCATCCTGATCGTGTCCCAACGCATCTGAAATCGCAGGCTGAATCAAAATTCAAGGGGTAAGGTAAAATTTTAGATAAGAGCTTGATATCACCCTGCCTTATTGTTGTTCATCATGGAATCACTGTACGAAGAATTTTAGTAGCTTTGGAGTTTGGAAGACTTCTAACTTACCAGTTACCAACACAAGTCTCATCTGCGAGAAGAGATCAAAATGAATCCATATTTTTTCTTCTTTTTTCAAGATCGTATATTTGTTTGTTTATTTTTTTCACATGGATGCAAACCATTCCCGAGTTGGGTGGCGTCTGAATTGGCTCCATTGCACAAGGATTGTAACATAATAATCCCTGAATCCTGAGCTTACTCTTTCCTAAACCGTTCTTACAAAATCCTGTGCTTGTACCTTGCAGATAGCAGAAGCATATTCTTGTTTGAAGGATGGTACGTTGTTTATCACTCACATAATTCTTACTTTGCTTTGGAACAAGCAGTAAGGTATTCACTGTGGTGTCCATCGTTTGCAGGAAGAAGATCAGGGAGTAGGATGGAAGGTAAACTTCATTTCATGACGAAAATTATTCACACGATCTTTGTAGATAGCTAATTTAGATGTATCACTCAAGCAGTTCATGTTATGCGTTCTGGTGTTCCGACTGGCTACGGAAGATCGAATAGAACGTTGGTTAAAGCCCCATTTCTACTAATAATGTTTGCAGCAGTTTCTTTCGGTGCCTTTAGCGCATCAAGGTAACCTACACTTCAACTTTGCCATTTTCTTTAGTTATCTGTAATGAATCCTTTTACCTAATCAATGACAATGAGTTCATTCTGGATTTGTGAAGGGCGTATCAACGGCAAAAGGAATTGTGTTCCTCTCAGAACCCCTTTCTACCATAGAGGAAGACATTTGGGCTCTGTCCATATTCATTCATAGGCGGGAAGAGTTTCTTGTACATTGTTGTATACAGATGTAAAACAATCGCACGACCCTGAATAAACGTACCAACCGCCACCGGTGTTTTCTGACTTCGTTGTTTCAGACTTCAAAGCATGTAAAATCATTTTGCGTTGGTTTCCTCATTTCGTCTGCCTTGTTGCTACGTTCAGTTAACTTTTGTTTTGAAACTGATTCATGGGCAATCCTTCTTTTTAAGCTGAATTGTGCCAAAGTTAGTGTAAGACCACAGCCAAGTTTGGTACCAACCACATGTATTTGACAAACTTCTGCCAACGGTCGCCTTTATTAGTTTGCCACGATTTGTCTTATGTATGGTTACTAGCCTGTTTAATTGCATATATGTTGTGTCGAAGCACAGACCCAAACTGCGCACAGTTTACCGCCAAACGTTCATTCAAAGACTCAAAGCGGAAACAGATAACAGCATATCAAAACATTTAGTAGAATCATCGACCATTTACTCAGGCAACATGGCAATCGGAGCACTTGGCAGATTCAGCAACCAGTAAGATTTACAAGAACCACCATAATAGTTTGATAATAACTGTCAGCATTACAAGAAACATCCCACCATCTAAGGTGAGAGCAAAAGATGCTGAAAGACGCTTAGATGAACTCCAAACCTTTGCCAGAGGCAAGAGGCAACCATACTATAGGTAACCTTGCAGCCAACAGCATGACGTCTTTAATGCAGTTTGCTTGCATTTCAGACTCTCTTGCCATGCTTCAAAAGTGGATACATCATACACTTAACTTCATAGGGTCCATCCATCCATGCTTGCTGCAGTGAGTACATGTAGAAACTGGGAATACACTACTATGCATAGATCAGGACTTCAATAAGTAGCTTAATAGCAGCAGCTATACCAATACTACAGAAAATTTCCTCAGCGCCAACTCATATTTCATGGATGCCTTTTAAGTCATCTGGGTGCAATGAGAGCATATCATAACCATCAGGCATTGGTATACTGCCTGAACAAAAGGTGATAGTCCTTCTGAACCGCTTTATGCTTGATTGCATAATCATCTTACCACCACATCTATCACCATTGACCCATAGGAATAACAACAGCCAGAGCTACCCGGACGAGTTCTTTGGACATGCCCAATAGTATATTGACAGACTGACTCCCACTAAAATGTAACAGGTCTAAGACTACTTACTGTTTCACTCCTGCTCAGATACTTTTTAAAACTACTTAATATCCCCAAACTTGGCAAAATGCAGAGCAAGTGCTAGGAAACATCAACAGAACTTAGCTTTTGCTGCACCAACCACCAGAACCTCAAAATGTCCAGTTGGTACAAGCAGATAATGTACCAATGCTAAGCTTTTCCACTAGCGGCAGTAGTAGCATCAGCCACTATTATGTTAAAGGACAATGGCTGCCAACCTGAAGAATGGGGCACGAACCACTTTTTTGTGTTGATTATGATATTCAGGACCTGAAGGACTTCAGCAAGGGCAAGATGCTTCAGGCATGTTTTCTTCAACATAGTAGCAGCTTGATACCTGCAAGCAAAGAAACATTATACTAATACTGCAACACTCATAGGGGAAATATGATAAACACATATTTCAAGGTAATGAAACCTTACCTAGATTGAGAGCTCTTTATCTCAGAATAGCCTGGAGCAGAAGACATGAAAGCATGAACAGCTTCTAGAGTTTCTTTTGGGTGTTTTGCATTATCATCCATTATATTAACACATTTCCAGAGATTTTCGTCTTTTCCTAGAAAGAATGACATTTTTCCTAACTTTTTCTTGACAATAGCTTGATGCTTCATGGCAACTTGAAGTGCCTTCTTAACATCAAAATTTGGTAGATTAGCATCACCATAACATATACAATCTGCTATGTATTGTTCTGTTGGGGGAATCTTCTCATTCTTCAAAACTTCCAAAGCACCTAAGATATATCTTACAAGACCTTGAGGGTCCGAAGATGGCTGCGGACATCCCGGGTTGGCTCCCCAGTGTCCAATATTTTGCATGTTGCTAGGCATGTTAGGCTGACCTTGAGGGTCCGAAGATGGCTGTGGACATCCCGGGTTTGCTCCCCAGTGTCCAATATTTTGCATGTTGCTAGGCATGTTAGGCTGAGTTGGAGGTCTGTAACTATAATCATTGTAACCAGGTTGAATGATATGTGGGGCACCAGGATGGTTTGGATGGTAGTTGGCATGCAAACCTTGGTTATTATGAATACCTCTAGGGTATTCAGAAATATTCAACCGACTCATATCAGGATAATTGATTGGTGGTCCATGATAAGGTGGGCCACTTGGCCAGAACTGCAATGGTGCAGTAGGAATACCACTATGCCCAGCTGGTGCTGGACATGAGTTGCTTCTATGTGGGTTAGATGATTGAAAATTGCCAGATGCACCATGATGGTTCACTGGGTTCTGTTGTCTTGGTTGCTGAGAGTATTGGGGTTTCTGATACTTTGGACGACCATTGCTAGTCACATCAGGAGCACCTTTTTTAGATGAAGACTCGGTTGATGGCTTCTTACCCTGGTAAAAGTCATGAGGAGCACTCTTTTGATGGGAAAGAGTAGATTTTACAGGCTTTTTGGACTGTGGAGATGGCTGGGGTTTTTGTGTATTCAGCTGATCCACATGTGCCCCACCCCCATCTTTCAAATCAGAACTTGATAATGAGGATGATGAAGGCTGAGATTGATTTGGCTCGCTAGCAGTGTTTCCTTTAGAACTACCAGATACTCCATCAACTAAAGCTTCATCGGTCCTTGTTGACTTAGATACATTGTCTGACTGGTTTTTCCGAGGTTGCCTAACTTTATATTGTTTATCTGCCTTGCCGTTACCACCTTTTTGCTGATCACACTGAATGCTATTCTGCCCTTGAGTACTGTTATGTGGAGTTGCATCTGAAGAATCTGAAACCATGTTCTTTGATGCATTAGAATGATCCACACTGCCATTTGTTATGCTGCTTATGTATGGGGACTCTGCCAATGGTGGTTCCCCA